>JAVUPR010000205.1:0-600000 GCA_036785695.1 Gentiana straminea | reverse complement strand
ATCACCATAGAAAGATAGGATCTTTAATCATTAATGATGACAAATTAATTGGTTAATTATCTAGGTTGTTAGATTCTAAAATACGAGAGTTAACCTGAATCCACACCGAGTTTTGTATTGAAAATCAGTTTCAACTTACGAGAGAGTAGAGATTGATGAATTGGATTTACTAAGGAATTAGGAATCCGTAGCTTGAGAATAAATTCACTAAGGAATTAGGGGTTTATGTCTCGTGAAAAGGTGAAACCACAAATCGAATTAGAATCATGAGAGTAACTAGGATTGAGATCACATAGGTTTGTATATTGGTTGTTTGATCCCATGTCTTTAGTTTAGATTGTTTTATTTTGTTTTCTAGGTTAGATTTATTTGATTTGTCCTTTGTTTTTTATGTCTCTTTCTTTCGTTTATTTCGTTTAAGAGTAACAATTTAGGAGATTAGTGAAATTAGATTCAACATCCATTTTCCCTGTGGATCGACCCTGTACTTACCCTACTATGCTATCAACTACCCGATATTTGGTCGGTTAGGAGTTAGTTTGCATGTTAAGTATAGGCTTATAAATTTTCTTTTGTTTTTATGATGCAAAATCTCCCCAACAAAAGTGGCGCCGTTGCCGGGGAATCGGTGTCATGTTGAATCTGGTTTTGTTAATTTCTCGATTTTGTTACGTTTATTTTCGTTTTCAATAAAAGTAGCGTCGAATAGATTGAGAGTTTTTATTTTGCCGTGTTTCGATGACCGTAGGGTTAAGAATGTGCAAAAGTTTTTTACTCAATCTGTTTAAACGTGAATTATGTGTTTAGTTGTTACCTAGTCTAACCCCTGTGCTAGAATTTTATGTGGCTGCCTGCGTTTTTGATGTATGATGACCTTCTAAGTTAATTAGGGTTTATAGTTAGGGTTTTCTGTTATTTTCCTGCTGTTCTATGCATATTTGTTGTATGGACGAGCGTCTGGTTTATTGGACGCCCGTCCAGCCCCTAACGTGCAGGTAAACGAGCGTTTGGAATTATGAGACGTTCGTCCGTTCCAGAATTTTCAATCCTGCTCTGATTTGAAGAATCGACGGGCGTCTCGTAATTCTAAACGCCCGTCCGGTCGGTTTTCAAGGCGTACGAGCGTCCGAAAAGTGGAACGCCCGTCCGATCTTGAGATCTCCTTTGAACGTTCGTCCGGAATGCGACCCGTGTTCGTTTTTCTTGATGCTTTAATTTAACTTGGATTACTTTCATTGAGCTTCGTGGCTATTTCATTTTACGTAGATGTTCGAACATACATGTTTATACCCTTCCATCTACCGAATCCATGTTGAATAAATGATTTTATTTCTTCTCCTTGATTCATGCATGCTATAAGAATCGTCGTTTCACGTATGCTATAGTTATTATGTTTTGTTTTTAGTGTGGCTAATGTCGTTTACGTAGGTGCATATCCTGTCATGAATCTTGTTAGCTTTTAAGACTTACGTGCTTCCTTTGTTTTTTTTATAGTTTATATGGGTAGCTACTGTCGGTTTTCCGTATGCTACGTCCAGTCCATATGAGTTATATCTGTTTAGAATAGCTAACTGTTGGTTTCCATAATGCTATCACCTTTGATGAGTCTTAAGGCGCGTCTATACTGCATGTAATGAACAGCACTGTCGTTTATCGTAACCTGTCATTATTTGGTAGACGTTTATTTTATACATGTCGTGTTGCTAATGAGTGGGCTAGTTTTCTTTCTTTTATTTTCTTTTATTTTTGCATATAATTCAGATGCATATCATTTAGCTGCATATCATCTAGTTGCATTGTTTTTCTATTTCTCTTTTATTTTTCTTGAGCGTAGTTAACTGTCGGTTTCCGTAATACTACCTCGTTTTTATTTTATTTTTAGGATTGCATGTCATGTAATTTGCATTATAGTATATAAACATGTAGTTGCACCTAGCCTACGAGTTTGTGATATTTTCATGTATATGTGTCCATCTTTATGTGAGCATAATTTGAATATCTCTATAAATTCTTTTCCTTATGTGCTTTATTTGTATAAGTCTAATCTTTTCCCCGTAGACTCTTTTTGCACTAATCAAGTCTGCAGGATACTTTCTATAGCTATTGTGCACTTTAAAGATGAATTCGGTTGTCCCGTGATGCTCCACGCCTCATCGAGCTATGCAAGCAATCCCGGTTCTTGTTGGTTCCTCCGTAATTGCCGCATCCAATCGCCTAAGTACTCTTACCTTTTCTTTATTTCTGTACAACTTGAGGACAAGTTGCAATCTAAGTGTGGGGGAAGGGATAGATGATTTATGTGTCTACTTTCGTTTGCTCATATTTTTAGTATTTCTATGAAAAGTGCTTAATTTTTTCAAATTTTTTGTTATATCCCGAGTAGACAAAGGCATATCTTTGCTTGAGTTTATATCATTTTTGCTATATTCTGTATATTTAGTAATTTTAGTTGTTTCACCCGACACTCTTTTTCACATGCCATAGTAAATGATGAGCTAAATGTTGAAAGCCTACCCCATTTTAGTTGGAGATTTTTGATGATTATAGCATGTTTCTTTGCTTATGTACAATTCTTTAAAAGTTTAGTAGTTTGTATTCTAGGATTAAAGTACGACATACTGTGAATATCTGTAAGTTTGAATGTGATAAGTGAAACGTGATTAAGTCTTTGCAATAGTAATAAATTGTTTACTTGAGGTGTTATGCTCGTGGTCCGTGCTACTAGAAAATAATCTTTTCCACTCGCCAAATGTAAATCTCTAAGTAAACATAATTGTAATTGTGTGTGTCGGAAGTCGGTTTATGATTTGGGTGAGGTAGGGTGTACCACGTATGTCCTATTCCACTATGATGACCAAAAGCTCACGACGCCGCTTTATAGCCGCCTTATGATTGGAGTAAGGTAGGGGATTATCTTGAAATGTCCTATTCTCGCTATGAGGGCAAAAGCTTATTCGATGTGTGTTAGAAAAGTGTGAAAAAAGTGAAAATATTGAAATATATTATTATGAATAAGTAAGGACTTAGTTATCGTTAATCTTATACCCGTATAAAACCGAAGGATATGTTGTAGGGATTATCCTCCGAGTTTGTCAGAAATGTTTTAGATATTCTCTACTATTTCTTTTTGGGATATGTATGTTTTGTAAAGTGCCTGTTATAATTTTTGAATATTTCTAACTTAGATGGGAAACCGGGCTAGTTTTGGTTTGAATAACTTTCAAATTGTGGAACTTAGTGGAAGTTTATTATGGCTATGCACACACTCACGCGGGTGAACTTCTAAGTTATTGAATATACTTTATATTTGTATAGATGTTTATTTGTCTCGAGCTTGACTTTGTTTTGTTTTACTCGAGGACGAGCAAAAAGATAAGTGTGGGGGTGTTGTTAAGGGCTAATTTATAGTGATTTTTATAGATATTTTCTATATCAATTTCCCCTACATTCGTATGATTTTCATAGATTTTGAGCTATATATGTAAGTATTGAGTAAATGGTGTTTTTAATGGTTAAATATGAAAACGTATCGATTTATATGCTTATTTGGTGATTTTATGTTGTTTTGGAATCGTGTTACGTTTTGGTATGTTTTCGATGTGTGTAGATACATATCTTTAACTTGGGAAAGGATTTGGAAGAGTCAAAATCGAAGTTGAAGTTGTTTGAAGTGATTTTGAAGAGATAGAGATGAGAGAAAGAGGATAAAGATGGCGGAAGAAAAGGATAATGATCAAGAAACCGAAGTCCAAAAATCCGGACGAGCGTCCATGCGCTGACGCGTCCATTATGGACGGGCGGTCATCCAAGTGAACGAGCGTTCAGGGGAAGGAATTAAGAACAGAGAGTTCAGACGCTGGCTAAACGAACGTCCAGTCTCCGTCCAAGCATTTTGGACGGGCGTCCGGTTGAGTGAACGGGCGTCCACCGCCGTTTTTGCTGAAACCGACTTAGGTTACTGTAGCAACCGCCTCAGTTTTCTATTTAAAGCACAGCAGCCCCAAACCCTAAATTCATTCAGAAATTTCTTCACATCAAAAGAGAGGCCAGCAGCCGCATCTTGAGAGTTTGAAGGCCGGTCACCCGAGCCTTGTGCTCGGGTGAACCGAGGTTAGATTAGGAGTAGTTTAGATGCTTTTCGTTTTCGTTCTTGGATCAATCCTTGTTCAAAACTATGTGAGTTCTTTTTGATTAATTCAATTCCAGTTTTTCTTCATGATTGTTGATTTATTTTGTATCTTTCTTTCTGTTTATGATGCCATGAGAATAGATTGAAAGATTTGTTTTCTATTGAGGTTTATAATACGGAAGTTGCATAAACGTTAGATCACCATAGAAAGATAGGATCTTTAATCATTAATGATGACAAATTAATTGGTTAATTATCTAGGTTGTTAGATTCTAAAATACGAGAGTTAACTCCGAATCCACACCGAGTTTTGTATTGAAAATCGCTTCAACTTACGAGAGAGTAGAGATTGATGAATTGGATTTACTAAGGAATTAGAATCCGTAGCTTGAGAATAAATTCACTAAGGAATTAGGGGTTTATGTCTCGTGAAAAGGTGAAACCACAAATCGAATTAGAATCATGAGAGTAACTAGGATTGAGATCACATAGGTTTGTATATTGGTTGTTTGATCCCATGTCTTTAGTTTAGATTGTTTTATTTTGTTTTCTAGGTTAGATTTATTTGATTTGTCCTTTGTTTTTTATGTCTCTTTCTTTCATTTATTTCGTTTAAGAGTAACAATTTAGGAGATTAGTGAAATTAGATTCAACATCCCTTTTCCCTGTGGATCGACCCTGTACTTACCCTACTATGCTATCAACTACCCGATATTTGGTCGGTTAGGAGTTAGTTTGCATGTTAAGTATAGGCTTATAAATTTTCTTTTGTTTTTATGATGCAAAATCTCCCCAACAGTATCCAACCATATCATCAAACCCATACCTTCTAGGAGGTATCCCAACATTGGATCTTCTAGCTCTGCTGACAGCTATACTCTGCTGACCCATGTTCTTAATTTGACGATCAACTGACATTTGCTCAGCTGACTGGCTTGGATTCAGCTCTGGTTCAGCAACCAGATAAGATGAAAACTGACTTGGATCAGTGGATTGTTGCATTCCAACTGACTCCACCTGAAGCTCCACCTTACCGTCGCTTTCTCGCCAAGACCGGTTTCGCTTTCGCTTGTCCTCCCCACTGATGAACTGAGTATAGAATTTTCATCGAAAACAGTAACTCTACTGAGAATGACTATGTTTTCTGCTGATGACCAAATTCTGTACCCCTTTACTCCATCACCATACCCCACAAACACTCCTTTCTTGGCCCTTGGTTCCAGTTTCCCTTCACTGACATGATAGTAAATTGTGCTTCCAAATACCCTTAGAACTGAATAATCTACAGGCTTTCTTGACCATATCTCAACTAGTGTTTTGAGACTGATCTATGTGTGAGGACTCCTATTGATTAAGTAGCAAGTTGTGGTAATAGCCTCTGCCCAAAATCTCATTGATAAACCAGCAAGAGAAAGCATACATCTTGCTCTCTATCCAGAAGAGTTTGATTCATCCTCTTAGCTACACCATTTTGCTGAGGAGTATTCCTGACTGTATGATGTCTGGCAATACCCTCAGTTTTGCACAATGTATCAAACTCAGTCCAGCAGAATTCCAGACCATTATCTGTACTAAGCCTCTTGATCTTCTTCCCCAATTGATTCTCAACTAAAGCCTTCCATTGCATGAAGCTCTTGAATGCCTCACTTTTGTGTTTCATCAGAACCACCCAAGTCATCATTGAATAATCATCTATGAATGACACAAAGTATCTGTGACCACCCAATGACTCCACCTTTGATGGCCCTCAACAATCAGAATGAATGTAATCAAGTGATGACTTTGTATTGGGTATCCTTTTTGAGAACTTGCTCCTATATAGCTTCCCAAACACACAATGCTCACAAAAGTCCATATTCTTGACCTTACATCCCTCAAGAAGATCTTTCTGAGAAAGAACCTGCATCCCCTTTTCACTCATGTGACCCAGTCTCATGTGCCACAGTTTTGTAAGTCGTGGATCGATGAATCTCACTCGATGCCACAACAAATAGAACCAAAGAACAATTGACCCTTGTAGTATATACAGAGTCCCTTTCTTGATTCCCTTGAGAACCTCGACTGAGTTTTTATAGACACTCAGCACACCACTTTTGTAATACCCTACTCCCGACCCCTAGGTTCACTGGGGTCATTCTAGGAGGGGTTGCGAAGCTCTCGCCGCGACTTCAATAACTAGACTAAAAATCCCAAGATAATCTACTAAATCCACGATTTAACATAATAAATCCACAAGTTAATTTTACATCAATCCAATAATTATTTCCATTACAAAATATTACAAACCATAAAATTACAAAAAAAACTCCTTAAAATAAACCGAGATACCAACCAAAAACATTAATTTCAATTTCCTCGGATCTCGATCAAACAACTCTTATAATATTCATTCCCCTCGATCATTAACTTGTAACCTGTATTTATAATTATGGAAGGAAAAAAAACAAAACAAAACAGAGAAACATGGAAAACGAGGCGTCGCAAAGAAAGGGCGGTATGAGCCACGTGTGCAAGTGTTAGACTATATATATATATATAAATATAAAAACAACTTTTATAAAAATTTGCAGCGGAAACCATTATTAATCTTGCAAAACGAGTTAGTAAGACAGAGATAATAAGTCAATTTTAAAAGTTTATAGTGCACGAGCATTAAAGAGAAACATGTCGAGTTTATTTTACAAGCACCGCTTTGGCCGAGCCGATGAGTCAAGTACCGCCCTAACACCATTTTTACCCAGGGATTTCAACCGCACTCCACGAGAACTAGCCATGCCTGACAACTCCGGCCGATTGTCAGGGAAAAGAATCAACCTTCACCGTGCAAACCTCCTACACGGCTCCAGCCCAACCCTATCCATGCCCTAGGACCCACGCACCAACCGTCGCCCTTGCTTTCCCGGCCGTAGCATGAATCTTCGGGGAAAAGGTACCGTCCCCACTCTTACGAGCGAGCACTCTAGCTACGTCGGAAAGACTTCGAGTCAAGAGGCCCCGAGACCGGTGACTAGACGTTCTCCAAGAGCGAACTCTAATCTCCCTAGCCACTAGAGCCTTGACACTTTCGTGTCACGAGCGAGCGAGCAAGTATTCCAAGTATCATTTTATTGTTTAAAAGATGTGCACTAGCTCAAAACAATCGATTATTAATTAAACATTTTGCTTTAGTAATTTTTAAGAAATTATTCGAAAACGACTTCTGAGTTTAAAAGTTATATTCACTATATATAAAATGCTTGAAAATAAAATAAAACACACTTTTGGCTTTATATCAAAATAAAAAGACTCACCGATTGTCCGAGCTATTCGATCCACCCTAATACCCGAGATATGGTTACCCATTTCCCACCTTCCTAAGACATCCTCAAGCAAACCTGTTGACTTGCAACCTGCTTGTAAGCCCTTTTTCTTTACTGCGTTACCCCATGAATCATAACCATTCCTATATTCCCTTAATTTCCATTCAATAGGTACTTAACCCAAAATTTCATAAATTCAACACTTATCAAGAACAGAAGGGTAGGTACATTGTGGTGTGTGAGGTAGACAACGAGAGAATGACTTTTTGGGTGGCTAATATTGATTATAAATTTGTTAATGGAGGAGACTCGTACTAACTTTTGCTGGAACAGTGAAACTAAGTAAATTGTTGTTGAGAGTGAATTATTACTTTGATGGAATCATGGAAGGTTTTTCTGATGAAGATCATGGTGGATGTTTATGGATTCAATGGTGGTTAATCGATATAAGAGACAGACAGTCACCAAATTATGATTTGGGATTCGGTTGGGGTTGTAAGCTATTTTGCTTACGGGTACATCCATGATTTAACAATGAAGAAGATGGCCAGCCTCCGGCGCTCTGAATCGTCACTAGTAAGTCCGTCGATCGTCATAGAAAACATTGATATATTATACTGATTCCGACATGGAAAAAAAATTAGATGAACTTGATTATATGGTGATGGCTACAAGATAGGAAATGTGTTGATGATGGGAAATGAATATTTTACAAGTACTGTGGGAAAATAAAAATGGTGATGTTTTGGACCTTTTGGTCGTAAGAAGAATGGATATACTGTATATATATAATATTGCCGACTTGCAAAGGATAATGAATGCAAATAAAGAACAATGAATACCTAAGTTAAAGAGTAACATAAATACTGGTAACCAAGCCTAACCGTTTCAAAATAGAGGCATAAATATATCCTAAGTCTAGTAACGTATTTATCTACTATTAATATGCAATTTAAATTTAATATCTGTTACATTATTATTATAGCTTTATACTACTATTATGTTAAATGATATGATATACAACGCATGTAACTGAATTCTGCAATTCATGATTGGAAGTAATGAATAGATAAGTTAAAGATATTTACTATACTATATCTATCATTCAATTTGTACTATCACCGAATGACTAGATTAGGAAAAATTCTACTTTATATATATAATATTTGCCGCTCAAACAAGTTAGTGTGTGTATATATATAAAATAACATTTTCGATTTAAAGTAATGTCACCACAAAATTATTTTCATGTTAAAGTACATGTACCTATTATTTGTTTTTCAATACTAAAGAAATGTCATATATATCACTAAATTTTAATAATGGAATAATATATATCTAGGTGATTTTTTTTTTTTTATATTTTATTTTTAAAAAGTCTATAAAGTCCTTTATAAACAATATGACGAAAATCGGGGTGTTACAATTCTCCCCCCCTTAAAAAGAAGTTCGTCCTCGAACTTCCCTCTCCTTATCTTCTTTGTCGACCTTATATATTTGTCAATCCAAAACTATTTCAGTCTCCACTATTCTTAAGTATCAAAGTTAGGTCGCGATCCTGGGGACAGTGGATCATGGACCCACCTAATCTATGTCATTAGCCTTATTCTACACTATATTCCATGCATGAAAAGATCACCCAAAACACAACCATGACCTTCAAATAATGTAACCCAAAATTCCCTATATGATACAATGAATAAAAGACTTGTGTTTTCACGTTTTTGTATCGATATCCTTTGACCCAAATAAGATAATAAAAAAAAAAATAATAATAATAATAATAATGATGATCAAAATAATAATTGAAGAACCGGAAAGAAACACTTCTTTTTTTTTTTTTTTTTTTTGGAACTAAAATAACCTCAAAACTTGAAGAAAAAGAAAAACATATATATTATTTGAACATAGTGTCAAAAAAAAAAAAACAACCTAACTTAAATTTTTTTTTAAATACGAAAAAAAAAATATAGCTACTGACATTTACCGTAAATATTGATAATCAACCAAAATATAAAACAAATGAAAGAGCTCATTTAGAAGTTAAGAGATAATGAGTATAACAAATTTTAATTTTACCATCCTTAAAAGCATAAAAGTTTATGCAATATTTTTCAAACATATAAATTCTTAACACTTCGAAAATAGAATAAAAATATAATAATTGAATATATTATTTCAAAATAGTTAGATGATATGTTGAAATAAATTCGAAAAACAATGATTATAATCTCAAAAACATAAACATTAACTTAGTTAAAGCGTTCTTTTTTTTTATTTTTAAATCATATATATGCCGTATGTGAAACACATGTCCTAACCCTGAATCAAAATATTAAAACTTAGTATGGATAGTGTATAAATATCACGACTTATATTCTAAGAAATTCATATCTTATCGTCTTTCTAGTTCCACAAGATCATTCCCAAATTCTAATAATCATGTCACTAAACCAATTCTAGAAGTTGATTTCCTAACCTTTTGATTTGTCGTTCCATCTTCTTAACTCGGCTAGATCAGAAAATCTTACTTGTCAAACTTATATCTCCTTGTAGAACTCCCGAGAAACATAACAAACCTTGCTCTGATACCACCTGTAATACCCTACTCCCGACCCCTAGGTTCACTGGGGTCATTCTAGGAGGGGTTGCGAAGCTCTCGCCGCGACTTCAATAACTAGACTAAAAATCCCAAGATAATCTACTAAATCCACGATTTAACATAATAAATCCACAAGTTAATTTTACATCAATCCAATAATTATTTCCATTACAAAATATTACAAACCATAAAATTACAAAAAAAACTCCTTAAAATAAACCGAGATACCAACCAAAAACATTAATTTCAATTTCCTCGGATCTCGATCAAACAACTCTTATAATATTCATTCCCCTCGATCATTAACTTGTAACCTGTATTTATAATTATGGAAGGAAAAAAAACAAAACAAAACAGAGAAACATGGAAAACGAGGCGTCAGCAAAGGGCTGGTATGAGCCACGTGTGCAAGTGTTAGACTATATATATATATATAAATATAAAAACAACTTTTATAAAAATTTGCAGCGGAAACCATTATTAATCTTGCAAAACGAGTTAGTAAGACAGAGATAATAAGTCAATTTTAAAAGTTTATAGTGCACGAGCATTAAAGAGAAACATGTCGAGTTTATTTTACAAGCACCAGCTTTGGCCGAGCCGATGAGTCAAGTACCGCCCTAACACCATTTTTACCCAGGGATTTCAACCGCACTCCACGAGAACTAGCCATGCCTGACAACTCCGGCCGATTGTCAGGGAAAAGAATCAACCTTCACCGTGCAAACCTCCTACACGGCTCCAGCCAACCCTATCCATGCCCTAGGACCCACGCACCAACCGTCAGCCCTTGCTTTCCCGGCTGTAGCATGAATCTTCGGGGAAAAGGTACCGTCCCCACTCTTACGAGCGAGCACTCTAGCTACCGTCGGAAAGACTTCGAGTCAAGAGGCCCCGAGACCGGTGACTAGACGTTCTCCAAGAGCGAGAACTCTAATCTCCCTAGCCACTGCAGCCTTGACACTTTCGTGTCACGAGCGAGCGAGCAAGTATTCCAAGTATCATTTTATTGTTTAAAAGATGTGCACTAGCTCAAAACAGTCGATTATTAATTAAACATTTTGCTTTAGTAATTTTTAAGAAATTATTCGAAAACGACTTCTGAGTTTAAAAGTTATATTCACTATATATAAAATGCTTGAAAATAAAATAAAACACACTTTTGGCTTTATATCAAAATAAAAGACTCACCGATTGTCCGAGCTATTCGATCCACCCTAATACCCGAGATATGGTTACCCATTTCCCACCTTCCTAAGACATCCTCAAGCAAACCTGTTGACTTGCAACCTGCTTGTAAGCCCTTTTTCTTTACTGCGTTACCCCATGAATCATAACCATTCCTATATTCCCTTAATTTCCATTCAATAGGTACTTAACCCAAAATTTCATAAATTCAACACTTATCAAGAACAGAAGGGTAGGTACATTGTGGTGTGTGAGGTAGACAACGAGAGAATGACTTTTTGGGTGGCTAATATTGATTATAAATTTGTTAATGGAGGAGACTCGTACTAACTTTTGCTGGAACAGTGAAACTAAGTAAATTGTTGTTGAGAGTGAATTATTACTTTGATGGAATCATGGAAGGTTTTTCTGATGAAGATCATGGTGGATGTTTATGGATTCAATGGTGGTTAATCGATATAAGAGACAGACAGTCACCAAATTATGATTTGGGATTCGGTTGGGGTTGTAAGCTATTTTGCTTACGGGTACATCCATGATTTAACAATGAAGAAGATGGCCAGCCTCCGGCGCTCTGAATCGTCACTAGTAAGTCCGTCGATCGTCATAGAAAACATTGATATATTATACTGATTCCGACATGGAAAAAAAATTAGATGAACTTGATTATATGGTGATGGCTACAAGATAGGAAATGTGTTGATGATGGGAAATGAATATTTTACAAGTACTGTGGGAAAATAAAAATGGTGATGTTTTGGACCTTTTGGTCGTAAGAAGAATGGATATACTGTATATATATAATATTGCCGACTTGCAAAGGATAATGAATGCAAATAAAGAACAATGAATACCTAAGTTAAAGAGTAACATAAATACTGGTAACCAAGCCTAACCGTTTCAAAATAGAGGCATAAATATATCCTAAGTCTAGTAACGTATTTATCTACTATTAATATGCAATTTAAATTTAATATCTGTTACATTATTATTATAGCTTTATACTACTATTATGTTAAATGATATGATATACAACGCATGTAACTGAATTCTGCAATTCATGATTGGAAGTAATGAATAGATAAGTTAAAGATATTTACTATACTATATCTATCATTCAATTTGTACTATCACCGAATGACTAGATTAGGAAAAATTCTACTTTATATATATAATATTTGCCGCTCAAACAAGTTAGTGTGTGTATATATATAAAATAACATTTTCGATTTAAAGTAATGTCACCACAAAATTATTTTCATGTTAAAGTACATGTACCTATTATTTGTTTTTCAATACTAAAGAAATGTCATATATATCACTAAATTTTAATAATGGAATAATATATATCTAGGTGATTTTTTTTTTTTTATATTTTATTTTTAAAAAGTCTATAAAGTCCTTTATAAACAATATGACGAAAATCGGGGTGTTACAACTTTCCCCCTTAAAACTGAATCCCCTGTTGTCCAAAGAACTGAGAGATACCAAGTTTTTGGTCATTCATGGAACATGTCTAACTTCACTCAGTTTATAGAATCTTCCATCCTCTGTCCTCAACTGAACTGAGCCAATTCCAACTACCTTGCAGACCTTGTTGTTTGCCATAGATATATGACCACCATCTATTTGTTGATAACTTGAGAACCACTCTCTGGTGAGGGCAAATATGAAAGGATGCCCCGGAGTCCGAATCCACACATCAGTTTGATGTGCTGACTCTCCTGCCACTAGGACCATGTCCTCATCTGAATCATGCTCAGCTGCTATAGCAGCTGTGCCAGAACTGTTCTCCTGCTGTTTCTTCCTCTTTGGACAATTGGAATTCCAATGTCCCTGCTCTTTACAATAATTACAGACATCTGTGGATTTAGGGCCTTTGGACCTTGTCTTCTTAGAACTTTTCTTCCTGATTGACCATGCTCTTTTCCACTACTACAACTGACTATTAGTCCTGCATCCTGACTGTCTGCTCCAGGTGCCTTATGTCTCAGCTCCCTGGCATGTAAAGCTGACCTTACATCCTCTAAAGCAACTATATCCTTACCAACTATGAAAGAGTGCACAAAGTTCTCATAGGAAGCTGGTAATGAAACCAACAAAATCAAAGCAGAATCTTCATCCTCAATATTAACATCAATATTCCTGAGATCAAGTAATATTGTGTTCAGCTGATCAAGATGATCTCTCAACTGAGCCCCCTCATGCATCCTTAGGAGCCTCTGCTTCAGCAGCAACTTGTTGGTCAATGACTTAGTCATATACAAGCTTTCAAGCTTTAACCATAACTTGGCAGCGGTGTCTTCCTCAGAATCTTCTGTGATAACATCATCAGACAAGCACAACATGATGGTTGAATGTGCTTTCTCCTCCAGACTGGCATAATCAGAACTGGCATCCCCTCTACCTGATAAAGGAGTCAACAATCCTTGTTGCTTTAACAAGGCCCGCATCTTGATTTGCCACAGACTGAAACTGTTCCTCCCTGTAAATTTATCAATCTTCACGTTCATTGCTGACATCCTTCTAATTAAAGAACAAACCTTTGATCACAAAATCCTAGCATCGGTCACCGGTCTTGGTGAAGATCAACTCTGTTCACCTGCAACTCCTGAATCTTGAACCTGACGCTCTGATACCAGTTTGTTATAAACACAGATATGAATATACAGTTTAAGAAAGAAACAAACACATATAGCAATGCAAACGTAAAGAATGGCGGAATTGATAAAACACAGAAACAAGAAGAACACAGTGATTCAACGTGGTTTCCGGCGTTGTGCCGACTACTCCATTGACAGAAAAGGAGATATTTATTTTTCACAGAATTACAAGGTTTTCACAAGTGTGTGAATAACACTTTGAATGACACACATTGCATTGATTACAACATTGGTATTTATAGACACAAGTCCCAAACCCTAACCGCCATAGACCTTTGTCGGAACTACCATAAATACCCCAGATGTGGACCCCAACTCCACTGTTATCCACCAGATGAAACCCAGTTCTAAAACTGACTTCCCAGACTTGTAATCAGCCTTGCCCGGATGTAGAACTCGCTTATACTCGCATAACGCACGGACCGTAAACCGACCGTCGACTTCGAAGAAACTCATTTGCACTTCATCAAACTTACTTTCACAGAACTGAATATACTTAATCGAACCGACCAATCTCGCCCTCGCTTTATTAGATTAGTTCCACCATATATTTTTCAATTTAGAGTTCAAGTCACCAAAACTGACAGAGAGTTTATGATATATATATATATTTATATATATATATGACTTGAAAGGAGTCCATATATATAGTTATCAAATAAAGAAGTTAGACGCCGCTGTGATTGAATGTATTTCCTTAAATTGTTTTTGGGCTTTTGGAAATCAAGGCATTTTCTATTATTCTTTTAAATCAAGTCACTTGATTTTATTTGCTTGTGTTTAAATATAAGGAAAAGATATGGTAAGGGGGAATTACCATAAAGACACCGATGAATTACAATTTGCTTCAAATTCAATAATATATACAATATGTTATGTGACAAATCATAAGTAAATGATGTAATTCACGTAATTTGATATAGTTTTTTTATAAAGTTGTTTCTAAAAAAAACATAGTTTTTTTAATAAAGTTTGTACTTTGTAATATATTACATAATAATAATGGATTTGTCGTTTAAAATTGATGGAATTATAAAGCTCTTTGTTTCCTCAAAAAAATTGATGGAATTTCCTCTTTTTTTTAAAAAAAATAGATGAAATTCTAAAATTTAAAAGTATTTGTTGCTTCACAACTAATATACAATATTATTTTTGAGAAAACAAGAATTTAATTAATCAACGTCCGCCAGGCGATGTGCTCTAAGATGTCCGAGCAGTAACTATCAAAGCATATCTAGCTAAAAGATACGCTGTGACATTCGCCGCAGGCCGAATAAATGAAAATGAAATAGATGAAAAACTAGATAAGAGGGCCAAAGTCCTGCAACAAACAACCCTTAGTTGTTAGGTCCTCTACGGGTTTACGAATGAGCGAAACACACGCCAAACAATCGCTCTCCACCTCTAGTCGTTGAATCCCCAAGTGCCTCGCCTCCTCCAAAGCCAAGGAAATAGCCTTAAGCTCCATGTATTCCACCGGTTCCCCTAGATCAAAATGATACGCGAAGGAGTGAAGAAATGCCGTATGAGAGTCCCAAAAAATAACTCCAACACCAGCCCTGCCTCAGCGATTGACGCATCCACATTACCTTTTATCACCCCCTCATAAGGCTTCACCCATTTATCCGGTAAGTGTTGGACCGAGGCCTGCGCCATATACATCTCCATAGCCTCCACATATTCACCGATGCTGCCAAAGATTGCTTACAAACCGCAGAGACATAAATTGTCTGATCATCAAACATTGTTGAACATCACGCCTTCCAAATCCCCCACATAAGCCACACAAATCTCGTGGTATCCTGGACACCATGATCCTCTAGAAACCTCATAAAAATCCATGAAAGTAGCAGAACGGAGGTGCCCTAGAACCCCATAAAATTGAGACACCTGCCAGATTCTATACGCCATCTAGCATTCAAATAACACATGCCGCGAACCAATGTCTCTCCGCATGTGATTGCGGTCTGATCAGGTTATAAATTTATTTTACTTGACCACCAAATTCTAGCTATTAGGTACATCATAGCATAGCGATGGTGAATCAAGGTCGATCCCTCAGGGAATCAAAATGTGGACCCTAGGTTTAAATAATTAACTCACCTAATTCGTCATTGAACAACGGTCTAAGACCAACATAAAAGGCAAAATAAAATAAACAAACTCAAACCTAAAAGATACACACGTAATTAACCTTCCAATTATCAACGTTATCGTTTGGACCAAAACAACTTATATAAGATAACCTAACTCATTAACTGTCACTCTGGCTGTACTCATATTTAATTGGCTACGGGAGTCATCCCCTTAACTTGACTTAGCACCGGTTAGGTTACTAGATCACTGTGGTATTGTTACGTGACTTCACCTTTTGGGTATCCATCTCATATAACTCACACGCTCATTATTCTAAGGATGCCGATATTAACCGTACACCTCGCTTAGGCAACATTCCTATGGTTAGGCGTACTTCCTAAACGATCGCTCAAGCCCTCGTCCTATTAACAATTACTCGGTAAGTCTCTTGTTAATCTACGATTCACGTATGACTAGGTGTCGACAATTCCCTAATATAAAACTAATCTAGATCTTGCTGAAAGTCCCGAAAGATCGTTCGTGAGCCGAACTAGACGTCTTATATTGGTATTTCCTAATAATACGCTAATGAAAAACTGACGAGCGACGTAGCCGTAGCCATACCTACTGAGAAAGTAAATTCCACTAGGTTAGACCCACCATAAAGACGTGGCGGATTGAACCGACGAAACTAGGGCTCGGTCGACCGAGTGAAGAGGCTTGGTCGACCGAACGACTCGTTCGGTTACCCGGACAAACTCAACCCTCATTACATCCTAGAACCAACCTCTCGCCGTTTCCTCATACGTAATCGTATTAAACAAGAATTCGTACATTACTTATATAAACTATCATAGATACACAGTAATTAAATCACATAGAGTCATGAATAAATCTAGATTATGACGTAGGTCATGGGACCCTCATGGACAAGGTGTCACCACCTCCTAATGTCATAGCCGAGAATCACATCATCTAGCTATGTTTAATTAATTCAAACGATAAGAACATAATTGGAAGAATTAATTACTCGAAAATAAAACATGAAGATTAAGGGCTTACATTGTTGCAGCCCTAACCTGCTGAAAAACCCTCAATGTGTAGTTCTCTTTTATCAATGATTTAATCAATGTATGAATGAATGAATAATACTAATGACAATGTGTTTATATAGAGCTCAAAACCGACTTAGAAACCGACTAAGGATCGGATTCCCTAAACCCTAACCGACTTAATTAATACGCCGGACCGTGCCGGGGCTTTAAGTCCACTCGGTCGACCGAATAGCTGGGCTCGGTCGACCGAGCCTTCACCACTTCTGGGCTTTGTCTTCTACCTTCTGCTGGGCTCTGCATTGTCCTGGATCTTTAGTTCCTTCTCCGTAGTCCGTCCGTAATGCTTACTGTATTTATCATATAAAAACATGGTTTGTAATACCAAATAATGCAATAAATAATCGAAATGCAGAATAACGAATCGTAACTCGGGGTATATGTAAATTAGGCATATTACGACTTATTATCTCTACATTAATGCTTTTTCAAACTAGAATTGGGGATAAAGATCATAGAATAACGGGTACAATTTGGCCGTCATCAACTACCCCCCACTTAGCCTTTGATCGTCCCGATCAAAGTATCAATAAGTTATTCCCCATATAATCATTTTCCAATGGTCAAATTATACTAACACAAGAAACTCGAATCAACTCATATTGTTTATGCTCATAAGATATCCATTATTCATTACTCACTATGAATCGAGGTGATGTGTGCATGTGCATTAGTTGTATATGAATGTAGCAAGATTAGAGTTTATGCTAACTTCGAAATCTCAACCTACCAACATCAGCATTCATACTTCTTATGCCTCGCAATGGTTAAAGCACTAGAACAATAAGCAAGAGCGTATCTATAGGGTTTTTTGACTTGGAGACCGAGTACTACTCAAAGCCTCTTAAAGAGTTGAATATTCTTTTCATGTCTTCATATTTTTCAAATACTATCAATCTCAAGGAAGGAAACTTTTTAGAGTATCTCCCTATCTTAGATTATGCATAGCATTGAATATTACCACAAGCGCGGGGCTACTTTGGTAATGTTACTACAAGCCCAGTGTTTAACATTTTGCTAAAACACAGTACGTCTCAAGCTTATTACTCCGCTTTTATTGGCAAGAATATCGAATACATCGACGGATAGATATTGACACTAAGTTTACATAACCAATCATCTACGCAAAGTACACATAAAATTCTACATTTTTATTATAAGCACAATATTCATCGATTCATTTATTGAGTAATTGAATAATAAATAACTACTCGCAACATATAACATGAATATCATTAAGTTTACTAGAATTGTATCGCAAAAGTATAAAGTGATCATGTACTCATGAACCATGGGTCCTTCCTCATTAAATACAATATTCGGGACTTCACAAAAGTAAATGTAATTCTATGTTTAAAAGTTTTAATTTTACTCATTTATTATATTATTTGATATATAGAGGCTTATTCGAGCAAGCTAAGTGAGCTAAGTGACTCGTACCCCCCACTTAAACCATGCATTGTCCTCAATGTATAACAATAAAGAGCAAAAATAGGAACTTAGCTCTGGATAAACGCGGGATCGGAACAAGTCGTGGGGAACACCGGAGAATTTTGACAGACAAATACAGTTACCAACTGCGATAAAATGCAACCCCTGCAACAAACATCTTTAACACAAAACTTTGAACGCGTTACAGGGTTAGTCCAGAAAAATATAATTATGTCAAATGGACTGTAAAAGGTATAACAATTTCCTTAAACATATTTAAGCCCATACTGAATAATTATAGTGAAAATAATGCACAAATATCCAACACATTAAATAAGACAAATTTTATTCATTAGGGAAATGAAAAACGAACTCCATACAACACGACTTAACTTATTGGTACAACGAAATCAAAAATAAAAACACATTGATAAAGAGAAAATTAAAAGATCACACAGATACAGATGCTTAGTCCGAAAGTATATCGTTCGGATCAATGAAAGCTAATGGAAGAACATTAGGATCCGCTTCAGGAAAATCTTGAAATTGCGCATCGTCCTCACCTGGACCGTCATTATCAGGGTGCACAAGAGGTGGTGCCACAGAGTCCAAAGAAAGGATAGGCATGGGCCTAACATAAGAGTCACCGCCTAGCACCGGGCACTCACCGCCTCACAAAATGAAGTGATCAATGAACCATAGGGCGGCATGTGTCTAGGCTTGCGGGCATCGGCGGTCATCTCGAACGCATCGGTGCCCCAATATTAACCGGCCATCCTCTCGCTCAACCGGTACATCGGCGTAGCATGTGCATAATATACTCGTAGACACATGCTTAGCCGGAATAATGTTAGAACGTATAAGCTCGTGTAAGCACTTATCTTCCCACCGCCTAAAATATGGCTCCTCAAAAGTGCGAGCGACTTCCCCTATTGTCCATGCTATCCCGAGATGGGCACCAACCTCCTCCAACCACGCATCGACTCATCAAACGTGACGGTGTACTGCGGCTCTTCCTCCGGGGTATCGAGACCATAATAATTATTAATCGTCCCCGGAGTAATAACAATGGACTTGCCACGAACTTGGACTAAATTCGTGTGTGGGTGCACGCGTAAATAAGAATAAAATTCTCTTACCCGGTCGACATTGACTTGGCCGGTGGCGCAACTACCTCTTGCCACCGATAGTAGTCCACGAGATCGAACAGCTCTTGACCGCAGTTGGTCAAATCTAATCCTCGAGCCCGGTGTACCGGCGAGTTGTTGAAGAAATTCCGATAAACCGAAAATACTTCTTGGCTAGCGAATTGCGGTACCCCGTTGATCAAGGGAATGACATCGTCGACTGCTACAAACTGTGCGGAGCCTCGGTGTCTTGGTGGCATAACTGCAGAACTGGAACAGAGCACACTGACAGAATGATGCAGCAGGTTGAGGCTCTCGGTCGACCGAGAGAAGGGCCTCGGTTGACCGAGCAGAGGAGTTCGGTCGACCGAACTGATGAAGCTTTGCTGCTGAGGTTCAGGTCTTCCCTATGACAGCCTGGGTTGGATAATCCTTCAGAGACACGAACAGGCACAATTTGTGATATTGGAGGGGATCATTTAGATTACTATCCCCGATTTTTGGGTGGATGGAAGTTATGAGAAAAATTAGAAATGGAAATTTATGGAGAGAAGGGGAAGAAGAAAATTTGAGATGTGGAGAAGATGAAGATTTTTTTTTTGTGTGGGAATGATGAAGAGAAAAAGGAGGTTTAAATAGAAAGATGTGGAAAGTGAAAAGTTTGAAATGGTGGAAGGTGATTGGTGGAGATAGAAAGGCCAGGATTGAGGAGTGGAATGGTTTTGTTGGAGGAGTAAATTAATGGAGAAAATGAAAAGGTGTATTGGGAAATGAAAAATGGAGATGTGTAAAAATAAATGATAGCTGACCTCCTCAATTTGATACACACGAAATTTTCAAATTAGAACACATAAGTCTATCAAAATTATTATGTCACAAATTGAAAAATCCTTACCAAGAAAATTGAATAATCCAACCACAATCCATTAACATATAAATCTTCACTTTTTCCAAATAATACAAATTTTAAACCAAGCATCTTTTCACCAATCAATACATTTTATAATGATTTCGCTGCCTACTCTACTTCACGTTAAAATGATTCGAGTAAAAAAAAAACTTTTTGCACATCCGTAACCTAATGGTCATTGGAACACGGCAAAAATAAAAAAAAAACTCTCGTCATTCTACGTTACTTTTATTCATAATAAAAAAAAATAAAAAAATTAAAAATTAAAAATAAAATGAAACGAGAAAATTTCTAAATTTTTGAGTCTATAGCTCGACTTCCAAAATTATCACTCCTAAACACTGCCCTTGACTTGCCAGGCTTTCACCCGGCCAGCTTTCACCGAAAAAGTTTGACCGCCTTTTTCTACGAGTGCCCTTCCCTTGGATTTCAGTCCAATGAAAAGACAGTCGAATTGACCATCCAGACAGGCGCCTACTTTTGGATTTGTCTCTGATTTCGATGAGCTTTTGTTACGAACTCTCCTAGTTCGTTTCTTCGCTCTGGTCCTCCTATTCTTAGGTAGGTCTACAGCATCAATATTGGTAAGGGCCGGCGCAGGCTGAACTGACCTATCCCGACTTAGAATAGTAAGGACTTCCTTCTCATCTTTATCCTTGACATTATCATCAGCATCCTTTCCTAACCCTTGAATGGCATCAAGCTTCTCCAAACCAACTACTTCTAACACATTCACACTTACCGGTACAGGGAAATTTGGATTTGTTATCCCATAACACTCAGAACCCTTGGCGTCAAACAATACTATCTCATGTCTGGTCATCCGTATGAAGGCTCTAGCGGTGTTGATAAACGACCTACCCAAAATGATTGGGCATTCAGGATGTTCCTCGATTTCCATTACCACTATGTCTATCTTAAACCATAATTGCCCCACACCAATAATCATGTTGTTCGCCTCCCAAATCATGATTGTCCTAGTTCCATCCGCTAACCTAACTTGGAGCGGGGTGTTAGTGGGTGTTAAAATGAAATTCCTATCACAAAGGCTTTTAGGAAAGATATTAAGGCTTGAACCGGAATCAATCAAGGCTAAACCTAGATGGGTTTGTTCTAGGGTTACTCCAACCATAAAAGCTCCCGGGTTCCGCTAACTTTTGCATCGGTCGAGACTCGTCTTTAATCAATATCTCATCTCTGAACGTATGACAACGGGGCTCTTCATAGCTGTGCTACCCTCTGACTCAGATTCTATCTCGGACATGGAATCATCATAATCTAAAGCTGAATCAGAATCCGAAGAGATTTCCTTTGGATTCAAAATAGACATACCTCTTTGCCAATAGGCTTCTTTAGCCTCTCTTGATTTCCTCGCCTCTCGGATTTTCGCTTTCATCTTTTCTATCCTTTCCATGAGCTTTGGTGTTAACGGCTTTTTAGGTGTAGTTTTGGTTCGTAAAACCTTAACTTCTTCTTTGGCTTCAAGAAAACTGGTTGATGACATTTTGCTGATCTTGGGCAGTTTAAATGAGTGATTTACTTCGAATTATCTGCAATATTTGAAAAACAATAAACAATTAGTAAATTGACAAACAGTATGATTGCTCATACTGTTGTCAAACTTACAACCTACAAACAGGGGGAAACAGAGCACTGGGGAAACAACACTGTATATAGAATCAAAACTGGAAGAGGCTCGGTCGACCGAGTGGATATGTTCGGTCGACCGAACGAACATCCTCCCCATTCCTGCTTTAATCCTCTTACAGCATACAAGTACAGATAATTCATCAGAAAAGAAAAATAAATAATGCAACTAAAAACAATAAAAACGAAATAGATAAAAATAATTATTTAAATAATCATTGGGCCATTGATTCCCCGGCAACGGTGCCAAAAACTTGATTGCGGTCTGATCAGGTTATAAATTTATTTTACTTGACCACCAAATTCTAGCAATAGCACTAGGTACATCATAGCATAGCGATGGTGAATCAAGGTCGATCCCTCAGGGAATCAAAATGTGGACCCTAGGTTTAAATAATTAACTCACCTAATTCGTCATTGAACAACGGTCTAAGACCAACATAAAAGGCAAAATAAAATAAACAAACTCAAACCTAAAAGATACACACGTAATTAACCTTCCAATTATCAACGTTATCGTTTGGACCAAAACAACTTATATAAGATAACCTAACTCATTAACTCGTCACTCGTTGTACTCATATTTAATTGGCTACGGGAGTCATCCCCTTAACTTGACTTAGCACCGGTTAGGTTACTAGATCACTGTGGTATTGTTACGTGACTTCACCTTTTGGGTATCCATCTCATATAACTCACACGCTCATTATTCTAAGGATGCCGATATTAACCGTACACCTCGCTTAGGCAACATTCCTATGGTTAGGCGTACTTCCTAAACGATCGCTCAAGCCCTCGTCCTATTAACAATTACTCGGTAAGTCTCTTGTTAATCTACGATTCACGTATGACTAGGTGTCGACAATTCCCTAATATAAAACTAATCTAGATCTTGCTGAAAGTCCCGAAAGATCGTTCGTGAGCCGAACTAGACGTCTTATATTGGTATTTCCTAATAATACGCTAATGAAAAACTGACGAGCGACGTAGCCGTAGCCATACCTACTGAGAAAGTAAATTCAACTAGGTTAGACCCACCATAAAGACGTGGCGATTGAACCGACGAAACTAGGGCTCGGTCGACCGAGTGAAGAGGCTCGGTCGACCGAACGACTCGTTCGGTTACCCGGACAAACTCAACCCTCATTACATCCTAGAACCAACCTCTCAGCGTTTCCTCATACAGAACAGATTAAACAGTAATTCATACATTACTTATATAAACTGTCATAGATACACAGTAATTAAATCACATAGAGTCATGAATAAATCTAGATTATGACGTAGGTCATGGGACCCTCATGGACAAGGTGTCACCACCTCCTAATGTCATAGCCGAGAATCACATCATCTAGCTATGTTTAATTAATTCAAACGATAAGAACATAATTGGAAGAATTAATTACTCGAAAATAAAACATGAAGATTAAGGGCTTACATTGTTGCAGCCCTAACTCCGCTCGAAAAACCCTCAATGTGTAGTTCTCTTTTATCAATGATTTAATCAATGTATGAATGAATGAATAATACTAATGACAATGTGTTTATATAGAGCTCAAAACCGACTTAGAAACCGACTAAGGATCGGATTCCCTAAACCCTAACCGACTTAATTAATACGCTGGACTGTGCTGGGCTTTAAGTCCACTCGGTCGACCGAATTGCTAGGCTCGGTCGACCGAGCCTTCACCACTTCTGGGCTTTGTCTTCTACCTTCTGCTGGGCTCTGCATTGTCCTGGATCTTTAGTTCCTTCTCCGTAGTCCGTCCGTAATGCTTACTGTATTTATCATATAAAAACATGGTTTGTAATACCAAATAATGCAATAAATAATCGAAATGCAGAATAACGAATCGTAACTCGGGGTATATGTAAATTAGGCATATTACGACTTATTATCTCTACATTAATGCTTTTTCAAACTAGAATTGGGGATAAAGATCATAGAATAATGGGTACAATTTGGCCGTCATCAGCATGCCAAACAGAAACCATCCCCAGTGTTCTTTGTTCAGCCCATGTCTAATAGCAAGACAATCATTAAGGTAGCGCCACAAGAAATGCTGAATACGCGGCTGCAAAGGGAGCTACCAAAAGCTCCTCCAAATCCTGCTCTCCTTACCTAAGTAGTCGGGCCTTCCATATATGTTGTCGGTAAAGTGTTAAGGTGAGAAAGTACCATGATCGAATAGTATAAACTCCATTGCGATCATAATGCCAGATCCGCCTATCCGGATGCCCCTGGGGCTATAGTGGTCCCCGAGATGGCATCAGACTCACATGGATGAAACAAATGTTGAACCCGTTGCACATCCCACTCTCTAGAGTTGGGAAGAAACAAGTTAATAACCTTAGAATCCGTTGGAAGCTCATGTCCTGCAAAAGGAATATGAAACGAAGGTTGCGGGCTAGTCCAGACATCATGAAAAACAAGTACCGACTCTCCATCACCCACCCTCTATCTCATCCCACTGAGTAAAAGAAAATGCCCCTCTAAAATATTGCGTCAGAGAAAGGACGGCCGAGTCCTCAACCTCGCTGCAAGAATGGTGTTATCCTCAAAATATTTTGCAAGCAAAACCTGTGCCGCCAACGAGCCCGGCCTGCTCAGAATTCTCCTAGACTTCTTTTCCAATAAGGTCATGTTAAATAATTCCAAATCACGAAATTCCATACCCCCTAGATTCTTTGGTAAACAACAAGCCTCCCAATTCTTCTAATGTATCCGGCACTTATTCTATGTGTCTCCCCAAAAGAAACTACGGATCGCTTGCTCAAGTTCCCGAATCAGGGTAGTGAGGACCTTGAAGGGCCGACTTGATGAACACCTCCTTCCTTGTAGGCGAGAGCAATTTATTCTTCCAACCGGCCAACGTTTTATGAATTTTATCCCTCAATAAAGCAAACACCTGGATTTTACTTCTCCTGGTCATATATGGCAGCACTAAATACTTACCCGAACCATCACCCAAGGAAATCTCCATTGATTTATGAAAGTTGATAGCCTGACCGAAAGAGCACCATATCTATCAAACAACTCTACCAATGTCTCCACCGCTCCGTCCAACAACTCAAAAAACACCATGTAATCATCCACAAATAGCATATGAGAAATAGAAACCTCTGCCTCCCTGCCAAAGCGGATACCCCGAAGCACACCCATGTGCATTATAATTAAGCAAAGACATGAAGCCCTCGGGACAAATGATGAAGAGAAAAGGCGATAACGGATCTCCTTTTCCAAATCTAGTAGCCACAATCCTACTGTTGGGCTTCCTGTTTATCAGAAGTTGATGAAAGTCAACTTTGATTCATTTCTTACATAATTTTACCCTTGTTTATGACTAATTTGATGCACTTTTGGGGTAGTTTGAGTGATTTATGATGCATTTTCTCCATTGAATTCACTTTGAGGTCAAAGACAATTAAGTCCGAAAATCTCGTCATTTTTGGTGAATTATTGCGTATTTCATGCCTATTTTATCTTGCAGGAGTAATGCGTGGTATTGTTATTGATATTCTAAGCATATAAGTTCATTGTGATCCCGAGATTAGAGGAATCGATGGTGGAAAGATGATTTTGAGAAGTGGAAGCATGCACCCGAAGCTAAATAGTTGTATTGGATCAAGAATCGTTGATGTTTTCATACTTCTGTCACTTAATCTGCATTTTTGAGCCCTCTTAAAGGAATTTTCTGGGAAATTTGTCCGCATAAACGTTGTAGGTCATTGAATAAGATTTCTAACTCAACTTGAATCACTCAAATCGGAGCTCTACAAGCAAAGTTATCGCAGAATTACAAAAAGTGTGCCGGAGTTGTGAGTGAACGAAAAGGAGAAGCAAGTTCCGGCGGACACCAGGAGCAAGGCCAGAAGACGACAGACAAAAACAGAAGGCTCGGGTTGCTGCCGACGGACGCAAGGTACCTGCCGGGCGCCGGGCCGGATGGGCTGAGCCGAGAATTTTTTGGGTTTTTGACTTTTTTGGGTCGGATTTTGGCCATATAAAAGCCAATTAGGTGGAATTTTATACCGACTTCTTCAGAATTTGATTTACTACTCAATTTTTAGGTTTAAGTTTTCCAAAAACCATTCAAAAAATTTATTTTCTTGCACAAATTACTTCAAGATTCTTAGATTGTTGATTTCTTTTCGCAAATTCTTCATTGTGGATTGTTCCAAAGTTATTGGCAATTCAATTTTGCTTTCTTCAATCATGTTTTTTTCCATTTATTCCATGTTTCCTTGTTTCGTTATTTCAATTATGAGTAGCTAAATTCCTGATAGCTAAATTATGATAGAACTACGAAATCAATGCTTGAATAATGATCTAGAGATGAATAGGGCTAAAAAGTCGAATCTTTTGAATGGTTGTGTTCTAAAACTTGATCTTAATGCTTGAGTTAAAATGATCACTTGATTCATGAACTCACACACGAACTTTATAAATGTATTTTGTGAGGGAGTGTACGAACTAGGGTTTTAGAATTGCCATGCACGAACTAGTCGAGTTTTTCGCAGCATGTTCCTTGGTAACATTTTCTAGTTAAGCCGTGAACTCGGTGGATGCAGAGCGTCTCATAGTTCTTAATCATATTAGGTCAATTAAATCCCATAGAGGGGACTTTAAGCCGAGTATAGGGTAACTAGGTTGTAGTATTAGCGCATTGGGAACGGTTTAGGAGATTGCACCCAAATACATTTATTAGAAACTATTGGTTGGTTGGTAGGTTAAGACTCGTCTCTAGTGATTCGGTAAATGCGTTGATAGTAGTGTTTTTTTTTACCATAGTTTAGTTATTCCTTTCATCATTCATTTTAAAGTTATCATTTTTATTTCTCTAGATATAATTACTTTCACTCAATATTTGTGAGCCTAAACTAAATATGAGCGTGATTGTAAAACCTGACGGATTCCTCGTGGGATACGACCTTGCTCGCCGTTGTAGTACAACCGACCCGGTACTCTGCCGGTTAAAGTTGGTTTGCAATAATTTAGCAATCAAACCCGACAGGAAATTGACGTCACACATCGCCGCACCAAATCAATGAAAGACACTGGAAACCCCATACGCTCCATAACCGTCCAAAGATATTTCCCCTGCACTCGATCGAAGGCCTTGGCCATATCCAGATTCAAAGATGCAGACAAACGCACTCTGAGTCTCCGAGATCACATCACCAATCACCCCCTTAAGACGATTACTTATCACCCAATAAATAAGTTTGTAGATCGAATTGCATAAAACGATCGGGCAGAACTCGGTCATAACTGTACGTGGCGGTAGCAACCTTTGGAATCAACGAGATATAACATACAACCTGCCTATGGGGCACCATTATTGAAGACATCCAACACCACATGCAGAACATCCTCCCACACAATGCCCCAAAATTTCTACAGAAATATCACTCGCATACCATCAGGCCCCGGCGACTTCCTCCCTGACAACTGTTTCAAAGAAACACAGACCTCTTCCCGAGTAAAAGCTGCGGCCAAGTGTTGCTGCTGACCAACATCAATCACAGCAAATTGTAACCTATCGAGATCAATAGCGGTACCATTAGACAAATATATGGCCTAAAAACAATCCACCGCCACACGCTCCATGTCCGCGGGCTCATCACACACAACCCCTTGGGCATCATGCAACAATTGGATAGAATTGCGCTTCCGCCGAGTTGCCGTCTTATGATGAAAAACACAAATAAAATGAGGAATTATATTATCACAGAGTGGTTAGAGATTTTTTCTCGCAATCGCACTAGGTTACAATGGGTGAAAATTTATAGTTCTCGGACTTAAGCCCTAGCCGACTAAACGAGAGACGTGATTCTCACTTTAGACGAGAATCTCCTAGATTCAAACGAGATCCTCTGTTGTCTTCAGATTTAGACTAGATTGAGCTGAGATTTAGATGTGATCAACAGATTCAGACTTGATCACATGCCAGGCGTGATTACCAGATTCATACGTAATCACCTCAGATGATCGCACTTCAGCTGAGTTTCTCATATTCACCACCAATCAACAAGATTAATATTTTCCAGATTTAAATGCATGAGAACAAGGCACTTTTACACAACTATATACTATCATTGTAAGCCACATATCGACCATGAATAAACAATTGAAAAACCTGGTTCTTTTAATAACGATAAGCCGACGACTATTTCTTGATTCATTGGCTGAAATTATATCGGCAAAGATGACAACAGTTTCATCGGATATAAAACGAAATTCATCGGCTTTAAAACAAGTCCAAATATAATATACCAATTAATCACGGTATACAATTTAACGAGAGATTTTATGATGCATCGGTTGTAGCAAGGTTATATCAAGTGGCATACATTAGATCCTCTCATTTTTACTACATAATACACTTTTATCGTGTATGAGAGGTAGAAATGAGTGGTTGTATTTTCATTCATACAACGGTTGTATTTTAAAATTTCACCAATTTAACATGCATAGGGCTCTAATACCAATTGTTAGAATTTTATGTGATTAAATCACTATCTTAGGATCTTATTTATGATAAATCAATGAAAGTAATGCAAAATTAAATAAGAAGCGTACATGGATCCATTAGGAAGATCATTGTGTCCCGTAACCGTCACAGTTATTGATCTTCCAAAACAGCACATCAAATCATAAATCTTTCTGTAGATTGAAACAGAGAAGGGAAAAATATATAGCGTGTATCTTGAGGACCATAAACCTCTAATTTACTGTTGTAATTTCTAATATCGTCAATCAAAATAATTACAAATACGTAACACTTTAGGGATCTACAATTAAAGTCCACACAAAAGAAAATACTTATAATCCAACCTAAACAAATGACCGCTTTTATATATTAGGATATTAGAATAACATATAGAAGCCATAGAAATGAAAAAAAGGAAAGTCAATATTCCTCTAAATTTTATGTACGTATTTGTCCACCATTTTATTTTTGACCCATAAATAGATGTATACACATATGTGTAATGTGTTAAAAGAGAAAAAAATTGACAAATTTCTACGCCTGGTTGAAAATTCAGGTTTAAATTCATGCTAGCTACCAATAACAAACAGCATCGTTTGGAATCAAGAAACAAATTCATGGGATGTTTTGCCGAACAACATGGACAATACAAGCAATGGTGAAGGTGTAGAAGAAGCCATGCATGGTGCGCTTTAAAACCTGAATTCATTCCTTGGAGTTGGGGATGATGAATATTCATGGATCTTAAACACTGGCACCGACGTCGTTGCAGGCGTCAACAACAACAATGGTGTCACTGTCAACACACCTTCTTCCACAGACAAGGACATAATTACATAAAATGTAGATCTTATATTTGATGAGGGTCTGATTGAACACCGATTTTTAGTTTTGGAAATAAGGTTCTGAATCTTCATAATGCTGCAAATTGAGATGCAACAACCGGCCTGGACTTAATTCTCTAAAAATTATGTATAAAAAAACACTTTGTGGCATATTTTGGTAGGAAAAAAAAGTGCAAATAATAAGAAAGGAAATTGATAAAATTAATAAGACTTATATTCACTAAGTCTGTTCTAAATGATATCAAATGTGTGTGGAGAAAGAACAAAAGACAATGTTCTTCCTGTGAAGGATAGAAGATGCTTGTGATAAGAATTCAGCAATGTGATGGATTTTATAGGCCTCCAAGTGGCTAAATTACAATTTTGGTCCTCTAACTAGACACGTTTTTCGATTTTGGTCATGGTTTTTTTCCGACGACAATTTTTGTCCTGTAAATGGTCTTTTTTTGCAAAAATAGTCCTGAACGCCGGAAAGACCACTTACAGGACTAAAATTGTCGCCGGAAAAGACCAATTTTAGTCCTGTAAGTGGTTTTTCCGGCGTTCAGGACTATTTTTGCAATAAAAAGACCACTTACAGGACTAAAATTGTCGTCAGAAAAAAATCAAAACCAAAATCGAAAAACGTGTCTAGTTAGAGGACCAAAATTGTAATTTAGCCACTGCAAGTAGTCCTATCAACCTATTTTAAATTATTAAAGTTTTTATTTCACGTTTATTGTGGTTATCAGTGAATGCGTTTTCATGTGATCCTGTGATGACGGGTGCGTTTTCACATGGTCAAATTAAACGTTTTTACATGATGCTGACTAAGGGATTTGTTTTTTCATGAACAAACACCTGTGTTTTAATGTGACCGTTTTAATGTGACCGTATAACGTATAAGTATAAAATGAATAAATAGGACACATTATTTTTTTAGTTGTAAAAAGGACAAACATTTTCAGACGGACAAAACTAACCCTTTAATTAAAATGGACGCGCGCGTATAAACATTTGCTTCAGGTTACAAAATAAACAAACATTTGCTTCAAGTTTGTTTTTTTTGTTTTTTTTTCAAACATCCGTAACTTTTGATTTATAACTCCGATCATCGAAATTTTTTCACCAAAATTCATTTTTTTTTTGCTCTTTAATTTGAGCCCAAATACGATACCCTTCCGACGTATATTTTGAAAGACGAAAAAATATTTGTATTAACCGGAGCGCTTTTTCTTATAAACGACCGTAACTTTTGATTTAGAACACCGATCATCAAAATTGTTTCACCAAAGTTCATATTTTTTTTATCTTCATTTTGAGACCGCGGTTGATACCCTTTCGACGTAGTATTTGAAAGCCGAATTTTATCGAAGCATTTACACTAACACACTATCGCATCGTATCAGTATCAGTATCAGTATCAATATCAGTAAATAGCTGCATATGAGGTAATCAGTATCATTTAAGGCTTAGTTCAAGTGACTACTTCAATGCACACATATCTGGCTCATATAAGGCTCATTTAAGGCTTAATTCAAGGGACACAATATCATATAAGGCTCATATAAGGTATACAATATCACTAACAGTATCATACAAGTCATACAGTATCAGTATCAGTATCATTTAAGGCTTAATCAAGTGACTACATGTTGATCTTTATGTTTGGGAGATACATGATCTTGTAGTGCTAAACCGATCTCATCCACTATTGCTCTTGGAATTGGTGGTCCGTGCTGTATTTGGCCTATGAACTTTGCATAAAAAGCTTTCGAGACAGCTTTCTTTTGGTGTCTCTAATGTCGAAACCAAGATTGGGGACCCGGGAAATGATTCATTCTTCCCTTTAACGATGCTCTCCAGCCCAAACAATTTTAATGCTTGCTTAAATTGTCCGTTCATGCACAGAATATTCAAACATGAAAAGATTGTAACCTTACTTAGCTTAGTCATGATAAACTTACGTTCTGTATTGAAATCGTTCCCATGATATTTCTGGGATTTCTCTATCGCTGGCATGTTTTGAACAATCAGCGGTTCCATCCACCTTTGTTGTGGCTGTTGATCGGACCGTGGGCTTCCATATCCAAGTTCTTCACTAAAGTTAACAGTTGGTGCGAATTCCTCACATTTGAGGTTTTTGCAATCAACAAAATGGATAACATTACATGCACCATCATTCTTCTCATTTATCCCATGTATGTTAAAGTTGGTTAATTCAAAGAATACATACTGTCGTCATTGGGTATGACATGCTCAAGGCATTCAACATCATCTTCATCATTTTCTGAGGGAGTAAAATCTTTAAGACAGCTAGTTTCATCATACACTAGTGTATCGAAATGCAAACCGCCTCTGTGCTCAAAAACAATAATTTCTCCCACTTTCAATTCATGTTCCGACACATAACTCTCCCATCTTTCTGGCTGTAGACATTGAGGTACCTAGATTTGGTTCATTAACAGAGCTGCCATTTGGGTTTGGCAAAAAAAAAAAAAAGATAAATGAAGTACTAAATTTGCGTTTTTGTTTGATATTCTACTTCATTTTGGAAGAAATTGTCTTGACTTTTAAAAGATGTTTCTCACTGAAATGCATAGCTCTGATACCTGAATCAACACAATGTTTTCCAAACAATAAGACAACTCTTAGTATGTTCCAAACAATAAGCATATTTAAGTCTTATGTTTTGCTTGATGTATATATCACCCTTGCCCTCTCCAAGAGCACCATCTATTTCATCGATAATCAAACACTTTGGCTTCAAACCGACGATTACAGAGTCCATCTGAATTGTATCCACGATTTTGCTCTCATCCATCACCATTTTTTCCCCTGATTTGAACATCCACCGCCGATAAGAATTCCGGCTTTACCCCTGCTGCACCAACCCTATTCTTCGACTTGGGTAGTTGTTGGTAGTCGAGTGCCGGAAATGAGTCGGCAAAAAACGACCGGATTGAATTTCACAAAAAAAGATATAATCAGAAGTAAATGAAGAAGAGATACCAATTAAAACCGGATTGGATATCAGCCACAAAATGCAAACATTTGTCGATAAACTTCAACTCCATTGCAATCAGAATGGGGATTTGTATTGTAGCCACCAATTGAAAGACTTGGTAGAAGATTTCGTTAAACCTTTGTGATGGATTTCAGGCTTGAGTTAAGGAAGTAATTGTGTCATTGATGAATAATATAAAAACAAATAGAGAAGAGCTGGGAAAGAAGAAGAAGGCGTTCCGATTACGAATCTAAAAGATAGAAGAAGAAGATGACCCTTAACAGTCGCTCAAGATTTCAAGAACGATCAGCGGATTTTCAAGCTGATATCCAGAACACGGGGATCAGTAGTGGAAGGCCAAGCAGAATCGCAAATATTTTTCCAAAGAATTTCGTCAGAACAGAGGGTGTGAAGCTCTGAAGAAGAACAACTGGTGGAGAAAAGAGTTGGGGTATATTCGTCCGGTGGAATTTATTTGTCCTTAATGCAACAAAAAAATTGAAACAAGATTAGCACTTAATTAAAGAAAAAAAAGTGGACTATAAACTAATTTTTCCAATATTTTTTTCCCGTTTCAAACCTATTAATGTGATAATATAAGTAATAATTTTTCCCTGTTTCAAACCTATTAATGTGATAAAAATTTCATATTAATGTGACAAATAGTAGCGACTTGTATTTCCTGTTTTGAACCCATTATTGTATTTTAATATTAGCACGATATTTCCATTTATACCCTCTTTCACATCGTAACGACGTGTAACGTAAAAAAAGTGAATGAAATGGATGATACATGTCAATCAGCATAACCCATGGCAGGCACTGCAATTAGGCAGCTCAGAGTGATGTCTTGGGCCCACCCAACACGTAGGGCCCCTAAAAAAAATTTTAAAAAAGAAAAATCTAATAGCCCAATACAATCAGTCCAATGTCTTTATGTATTAAAAAAAATTCTAATAGACCCAATCAGCCCAATATTTGACATAAAATTAAAAGAATTGGGCTGATTGGGTCTGTCGCGGCCCAATAATAAGACACCAGTGGCTCCTACGTCATATCGGCTTTGAACCTATGACATCAGCTGATCAGCCTACAAACCGCCTAAGGCCCCGAATTTTATAGGGCGGCCCTAGCATAACCGGTATTACAACGGCTAAATGTAACGCCCCGCTCCCGGATACCGAGCCCTTATCCGGAAGAGAAACGTTCGGCGCGTATAGCATTAAATAAATCTAATATTATACGCAAGCCTCTACGTCGTCGTATCAAAATAAAGCAAACGGAAGCTAAAAGGACTCGGGTAAAAACATAAAAGCTACTATGAATAGAAAGTAACCATACTAAAGATGGATAGATAAATTACAACGACGAATAACCCAAAGACTTATACAATACGAGGTCTTAAAAGTATAAGTACAACAAATCTAAGAAAAGAAAAACAACTAGTCTAGTACAACCTCTACAAAGAAAAAAAAAAAAACTAGAAGCTCCGTCAAGACTTCAAGTCTTCAAAAGCCGTCGTCTACACTTGGCTACTCCGTTCGTCTTCTCACCCCACAATGCACACAAAAATAAAATGCAAAGGAGGTAAGTACAAAGTACTTAGTAAAAGTGAGAAGCTATGACAACAATTAATATTTATAAAGGATAGATATTAAATCGATTAGTTGTTTATGTGTGACCGACTCAATCTAGGGTTCACTTCATGCCCATCGACACGTCATGACTACACGTTTCTAACTTAGCTTATCTTTGTTACATCATGAATAACAAGGGCACTACGCCTAGTAATAGGATGTACTAGGACAATCGGGTGCAACCTACTTAGAGACACGCTCTAGTAGCCCCGGGAATATCCGAGTCCCGATAGTGTGATGACCGGCGAGTGCACCGACGCTTTATCCGGCCAATCGATTGACCGGCGTGGGTACGATCTACTTTGTCTAGTCGTAGAACACATCGCGATATTGTACTATGCCTTACCAAGCATTGCATGATGTTTAAGATTTTAAACTAACACATACGTTTGATTAGATGTTTAACTAGCCACCTAAGTGTTTTCAAGTAAGCTCCCTCACATCTCCTACTCTCGTACTTAGACCACTAGACACGGACAAGTCCTAGCAATTACACGTACATCGATAAACTCTAGCTTATCGAAGCACAAGGCAAATCCAAAGCTTTCGACGGTCCCACACTTCATCTTTTAGGGAATCCATGTGGTGCCGGAACTAAACGCATCAAAAGCTAATTCGGGGCTTTGTTCATGTTCATTTAGTGTTATTGGATCAAAGGGTAACATTAAGAACTCATCTCGTAGCTTAAATCACATAAAAAGAATATAACACTTTTCTAGCCTCTATCCGGACGGATAAACAGGGTTGTCCGTACGGACAACTCTCCACAGAACCCTCAATTCACAAATCGTGAATTATCCGTACGGATAAGTGAAACATCCGTACGGATAGATCGCGCCAAAAAGGTCCCGACCGCACAAAAATCGGTTTTCTCGCACTCTATCGTTTTCTACACAAACCCAAACAAGTTTGCCGTCACTATAACCCTCACAACAAAGAAAAACGTAGATAAACATGCCTAACCATACCATAGCATATATGATCCTTTGATCAACGAAAAAGCATCATTCTAATCATTGAAACGTCTTAGAACATAATCTAAACCCTATAAACAAGAATTGGAATCATAGGAAGAGCCTCTTACCTTAAAGGCCTCGCAAAACCAACAAAAAACGCCAAGCGGTGTGCAACAACCGTTGATCCTCAACCCCAAAACCTATGCAATCAACAAGAACCCTAAAAATCCTATTTTTCCTTTCAAAAACGAAACTGAAACAGTGCCATAAACTGCAAATTACCTGGATTAACTGCCACAAAACTATTTTTAGAACAATCTACGTTCCAAGACGATCGTTTCGACTACTCATGGCCGCGAAACGAGCTACGGATTAAAAGATACGAATTTTTCAAGAATCGAACTCTACGAATACGAAAAACTAAGGCTAAACCGAAAAATTACGAAATTGAGAGATGTTATTTTCGAAAGTTGCGTCTCGCTCGCACCGATCACTTTTCTCTCTGCGGCATCTTGAACGGATGAACGGATTGATCACACGGTTGATGCCTACAATTTCGCTTTCTCTCTCGCGTCTGTCTTCTCTGATGCGTCGTTCCTCTTTTATTTTTTGTCAAAATATGCGTGTGAAAATAATGAGGGAATAATTGAGATTATCTCTATTTATAGCCAATAATTAAACTCGTTATAATTAATTGCTAAATCCTTTTAATTAAATCCCTTTTAATCAAATAAATAGGATAAATAATAATTAGGTCATAGTAAATACGCCCAATGACTATTTTACCCTTTTACGAAAAGTCGGGATGTTACACTAAAACATAAAAATCCCTCATTCTATTTTTTTTTTTTTCAATTTCACAGTAATTTTTTGTTATTAAAGATTAGAATGTAATGTGACCACTGAATTCTCATATATGTCCGTAATATGATGTAACACCAAATTTATTTGATATATCTAAGAATATTAGTTGGAAGATTGTATTGAGTGAAATGTATCATATTTTCGTTTTTACCCACTTTTACGGAGTAGGGATGTGTAAGATGATTAAGAGTAAAAATCAAATGTTTGATACATTTCATTGGTATACCAACTAGGAATGTTGTACACTAAACTATACTATTCTATTATTTCACATTCAATGTAATTGCGTTAATAAAAGAATACACAATAGGAAAAGGATAAGTGTACCTCCAAAAATCTACATAAAATTTATATAAAATTTACATTCAACATCATCATGTGGTTGTGAGTGTTTTTATGTTATTTAATTTTCTTTGAAAATAAAAAAATGAATGGTGAGATGATGAGAGTGTAAACTTTATGTAATTTTTTGAAGGTACACTTACTATTATCCCTTAGCCAGTTGGGCTCAAACATAAGACCACCTCTGAGTGTGGTTAGAGTTGAACTCCCAACGTGACAGCATCACCCACCTTAATTATTTTCCAAGTATCTGGAGCTTGGCATCAATATCCTGAACTCGGTATTGAACACCCTAGAGATTGGCATCAGAGCCCTAAATCAATCTGGCTTCTGCTCAGCAATAAATGCACCTCCAGCGGAAGATCTTACACAGGTCGCCAAAGACGGACCTAGTATTAGGACTAAGGTGGGTTAAGCCCATCCATGACCCAACATTTTTTTTAGTATATAGCAGTAGACCCAAATTTCAGCCCACCCAACATTCAACCTAGCCCAGCCCATCCTAGTCCATCAGCCATCTGCTCATCAAGTAAAACAAAACTTTGTACTTCTTTCTAATTTCAGCTCATTATCTTGTTGGTTTCAGTTTTTCTTTAATTATTCTTTTACTAAGACATTTTGTTGAATGTTGTATTGAATCATTGACAAACGTTATGCAACAAAGCTGATATATTTTTCCTTTTTATTTAATTTTTTTGTGTAGTGTTACTAGTCTAAGGACTCTTAAATATACAAGATCAGTTAACAATTATTTTTATTTTTTCAAAATAACGTACAATAAAAGTTAATTATACAAAAATAATAAGACATGTCTCAATAACATTACTGCTTTCTTCATTCTCCACGGGTGTGTGTGTGTGTGCGTGGGTGTTTTTTTATTTTATTTTAAGGTAAGTGTTACTGTTATATTTGATCAATTGCAGTAGTTGTTATTGTTACTGTTAATGGAATTCCTCACAAAAAAATGTTACATAATTAATTGATTAAATCATCATGTTTTTTTTGGTTTTATGGACTCAAAAAATTGCACTATAAAGTAACATTACGAAAGTTTAGTTTCTAGCCCACCCGAAAAAAAAATCCTGGTTCCGTCCCGGCAGGTCACCCCTTATACTTCTTATAGCAGGCATAACGCAAGTCATGCTTTGTCACAAGCAATCTCATACTCGACATGCATTGGGCATCAACCCACCAACAATCTAACAAACTACTCATTAACAGACAGGAAGGTATTTTTTTTTTTTAATATTAAAAATTCTTGGTGAGGCGTTTTCGAACGCCCTAATAGGGTTGATGAGGCGTTTCTGGAACGCCTTAATAGGACTCGATCGCTCCATTTCGCACATGTTATGACACTTCGAACGCCTCATTAGGACTCGGTAAGGGCGGTTGAACTTGCATCAATAGAACTCTTATTAGGACCAGCAGAAACGCCTTAAAAATGACTTATTTGAACATATTTAGGGCGTTTTCAAGCACCTTATCCAGGTTGTGTTAGGGCGTTGTTCTGGTACCCTGTAATGACATTCAAAAACGTCCTGAAGCCTTTTATGACGTCGACAGAAAGGGCGTTCCATGGAAACGCCCCAAGTTTAAAAGCGCCCCAATAGACGCTTAGATAAGGCGTTTTGAAACGCCCTTAAAGGCCTTTTTTGGTGCAGTGTCAGCTCCACCCAGTACATTATATAAGGGATCTTTCTCATCCGTTCATGGTATGTGATTTCATATTTATAGTCACTATACTCAATTCCTTATTAAAAATTTCATCTTATTGTCGAATATGACTTCAACGTTAAAAGGTTATCCTGCAGATACAACCCTGGACCCCTAACGATTTCTTCGGTTCATAGGCACTATTGCAGAACGATTCATATGTTAATCATCTCTACATAGCTTACTTTGCAGCTTTAGCGGTCGGATCAACCTTGGGCATTGTCAATTGACGCAAGAATGAGGGCTTAAAAACATCACCATCTGGTAAAAAAAAATGTGGTTGAAATAGACAACCATGCCACCAAAAGACAAAACCCACAAGGTTGTTGCCGAGGGTTCCATCCATGACACCTATGCACATCTCACGAGCAATATTCAGCAAAATGTTAACATGCAAGGTACAATGGAGCGTATGAGCTGGGGAAAACTTGCTTATCTAGCAAAATGTTGAGATTCCCCCGGTTAGAACTGAAGGGGAAGGAACTTTTGGGGTTCGTCAAGAAGAGGGGCTACCAGATATCAGTGGCGGATCCAGAAATATTTTTTAGGGGGTCCGTAATTTTTTTTTCTAAGTAGAATAAATTTTTTACGGTGTCCAAAATATTTTCTATGGGTAAAATGTACAGTTTTTATTTGTTCAGGGGGTCCATGGACCCCCTTATAACACACATAGATCCGCCTCTGCCAGATATTGCTTTTCGCATGCTAGATTTGGCACAACATTTGGTAAGAATTTTTCGTTGTACTGTTGGAACAGGTTAGGAGGGGAAAAGGCTCTATCCAACCGCATCTTCAAGAACCTCATGTATCAGGGATTCTTATGCATATAACATTCATGTTAAAAAAATGCTGCAAACAAAAAACAGGGGAAAAAAACATGTTACGAAAACAACTTGTTAGGAGAGAAAAGGCCATATCCCTACGTGTTATGATCAAGTGCTTATTCCACCAATTGGTTTTTACCAATTACAACCAATTGGTGATAGTAAATACGCAACTTTATTTCTTATACATTCAAAAGTGGACAATCCGTCTTAGTAGAATGGTAAAATAATGTTCACCCTGGATTCGATCTCGTGACAGATTGCTCACACTCTTAAATGATAAGGAAATAAAGTAGCTTGATCTACTAGGGCGTTTTCATTTCGGCTATGATGGAGACATGATTTTGGATGTTTTGAGGCATTTTGGAGTCATTTGGAGCTATTTAGACAAAGTGGAAGTCGTTCGAGTGAGATCAAAAAAGGCCCGGTAGGATCGTTTGAACGAGTTGGGCGAAAACATTATTTAAAAAAAGAATATTGTGTTTTTTATTAGGGAAAGAAAAAAAGGGACGCAGCATAAAAAAAAAAATTGCAATACAATGACATTTAGCAACAGCTTGTGCGACCTAGAGGGCGGATCTAGAGCCTTCAAAGGGTGGTCCACGGACCCGGCTAAAATTTTTAAAAATTGCCATAATTTACACCAACACGGTTGTTTAGGTGAAATTAAAAGTGGTAAACGATTTTACGCCGGATCGCCTCTATAGAATTAAGTGTTCTATGGTTAAAATTAGACCAGGTTGGCTTAATACCTAGAGATTGAAAATATTTCGACCGACTAGGGTATAATTAGTGGCGGTTGTCCTAGTTATCCATTAAATGAGTCATTTCGCATCAATGATCAATTGTGTTGATTTAGGAAGGAAACATTGGTTTTAGCTGGAAAAAAATTATTTAGTGTGTTAAATATTTACGGACGACTCCTTCTAAAAAAAGGGAAATAATTTTGTTCTAGAATGGTAAGCGCACGGTCCGCATAACATGGATTCTTATGCATGCATATAACATTCATGTTAAAAAAAATAATGCAAACAAAAAACAGAAAGAAAAAAAAAATAATTGCAGACAAAGCCAAGAAACTGCACTTTAATTTCTGCAAGATTATTTCCAGTACTGCATATTTAGATTTAGAACCTAACTTAGAAAACTGATATAAATGTTTTATTCCACAACATACTTATATGATAAGTTTATTTTGAGTTAACAAGTGTTAAAAAGTTTGAAAATCTAAAAAGTTCATACACTTCCTTTGAACTTGTTCTAGCCTTTCTTTAGGAACAACAAGTGGTACCATAGCAGAGTTCATGGCCGGTTCTGGATATTTTTTTACCTTAGTCGACATCGCCGAAGGGGCCTTTTAGTTTGAATTTTTTTACGAAAACATAATTACAAAAGATTTCTTCAACGTCGTGTTTCTAAAATCTGTAAATACAAAATTTAAATTCATTGATATTAGATATTTTTTTCATATATTGTTATTGTTTTCATTTAGGTTGCCGTAACAAAATAGGGTTCGACCTGTGAAATTCGAATTAATGCATCTCAGTTATTATAAATTTGGGACTATAATTTGATCATTTCTGAATTCAACTAATTTTCTAACACATTGTATTAGCGGGCCTATAATTTGGCATTTATCAATTCAAGTAAAAAAAAATGAACACATTATATTATATTCAACGAATTTGGATCTATAGTGATTTTTTTTTACAAAATATGTAATTTCGGGGCCCCGGGACGGTTGGGCCTTCAGCCGCCGCCTAAGCCACCTATGCATTGGGCCGGCTTCGGCGGAGTTCCTCGAATTGACATTTACATCCAGCATACATTGTCTGTTGCCAACAAGTGGTATCATAAAAGTGTTCTCTTGAATCTTCATTCAAAACAATACTCTGTCTCCCTAGGGAGGTCAAGGGCCCTATGCAACCACTTTAAGAACCTAATGTACCCGAGTTGACAATATATTTATGTCTCACGTTTATAGTAAGTTCATGTGATTCCCCCACATCCAATATGGGATATCACATTCTTCCCCTCCTTCCAAACTCGTCCCTACCAGGGGACTCTAGAGGTGTCTGGCACTTAGTTCCGTCTGGTAGTCGGTACTGATATCAACTGTAAAGCCCCTAGACCCCAGGCCTGATAGAGTTAAGTGAGGCCCCGAGTTGGTAAGACGTTTGTGTCTCACACTTATAAAAAGGTCATGTGCTTCCCCCACATATTCAATGTGGAATATCACAATTCATATTATAAAAGAAGAATGCAAACAAAAAACAAGGAAAAAAAAAAACATGTTAAAAAAATACTGCAAACAATCTTCATCCAGAACAAGACTTTGTCTCGATCAGATCTGTTTGTTTGTCGTTGGAGAGATGTTAAAAAAAATAAAATAATAATAATAAAATAAAAAGAAGGCAACATGTTAGGAAGGGAAAAGGCTCTATGCAATATTAGCTGTATATGTTATTTTGTAAATAATATATTTTGTATTTATTGTTAGAGTGAGTCTAGGAATGTATCTAGTCTTATTTCTAGCCTTAGCATTTACAGTATTTCCTATATATTTGTAATACTGAACAATTGTGAATAATTAATCAAACAATCAAATCTATTATGGTATCGGAGCATACCGATCAAAATTCTCTCTAAAACCTAAATTCTTTATCAATTGCCGCCAGCCTCCCTCTCCCTCTTCATCTTCTCCACAAACCTCTCACCGGAAAATATGGCCTCCTCCTCGGTTGTTACCTTTAACACTGCTACACAAGCCACTATTAAACTTGATAACGACAATTATTATGTCTGGCACATGCAAATTGAATCACTACTTGTTGGGAATGGTCTTCTTGATTACGTCGAAGGCACAAAGACAATCCCGCCGGAAACCATCACCGCAAATGGCACAACCTCGCCGAACCCTGCGTTCATTACTCACACCCGCCAAGATAATTTAATAAGGAACCCGCTAATTGCATCCCTCACACCCGAAAAACGACCACTCTTCGTATGGCACCAAAACGGCCGCCGCCGCTTGGAAAATTCTAAAGGACGTTTTTGCTACTCCGTCACGGGCCGGGATCCGCACACTCAAAGAATCCATGGCTGCTCACCACCGTGGTACGCCTCGTCCACCAATATCTATACACAATGAAACAAAAGCGTGACCAACTCGCCTTACTCGGGTCGACCATGGATCACGATGACTTCATTCACCTTGTCCTACGAAATATTGGTCCCGAATACTGCGAAATTGCTCACGCCATTGCTTTGTTCGAGACACGATCGTCTCTTTTGAGGAACTCCATGAGAAGCTTCTCACCTTTCGGCCTATCTCAGCACCGGCGGACCACCAATTTGCTCCGGCGACGGCGCACGCGGCATATCGTCCGCCTTCCCATGCCTCCCGCTCAGCCTCACAACAGCAGCAGCCATGGAGGAACGCCAGCCCAGGTTACTCCACCAACCAGCCCAGCTCTCGCTATAATGGTGGAACTTTCAACGGTGGTCACGGGAATTTTGGTGCAGCTGTTAATGGAAATAGTTCGCAGTACGGTGCTTATAATAATGGGCACTATTCTAATAATGGCTCTACTTCCAATAACGGCGTGGGAATAGCTCTCTCTCACCTAATTATGGGACCACAAATTCAAATCGTCGTCCGTTTTTGGTTAAGTGTCAACTTTGTTATGTTCAAGGCCATTATGCTGAAAATTGTCCTCGGTTCGGGAACCAACTTAGTCATATTTTTGGCCAACGATCACCACGACCCCAAGCAAATGTTGCGGCCCAATCGATTCAAATGACCCAAACTCGGCTCATGGACGGTGGAGCGAATCATCACGTGACTTCGGACTTGCGAACACCGTCTCTTCATGCCCCATACTCGCGCGATGACCTTACGGTTGGTGATGGTAAGGGACTTTCTATTACTCATACGGCATGTCTTCAATTCCCCTTACCCCTACAAAATCTATTCATTTACGTAATGTCCTCTGTGTTCCCAGTATGTCCCGTAATTTACTATCTGTCTCACAATTGTGTAAAGCCAATAACTTATCGGTAGAATTCTTACCTTCTGAATTTGTTGTGAAGGACCTTCAGACAGCCAAGCCCATCCTCCGTGGTCCGGTTAAAAATGGATTGTACGAGTGGCCAAACTCTCCCATTGTCGCCTTTGCCTCCAATAAAGCCTCCTCTCAAGATTGGCATCATCGGTTGGCCATCCGGCTCATCCAATTTTATCCTCTGTTTTAAACACTTATGGTTTACAGTGTAGTAATAATTCTTTTACGCATTGTTCTGCTTGCTTAGAAAGTAAAAGTCACAAACTACCATTTGGTAACTCTACTTTGATTTCGTCTCGGCCTCTCGAGATCATTTTTAGTGATGTGTGGACATCACCTGTTATTTCTGTTGATGACTTCAAATATTTTATAATTTTTGTTGATCATTCTACGCGTTATATCTGGTTTTATCCACTCAAACGAAAATCTGATGTCCATAACACCTTTATCCGCTTCCGCTCAATTGTTGAAAAATATTTTGAAACCGCAATAAAAATACTTTACTCTGACAATGGTGGTGAATTTATATCTCTACGTGACTATTTTGCCACCAACGGTATTTCTTTCTTTACCACGCCACCTCACACCCCTGAACACAATGGCATATCCGAACGTCGAAACATGCATATTGTCGAAACCGGCCTTGCCCTCTTATCTCATGCTTCCGCACCCCCCACCTACGGCCCTTTGCCTTTTCTACCGCGGTATATCTTATTAATCGTATGCCCACACCCACCTTAAAAATGCATACCCCCTATGAATCCATCTTTAACACGCCACCTAATTACTCCAAACTCCGTATCTTTGGTTGCCTCTGCTATCCCTGGCTACGCCCCTACACAAGCAACAAACTTGAACCTCGTTCCCGTTCTTGTGTCTTTCTTGGGTATGTGCTTAATCAGCATGCGTACTATTGTTATGACCTCACCACCTCTCGTATGTATATCTCGCGGCATGTTAAGTTTGTTGAATCGGTCTTCCCTTCCGATCCACCCCTCCCTCCGCCTCTACACAACCATCCCCCTCTCTAGCCTCCCTCTCGGACTGGATCCCTCCTACACCACCACCTCCCCCACCTCCACTGCCACCACCTCCACCTTCCCCTCCACCTTCACCACCTCCACCACCTCCAACACCTCCACCTCCACCTCCACCTCCACCTCCACCACCTCCCCCCGCACCTCCATCACCTCCTCCTCCCACCTCACTATCCACACATCCCGTACGTACTCGAGCTCGTGACAATATTCATAAACCCATTCAAAAGCTCAACCTTCACACTCATCTTCCTTCATCCATTGACACCGAACTTACCAATCTAACCCAAGCTCTCAAAAATCCGAATTGGAGATCTCGCCATGCGGGGAGGAATATGACGCTCTCCTTCGTAATGAGACGTGGTCCCTAGTTCCTTCACGCCCTAATCAGAATGTCATCAGTTCTAAGTGGATCTTTCGTCTCAAGCGTCACCCAGATGGCACCATTGATCGTCACAAGGCTCGGCTTGTGGCTAAAGGCTTCACTCAACGCCCTGGTATTGACTACTATGAGACTTTTAGCCCGGTGGTTAAACATACCACAGTTCGTGTTGTTTTATCTCTGGCTCTAACTCAGGGGTGGCCTTTACGTCAGCTAGATATCAACAACGCCTTTCTACAGGGTCATCTTTCTGAGGATGTTTACTTGGCTCAACCACCGGGGTTCATCAGTCCTGAGCTTCCTCATCATGTGTGTAAGTTACGAAAGGCCATTTATGGGTTGAAGCAAGCTCCTCGGGCTTGGTATGAGGAGCTTAAGGGGTTTCTCCTTTCAAGTAACTTCCGCAATACTACTGCTAATTCCTCGCTTTTCATCTACGACACTGGTCATATCCGTATTTATCTTTTGGTGTATGTAGATGATATTATTCTTACGGGGAATGATCCTAAGGTTCTTGAGGCGTTCATATCATTGTTGGGTCGCCGCTTTGCTCTCAAGGATCTTGGTGCACTCTCCTATTTTTTGGGCATAGAGATTATACACAATGATCACGGGTGTATTTTATCTCAAAAAAAAGATATGCCACCGAGCTACTTGCTCGCTTTCACATGGATCGGGCCAATCCGGTCACCACTCCGCCGCCACCGATTTATCCGGTCTTACGCCACGTCCGGCACCCCCGTTCGGGATGCTACGAGTATCGTATGGTCATTGGCGGCTTGCGGTACCTCTTGTTTACCCGGCCGGATCTTGCTTTTTCGGTAAATAAGCTCTCCCGTTCATGCATGCCCCTACGGATCTTCATTGTGACTATGCTAAGCGCATGCTCCGTTACTTGGGCCGGGACACTTGACTTAGGCACAACCGTATCGTGACTCTCCTCTAGTTCTTCATGCTTTCTCCGATGCTTGATTGGGGTGGTTCTCACGATGATTATGCTTCCACTTTAGGGCCTATGTTGTCTATATTGGGAGAAATGCTGTGTCTTGGAGCTCCAAGAAACAATCGACGGTTGCTCGATCTTCTACTGAGGCTGAGTATCGTTCTGTTGCCTCTACTACTGCGGAGCTCATGTGGGTTATGTTCTTGTTACGTGATCTTGGTTTTGTTCCCCCTCGAGCTCCGGTTATCTACTGTGATAACTTGGGTACTACACAGTTCTGCCACAACCCGGTGTTTCACTCACGAATGAAACACGTTGCTATTGATTATCATTTCATACGCGATCAAGTGCAACGAGGTTCCTTACGGGTTGCTCATGTTCGTGCTCCGGATCAACTTGCTGATTGTCTCACCAAGTCCCTCCCTCGCTTGTCCTTTGTTCATCAGCGCAGCAAGTTGGGTCTCGTACCTCGTCCACCTTGAGGGGTGGTATTAGCTGTATATGTTATTTTGTAAATAATATATTTTGTATTTATTGTTAGAGTGAGTCTAGGAATGTATCTAGTCTTATTTCTAGCCTTAGCATTTACAGTATTTCCTATATATTTGTAATACTGAACAATTGTGAATAATTAATCAAATTATAATTTCAATCAAATCTATTATGCAACCACTAATGGGCAACGAGCAATGACCAATTTTGTTATTTTCAAAAGTTTAGATACGTAATTCGTATATGCATGTCAATAAGTCGATATATGAAATGAAGAAAAATGTTGAAATTTGAGTTAATAGTGTCAGATAATGAATGAAAAAACCGTCATAATGCCACTAATGGGCAATGAGCAATGCGTTTCTCTATGTAATAGCTTTTCTTTGTACATATCTTTTCCACGCAACCAAAAAACAGGGGGAAAAAAATGGACTCTTATGCATATAATTGAGCATGTTATTAAACAAATGGACTCTTATGCATATATATAATTGTGCATATTATATAATTTTTTTGTGCATATTATATAATTGTGCTATCATTATCTTGCGGGAAAAAAATTATGCTATCAATTTTGTAAATAAAAAAAATTTTAAAAAAAAATGCAAAATAAAACAGGGATAAAAAACAGGTTAAAAAATAGACACATACGTATAATTGTGCATGTTATATAATTGTGCTATTGTTTTTGTAAATAATGTGCCATCGTTTTTGTCAATGTGCATGTTATATAATTATGCTATCGTTTCTGTAAAAAAAAATATGATACCATTTCTGTCAAGAAAAAAAAAAAACTACAAACCAAAAAACGTGCTAAAAACTACATACCAAAAAATAAAAATAGATTTTTGTCCAGAAGGACAAAATTATCAAAAAATCGGGATTGAAGGAAACTGTAATTTAATAAGGACAAAAGTAACAATTATGAAGTAAAATACGAAGAACAAATGTGGAATAGATTAAATATGAAGAATAATCATTGTGAAACACAAAGTAACATTAACACGTGAAGTAACAATTTTAAAGTAACAATTGTGATTTTTGTCCTTTATAATCATGAAAATGTTACTTTTATCCTTCCAGACCCATTTATTAATTTTTTTGTCCTTATGGCCCCTTCCCCCAAATAAAAAATGTGCGATCGTCTCTGTCAAAGTGTATGTTATATAATTGTTCTATCGTTTCTGTAAAAAAATGTCAAAGTGCATGTTGTATAATTGTGTTATACATTTCTAAAATAAAAATGTGTTATCGTACCGTTATATAATTGTGTTATCGTACCACAAACTAAAATAATGCTAGTGTTTTTGTAAAAAAAAAGTGCTATTGTACCGTTATATAATTGTGCTATCGTACCACAAACTAAAATAATGCTATCGTTTCTGTAAAAAAAAAATGTGCTATCGTACCAAAAACTATAATAACACCAAAGTTTATGTTATATAATTGTGCTATCGTACCAAAAACTTAAAGAATGCTATCATTTGTGTAAATTGTGCTATTGTACCAAAAACTAGTTTCTGAAAAAATTAAAAAATGTGCTATCGTACCAAAAACTAAAATAATACCAAAGTGCATGTTATATAATTGTGCAATCGTTTATGTAAAAAATGTGTTATCGTACTGTTAAATAATTGTGCTATCGTATCAAAAACTAAAATAATGCTACCGTTTCTGTAAATTGTACTATCGTACCAAAAACTAAAGAAAAAATGTGCTATCGTGCTATCGTACCAAAAACTAAAATAATGCTACGTTTCTGTAAATTGTACTATCATACCAAAAACTAAAATAAAAAACTAAAATAATGCTATGTTTCTGTAAATTGTACTATCGTACCAAAAACTAAAATAAAAAACTAAAATAATGCGGTGAGCGTGGATCGAACACGCGACCTTCAGATCTTCAGTCTGACGCTCTCCCAACTGAGCTATCCCCGCATATTTTAATAAATCAAAAAATAATGTCTTTATATATAGTACACCCTATGTAATAAAATAGAGAAAACAGTTTTTTCACTTTAATTTTGAAAGGAAAACCCCTCCAGGCAATACGTAAGGAAAAGTGAAATATATAAATTTTATCATTTATCCATCATTTTTTTTTTGAAAGGATTTATCCATCATTTCAAAAGAAGAGGAAAAGAGACCAGAATGACAAGGAATGTCATAAATAGAGATGAAAAGACAAATTTCATTTTGTGTGATTGAAAAAAAAAAACAATTTTATAATAATTGGACCGAAATACCATTTTTTGTAAATCTAGGAGTAATTGCGGACGTGGAGTAAATCTTGTAATATGATGCCATAAAACGTCGAAAGACCTAAAAATCAGAAATGGCAATAATTTAATCTTTTGAAAAGAAAAAACCAGTCCATAATATCTTTCTCACGCATTAATAGCCTTTGACTAATTAACTCCTCATTGACAACGTGAAATGGGAAAGAAATAAAACAATTAAAATAATAATATAGTAACATAAAAAAAGTAGCAACAAATCAATAAAATATATGTAGTTACGGCAGAAAAATTTAGTAACACTAATAAAAAAGATGTATTGCAGCTAAAAAACGTCGAAACGCATGATAAGAATTAGTAACAATCAATGAAATATATATAGTTACGGGAAAAAAATTGTAATAACACTTGAAAAAGAAAAGTAACAGCCAATAAATTAGATTTAGTTACAGAAAAATATATGTTAACACTGAAAAGAAGTAGTAACAACCAATATAATAAATATAGTTACGGCAAAAAAATGGAGTAACACTGATATTGGTCGAAAAATATAAGTGGAGTAATTTTTGCGTAGAATATGGAGTAATTTTCGTTTGTCAAAAAGATGGATTTTTGAGTAAATTTGCACAAAAGATGAATAATTTTTGCGTAAAAGATGGATTAATTTATCTGTCAAAATAGTATTATCCCTTAAATTCAAAAATTTGTAGTAATAATGCTTCCCTAAAATCATGGAAAATGGATTGATAGTTACAATATTAATTGCTTCCTTTAAAAAGAACCGTTTATTTTTATTATATTATGTACCACAATTGGCTATTAAGATGTAAAATGAGGGTAATTTAGGTAAAAACCAAGCATTTTGTCCTAATTAAAATTCAATATCCTTTCATCCGTATTTAATTGATAAGATGTCTTTTAGCCAAAAATATATTAAAAGAATAATATATCTCCATAGGATTTTTTTTAGGGTTTATTGTCAAAAAGGACAATTTGAACATAGAAATATACGAAGTGGACAGTGGAATATTTTTCTGGGTAAAAAAGACATATCCTTATTCCACTGTGATAGTGAAACATTATATTTGGGGTTTGTTCCACTGCAGCAAATAGTGGATTTGGGGTTATGAACAGTGAATTTGTTCTTATCACCCAATTTATATTTCCACTGTCCAGATTCTCATTTCCCTCCTCTTTTTTGTCCTTTTAAACCACTCCCCTTTTTTTTTAGCAAACCAACCAAGTTTATTCAAGTACATCAGAGGCACAAGAAGTAAAAACTAATTCAGAGGCAAAGTACTCCAGTCCACAAAACCAAGATATGCTAAGCCCGCCTCGCTATGAAGCACCGACACTTCAATCTGGACGCCGTGCGCCGTATCCGACACATATCCGGCATGACACGCGACCGACACGCTCCGATGCGTGTCGGCTGATTAAAATAATATTATTTAAAATTTTAATATCCAACACGCTGTCGACACTCCCCGACACGGCACCGATACTCCCCCGGCACTCATGAACCTAATCTTAAAATTTTGTTTTTTTTTCGTTATTAAAGTTTTCCTCAATGGAAACGTTAAATACACGATTTCCATTTCTATAATAATTTAATAGCAAATATGTCGTATTAAATATATATGTTTCTTGTTAATAAACAATGATTTTTACAATTTGTAATATTTTGAAAGTCAATCACAATTTATTTTGGTACCGTATAAAGGCTGAATATGTATTTTAGATATTCATAGTTTTTTATATTTTTACGAATATTCTTTTTGGTTGATTTGGGGAGAAAGACGAAAACATTTTCTCAATTAATGAGAAAGACTACATTTCAAAACTTTTGCATAAAGCACAAAACAATTTTTTATTAATGCTGGCGTCATTTCCTCTTTAATAAAAATCAAACCCACTTTCTCTTTCATCCATCTTTTTTAAAAACTTATATCTTTCAATCTAGAATTCCAAATTTGAAAATTCTTTCACCAAAATTTTTATTTTTTCATTCTCTTTATAATGAGACCACATTAACCATATTCCAACATAATTTCCAAAAATCTGCTGTCGCAATTCACTTTTATTCAAAATTCACTGTCGAAATTCACTGCTTTTCGAGACTCACTGTCGACATTCACTGAGTAAATTTCGACTGTGAATCTCATTAAAAACGATGTAATTATATCGATGCAAGTCTCAAAACGAAGAGCACGAACAAATGAAAAATTCGGTGAAAATTTCATCGCGTTTGGTGATCCATATCAAAAGATATTAGTGTTTGAAAATGGAAAGAGGAAAAAAAAAAAGAGTCGAAGTTAGTGTTCAGCGCGTGTTTTTAAATTTATTTTATTTTATTTTTAATTTTGTTTTGTCCTGTAGGGTATAGAAGTTGTCATTTTTCTTATAAAAAATATTTGAGTGTCCTGTTAATTAAAAATATTTCACTTTTATCTAATTTTCTATATTTTTTTGATAGATTGAATATTTTTTTATAACGACACACGTGTATCACTACTACAAAATAGGATATATGTCATACTTAAGATAAGATAACAATCACAGTTTCAATAAAACCGAGACAACGAAAATATATATATCACACTTACAACTTTCTATTACACTTATTGAAAAACTGAGATAAGTTATATTAATCAATCTCATTTTTAAAGTGTGACTTAATTGATATGATTTTTCTGTCACAGTTATTGGAAAACCGAGATAAATTATTTCAATCAATCTCATTTTTAAACTGTGATTGAATTGATATGATATTTTTGTCACAGTTTCTAAAAAGCGAGATAAATTATATCAATTAATCTTATTTTTAAACTGTGACTGAATTCATGATATTTTTGTCACAACTATAGAAAAAGTGAGACAAATTATATCCACTAACAAGAAAAGAGACATAGATCACACATATCTAAAGGTAAGGATCACACTTTTAAAAAACCGAGACAAGTAAAATGTATATTTATCACACTTAATTTTTTTATCACAATTATTAGGTGTGAAAAAAAAAATGATCACACTTTTTTAGGTGTGATTGAAATAATAACAGATCTCGGCTTTTAAGTGTGATAACAACTACTAAAATAGATCACAGTTTTTAAATGTGTTGAAATTATAATCGATCTCGGTTTTTAAGTGTGATAACAACTATAATAGATCACGATTTTTAAGTGTGATAACAACTAAAATAAATCACAGTTTTTAAATGTGTTGAATTATAATATATCTCGGTTTTTAAGTGTGATAACAACTAAAATAGATCACGGTTTTTATTATCACGGTTTTTAAGAAAACTGAGACAAGAACATCAATCAATCACTGTTTTTAACTGTGATTAAAATAATATGATATTTTAGATTAGTGTGGCCGAAAAAGATAATAAAGTAGGCATCGGACCAGCGGTAATTAGTGTGGTTCCTTAATCCAGAGTATCCGGGTTCGAGTCCCAGTGGCAACAAAAAATATGTGTGCGTTTATTTTGTTTTCGAAAAAAAAGAATGATCACACTTTTTTAGGTGTGATTTAAATTATAATATATCTCGGTTTTTAAGTGTGATAACAACTACTAAAATAGATCACAGTTTTTAAATGTGTTGAAATCATAATAGATCACAATTTTTTAGGTGTGATTGAAATTATAATATATCTCGGTTTTTAAGTGTGATAACAACTACTAAAATAGATCACAGTTTTTAAATGTGTTAAAATTTTAATAGATCTCGGTTTTTAAGAGTGATAACAACTATAATAGATCACGGTTTTTAAATGTGATAACAACTAAAATAGATCACAGTTTTTAAATGTGTTGAAATTATAGTAGATCTCGGTTTTTAAGTGTGATAACAACTAAAATATATCATAATTTTTATTATCACGGTTTCCAGAAAAAATGAGACAACAACATCAATCAATCACAGTTTTTTACTGTGATTAAAATAATATGGTATTTTATAATGAATTCTTAGTTAAGTGTGGTCGAAACTTAGAAGAAAGAAAGCATCAGCCTAGTGGTAAACAGTGTGGCTCATTAATCTAGAGTATCCGGGTTCGAGTCCCGACAATGACAAAAATATATGTGTGCTTATATATTGTTTTTGAAAAAGACACTTTTATTGGTGTGATTTAAATTATAATAGATCACAGTTTTTAAGTGTGATAACAACTAAAATAGATCACAGTTTTTAAATGTGTTTTATTGTAATAGATCCTGGTTTTTAAGTGTGATAACAACTATAATAGATCACGGTTTTTAAGTATGATAAGAACTATAATAGATCACAGTTTTTAAATGTGATGAAATTATAACAGATTACAGTTTTTAAGTGTGATACCAACTATAATAGATCACGGTTTCTAAGTGTGATAACTATTATAATAGGTCATAGTTTGTAACTGTGATTGGATTAAAATACTTTATGTCACACCTCAATATGCCACACTATGGAAGCCGTGACTAACGTGAATATATCACACTTAAAAACCGTGATCTTTATGCTTTTTTGTAGTAGTGTATATATATATATATATATATAGACACACACACACACACACATCTATTTATACATTTAATGACAGACGTATTATTTTGTTACTGCTAGAGAACATTATTCCTCGTTATATAAATTATTAGGGGGAAGGGGCCTGAAGAACATAAAATGTCAAAAAGGGGGATCCAAGGATATCTGTCATTTTGGATGATTAAAAAGGGCAAAATTAAGATAGATGGACCGAAATACCCATAGTTGTTATGAAAAAAATGTTTTTATTGGGTGTAAATTGGCATAAATGCACCATTAAATGCAGAAATCATTATTTGGTTTTATTGCAGTCATAAATATGCTTGGCTAATTAAAACCACAATCTAACAAAAGGAGAATTAAATTACTGATAAAAAAGATTTAGTCATATCAAAAAATATAATTACATTTAAAAAGTGTACTCATTGCCAAAAAAATATAGTAACATATAAAGAAATAATAACAATCAATAAAAATAACTACAATAAAAAAATGTAGTTACATATTAAACACGTAGTAACACAATAAAAAATATAGTTAACATACAAAAAAATAGTTACAACCAATATACAAAGAACTAGCCACTCGCAGTTGTTACTATATGTTGAAAATAATCATTCTTATTGCATTGTTACTTCACGTGTTACTGTTACTTCACTCGTAATTTTTACCATATGTTTGAGTGAAGCCCCTTGCAACCAATCTAGCTTTGTACTTGTCAATAGTACCATTAGCATTGTACTTGATTGTGAATAGCCATTTACAGCTGACTGTCTTCTTTCCTTGTAGGAGAGTGGTGAGATCCCAAGTATGGTTGTCAATAAGTGCAGTCATTTCAGTTTTGACAGCAGCCTTCCACCTGTCATGTTGGAGAGCTTCCTGTATATTCTTAGGAATGGAATGAGTATCCAAATCCCGTGTAAACATAGAAAAACCAGGTGACAGGTGATCATATGACACATAATTATGAATAGAGTGGTCAGTACATGATCTCTTTCCCTTTCGGACAGCTATTGGTCTGTCATCAATATCAGTAGGTTGCTGAGGTTTAGTAGATGTAGGGAGCTCAGAGTCAGGAGGCTGATGAGTCTCATGAGGTTGCTGAATATTAGGAGTTGGTATGGGATTGGCAAGGCCTCGAGATCCTCAATAGAGGGTGCATTTGGAGTTAGAGGACTATGAGAGGAGGGAAGTGTTATTGTTTCAATCAGGTTTCCATCTGTTACAGTCTCAGTAGGGTTGCTGTAGTAAGGAGTTTTCTCAAAGAATTTCACATCCATAGAGTTGTAGGATCTTTTGTCAGTGGGAGAATAACACGTGTAGCCCTTCCTGTCTTTGGCATACCCAAGGAAAATGCACTTATGAGCTTTGGGGTCAAGTTTGCTTCTATGTTGGGCATGGATATAGACAAACACAGTACATCCAAAGATTTTTGGGGGCAAGTCAGCAATAAAGTGAGGACAGGGATGAGTTGTCAGCAGGGTTTGAATGGGAGTCTTGAATCCTAACACTCTACTGGGTAACCTATTGATCAGATATGTGGCTGTTAATATAGCTTCACCCCACATGTATTTAGGCACATGTGTGGTGAACATGACTGATCTAGCCATCTCCAGTAAGTGCATGTTCTTCCTCTCAGCAACCCCATTCTGCTGAGGTGTCTCCACACAACTACTGATGTGAACAATTCCTTTATTATTCAGGAAGGTGCTGAGGTTAGACTCATAGTATTCCAGGGCATTATCAGTTTTCAAGATTTTAACCTTAGTGTCAAATTGAGAGGAAACCATGTTATAGAATTCTTGGAAGATGGTTCCAACTTCAAATTTATCTTTCATCAAAAACAGCCATATGATCCTGGTGTGGTCATCTATGAAGGTGACAAACCACCTCTTTCTTGTTATACTTTTAACTCTCGAAAGTCCCCATACATCACTATGAATCAAAGTGAAAGGTGTGGAGGGTAGGTAAGATAGTTTAGTATACACAGATTTAGTAAGTTTAGCAAACTGACAGATATCACATTGAAGATCACTGAGGTTACATCCTTTAAACAATTCAGGAAATAAAGACTTTAAATAACCAAAACTTGGATGGCCTAGTCTATAATGCCATAACATGATATTGTCTAAGGTTTGGTTGCGGTGTCTTGAGGTCGTTTCGGTCTTCACTCTTCTCGTCTTCGGCGGGTTGACCATAAACAATCCCGAGCGGGCTTTAGCTTTCCCAATCACTTCCCGTGAAGAAAGATCCTGGAATATACACCGATTGTTATTAAACATGACTTGTCCAATTTAGGTCTTTAGTGAGTCTACCGACGGATATAAGGTTACGATCTAATTTTGGAACAAACGGGACATCCCGCGAGATAGATCTTATCGCAAGTTTAACATTTCCAAAACCTTGTGCACATGAAATAGATCCATCAGCAATCTTAATTTTATGGGTTTGATGGCAGGGCTTAAAGTGAGATATGAGCCTCTTGTTACCAGTCATATAGGATGAAGCCCCAGAATCAACAATCCATGTATCATTACTGAGAGGTGAGTGGAATATACCTGTTTTAGCATGAGTAGCTATGTCTGTGATAGAGCTACCTTCCTTTTTTTTGAGTAAGGAAGGCTTTGAAGGCAGCAAACTGAGCATCCAGGGTAGTGTCCTTGTCCCCTTCTTCACTTACATGTCTGCCCTGACTCTCCCTGGTTGTTTTGGAGGATCTAGAGGAGTTAGGCTTACCATGTAGTTTCCAGCAAGTGTCCTTGGTATGATTTGTGCGCTTGCAGTGGTCACAGAACAACTTTCATGTCTTCTCAGTAGGTTTCATGTATGTCTCAGTAACCTCAGTAGGCTTCCTGACCACCAACATTGCTGAGCTATCAGTAGAGTGATCAGCAGGGTTGCTCTGCAGCATCATTTTTCTCCTGCTTTCCTCATGTTTGACTTCAGCAAACACAGATTTGAGGTTGGGGAGAGGTTTAGTAGCAAGAATTCTACCTCTAACGTCATCAAGAGATGGGTTCAATCCAGTAAGAAACTTGAATACCCTCTTTTTCTCAATGATATCCTTGTATAAGACAGCATCCTCTACATCCTTCCAGGGGTAAGTTTCCAACATATCTAAGTGTTTCCATGCCTTAGATAGTAGGTTAAAGTACTGAGTTACAGACAGATCACCTTGTCTGCAATTTTGGATTTGGGCTTCATGATCATAGACCTCAGATGTATTGTCCTTTTTTGAGTAAAGGTCTATGGCATTATCCCAGATTTCCTTAGCAGTGTCATACATCATGAAGTTATCACTGATCTCTTTTGTCATTGACCTCGTGAGGATGGTCATGACTTGGTTATTTTCTGTATCCCATGCTTCAAACTTGGGGTCAGTTTCAAGCGGGGGCGGGTTTGGAGCCAGACAAGTATCCCATCTTGCTCTGGCCTGAGATATACATTTTCATAGATCTTGACCACAACAGGTAGTTGTTGCCATCAAGTTTGTGATTTGTAAAAGAATAGTTTTCAGTGACCCCAGCCTGCTGATGCTGCTAGGACTCTACTGAGGGTGAAGATGCGTCGGATAATGAAGACATTCCTGAAAAATGGGAGATTTTGCAGCGGATAAAAAGGTTATGTCTCTGATACCATGAAGAGAGTTTGAGAAAGTAAAAATACTAGAGTAAACTCAACTTATTATTCATGTTTAAAGAATGGGTATAAATAGATACAAGCATGAATGAGAAGGTCCTAGCTAGTAAAGTAAAAGTTACTAGAGCCGGCTAGTATTAATTGCTAAAGTCGGCTATTACATAATAGGACAAAATAGAGTTACTTTATGACATATTAATTGTTTATATAATACAATTAATATGTCATGTTACATAAGTGACATAGATATGATTAATATTTCCAATATTTCCACAGTTATACTGTAGATACAAAATTCAAATTCATTGATAGCCACAAAACATTCATACAAAGTAGTAATGCAACATATCTTTTCTAGCATATTTAGAAATATTATCAAAATTCATAAGCATACACAAAACGTACTTACAAATTACTATTTTAAGATTGCTCTTGTAGCACATTTAGATGTGAAGTCACTACTCAATGTAGATCGAATTGTTAATTTCATTAACCATATTTTTCTCGATGGATATCTTGGCTAGCCCATTCGAACGTTCTTGAGTTATTGTAGCAGGTTTGGTCTATTTTTGGCTTTCTAATGTTATGATAACCTTTTTATTATAATTAATACACGTAATAAGGGACTCGGATTTTATTTTATTTTTTGGTCATTGGGTCTTTAATTAATACACATTATATGGTTCCTGGATTTTATTTTATTTTTCGATCATTAGACTATTATTTTATTTTTTTGTAAACACATTATATTGGGCTGGTTGGAATTGGACATATAGATTTTTTTTTGGGCAATTCTAAAGACACCACGTAATTATTTCGTCACAACATTTTATATATAAATTTATGTTGTGAGAGTGTATGGAAAAAGAGGTTTTGGGATCGCTATATAAAACTAGTCAAGTTGTTCGGGTCTTGTTCCATCAATGAGGTTTACTGTGTAAACCGAGCGTCTGTAGAACTTAATCGTTCATTACTTTAATCTTCAGTGAGGTTACTTTAGGAGATTGCACCCATAAATACGTTCATTACTACAAATGATTGGTTGGTCGGGAAAACCTATTCCTAGTGATTCGGTAGAATTGTCGAGAATGGTTTACTTGATCATAATTTGGCTATTGTTTTATCATCATATTAAATCCGCTTTTAGTATTAGTCATAACAATTCTCCACCATGACTGTGAGCCTAAAACTAAAAATATATGTGACTGTGATACTTAATTAATTCTTAATGGGATACTACATTAATTGCTCGTTGTTGTAGTATACAACCTGGTACCTTGCCGGTGAAAGTTTGTTCACTATAATTTAGCCATCAAGTTTTATGGTGTTGTTGCCGGGGAACTGATAAATATCTTGTAGTCATTCGAGTATTCAGGATTTCGTATATTGATTTTTATTTTATTTTATTGAATAGTAACACCACTTACTGATAGTGACCGGATACTTTGATTGTGTTTTTGATTTTCCCTTGAATCGCAGTGTTTGGATCTACATAGCTATGAGGCTCTTTCCCCTGCACATAGCGTAGGTTCGTAAAAAATATGGTCAAAATATAATGTGACAAATATTTTGAGCAAACTATGACAATTAATTTTGTACTTTTTTGTAACTAAATGAAAAGGACAAGATTACGTAATAAATTCTCCTATTTTTATCACCAACAATTTCTATATGACAATTTTTTTTTTAGTTTTTTTTTTGCGCTCATCTTCCTTTTTCCTTAAAGTAACAAATTGAGTAGCAAAGATCCTCTCCGCTACGTAAGGGTCGAGTACTTGAGCAGTATGAATATTCTTTTATTTTTTTAACAAAAGGATAAAATTTGTGACAAAACAATATATATTCCCTTTTCAAAATAAAGACAATATATAAATATTTTATATATTGAAACATATAAATTCCAAAGAAAATATTAAATTACGCTTCCTTCTATCTGTTTCTCAACAAAAAAAACGATTTATTCCCTTAAAACTGAAACATAAAAAGAAAAATACTGACATTCACTAATTTCTTCCGCTGTCCTTTAGTTGAGCTCCCGAAACCCCCGATGAATCTCTTTTGTTTTCCTTCCCCATTATCTTCTCTATCTATTACTATCCCCTTCTTTTTTTCTCCTTCACACTTTTCCTTTCTTCCTGCCAAGAAACCTTTTCTTCTTCCTCCCCTTTTCTTTCTTTTCTCTTTCATTTTCTTTTCACTATCCATTTCATTTCCAACTTTCAATATTTCTGCCTGGATCAAGCTGCACAATATTATACGCAGTTATTGCACAATATATTATGCAATAATAAAAAGATCCAAATCGTTCAACCGAAACTATATATTAGTGCACCGATATTTCGCACAGAAAAATATGATCTACAAGTAGTACATTGTGTTTAGATCGAGAATAAACAAGTAGTACATTGTGTTCAGAAGTAAGATTCGGTTACGGGAAGAATTCGGCTGATTCCATTCGGTGTATCTATCATCTTCCTTTGTTCAATCCATTAGCATAAAATAAAATAAAAAAAATAAATAATTTGAAAATAAAAAAATGTCAGCCAAGATATCTGTTTTCAGTGATAAACTATCATCAAACGGCTCCGTAGCGGTTAGGCTGTGCAGGACGTTGTTGTGTACTGGAGTTATTCTATACATAGTAACCATAGTTCTTCTTTCATATCCTTCGAGTTTTTGTAGCCGTTCGAATTTAGATTCCGGTTATTCGCCTATAAATGATAGTCTTTCTAAGATAGAACAAGTGAGTAAATTAGATTGCAATTGTAGTAGTACTAATCCTACTAATTATAGTATTTCAGATGTGAAAAAATTAGAATCGAATTATACTACTCCGAGTAAGGATAGTATTAATGATGACTCTATTCTCGACGTGGAAAATGTTAATAATCGAACGAATATTAGCCATCTGCTTTTCGGATTAATGGGTTCGGAAAAAGGGGTGCATTCAAGAAAATACTACACACAGTCATGGTGGAGACATGGAGAAACAAGAGGGTATCTTTATCTTGATAAACCTCCAACGGGTGATCTTCTACCGTGGTCTCGAGCTTTGCCGCCGTATAGGGTCTATGATAATATCAATAGATTGATAAGACAAGTGAAGCCACGAAATCCGGTTATTTATAGGATGAACCATGGAATATTGGAGATTTTTCGTGAAAATAAGGATTTTCGATGGTTGGTTTTGGGGGACGATGATTCGATCTTTTTCGTGGAGAATTTGGTTGATGTTCTTGCAGAATATGATCATACAAAATACTATTATCTTGGTGGGCAGTCTGAGTTTATTTTGGAGAATTATTTGTTCTCTTTTCATCAAGGTTTTGGTGGTGGTGGATTGATATTAAGTTACCCTTTGGCGAAAGCTTTAGCGAAAGATATGGAGAATTGCCTTCGGAGATCTCCGCATTTGGTTTCGTCGGATCAAATCGCGATGGCGTGCATCGGGGATATCGGTGTTACTTTGACTCCACTTAAAGGACTTCATCAGGTATATTGTTTTTCATCTGTCCTGTCGTGTTAGTTGCCCATTGTTGTGATCGTTTTGAAAGATATACGTTTTCGTTCAGGTTGATCTGCGCGGCGACTTATCTGGTTTCCTATCGTCACATACGAAATTCCCGATTTTATCCCTTCATCATTTGGACTTGGTTAATCCGATTTTTCCCAAAATGGACCGATATAGAGCCGCCCGTTTGTTGATGAGAGCGGCGAAGTTTGACGAATCACGGTTGCTACAGCAAACCATCTGCCACGAAAGGCGACAAGGCTGGACATTCTCGACGTCGTGGGGGTATTCGGTTCATATCTACGAGAGAATATTGCCTCGTTGGTGGCTACAATACCCTATAGAAACCTTTTCGCCTTGGCTTCCAGAGGTCAAGATTCCTCCATTGTATATGTTCAACACACGAAAGCCGTTCGGTGATCCGTGTGAAGCCCCCACGTTTTCTTTCGATCAATCAGGAAAATCTCGAAAAAAGTTATCCGAACAAGCTATTACAGATCCGCTCCACGACGGTTACCACCATGTTTGATCGACGGAAACCACACCGCGGATCATGTGTCCGTAATACATGTGTACTCCCCGCCAACCAAACGTAAGGAGGTAAGAATTGCTGATACAACACACTTTTATACGTCCGATCGTTATATATACAACATCACTCATTACACAAAATGCATGCCATATATGTCAGCCGTTGGATCATAGAATCTGTGACATCATACCTAACGATCCAACGGTATATGATCGGTATCTACACGATGCAATACAATGTATGCCAGAGAGGGCCCGGAGGGGAGCATTATTTCGTTACAACATTCACATTCGAGTGATTTTATGCGGTTCACGGTCAACAAAATGAACTTTATATCAGACCACCGCCCGTACTACACATAAATTATTTCAAATTAATGTTTACGTAATAAAAATCATTAATTAGTTCTTATGTTATTTTCCAGATCGACAGATGTGAATGTTGCAACGTTGACGTTGCAAAAGGGGCCAAGGTCGTGAGGATTACGTATAGAGAATGCAGGGAAAACGAGGTCATTACATAGTAAATTTGCAATGGTAATTAAGTATCTCGGGATTCGAAACCGAGCCATTAACAGGAAATGAGTGTTTATTCTTTACTTATAAACCATGCCAGCCGACATAGCACTCAAACTGATTACAAAAAAATGCAAAGGCATTTGGGCTCAACCAGAACAATGGGAGCCAGTTTAAGGCCAACGCAGATGCGGTATATATAGCCAAACTGCAGAATCACGGATACTACATACATACTCAGAACAATTGCTGCAATACTCTAGTGCAGCAATTATGGAATATCTGGCATTGTCGGAATAGAGTGTCGTTCGTGCCGGTTCCACCGGACACCAACCCCCAGGTGAATATTTTTGTAGCAAATGTTGTAAATAAGGTTAGGGAGCTTAGAATAGTGTGCATGGCGTATTTTTTTTTTTTTCCATGGTCTGGGTGGTGCTTTCTCTGTACTTGTATAAACCTGTTGTGCCTGTAAATGTAGCCTTTTGGCCTGTTGTGCCTGTAAATGTAGCCTTTTTGCTCTTTTTTGTTAATAGATCGTTTTAAAAAATTAAGTAAGTTGTTCCAAAGAATCAAAAAGGCCGGTTATTAATGGAATTACTTACCGACTCTTGTGAAATACTCGTTTGGCCGGGGGCTTCCAAACACATCATAAGCTAAGCCGGAGCTGACGAATAACTATTCCATTTTTTACGACGATTTCATTTCAGAATTCAGATATTGTTATTCATGATGTTGATTCGATTTAAAACCATCGAGAGGTAATTCATCCAGCTGAAACACGAAAGAATTGAAATCGTGGATCAAAACACTATGTCTGGATGGTATGAACATGTTTCTATCATGATAAAGAGCCATCAATAGTGAATAGTCCCCATATGGGGGGGAGGGATTTTTATCTCATTGCCTAAACTTCCAATTCACTTGATGAACAAGACTTTTATTTTCTCTCTTATGTCTTCAATTGGGAACCCTTTACGCAACGGCTGAGTTAAAGCACCCATCATTGGCAAGAGTTCAAGTAGAGCTGGATTGTTTTAAAAGATTTACCACCACGAATTTGGATCCAAAAGGAAAATGGAGAAGGATTTTGGGAGGATATCATCCCAGAAATTAAGCGATCGACCAGCATATTGTTGTTTTTGTTGGCATATGGGACATGACGAAAGCAATTGCATCCATAAACACCCTGAATTGAAGAAGCAAGGGAATCCAAAAGATCCCCGGTTCAGAAATTCATTCCAAAAACACAAACTGAAGAAGAAAATTTAGACGACCGGAGGTACTTTTACTCTCGTTACAAGAACACGTGAAAAGGTTGATCATGCCAAGATGGAAATTAAAAGGGAATTAAGCCCGCCCTTAATCTTCGTTCCTATTTTTTGTCTCCAATGAATAATTACGTCTTTTGGAATATCCGAGGGATCGGTAATAAAGCATCTGTTGCTCGCTTAAAAAATGCTTATTTCACTTCATCATGTTGATTTTTTAGCTATCTTGGAACCCATGGTTCAGGACCACAGAAAACTCTTTTGCACTCTTTAATGCCATACTGCAAGCTCTTCATGTCAGAAGATTATATTATTTCGATGGTTTAACAACAGACAGCAACGTCGGGACCTTTTGAAACATCTATATAAATAACGCCTGTCAATGGAAGACTTTAATGACTTTATATCTGCTTGCAGCCTTCACGACTTTGATATTCATGGAGGCAAATTCACTTGGTCCAGCCAAAGGCCGAATGGCGTTGTGCATGTTAAATTGGACAGGGTGCTTTATAACTCCAAATGGTTGGACATGTTTCCAAGTTTCACTGTAAAAGCTCTCCCAAAAACTTACTCTGATCACATGGCTCTCCTTTATTTCCGTGACTCAAGGAAATAAAAGGACCCAAGCCTTTTCGCTTCCAGAACATGTGGCTTCGTCGGGAAGATTTTCATCAAGTCGTCCAGTCCAACTGGGAGCCGGCTGAATATAGTCTGGGCATGGATGTCTTCATGGCCAAACTTAAACGCTTCAAAGTTGCCCTCAAACATTGGAATAAACAGCACTTTGGGGATATTCACACTAATGTCAAGAAATGATTCAGCATATATATATCCATAAGAAAGTTGTTAAATTGTGCTACACATTTCTAGGAAAAGAAAAGAAATATCTAGATTGTATGAAAATTCTAGAAATGCATTCCTAGTGTAGAAGCTTCTAGTTGTATGTAAAAGTCTAGATAAATATTGCTACACTAGAATGGAAGCTACTAGATACATGTAGGTTGTAGTAGTGATTATTAAAAATTAAGAAATATCTAGAAAACTCCATAAGGGTCTTGAGCCATCATATGGAGACTATATATATAACACTACCCCATGTAATTGAACTAAGCAATCAAGCAATCAATACAATAAAATTCTTTCTCCAATTTCTCCAACTTATCAATTCTTTTACATCTCACACTCATCATCCTAGCCTTCTCCATTCAACTCTCTACAAAAATTCTAACAAGTGGTATGAGAGCCAGGTTTCGACACAACTACAACTGGGCGAAATCAACATCATGGCAGATTACACACTCCGCTCATCCATTCCGGTTCCAATTTTCCGAGGTGAAAATTTCGACTATTGGTTCATTAAAATGAGAACCTACTTTTGTGCTCAAGATTTATGGGATATCGTAAGTAAGGGATTTAGCATCCCCGACGACATCTCAAATTTATCTACCGCACAAAAGAAAGAACTCAAGGAGAATCAACAGAAAGATGCTCAAGCATTATTAGCCCTTCAGTTAAGCTTGACTGAAGAATTGTTTCCAAGAATCGTGAGTGCCAAGACGGCTAAAGAAGCGATGGAACAGTTGCAGGAGGAGTTTCACGGCAATGAAAGGGTACGAGTCTCAAAACTCCATTCATTGAGGAGAAATTTCGAGAATTTAAAAATGAAAGAGTTAGAGAATGCTAAAGACTACTACACAAGAGTAGATTCATTAGCAAATCAATTGCGGGCGAATGGAGAAGACGTCCCAGAGAAGAAAATTGTGGAAAAAATATTAATTACATGTACAGAAAAATATGATCCAATCATTACGGCTATTGAGCAATCAAAAGATTTGGAAAAATTGTACGCCGAATTGATGGGGTCTTTAGAAGCTCATGAACATAGATTGGAAATGCGTCACAAAGGCACAACTGAAAATGCTTTTCAATCTAAGTTCAAAACGCCGCCACAAAAATCAAAACAAAATGATCGGAGATCAAATGAAGGTTCTAAAAATACAGAGCTTCCAAACAAAACATTTTCTTCTTGTGGTATATGCAAGAGGAAAAGCCATTTGGAGAAAAACTGTTGGTTTAAAAGAAAACCACAATGCAAAAATTGCAAGAAATTTGGACACGTCGAGAAGGTATGTCGATCAAAAAGGAATCATCAAGCTAACTTTTCTGAAGAAAAAGACGTCGAAGACAATCTCTTTTATGCCTGTCAAGTATCAACAGAGGAAAAGAAAGATACATGGTATCTTGACAGTGGTTGCAGCAATCACATGACAAAAGATGAATCTATATTTTGCCATCTTGAAAAATTCAAGACAAATATTAAGATAGGAAATGGCGAATTTATGGAGGCTACATGAAAAGGCACTATTGTCCTCAACACAAAGAAGGGCAAGAGATACATAAATGAGGTCTCTTGGTCCCGAGTATAGATCAAAATCTATTGAGTGTCGGGCAAATGATGGAGAAAGGATACTCGTTGCATTTTGAAGGAGATTCTTGTACAATATATGATAAGAAAGATAAATCCCTTCAAATTGCAAAAATAAAAATGAAGGAAAAACGATGTTTTCCGATCCAATGGAGTTATTTAGGAGATGTCGCAATGAAGGCACAAGTTGACGACTCGTGGTTATGGCACAGAAGGCTTGGTCACTTCAATTTCAATGGATTAAGAATACTACATCAGAAGAACATGATGAAAAACCTACCCACTATAAAGGCACCCGATCGTGTATGCGAAGGATGCATGCTCGGGAAACAACACCGACAACCATTTCCTGTCGGAAAATCTTGGAGAGCGAAGGAACCATTAGAATTGGTGCACACGGACGTTTGTGGCCCAATGCGCACTCCTTCACATGAACAAAATAGGTACTTCATTCTCTTCATTGATGATTTTACCAGAATGACATGGGTTTATTTTATGCGTGAAAAATCGCAAGTATATGAAATATTAAAAAAATATAAGGCCTATGTCGAGAAACAAAGTGGTCACTACATGAAGACCATAAGAAGTGATCGAGGCAAAGAATACACATCTAAAGAATTCAACAAGTTCTGTGAAGATGAAGACGTGGAGCATCAATTGACAGTTGGATACGCTCCAAAACAAAATGGTGTGTCAGAAATTTTGTACACCAAGAAAAAGGCATTTTATACACATCTAAATGGTTTTTGTATTGTGATTCAATCACCGTCTAAATTTTGTACACCAAGAAAAAGGCATTATTCATTCAATTCTCTTATTTCAGAAAAAGAAAAATATATGCAATAGGAACTAAAAAATATAAAAAGTTATATAAATAAGGTGAATGATAGATTCATATTTGACTACATATATGGTGCAATTTTAGGGCATTTTTCGTGAAAAATATCTCGCTTAGGTGGTTGTTTTTGGTGTATTTCAGGTTTAATATGATGGAGACATGATTTTGGATGTTTTGAGGCATTTTGGAGTCAATTTGGAGCTATTTAGACAAAGTGGAAGTGAAGCGTTCGAGTTGAAAAAAAAAACAGTGCTGGAATGCTAAAAGCTAGAACAGTAGGATCCTACCATTAGGCAACGTGCTGGGCAGAAATGAATCGAGCTGGCTGCGAATTTCTGGTTCATTGCAACATCATTTTTTTTTTTACGAAACGATAGATGTATATTAAAACAACAAACAAACAAAGATTACAACCGGACAAAATCCGGAAACACACCGGACAAACGCCGGGACCAGACCGGACAAACGCCGGACTACTACCAGTCTGCTTCTGGATACCACTACCTTACTAAAAAAAGAAAATAAAAGGAACTTGGAGAGAACTCCAAGTAGACCAAATTCTGTCTCACACGGGAGAACTTGATTTGGTAAGATAATAAAATGGAAACACTCCGCAACATGTCGGACGTCCATAACCGCAACGAAAATTAAACACCAATCAACAGCGAAGGTAGAGACCGAGGCGCCCGACGAGCACCGAGATCGTCCGATACTAACACACATACAACAAATACGCATTAACATTAAAGTCCAAAACCACCAACAGCCACCATCAACAATGCCGCTGTCGTCAACACCGCTGCTGCCGGAGAAAGATTCAAAGCCGGTCCAAGCATCGCCACAAACCATCGAATTCAGCACGCAAAGGATGATGAACCCAAAAATCGACAGAGAAGGTCCATTTTCGTAGACATCCATGGTCAACCAAAGCCAAGATCGAGCCTTCAAAACCACAGACGGCCAAGCCGCCATGAAAATCCCTTCTCCGGTCAGCACCAAGAGTTCCAGCTGGAAGCCCAAAACAGCAACAACGAGGACTAAAAGCACCAGATCAAGTCCGGAATGCCCTTTCCAAAAGAACCACCGTCGACCACGAAAGCTTTTGGTCAGCGGAGGTGGGGTCGGAAAAGCAAAATCCGGCCAGAAGCGCCGCCACCTAGATTGAGAGAAAAAGAGGCATGCAGCAGATCTGGAAAAGTTTTGGAGAGGAAAGAAAAAAAGGAAAAAAGATGCAAACAAAGAGACTAAAAAAGCATAAACAACAACTAAAACAAAACCTGGCACCGGCACCTTTCGGCGACCGGGGCCGGAAGAGGGAGCAAAAAGGAGGCGGGGACTGATGATACAGAAAAGGGGGAGGAAACCGTTTGAGAGAAGTTTTACTGGGTCATCCGACCAATCAAAAATTAGGGATTCATTGCAACATTGCAACATCATTAAACAATCGTTTTTACATATTCTGACTTTATGAATGGACCCTACTTTATTATTTATTAGTTTTTATTAGGATTATTCCTTATTTCTGATTGGATATTGAAAATTAGACAAGTAAATAAGGAATAAGGCCATTACGTAGAATTCAGAATTTTGGAGTCGACGTATTTTTCTTCAGCGCATGCGACTTGGAGCAGAGCCATTGTCGACTTTTACATCATTTGTCCTAGGATTTTTATTCATCAACAATTGAATTCGTTTCTCTTTTCTGCAATTGATTAAGTTACTCTTTATTATTTCTTGTCTTTTTCATGATTATGATGAGTAGCCAATCCCTTTTTTTCCGGTTAAAGCATTGTGAATCCCTAAATCTAGCAATTGTGAGATCAAATTGATGTTTCTCCTCGTTTAATTTTTGGTATCGTTTTGTTCTCTATTTTAATCGAATCAGAATTAGAAATCAATCTAATTTCCACTGCAGGGTTTTTAGGTTAATTGTGTAGTTGATTGCCATAATTTACACCAAGGCGGTTGTTTAGGTGAAATTAAAAGTGGTAAACGCTAAATTTTTGCCGGATCGCCTCCCGTAGGAATCACTGTTGTTAGAATTAAGTGTTCTATGGTTAAAATTAGACCGGTTGGCTTAATACCTAGAAATTGAGTTTTTCTGCTAGTTAATGCTATCGGTTCACCAACTTCTAGCGGTCGTTAGGAGTGTGATTAGTTGCGGTTGTCCTAGTTATCAGTTGTAGGAAAAACTGGCTAATTCGCTGTTGCGATTAGCTATAACCAATTTATCAAGCATTAAATGAGTCATTTTTGCATCAATGATCAATTGTGTTGATTTAGGGAGGAAACATTGGCTTTAGCTGGATTCGTCTCAACTTGAGTTTTCCTTACTTATTTGCTCTATTCTGCTTTTAATTATTCCGCCAGTATTTCATTCTGCATACTTTGTGAATTTATACTTATTTTTAAAGTAATCCTACACAACTTGTTTTTATCACTATTCTGAAAAGAAATAATCAAGTGTTTATCGTGGGATCGACTTCCTTCTCGCCCTATACTAGTTGTAAGGTGAAGGCCGGGAAATAATTTTGGTGGGTTAAAGAAACTGAAAAGATGGGCTTGAAATCACTCGTCCAAGTTGTGTTTCTAATTTCGGTGTCTAACTAAAATTTATGTCATTTTATGTGTTTTTTATTTTATGTTTTGTTTTTTTGTTTTTTTTTTTTCAAAAATTCAAATTTTTTTACTTAGACAACAAAATTAAACACACAACTTAAATATGTGGTTTCATCCCGAAAAGTTGACGCAAAGAATGGGAAACAATTTTACAAGACATCTTTTCAATCAAAATATTTTTTGACCGTCTAAAAAATATCAAAGCAATAAAAAGTTGCCATGTTGAGAAATAATGCCAGTGTGGCGCTTGGGGCATTGACCCGTTTTCAAAGCATCAGGTTGATGTGCTTTCAGATATGCGTCCACAATATTACCCACTTCACCATTTATTTCTGTTGATTGAATTGCAGATCATGTGGACTTCGCAATAACTCAACATGTTGAGACGTTATGTGTGTACGTGCATGCTCAACGTGGGAGAAAGTCGGTTGCCGACCTTTGGGTCCCTCCCGAGTAACCTAACCAGTAGGTGGCGGATCTACATACAACTAAGAAGGAAGCACGATCAAACCATTAGGGTATAACTGGGGAGTTCAAGATTCGAACCCCACTTGGGGCGTGTGTGTTTATCCTTTCGTTTCCGGGAAAAAAAAACAAAAAAACAAAAAAACAAAAAAACCTATCCAAGGACGGAAGTGGCATATAGCCCACCCAGATTTTTTTTTTTCCCTACTAGTATGCAGCCCACATAACTCAGCCCACCCAAAATAATTTTTTTTTACATTTATTTTCTCCCCTATTCTATATTACAACATTATTGAATATATAAAAAAAATTAAAAAACCATCAGCCGATTAGGATGTGTAATACTTTAATAGTTTAATGAATCCATTAAAAGAAAGAAAAAAAAAAAAAAAAAAGAAGAAGAAGAAGAAAGAAAGAGGAAGAAAAAGAAACGATTGGAAAAAGTTTCACCACACGCTTCAATCTTCCTGTGGCAAATTAGGTGTTCAGTTGTGAATTGGGGAAAAAGCCAAAAACAATCTTGAGACTTGAGAGTTGAATCATCTATAATTCTATTCATCTTCATCGATTCTGCAGACTGCAATTCAGCAAATGGAGACCCCTTTGTAAGTAAAAAAATAAATGGGTTGCTTTGTTGGATTGGTTTTGGATTGTAGGTTGTTGATGTAATTTTGTTTATAATAAAGGTGTGTTCTTTTTGTGTAATTGTGTTGTTGCAGCCAGAGAGGTTGAGGATAAAGAGATAATAAAAGGTGGAACCGTGGAATAATAAAGGTCTACAACATTTTTTGCTTTTTGTGGCACAAAATAAATGCCGGGACAACGAAAATAAGCGCCGTAAAAAGCTATCCCGGCGCATAAAACGGCGGTTATTTAAGTGTCGTCAATACTGGCGTCGGCAATGTTTTGTGGCACTTTTTTGTTGTGCCGGGAAACTTTTTCGGCGATTATATGGCACTTGGTAAAAGTGTTGTATGTTGTATTTGTGGCACTTTGTTGACACTTATCTACTATGTGGCTTTATCTTTACGGCGATTTTTCCGGCAATAGATTCGTGGAAATTCAACGGCACTTATTTTGTTTGCCACTTTATTGTCGCTGATTTGGACACTTCCCAATTTCAAATGACATTTTATTGTAGTTTACGGATGTAATAACTAGTTTTCTTGCGCACTTTCATAGATTATCTAAATTGTTGGTCATTTATGTCACCATTTACCAATATACGTGTAAAATAGTAGTATTCTTACATAATTTTCTAATTGATAATCCACATATCGACATATAAGAACATAAAATTATTGAAAATATATTGAACATAAAGGTTAAAGTTGATGGAAGTGAAAATACTACATAACAATTCGTAACTGAACATTCAACAATAAGCTGTAATCCTACCTACTAAAACAAAAATGACGTTCCTCCAAAAAAAAAAAAAAATTGCTTCCAATCTTAAAAGCTTCCGATGAATCAGTTTCCAATCTCAATAAATTCATTCAAATCCCATTGACATGGATATGTGTCCTGCATAAGGTAAATTGAATGGAACCAAAAGTTGCATAATTGATTATAAATATGCAATGATATATATAATACGCATATGCATGTTACCTTCATTTGTCACCCTTTATGTTTCTTTTTCCTCCTGACTTCTTGTCTTGCATATATGGAGAGGAAACAAACAATTGTCCAAGACAACATATATGTATATAAGCATTTCAACAAAAAGGATGGGCCGGGACATTTTTTTCTTGAAAAAGTGATGAAAAACGATAACATAAAAATCCAGGCTGATGGATCACTTTTCTCCATTATCATAACCATGCTCTCCCCACGACAGGACATACTAGTAACCATGAAAAACAACATGACGACATTTACGGGTGACATAACTTCAAGAAGATTAGATGAACGGGAAGTAATTGTGTGGTGAGGTAATTTATACTTGAAATGACCCGTCGGTTGATTGGAACCACACGCTTTTACTTCCACGATGTAAACCGTGTGGTTGCGATCAACCCCCGGGTCACTTCGGTGTATGTTGAGACACCATCCAATAACTTCCCGTCAATTCGAAAGCATAAGAGTATATATATAAGTAATTACATGATTATATAAAATTATACCTCCTCTTCCACGCAATTGGGTTGAAATCTTTTGCCTCCGAAAAAGTTTGAAAGATCAACTTAAACCTAGATTACTAGTGAATCACCAATCACCCAATAATCTATCGAAGAAATAATAAAAAAAAAATGCAAGTTACCACTCATAGCATATTCTGATGAAAAAAAATACATTAATGAACATACACTCTAGATGGATTGAGTACCAAAAGCTTTACTCTGAAGATCTCCGGTTGGTAGACAATCAACTCCTTCGTTTGTTTGTTTTTCCATGAGGGGATAACGATTTTTAGCCACCTTTCCAACTATGAAAAATGCAATAAGTACATAACATACATTGTTTAAAAACGTTAAACATAGCCTTATCGCAGCGGTGGAGGTTTGTTTATGCAACGGTAATATTAAACCAAAAAAAACAAAAAGGTGCATATACTGTATGTGAGCTAGTCAATCACTCAAAACAAGAAAAGGAAGGGAAAAAAAAGTTAAGTCAACACTTACAGCATATAATGAAAACATAAAATTAAAGCATTTACATGATTGACGTGTTGTGTACCAGAAGTTTTACTTAGAAGATCACCAGTTAGTAGAGAATCAACTCCTTTCATTTTTATTTGCATGGAATGAAGTCATACCATTAAGGCATTAACCGTCTTTTAGACCATGACAATATTCAATAAGTATACAACATATATGATTGCTTGTCATTGTTGAAGATTATTTAAAAGATAATATTACAACCACTACATGATGTTAGCTTAAATTCTTGCAAAACCATATAATAATGGCATATATTAAGCTTTTCGTTTTATGTTTTATTCCACATCCTCACATAATCATCTCCTATGTACATTAGCTAATCATATGCCTCTCATTGTCTAAAATGATTTCTAGATTATCCCAATGCCGATGTATGAATTTTTCAATACACAGAAACATGCTTGTATAGTATTAGTACTCATTATCATATGATGTATGCCTATGATGACAGTAAATGTTTTAAGAAAATTCTGTCAACAACAGTAAAATACAAAAACGAGAGAAAACCACCAAACCAGTTCAAAAAATGTAACCAACATAATTATGATACACTTTTAGTGTAATCATACAAGTTATATAAAACACAAAGACCTGCCGCAATCACAACCATGGACAAAGTTTAGAAGAAGATAAACACATTGCAAAATACCAATACAAGAAGACAAGCACATTACTAAACACAACGTCCAGCGAAATCAAATGATGTTCCGGTGCTTCCGTGCTTTCCCCGCAGAGGATGTTGGCACGGTGAGGAGCGAAAGTCACCAGAACCCATACACCCCACTTTACAACATGCCAATTAAGGGTTCGCACTAGCACTAGATCAAACAAGGACAATACAATTCAAATATATACGATCTAGCGCAATGTAAAACAAGTAAAGATACGGTTGAACGCCCTTTACCTTATTTTCTTCATTTCCCAAGCATCAAATTCAATAGATGATCCTAATTAAGAATCAAGCCAATACAAGGTTCCGTACGATGACCGAATCATTCCTATTTGTTTGTTCCTCTTTCCCTCGCTCATTGTCTCTCGCTCGTTCTTCTTCACACGAGCACTTTCTATGAACCAATCAATCAACTTGTTTCTTATCTTTAACACATATAATATATATATATATATATATATATATATATATATATATATATATATATATATATATATATATATATATATTATATAATTTTTCCTTGCTTCATGTACCCGGTACATCACTTTGCACCTTTTTTTTCTGAATTCGACCGACTGCTAGTTGCTACCTAATATATAGTCATAACATAGACCATTGGTAGCCATCCACCCTCCCAGTTGGTCCACCAATTAACCAAAGTTGCACTTTACTCCTTCATTTTCTGTACGAAACAATATGTGCGTGGATTTATATATATATATATATATATATATATATATATATATATAAATCCAATGTACTTCTCGTTTATATATATATATATATATATTGCAAATCCAATGTAGTTTCTATGCTCAAGATCCATTCGACATATACATATTATATATCCTGGTGATTTTTTTCCCCTACACGAATCACATAATTTCTTGATCGCTAAAAAATATAAAGAAACGCCATCAACGATCATACTACAATTTAGAGATAAACCCTAATTTCTCCTACAATGGCCGACTCATATGAAAATTAAAAGGGAAGAATTACCTCACGAATAGTTGTGAGAAAAAATTACGGTACGTTCTTCTCGTTTCGTTGATCGTGGTGCCGACTTCCTTCTGAACACAGCAAGGATGAATTTGTTATGATTTTTTTTCCCATTCCTCCGGTATTTCTGATGAAACGGCTGATAAACATGGAAGGAGAAGATCCGCAAGCGTTGGAGAAAATTTGGGGGAATTTATACTTAGAGTTGATGATGTGGATAGGTTATAGGATTTAAAGAGAAATTTCCTTATTTCCTTATTAATTCAGCTTGAGCCTTGACCCAGCATTTATCGAAAAAAAATTGAAAACTTTGAATTTAACAAATAAATAAATAGGAAAAGCAACCGAATGCTTAACAAATGGCGTTTATGTTTTTTTTTTTTTTAAGAACATGTATACCGATTACTATATCAAAAAAAATTCCGCATTAGTTATTTATTGTAAAAATATGGGTACATTATTTATAAATGACACTAAGGAAAGGATATATTAATTTGTTTGAGAGTTCCGTATTTTATTATAAGATATATGTATAAGATATATGAATATATGTATATGTGTATATATATATATATATATATATATGATTTATGTGTGTATGTATGTTTTGTTTGAATTTTTGATGAAATATCTTGACATGTTACGTATCTTGACAAAAATATTTTTGACATATATATAAAGTGTCGTAAGAGTGATGTATTCTATGTGACATAACATTAAACCGCCACAAAAAAATGCCACAAATTTGTGACATAAAAAATGAGTGCCGGTTAAATGTCGGTAATTCGCGTCATAAAATAATATGTCGCAAAAACGCCATAATTTCATGGCAATTAGTAACTTACGCCGGCAAATTTACAACATTTATCAAATTGCCGCAAAGAAAGTGTCGCCAAAGGCCTATTATGTTGTAGTCTTTTTGTTCTGTTTTTGTTTTCGTATATTGTTAATTTGTTTTGTTGGAAGGTGTCTCTTTATTATAAGAGATGAGACATTGAATCAGTTTATTTTTATAGGGTATAAATTATAATGGCACATCAACAACGAAAGAAAGAAAAAACTCTTTTTTCATTCTTTCAAAAGTCTCACACATCAAAAAGAGATGCATCATCTCCTTCGGTTCCTCCTTCCGTTCATATTGACGACATCGCTTCCCCAATTTCAACCCCACCTCCTTCTAAGTTCCAAAGAGTTGAAAGTGATAGTATCCCCATCGAACTGAATCTTGTGAGGGATCTTGGGACACGTATTCCGGTTTGGCAACATCCTATCAATCAACAAGACGAGATTAGGAGAGCTTATATAAGAATGGGACCGTTTCAACCACATCTTCCACAATATCCCTTGTCTAACTCCGGAAGGCAAAACCGCAGATTCCAATACAACTGGTTTAAAAAATTTCCATGGCTAGAGTACTCTCCTTCGAAAAATGCCGCCTTTTGCTTTCCATGCTTCATTTTTTATGTGAATCCGACGCAACATCGTACATTTATTGTTGATGGATTCACAAATTGGAGAAGGGTCAATGATGGCGATAATTGTAGTTTCTTGAAACATGTGGGTGGTCCTAATTCACCACATAATATTTCTGTGAATTCAGTTCTTGCGTTACAGAATGTACCTCGACATATTGACAAGGTATTAAATAAACAAAGTAAGGAGGAAATTCAAAAGAATCGTCTACGGCTACAAACAACTATTGAGGGTATTAAATGGCTTACTTTGCAAGGTTGTGCTTTAAGAGGTAACGATGAGTCTATGCATTCAATAAATCAAGGCAACTTTCTTGAGATGATAAAGTTTATGGGAAGGTTGAGGTTAGATATAGGCGCCGTTGTCTTAGAAAATGCTCCTGGAAATGCGAAGTTTACCTCACCCAAGATTCAAAAGGAGGTCTTACATATCATTGCTAATAAAGTAAGAAATATGATACGCGAGGAAATTGGGGTTGCTAAGTTTTGTTGTTTGGTTGATGAATCAAAGGATTCATCCAATAAGGAACAAATGGCTATTGTTTTGAGATTTGTGGATGCTTATGGTGTTGTGCACGAGCGCTTCTTTGATATTATACATGTTACAAATACAACGGCGTTAAATCTAAAAAAAGAGATATGTGGTGCTCTTATTCGAGCCAAATTAGATGTTAATGACTTGCGAGGCCAAGGCTATGATGGTGCTAGCAACATGCGTGGTGCATGGAATGGTTTACAAGCGCTTTTTCTTAGAGATTGTCCATCTGCGTATTATATTCATTGTTTTGCACACCGTTTACAACTAGCATTAGTCGGAGCTGCTGAGAAGGAAACTTCTATCTACTTATTTTTTTCTAAATTGGCCACAATAGTGAATATTATTAATGCTTCTCCCAAACGTCACAATGAGTTGCAGACTAATCAAGTTGATGAGCTTGCAGACTCTATAGCTGCTGGTGAACGTGAGACTGGTAGAGGGGCCAACCAAATTGGTACATTGCAGCGTGCTGGAGCGACTCGGTGGAGTTCACATTTTGATTCTATTTGTGGTATGATAGATATGTACAAATCTGTCACTATGACACTTGGAAACATTTTTTATGAGTCACCATCTCCTTCTGCACGTGGAGAAGCAACCGGTGCTTTAATCGCGATGCGATCATTTGAATTCATCTTTATCTTGCATACTATGCATAAAATCATGGCAATATATAACTGATTTGCTTTCTAAAGCTTTGCAGCAGAAAAATGCCGATATTTTGAGTGCCATGGATCTTGTCTCTTATACCAAAGATCTTCTTGGATGGTTAAGGGATGACGGTTTTGATTCATTGATGGAGAGTGTGAAAAAAGTTTGCATAGAGAATAATATTCCTATTCCAGACATGAGTGCTCGTTACGTAGATGCTACTGGTCGTTCATGTCACCAAAGAAGTAATATCACGGTTGAGCATTACTACCATTTTGACATATATAACAGTGCAATTGATTTTCAGCTGCAGGAGTTAAACACCAGATTCAGTGATGAAGCAGTAGAGCTCCTCAAACTAAGTTCGTCTTTGGATCCAAAGAATAATTTCAAATCCTTCAACATTGAGAATATATGCACCCTTGCTGAAAAGTTTTATCCCAATGACTTCGCTAGTCAAGATATGCATTTAGTAAAATTGCAATTGGCACATTATGGGCACGGTGTCATCCAAGATCCAAGGTTTGAAGGATTGTCCACCCTTTCAGATTTGTGTCAGAAATTAGTTGAGACGAACAAATCTCAGATATACTTTTTGATTGAGAGGTTGATTCGTCTTATTTTAACTCTTCCGATCTCAACGGCAACCACAGAGAGGGCATTTTCAGCTATGAAGTATGTTAAATCTGTCCTCCGTAATAAAATGGATGAAGACTTCCTTGCGGATTCCATGACAGTTTATATTGAAAGGGAATTCTCTCAAAATGTCGATGTTGATTCTGTTATTGATGAATTTTATTTTCAAAAGCCTCGTAGAGTGCATTGAAATGATGTTAGTACCTAGCCATGTTGACATTTTGTTAGTTACCGTTATCGCTTGTATAAAATGAATTTATTTTTTGGGTGTGCCCGTTTAAGGGACTCAAATGATTTTTCTTTTGAATCGTAGACTTTGAAAAAAAATTACCCTATAGTATAACGTCACGAAAATTTTGATTCTAGCCCACCCGAAAAAAAAATCCTGGTTCCGTCCCTGAACCTATCCCCTATCATGAGAGTAAATAAAATTTGGATGATGAAATGCTTACGATGACTATCTTATATAGAAGAAGACATTAATTGTTCTTGGTCCAGAATCACAAAATAGGATCACCATGTCATTATTTTTATCCAATAGGAAATTCTAGAGAGGTAGATTTTTATTAAATAAAATTTTATCTTTTATTCGATTGATCAAGGATCACCAAGTCTTTGGGTCTTGACCAAGATAAAATTTGTGGAAAATGATTTCTAAAGACGGAGCCATATTTTATTTATTAAATTACAAATTACACAAATTTTATCTTCCAAGATATCCACTATATGCTTTCGACAACCATATTTTATTTCTTCAGATTTTGTCTTTTGTTATATTTTGTCTTCTATCACCCAAGAAACCTCCCTTAGAGCACATGCAATGACACTTTTTTTTGCAATTTGAAGTTCACTTTTTTCCAGAAGTGACAATGTAATTTAAAATTGAGATTTACAATGGCTCTTTTTTTTTTATGACGTGGAACTTTTGGATGGGATGTAGTAGTGGTTCTGTCACACCCTTGCTCCCATCAGCTCTTTACTAAAATAATAATTGATTACAAATTTTTTCTCTCTCCTTTTTAACTTTCTTTTTCTTCCATTAAAAGTTTCCTTCTTTACCAAATCTTATCTCTACATCGTAAATTCTTACTAAAATATTTCAACCAATTCCTCGGCGCCTCCTTCAACTTTTGCCTTCACCGCTTTCCGACAAACTCTTGTGACACCGGTAAGTCAGAATTTGTAGACTGATGTTCGGGACTTGAAGGAATCACTTGATTTTGTGAGTTTTCTATTCATAATTTACTAATTTAAGATGTAAACCCAAAAATCGTTTTAGGAGTTTTCTTCATTCAAGTTGGATCAAGAAGCCCCCTTCCAAATTAACATATACAATCTCTGCTGAATGGATTTATTAAAAGATGATATTTTTTTCCTTATTGATTTGTGCCCGGAATGAGCATTTCTCCCCTCCCACGAGGTATCCATAAAAAAAAATGGTGTTGGCAAAAATTTAAAAAAAAAAAAAAAAAAAAAAAAAAAAACCAACTTGAAGAATTTCAATTATTGTTAAAAAAGATAATTAATCGACAAAAATGTAGTATTTTGTTGCAAACTTTGTGGTAAACTAAAAACATCATTGTAGAATAGATCATTATTTGAATGTAAATGTGAAACCAAGTAGATGCTATGTAGGATATATTGATGTTTCTTATGCAAAGTCCCACGTAGACGTAGATGGCAGAGGCCATTGTGAGTGCTCTTATGGAAAGTTGGTTCTCAGTTTGTTATTATTATTATTATTATATTTTTTTTCTCCTGGAAGCATCAGGTCTCTTTTTTTGTGTTGTGGTTCATTTGTATTGATAGATTCTTTGACTTTAATCTTAACTGTCATGCTGTCCCTTTCCTTAAAAAAAATAAAAATAGCACAACATGTAAGAATAAAGTACACCAAGTCAGAATAAGTTCCAAGTACAACGCATCTCATTCTAGTGTGAAATTATGGGTTATTCTGATGCAGGGAGGCTTCACGATAGAGAATGCATACGCGCAAATATCCGGGCCACACGCGGTTCATCCTTAATAGGGAATTGCATACGTGGCGTAACCGTGTGGTCCCGATGTTGCCACGTATGCAGCTCTCTATCGAAGTCTCCCTGCATCAGAATAACCCTGAAATTATATATTGTTGTTAACATGCAACAGGGTCATTATTAAGCTTGTTTTATTGTATTAAATTATCCAATAATTTGTAATTAAGTAATATTCAGACACAACAGTTATTTTTACCGTTGATTATATATAATGAGTTTAATTACATTATTATCAATTTAATCTCATAATTATCAACGGGTTTATTACATATAATGAGTTTATATCTTATCAATTAAAACTCATAATTATCAACGGTGTAGATGTTTTGTGCTCGTTTCCGTCTTTTAGGTGAGAGGACCAGGATCCAGTTTCCACAAGAAGTTTGTTGCCCGTATCAGCCTCTTAGATGGGAAGACCAGGACTCAGTGCTACAAAAAGTCACCTTAAATTCAAAGCTATCTCCCACACTGTGGCAGTCGGAATTCGATCATGCATTCGTTGGTGCAATCTGCCATCCGAAAACCAACCGAGCTACTCATACGTACGGGCATTCAAATATTTTTTTCAATACATAAAATGAAAATTATAGTTTTTATCAGGGGAGTCCATTAATAACCCAATGCCCAATGCAGCACATGCCTGAACAAAATCATTATTTAACTTGTTTTATTGTATTAAATTATCCTATACACATAGTTTATCATTACAGATTGCATCACAGCCCAAATTCAACGCTACACATGTGTGAAGTTATTGTTGTTTAATGGGCGGATCTAGGGGGTTACATGTGACCCCACCGTGATCCGGAAAAAAAAAATAGTATTAAACAGATATAGTTTTGTCGTTAAAAATGTCGTTTTGTTGTTAAAAAATTTAGTTTTAGGTTCCAATGAACTGTTAATTAGAACAAATTTTTAGATAAAAAATACGTCGTTTTATAATCCGGTGACCCTACTGGAAAAAAATTCTAGATTCGCCCCTGGTTTACAAGCAACATGAAGTTTTTTATTCTGTCATTTCCTTATCAATTATACAAGTCTCTCAAACTCATTGTCCTATAAAACTCAGAAATATTGATGCATACCAACACTGAATATATGAAACTTTTGTTCAAGAAAATCGAAAATGATGGTCTCAGCAGCTTCTTCTTCGTCTTCAAGTACTGCAGAGAAACCAAAGAGGAAAAACATTAATGGTGGGGGGTTTGTGGAGGAGATGAGGCATGTGGCAATGAAAATGCACACCAGAGACCAGGCTAAGGAAGGGGAGAGTGAACAACAAGGGTGGGTGCCTTTACACAAATGGGAGCCTACCATTTTGGGCTATTTGAAGTTTCTTGTGGATAGTAAGCTGATTTATGACACACTGGACATGATCATTCAGAATGTAACTTTCCTTTACCGTGAGTTTCCTTTGCAAAATCTTTTGTACCTTCTTGTTAATTTGAACTTTTGCTTTAGGTACTCACTTTTATTATTGAGTTAGCTTTGCACCTGAGTCTTGTTACATTTGGGTCATGTACTGTAACGCCCCCAGACCCCGGGCCTGTAGCGCTAAATGAGTCATAAATGTCCGGTCAACTGCTTAGACCGCCGTCCTCGCTTGGTCTAAAAGGACTAACCCGAGTTGACAAGACATTTATGTCTCACACTTATATGGGGGTGAGCATTCACTTAATTTACCGATGTGGGATATCACATTCTCCCCCCCTTATAAGGGACTGGCGTCCTCGCCAGGACGGCCAAGACTTGTCCCGGATCGTCCCTACCAGAGGTAACTAGAGGCCATCCTTACACCGTCTTTTTGTACGGTGCAGCGCATAGTTCCGTCTGATAGTCGGCTCTGAATACCATTCTGTAATGCCCCCAGACCCCGGGCCTGTAGCGCTAAATGAGTCATAAATGGTCCGGTCAACTGCTTAGACCTTCGTCCTCGCTTGGTCTAAAAGGGCTAACCCGAGTTGACAAGACCTTTATGTCTCACACTTATATGGGGGTGAGCATTCACTTAATTTACCGATGTGGGATATCACATTCTCCCCCCCTTATAAGGGACTGGCGTCCTCGCCAGGATGACCAAGACTTGTCCCGGATCGTCCCTACCAGAGGTAACTAGAGGCCATCCTTACACCGTCTTCTTGTACGGTGCAGCGCATAGTTCCGTCTGATAGTCGGCTCTGATACCATTCTGTAACGCCCCCAGACCCCGGGCCTGTAGCGCTAAATGAGTCATAAATGTCCGGTCAACTGCTTAGACCGCCGTCCTCGCTTGGTCTAAAAGGACTAACCCGAGTTGACAAGACATTTATGTCTCACACTTATATGGGGGTGAGCATTCACTTAATTTACCGATGTGGGATATCACATTCTCCCCCCCTTATAAGGGACTGGCGTCCTCGCCAGGACGGCCAAGACTTGTCCCGGATCGTCCCTACCAGAGGTAACTAGAGGTCATCCTTACACCGTCTTTTTGTACGGTGCAGCGCATAGTTCCGTCTGATAGTCGGCTCTGATACCATTCTGTAACGCCCCCAGACCCCGGGCCTGTAGCGCTAAATGAGTCATAAATGGTCCGGTCAACTGCTTAGACCTTCGTCCTCGCTTGGTCTAAAAGGGCTAACCCGAGTTGACAAGACCTTTATGTCTCACAATTATATGAGGGTGAGCATTCACTTAATTTACCGATGTGGGATATCACATGTACATATGAGGGAATTCCTTGATAATACACGTGGGATGACGGAGGTCAGACTAGCATCGGCCACGTGTCATCCCATAAATAACTATGTGATAAATGAGGAAAGAGAAACTGAGCTAATAAGGGCCAGGAGCCCTAGTTAATGCCCAATTGTGAGACCTTTATCCCTAGGAGGGAGGTCGGTCTAGTCTGCTTAATACACCCCCGAGCCTACCGCAGGTCGGTCAGGGCATAACGAAGTATGCCAACGTAGCTCGGACCACGGCGTCACATGGAGCTCTCCGCAGGTCGGATAGAGCTAACCACGGTTTTATCCCACGTGTGTGATTAAAGTGATAAATATGGAAAATATTCTCCCTCATTATGATTCTGATTCAAATCATTGGGTATAGTCAAAAAATATCCTTGAAATCACGGGGTAGAGGCGTAAATTAAGCCCCGGAAGTTACAACTGAGAATCCTTGAAGGACACAACACCGTCATAACCTAGGGCACACGTGTTCCCTATATAAACGTTCCTCAAAACAACGACAGACTTGATTCATGAATAACCACGGGCTACGTAGACAACTTGAGAAGAACATTCTCTGGCATAGTCTAAATCATTAACAAACATCCACTGTTTCATTTTTCATTGGTTTATGGATCTTGAATATTGTCTCTAGATTAAATCAGCACGGATTATTACTCTGACGGTATCCAGCATCGTCATGGAACATTATGGCGGCTAGATTTTAGTGCCTAAAGCTATAAATATCTGCATTTATATTGTAACCTAGACAGCATAAGTAGTATCTTTGTAAAATTCCCTGTGCATAGTAATTAAATATCTCATTTTTTTCTGTCCGTGGAATAGTCGTCACAACGCCCAAAACCATGTTAAATCAATGTGTTCTTTTTGTTTCTGTTTTTGTTTATTACTTTCACGTTATTTGGTCAGTTGTTCAGGTTCTTTCTTTGCAATCTGTTACAACATCGAAATATGTTTGTTGTTTAACATTCAGATGCAGAGTTCCGGAACACAGGATTGGAAAGGGCAGAGAGCTTAGAGAAAGACCTGGAATGGTTCACGGAGCAAGGTCACGTTATCCCCGAACCATCATATGCAGGTCTTAACTATGCTCAATATCTTGAAAACATAGCTGGAAATGATCCTCAGTCATTTCTCTGTCACTTCTACAATATATACTTTGCCCATACAGCTGGCGGCCGAATGATAGGGAGGAAGGTAAAGGAAAAAGGGAAACTTTTTAAGCTACGTACTAACTCCACATACAGTGAAGTGATTCGTGGGACGATCAAAACCACACGATTCAAATCTTGGATGTAAACCGTAAGGTTCTGATCATCCCATTGGTCACACCCCCACGTAGTAACCGAAGATTATATACTCAAGTTAAAACAATGCAAAGTGGATATGGTTTTCACTTACTAATCAAATTATTGTCTTTTCTTTCTACTTAGGTAGCTGAAAAGATTCTTGATAAAAAGGAACTGGAGTTCTACAAATGGGACGGTGATCTATCACTTCTTCTACAAAACGTCAAGGAAAAGCTAAATAGAATTGCTGAAGTAATTTCCTTTACTCCATTTCACTTTAACATGCATCTTTAATTGCTGGCACACCAAATCAATATATATATATATATATATATATATATATATATATATATATATATATATATATATATATATATAAAGTCCCACATCGGTAAAATAAGAGAATGCTCACCCCCATATAAGTGTGAGACATAAAAGTCTTGTCAACTCGGATTAGCCCTTTTAGACCAAGCGAGGACGGCGGTCTAAGCAGTTGACCAAACATTTATGACTCATTTAGCGCTACCAGGCCCGGGGTCTGGGGACGTTACAGAATGGTATTCAGAGCCGACTATCAGACGGGACTATGCGTTGCACCGTACAAGAAGACGGTGTAAGAATGGCCTCTAGTTACCTCTGGTACAAGGACGGAGGCAATGTATAATTCCAGGGGGGCTAAGCCTACCCGGACAAAAAAATGTTACACTAAAATGTCTATGTAATCCAATTTGATCCATAAAATATTCTTAATCCAGCCCACCCAACGAACTCGATATTGCCCATTAGCCCACTCCAAGTTGAAATCTTGGCTCCGTCCTTGCTCTGGTAGGGACGATCCGGGAACAGTCTCGGCCGTCCTGGCGAGGACGCCAGTCCCGTATAAGGGGGGGGAGAATGTAAACAGTCTCGGCCGTCTTGTCAACTCGGGTTAGCCCTTTTAGACCAAGCGAGGACGGCGGTCTAAGCGATTGACCGGACATTTATGACTCATTTTGCGCGCTACTGGGCCGGGGTGCAGGGCGTTACAATATATATATATATATATATATATATATATATATATATATATATATAGATAGATAGATATATCTATATATGAAACCGGATCGTCTACCACACACGGCACCACGCTGAAAACCGGCTTCTTATACTATCTTTCTTGTGCATGTTTAATTTCTCAGAGCTGGACCTTAGAGCAGAAAAAACAATGTTTGGAGGAAACTGAGAAGTCTTTCAAGTTTTCTCTGGATACCGTGAAGCTGATATTGTCATGAATGATGCACCCATATATTCTGTTGCTTTCTTCTAATGTATTTCAAGTTGATCACTATAGGATCCACATATACTTCATCTTGCAAGTGTATCCCGTATCCGATACGTATCGGATACCGATACTCGACGGATACTCCGGATACTCTCCATTGAATACGTATTTTGTACGAATTGTAATTTCAAAAGTTGGATACTTATCGACTAATCGTATGTTGACTACAGATACATGTATCTTAAAACTAAGATATTTAAAGAATGAGTTTGAACCTTAATAAAATGATATTTGAAGAATGAGTTTGAACCTTAATATGCGTGTAAGTACATATATATAATCATTTTATTTTTATGATTTACATTTTAGTCCTTATATTTTTATTATTTACAAACACATCACGTATCCATATCCTATACATTCGTAAAATTACGTATCTACTTATCTCGTATCCACGTATCCGTACCGGTGCATCCTACATCACTGGTAGGTCTGTAAACGAGCCGAACCCTGGAGTAGTTCGGTTTGGCTCGAACATTTTCGAACACATGGCTCGATTCGGCTCGAAATTTTCGAGCCTAAAATATCAGGATTCGGTTTGTATTCGAACTTAAAAAAGGAAAAAATTCGGTATTATTCGGCTTGAACAGTTCAAATAGTTCGAACATGTTCGGTCCGAAAATTTAAAAATACCCAATAAATAATTCTAGTTCAAAATACATGTCCAAAACCAAAATAATACATTACATGTCCCAAAATATAACATAACATGTCCAAAATATTAAAGACTTACAGTCCCAAAATGTTACATGCCCAAAATATTACATGGTTTTGGGCTTGGGGAGTTGGGGTTTAAACTGGGCCAGGCTAAATTGAATTATTGAAGCCCTACAACTCTACGAGCCGAACATGTTCGGCTCGTTTGTCCGAATACCAATTTCCAATGCCCTATTCTACGTTTGATGATACGAGCCGAGCCCCGAACCGAACTTTTTCGAGTCGAACACACCGAATCGAATCGAACTTTAAGATTCACTTACAGGCTTAATCACCGGAACTCATCTTTGAATATATCTGCCAACAAATTTGTGATTTTACTGGTTGGTTCCTAATTTGTGTATTAATCAAAACATACAACATATATTAAGGCGGTTACTCCATAGAACTTCCTTCCTATATATATAAGTAATGACGTTAAATTAATGACAATTTGTCCTTTTTCTATTATATTCAATCTATTGGACAAAATGTCAATTATTACATGAATTTTGTTCTTTTAACATTTGTTCATTGTTTTTAACGGTTTTAATTTTGAAACCAAAACAGGAAATCAAAGGGTGAAATTGTTTTATCAGATCCAATTTGGTTTGACTCGGTTCAAGATTCTCTATTTTTTTTTATTTTATGGTTTTATGTACGTCATTTCAATTTAATCCTCTCACCTTTACAAAAGGGGATACAACTCATATGGTAGAGCGCTCACTTAGCATCCGAAAGTACATGGATCGATACTCTGATTTTTATGAATGTAAAATGAAATTGTTTTTAACGTAACGGATTTAAATTTTGAAATCAAGGCAGGACAATAAAATAGTGATATTGTTTTGCCATGTCCAATTTGGTTTGAATTTATTTCTGTGTATTCTGGTTTGGTTCCAAAAAAACAAAAAAATCATTTCATATTTACAAAAGGGGATGTAGCCACTTACGGGTAAATATGACCTTGTTTGATCAGTTTTTTTCAATTATATAATCGAATTGTGTTTCTTTTTCTTTTTTTTTTTTTTTGAAATTCGAATTGTTTTTAACGGTTTCAAATTTGAACCAAAGCAGGAACATAAATGGATGAAAGTTCTTTACTATTTCTTATTCGGTTTTGTTTGGTTTTATGTCACTTTAATTTATTCTTTTAATTCCATAGTGGGGATGTAGCTCAGATGGTAGAGTGCTCGCTTAGCATGCGAGAGGTACGGGGATCGATACCCCGCATCTCCAGTGTGGAAGCATATATTTGAATATTTTTTGACGATTACTGTTAAAACTGATACCGTTGGGACCATTCATTTCAAATATCAGATTTTATATATTACGTACACAACCACTAATTTTTTTTTAAGATTACAAAAAATGTTGAAGTAAAAGTACTATAGTATATTGGAATGACATAATCATGCCTTTTTTTTTTTTTTTTTGTTTGAGAGGATAAAGAGTCATTTCAAATAGGGAAATAATATGTGCACTACACAAATATGTAGTGCATTTTTTACTACATGTTGTAGTGTCATGAATTAAAATGATGTTAAGTTTATTGTGATGGGTCCCCACAAAATGAATGATGTTGGTTGTGTTGTGTAGGATGTTGTGGTAAAAAGAGTAGTGGATGTATCACTACTCTTTCAAATTCAGACTTTGTATCAACTGGTCGGGTCAGGAGTCGGGTATATGGATAATTAATTTATCAAACTTGATAAATCTCCAATGTATAAGCATATATTTGACTATTTTTTGACGATTACCGTTAAAACTTGATAAATTAATACCGTTGGCACCATTCATTTCAAATATCAGATTTTATATATTACGTACACAACCACTAATTTTTTTTTAAGATTACAAAAAATGTTGAAGTAAAAGTACTATAGTATATTGGAATGACATAATCATGCCTTTTTTTTTTTTTTAAGAGGATAAAGAGTCATTTCAAATAGGGAAATGGTATGTGCACTACACAAATATGTAGTGCATTTTTTACTACATGTTGTAGTGTCATGGATTAAAAGGATGTTAAGTTTATTGTGACGGGTCCCCACAAAATGAATGATGTTGGTTGTGTTGTGTAGGATGTTGTGGTAAAAAGAATAGTGGATGTATCACTACTCTTTCAAATTCAGACTTTGTATCAACTAGTCGGGTCAGGAGTCGGGTATATGGATAATTAATTTATCAAACTTGATAAATTAACACCGCCGGGACCAATCATTTCAAATATCAGATTTTATAAATTACGTACACAACCACTAAATTTTTTTAATTTTATTTTAAGATTACAAAAAATGTTGAAGTAAAAGTACTATAGTATATTGGAATGACTCCGACATAATCATGCCTTTTTTTTTTTACACACGTGTTGAGGATAAAGAGTCATTTAGGATGGGTCCCCAAATGATATTTGGTTGTGTTCTGTTGTGAAAAAGAGTAGTATGTAGTCATTACTTTTCAAATTCGACATGTCGGGTCAGTGTCGGGTATATGGATTAAAAGGATGTTAAGTTTATGTGATGGGTCCCCGTTGACACCAATGAATGGTGTTGATTGTATTGTGTTACAAAAAATGTTGATGTACTATAGTGGTGAAAAATGTAGTGAATGTATCACCACTCTTTCAAATATCGACTTTGTATCAACGGGTCGGGTCGACTTTGTATCAACTAGGGGACAGGAGTCGGGTATATGGATAATTAATTTATCAAACTTGATAAATTAACACCGCCGGGACCAATCATTTCAAATATCAGATTTTATATATTACGTACACAACCACTAATTTAATTTTATTTTAAGATTACAAAAAATGTTGAAGTAAAAGTACTATAGTATATTGGAATGACTCCGACATAATCATGCCTTTTTTTTTTGAGAGGATAAAGAGTCATTTCAAATAGGGAAATGGTATTTGCGCTACACAAATATGTAGTGCATTTTCCACAACATGTTGTAGGGTCATGGATTAAAAGGATGTTAAGTTTATGTGATGGGTCCCCATAAAATGAATGGTGTTGATTGTATTGTGTAGGATGTTGTGGTAAAAAGAGTAATGAATGTATCACTACTCTTTCAAATATCAGACTTTGTATCAACGGGTCGGGTCAGGAGTCGGGTAATGGATAATTAATACAACTGGGCCGACAACTTATTGTTTGGGCTTGGTCTTCCATATTATACTCGGCCCAACTTTCATTTGGTTATAAAAACATAAATAATTAATTAAACAAAATACTTTATTTAATGAACGGGATCGTCGAACGTCAATGGGATCTTATTTCTTTTGCTATATTCATTGTGAAGAAGCTATTTCATGAGATAGAGAATAAGAAAACCCCATCGGTTTCTTTCTCAGAAGGAGAAACTCCATGGAAAAGGAAAGGGTATAGTTTGTTTATTTACTAATAACCGAACTTACATAATTATTTACTAAATAAACTTAACTAATTAAACAATAAAAAAGCATAACTAAATAAAACCGCATCATTAATGAATTAATTAAAAAATTACCTAATAGTTTACTAAGAATACAAATTATAAGTACCTATTGATTCATTCTCATATTTACACTTGCTCATATGTACACTTCAGACTTGCTTGATGCATCATCATGTAACACATATCTTATAACAATATGACTATGATGCGCTTTTTATATTTTCAATTATCTATTTCATTTCTCTTTCACATGCTCATAAATTTGCTTTTTTTTTTCCAGGTGTTACCTAAAATTTAGTGGGATGATTGTTGTTCAGTTTCACCATATATCCATCAACCAATACTATTTTTCATTGACATTGAACACTTTCTATAATTATATTTCATTGTACATGTATATGTTTGTTAGATTGTTTTTTCATTCAAACCATCGTTTTTAGGATTTTATGTTTCCCTGCAGCTCTTACATTATTATAATATCCAAATTAATTGTCGTACACATTTATGATAGATTAGACTTTTTTTCCATTATTGCACGAATTAAATTTATTCTATGTTTTTTATGAATAAAATCATTTTTTTAATATGTTAGTTTGTTTAAACACGACATTTTTTCATAACATATTATTTTCCTTCGATGTTTACTTTTTAAATATAACGTTCTCCGTACATCGCACGAGTTTCCTATTAGTATATATATATATATATATATATATATATATATATATATATATATATATATATATATATATATTTACGTAGATGACTAAAAATAACAATATAAAAGCTAGAGAACAATTTTTTTCTGACCAAAACTGTAATTATCAATTTTTTTTTTTTTTAGAAAGTAAATATCAATCTTATTCTAATATATTAGTATGTCACTTTATTTTAACAATTTGTCATGAAACTAGAATTAATGGACTAGAAATTAAAAAACTAAACCTAAACCTAAACCTAAAACACACGATTTGTCTTGTCTTGTCTACTAAAATTGGAGTTATGCGCTCCTTCTTCTTAAGCGCTTTCCCCATGTTTCACCGGTCCAAATCATCTTTGCTCTTTTGGCCTGTGCTTTTTATAAATTCCCATTTCTATTTTATCATATTTGCCCTAAAAAAAAAATCCTTACAAAGTATGATTCCCATCTCTTTCCTTTTAAACTAGCGTTCAAAGATGCCTCTTGGATTTGCAGTTTCTGCTTCCTTGTACATAATTTCATCGTTTGATTTTCTATGCAAAAATTAATTCTGAGCTGAAAATCGAACTAATAGAACAGGAAACATGATTTTGTTGGAGAGGCACGTAAGTGATTCTTTTTACAATTTTTTTTTCTTGATCTGTCTTTGTGATATATAAATGTTATTGTGATTAAATGCGTTGATTAGTTATCCTCCCAAAATTTTATGTTTCTGGAAAAACAGAATAGAATGTCATGATATATTTTAAACCATTTTGTCTTCGGACTAGGGGTTTTTGTGCCATTTATATGTCTGTGTGTGTCTTATGATGGTCCATACTCTTTGTTATTGGTCATATCAGTTTTTAATGCATGATCAAAAAATGTAGTCTATCTCAGTTTTTAAGTGCGGTTGAAACTTATATATAATTTGACTCGGTTTTTAATCGTGATTAAATTAAACAACTATAAACCACACATGAATAACTCATGGTTTAGAAACTAAGAGGTTACATATTTGTAATACCAACCTGAATTTTATTCATCATACAAATCAATATACTCCGTGGCATTAATACATGTGTGTTTTCATCTAGACATGGTTGGTGAAATAGATTGGTAGTCAATTATTTGGTCTAGCATACTATTTACTTCACCGTAACAAATCCGTACTTCTGTCAATAACAATTTATTGTTATCATTTTACACCTTAATAGTTCAGTGTCGTGATTTCCGGCGACTCAATATCGCTATTGATTAAGTTATAAGACATGATTATATAGTTCGACGTCAATATTTATGAAACTAATAAGACCTATTGTCTTATATAAATAAGTGTGTTTGGACGTATATGTTCAAACAATCATGAGGGAGCCATACAGATCGATTCCAAAATGTATTGTCATTTTCGAACTGATCAGGCCACGAATCTTCCATGAATTGACTAAGCTTGGGATTCTGTACGTATAGACTAGAAAGTAAAAAATTCATAATTTAAAATAATAATAAAAAACTAATACTTCACCATACATGGCCTATAGCCGAATATTGGGTATTACGGTTTTGGTCATACTCTGGCCCAAATGACACTTTTTCGATTTTGGTCCTGGTTTTTAAGCCGGCGACAATTTTAGTCCGTAAGTGGTCTTTTTTTTTTGCAAAAATAGTCCGAACGCCGGAAAGATCACTTACGGGACTAAAATTGTCGCCGAAAAAGACAAAAAAAAAAGACCACTTACGGGACTAAAATTGTCGCGGGAGAAAAACCAGGACCAAAATCGAAAAACGTGTCTAGTTAGAGGACCAAAATTATAATTTAGCCGCCGAATGTTGATGGCAGTATGTGCCTTACGCCCTATATGTCATAGGTAATGAATTTTAAGTATTAAATTTTTTACGACTTTTTACTATCCAACTTATACATGCAAAATCTCAACCTTCCTCAGTTGATTGAAGGTTCATGGCTTAATCTGTTCGAGATGACGATACATTTTGGAGTCAATGAATAGCTAAATCATGGATATTTAACGCCATACGTCTAAACACAATCTGATTATAAGTCTATTTAACCTCATGAATATTAACGTCGAAGCATATAATAATGGCTTAAAACTTAATTAATAGAGTAGTTCGAAACAAAAAAACAAAAAAACTTAATTAATAGTACATAGAGACGTCGGAAATGATGACCTTCTAAAAGGTGTAAAATTATAATAATCAATTGTTACTGTCAGAAGTATGGATATGTTACGGTCAAGTAATTGGTATGTGATCAATAATTGAGTGAATAGACACATGTTTTAATGTCATAGATCATATTTATTTCATACCAAACGCTAGGGTACAAGCCCCTCTATATAAACAATCTATTAGGAACTACAAAGACTTGATTTCAATACATTTATTGGATACGTAGGCAGCTTGAGATACAGTTTCTCAAATGCAATCTAATCCACCACCAAAACACCCCCTCTTTTTCTTTTCTTTTTTATCGTTTTAACCGTTTTTGAAGCTTTTGCAGGTTGTCATTAGGAAAAGATCCCGAGATTTATTACCCGACAATTTCCGGCATCGTCAGTTGGCGCTAGAAGGAGAAGTAATCCAATATGTATTGTTGATTAAGTTTTAAGACATGATATAGTTTGACATCAATATAATTAACGTGTTTGGACGTATATATAGGCTCTGACAATCATGAGTGAGCCATACATGATTCCAAAATGCATTGTCGTGACGAAGCTCGGGATTAATTCTGTAGGTATAGATTAGAAAGTAAAAGGTCATAATTTATTAAATAACACTAAAAATCTAATACTAAGATATTCATTACTCGGATGGGTATATAGGGTATTGGACACATGTCCCCATCGACATTCGGTCAAAGTCAATGAAGGGTCAAGCGATCTAATATGTATGCTTGCTCAGACGCCCGGTGGCCACTGCATTGCTAATTTGTAGCCATATGTATGCTTGCTCAGACGCCCGGTGGCCACTGCATTGCTAATTTGTAGCCATATGTTGTCGATGGTACGGAGTAGTATACAGATAAAAAAAGAGAATGTTTTTTCGCCTTATATTACCGTCTTTTTCAATCAACTTATGTTCTACATAATTCACAGCTTTCTTACATTATATGATTTTGTCAATATAAATGGAGCGACAAACAGTATACCGCTACTATCGACAACATGTTGCTACAAATTAACAATACAGTGGCTATCAAGCGTTTGCGAAGGCATAACACATTAGATCACTTCACCATCCATGGCCTATGGCCGAATGTTGATGGCAGTATGTGCCTTACGCCCTATATGTCAATCTTGATAATGAATTTTTAGGTATTAATTTGTTTTACCACTTTTTACTATCCAACGTATACGTGCAAAATCTCAACATTCGTGGGTTGATTGAAGGTTTGTGGTCTAATATTGACGATACATTTGAAGTCATGAATGGCTAAATCATGGTTACTAAACGTCATACGCATAAACATTGTATTTCGATCAGACAATGAGTCTATTTAACTTCATGAATATTGGCGTCGAAGTATATAATAAGGGCCTTATAGTACATATTTGATGCCTATTTCATGGTAATGGAAAGAGTCACCGGAAATGATGACAATTAATCATTGTCACCGCCAGAAGTACGGTTTTTTTTTTTTTTTTTTTTTTTTTTTTCTTTCTGAAACGAAAGGAGGGAAACGGGGGAAGGGGGGATCGAACCCTGGACCTCTCACTTAGGCCAGGGTAAAACCCAGGTGGCTAACCACTTGGGATGAGCCTTATGCTCGCCAGAAGTACGGTTATGTTACGGTCAAACCAAATAATTGATTGTCAATCTATATCAATAGCATGTCATGATCAACAACTAAGTGAATAAATAAGGCCGGCCCTATAGTGAGGCCACTGAGACCGCCGTCTTAAGTCCAACGGTGTTGGGAGGGCGCAACGGTACATGTTTCGCTAACAGAAAAAGAAAATCATGTAGATTCAATCCGATCCAACTTAATGTAATATGTTAATTTTATTTTTTTGATAAATGCCCAAATTTTTTTTACTCCAATCGATAAAGATCCCAATAAAAAATTTACTTCGCCCAAAAACAAATTAGACATACAAACAAGTTTTATTAATTTTTTGTATTTACGGATGTTAAAAATGCGATAAGTGTTTGAAAAAAATGTTGTACTTAGGATTTGACAGAGAAGTAGAAACTCCAAGACATGTTAATAACGTTGCCTTTTAAAAGATGTTTCGTCCCACACGATTTGTCACTAAGAGATCAAATGAAAATCTCTCTCAAGATACAATGGAGGTGTTTGATTCAAACAGTGACTTGTTTGAATCAAACCCGATGACACTCAAATTTTTTCCTGATGATGCTGTCAAACCTATGAATTTTCGTCTGTATACTTGTGCCTTTTATAGGCTGCAAGTACCCCATAAATGAATGGAGGTACTCATTGCACGAAAGGGTAAGGTTGTAACTGTTCACCGGATACATTAATTCGTACGGCAACTCGTATACAAACGATAACCAAAATATGTATTTATGAAAAAATATCTAAAATTAATATTTTTTTTTTATTTATAAAAACAACTTCAACTAAAAGACTCAATTCGGGAACTTCGCCTTAAGCCCAAAAAGAGCCAGGGCCGGCCCTGTGAATAAACATTCAACAAATTTTGATCCCAAAAATATTTTTATTCCCCTTGTTCCCTCCACGATTACATCAAGGACATATATATATTCCCATGTCCAAAAACCCTACTGCCATAATATGGCTATTTTGCCCTTTAGTTACTAAATATAACATATGGTAATATAATCAATCGAAATCAATCACAATAAATAAATATATGCCGTAATATCCCCACCCCCCCTCAAGTTGGAGTGTGAAGATCCCGAATACCCAACTTATTGGGTAAAAATTCAAATTGTTGCTTCCACAATGCTTTGGTGAAGATATCTGCCAGGTGCTCCCGGGTAGATACATATGCGGGAGAAATGAGACCGTCAGTAATGGCATCACGTACAAAATGACAAAGCTTTGCCTTGAGGTCCCGAGTAACATTACCAACCCGACGTTTGTTCAATTAAAATCACACCATCTCTAAAGATAAAGAGATAAAATCCCGATTATGTAAATATCGTAAAATAGTAAAAATGAAAGTGCATACATTACAACCTTCGTTTCTAACATCTCACACACGATAAAATTGTCTTATGTAAAAAATAGTAAAAATGTACAACAACTTTCCTACAACTGTTGCACCATAAAATCTCTCGAAAGAAGGGGCAACATATGGGCTTGATGCATCTGTGGGTGGAAAGAAATTGTTTGACGTGTGTCCAGATGCTGTCAAATGTGCAGAAGGATCTATCTCCCTTAGGCTGCTTACGGCATGATTGCCTTATGGCGATATCTCAGTTTGTTTATTTGAACTTCTCTTTTGTTAGGCGTGCCGGAAATATCACGGCGCATACTCTGGCGCGACATGGTCTTCTATTCAGGATGTAGCTCGTTAAAGGTCCCATCTTCTGCATGATGTACTTTCTGCTTGTTTGGCAGATTTGTCGTCTGATAAAATAAAAGTTACTTTTTTCCTCAAAAAAATCAATATTATATAAAAAAGTATTTGAATAACATTTTTTTAGAAATATATTTAAATAACATTGTAGTAATATTTTGAAATGTTTATAACAATTATAATGTTTTTTTGAACACATTAATGGCCATATCTCGAGAAGTTTATAGTGATTAGAATTAAATTTTGATATCTATGAATTAATATGAATATTTTTTTTACGGATAACTGTGATAAGTTTATACGTGAAATAATAATTTTGACAAGTATGAGTTTTCCGTAAAAAAAAAAAAAAAAAATGAAAATGATATATTCACAATCAAAAGTGCCACAACATGTGATCTAACCCTTGAGTAGTATGTATGACTAATTAATTGATGTGAGACTCATCATAATCAATGGTGTTAAGAATGTGTAGTGAAAAATATAATGGATATAGGTAGTGTATGTATCACTACTAAAAAAACTCCAAATGTATGTATCCTACAATGATGCAATAAGGATTAATCATTGTTGATGATATGAATCATTATAATATGGAAACGTGGAGGAGCTCGGTTTAGCAGCCACCTACTTTAAATGTATGTAAATTCAATGTCGATGTGGCTTTTAGCGAGACGAAAACATCTGTTGGAAGTTTAATTCGAGAGAACAATAGTAGGATTATTAAATCCTTCTCAAAAAGATCTAGAAGGAAGGGTTGGCGTGGAAGTTGATGAAGTTTTAGCAATGTATCATAACATTGCATTTGCTCTAACATGGTTACATGGGCATACTTCCGAGTTATCTTTGAAGGCGGTCTCGTCTCTACTTATCAGTGTCTTCTCGTTAGCACCTTAATGTATAAGAAATAAAGTAGCGCCTTTACTGACACCAATTGGTTTTAGTACAACGGTAAGCGCTTGATCTTTAACATGGTAGCAGAACCAGAGGTCATGAGATCGAACCCTGGTTGAAACATTATTAAAAAAAAAAAAAGTGCAAGTGTTGGGAGATAGCCCACACTTGAGGAGGGTGTTGGGTAGATTGCCCACACTCTTGAAAAAAAAAAATTTGTGCAAGTGTTGAACAGATTGCCAACACTTGAGGAGGGTGTTGGGTATAGATTGCCCACACTCTTGAAAAAAAAAAATTTGTGCAAGTGTTGAACAGATTGCCAACACTTGAGGAGGGTGTTGGGTAGATTGCCCACACTCTTGAAAAAAAAAAATTTGTGCAAGTGTTGAACAGATTGCCAACACTTGAGGAGGGTGTTGGGTAGATTGCCCACACTCTTGAAAAAAAAAAATTTGTGCAAGTGTTGAACAGATTGCCAACACTTGAGGGGGAGTGAACAGCACCGATGACCTTTCACATGTGGGGATAAATAATCCTTGAAGACTGCCGCAAAGTGTGTGTTTCGTTTTTTTGTTTATGTTTCTTTTTTCGTGAAGAGACATAGAAATGTCAATGATTATCCTCTTGCTAGAGAATTTCTTAATTTTGTTGAAATTGTGGAATGATGAACCTCCCTTTCCAAATATTTCCCTAGTTGTTTCCTTTTTTTTTTTTTTGCGAATATTAAATGTTTCTCTTTTTCTTTTAAAAAAAGGGTGTATTCATTAATTAATAATGAATAATTAACCCTAAAAGAAATTAATGATTATAATAACGTATTACACCTGAAGTACAAAACATTGTTTACGTTATTGTGTATGATTTATTCCATGTTTTCCTGGCTGTTTCAGCTTATTGCGAATAATTATAATGAATGATTCTTTTTTGAGAGAATAATGGATGATTATTTACCTAAAAAAAATAATGAATGATTATAATAAATTATTATACCTCAACTATAAAACAGTGTTTGCATTATTATACCCATATGAAGTTTTACCATGAGCTGATTGTATCCATTGAGCAAATATGGATTTTATTTACGACAATTGTTTTACCAAGCCTCATAGATTCCAAGTGCATTTCAACATCTATGACCGATGATAAGTAATTTTTTCCCAATATGTTTAGTGGAACAAAATCTTGTTTGGTGATGTTAGCAATTGGAGTAATTTTTTCCCAATATGTTTAAGGTGATGTTAGCCATTGAAGAAAAAACAAGAAGAATGCTAATAGATAAAAAAAAATTACATCCGGTTAATAGATAAAAGAAATTACATCCGGTTCGAATCGATTCCGTCGATGCCATTGAAGAAAAAACAATAAATAATAGAAGAAGAAGCAATATAGATAAAAAAAAATTACATCCGATTCAATATCGATTAAAACATGTTTGCGTTATTGTACCCATATGAAGTTTTATCATGAGCTAATTATATCCATTGAGCAAATATGAGTTTTATTTACGACAATTATTTTACCGCCCACATAACTTCTATGACAAAGTAATTTTTTCCCAATATGTTTAGGGAACAAAATAATAAATAATAGAAGAATGAAAATAGAGAAAAATATAACGTGGAGAAAGGAAAATGTTGTGTATTATTTCATTTGGATAACGCGTTAGGTATTTATAAATAGAGAAAAGAGAGAAGAAATATAACGTGGAGAAAGGGAAAATGTATTATTTCACCTAGAAATTTAGCGTATTTATAGAATATAATAGTTTGAGTTAATCCAATATCTACACAAATTAATTTGAATAATAAATAATCCACAAAATTTATCTTTTATATAATACTTTTAATTTTTTTGTTTTGTTTGAGATGCATTCTTTTCAATTTTGGTATGCTGTGAGGGCAATTTAGTCAAAAGGATATGTTTGAGGGAACCCTACTTTATTATAATAATATTATCATACCTCTATTAATAAAGATCGGCAGCTCCAACATTCTATACAGATAGTAATTCAAACCTCGTCAAGAATGGGATGGGACGATGCAAGTTGGAGGACACGGTTCACTATATTCACATCCATTGACAATAACTTCCTTACACGATTTTCCCGGTATAATTTACACATCCATTGACAATAACTTCCTTACACGATTTTCCCGGTATAATTTAATCTCATCAGGTATGAACACATTCGATTTGATAGCTTTTGTTAGAATTGTTCTTCATTCATCCTGCAAATCATCTTGTTTTTTTATTTTATTTTCATTTAGGTCTACTGTTTGTATGACAATTTTAATTTAAATGTTTTCGCCAATTTTTCTGTTTGTTTTTGTTGTCTATGAGCTAGAAAAGTTATTGTGTTGGTCATGAAATTAATGCCTCAATGGATCTGACTGTAAGCATAATACGCCACTGGTTCGGTGTGCATCTGTGTTTCATCTGTCCAATTTTAATGTCTTCTTAAAGTGTCTGTGTACTTCTTGCGTTGCTTTGATTTTGTTACTTTTGGTTTCAAATGATTTTGCCAACGATCATTTATTGGACGCTTTTCTTCATAGGAGATCAAGAAGAGGCTTTTCTTGTTTGCTTTATTTGTTATAATTATAATACTATCTTCCTATCAAATAATAGTTTTATTCACTCGAGAACTTATTTACTCTCAACAGAAAACATTGGTGATTTGGGCTCGACTACTATGGCCACCATGAAGAAATGTAACGCACGAGCCACGTCACTTCCTGTAGCCCATTTTGACTCTCGACTTTGCGTCTTCTAGGCATTCTACAATAACCCCAGTCGGACGGACATATGGACTCGTAAGTACTTGCCCCATGGGTGCTGCTGTCTTGGTTGACAAGTTCTCGCAAGCTTTCACGAGTGAAGTACAAGCTTGCACCCGCCATTGCCATTATCACGGACGTGAACGGCGGACGTGAACAGCGGACGGATTAATTTGGTTTTGAAAATATGTATTGTCCTATCAACAACATTTTTATTCACAGAAAGTTATTGTGTGTGATGGCTTTAGTTTTTCTATTATTCCATTCATTGACCATGTCTTGCGGTCTGACTTTATAATCTAGTTTATCCGGGAAACATCCCGTCGTGAACCTAGCTTGTTCCATCAGCGCCGGCTATTTCTTGATTTATAATAAAAAGCTCGCTTCCCAAAAAAAAAAAAAAAAATGTTTCATTGTAAGACTAAACATAAGAGCAATAGTTGAAGTAAACATTTAACTTTTGGTGATAAAGTCTATATAGTATTTGAATTCAAATAAACATTGAAGTTTATTGTTGTTTTCGTCATAAGGTTTATAATTGGTTGAATCCAAATAATTATTTAAGTTTCTTTATCATTGTTGTTTTAGTGATATGGTCTATAATTGGTTGAATTAACAAAAAAAAAACCATTCAAGATTCTTTTATCATTGTTTTTTTTTATTATCTTTTTTTTTTTTGATATGGTCGGTAGTTGGTTGAATCAAAAAAAACATTCAAATTTCTTTGAGTAATGATAATGCATCAATTAAATGATTACAATATTATACATTATATATTTTGGGGCCATTGATTATGATATGAGACCTATTGAATTATTTATCATTTTGTTGTTTTGGTTTCATATACCCACTTGTATTTTGTTTGTTTTCATTTTCTAGAGACCAGAGCGTCAGCTTACTAGCTTAATTTTATTGGAAACTATTTATAAGAAAGAAGCTTCGAAAGAAGTTGTACTAGATTGTATGATTTACTGGTGAATTTTTGTGCCCGTGGGGAAAATGTATATGAACAATTTTTAGGTCCTCAAAATCAATGTATTTTTTACATAGCACCACAACAACCAACGATATCCGTAAAAACATGCCTGTAAAGTCCACATCGATTACACGTAGCAAATATCCGGAAAAATTTGTCCGTAAAGTCCATATCGATTACACGTAGTAAAAACTATTATAATTACGAGTGATGAACGTAATTCTGATGTAGAGACTCTCTATTCGAACGGTTCGTCATATAACTGCCACGTGACAAACAAATAAAAATGTTTTGATTTTTTCTACACGTGGTAGTAATCCGACAATACAAATAATTTTGTCTTATTCTACACGTGACAGTCATCCGATGATTTATTCTAATAGAGAGTCCACGCTCCGGAATTTTCCGAGTGATGATACACGCAGGGGGAAGGTTTGCGTCTCAAGGCATTCAGAAAAGAAATGGAGCAGCTCTTGTTTTTCCGGTAGTTTTAGGTGGAGGCTCTTGGCGGTGGGTTTTTGTACTGCGTTTTGGAAGGCTTTTGGTGCTGCTCTTCTCCAAATCTACCCAATCTTGGGTCGGATCTGGTGCGTTTTGGTCCGGGTCTCTTCACCTCTTCTCCGGTCATGGCTTCTTCCCCGGCGTTCATCTGTTCAACTTTCGTGTCTCCGAATAGATGGTTTGTTGTTGCTCCGGAGGTCGGTACCGGTGGCGTTTGTGGAGAACTCGGCTCGGATGGCTTTTGCGGGCAGCCTTTTTCTTTGTCTTTGTTGTTTTAGTTTGTTTAGTTGAATCAGTCTTTGTATCTGTAATTATGTGTTTGTGTAGTCAATTGATCGATGGACCCGGGGAATCCGTGTCTGTTGGCCAGCTTTTCAGAATTTTTCCGGAGATATTTTCTCTTTTGGCTCAGCACTCCCTGGCTTTTCTATCTATTTGTTGGCGTTGTTGTTGTTGTTTCTTGTTGTTGTTCCGGCCCGGTGCCGGGTTGGTTCGGTAGTTGTAAGTACCGGGTAGTGCCGGGGTCTTTTTAGTCCCGGGTTTTCTCCGGGTTAGTAATAAAAGCTTTCGTCCTTTGGGTAAAAAAAAAAAAGACCAAGCATTAATGTAATATGCATTGGGCCATATGTATAGGGTATATTTTAAAAGCCTAGATCATAGCCCATATGAAGGTCAACGATTAATACACTCATGGTTTTGCTGGGCCGAAGAGCCAAGTATAAGACATGGGATGAGGCCTGAATGGAGGTTCGGCCGGACAAGGGTCGAACAGTCAGGCCGCCAAATTACAAAAGGGTCTAGAGCCTTGGCAATACACTTGCGTAAGGCTGTCCAAATCAAATGAAGGTCGAAGGACCATTCGATTCATTAAGTGGCATAGTGGCGTCCTTGATTGGCGCCCGTACATATCTGGTACACTCTCAAAAGGTTCGAAGCCACTATCCCAAGGATAATTTAAATGCTCGAATGAATGTGAGACGTGCGAAATCGCTCGGTAGATGATTTAATGCCCTTAAGATGTGCGTACGGTACTCATCAGATTTGCAATAGCCACTCGTCAAAGCTAAAAAAGTAAGGTAAGAGGATCTCCAATGGGTATTTTTTTTTCTTTTTTCATAAAGCTTTACGGAAAGATTTAAAGTATTGGGAGGGTGCCACATCATCAAAGCTTTTTGGAAAAGCACCTTGCAGATCAACCGGTTGAAATGAGTACAACTGGAGTTTTTTTATTATTTTTTAATAATAATCTGACAAAGTGGGACGGGAAGTTCTACAATGGGGACTCCCCCGTGGAGAGCCCCCACGTATTTTCAATTTTTTTTAAAAATAATAATCTGACAAACACGGGCTCTCCACGGGGGGGTTTCCCCATTGTAGAACTTCCCAAGTGGGACGGTTGTTTGGTTTTTTTTTTTAGTTTTTATTTTTAAAAACGTTGCAAGTTGCATATATTTAATGCATGATTTTTTTTTGAAAATATTGCATCAATATTTAAAATCAGTAATCAGTGATACATAACAAAAAAAAATGTTCTCCTGAAAAATATGAGTATATTTTATTTAATCCACACTAAACATAATTTGATAATAAACGTAATCTTTTTTCATGGAATGTAATTTTGTATAATTATATGTATAGTTTAATAAAAAAAATTAAATCAATTTTATGAAATAATAAATATTTGTGAAGTGGGTCCATGTTAAAAGTTTTTATAAAGTTGTAAAAGGTTTATGAAAAGGTTTATACGATGATGACGTGGCATTGTAAAAAGGTTTATGATTGTGAAGAAAAGGTTTATAGAGAAAAGTTTTATAAGATGCTGACGTGGCACAGTGATAAATCTTTTAAAAGGTTTATCACTGGAGATACTCTAAGGCGTGGAGCCTATCAAAGTGTGACCAAATAGGTGACTATAGACATCTCCAATGGGAGTGTTAAAAAATTTCTAAAGCTTTTTTGAAAAGGTTTTTTTTCATTGGAGTTGTTGTGACTCAGCAAAGCTTGATACAAAAGGTGTGTGCAGTTGAATCGGTTCAAACATGACACGCTGTATTTCTTTTTTATCTTGCTTTTTGTTTCTGACACACAAAACATAATTCGGGGGATGGGTTGTGCAAATGCTCGGTGTCATAATCATTTTTGTATATCTTTTTCCTCTTACCCGCACACAACCTTTTTTTTTTTTTTTTTTTTTCGACAATGCAACCTTTTTTCTTTTTGCTTTTTCCTTCAGCAATGCAGGCTACCATGATATATATCTTTCTCTATATAAAGAAAGAACAAAAGCTCAAGAAGCCTGGCCACGTCGACGGTTTTTCTAATTTAATTCGCGTGTGGGCTCTTTATTAATTACTTGGTCCAGTAAGAAAAAAGGCCCAGCAAAGAAGCCCTGTTAATTCCCCTTCCATTAGGTTAAGGTAGTATTGGTAGTATATTTGTTAGGTTTCATTCCTTTGCAGATAACACGGCGGCTGCTTGATCTTCAATGTCGACCACAAAATCAGCTAGGTTTGATGCTCACCCGATGTAAGTCTCTTTGTTTTCTCCATTGTCCAAATCTGAATATTTCCATTCTCTGTTCATTCTCCTCTTTCGTTAAATGATAAAAGCCAAAACTGAGGTTTTGACAGTCTCTGCTTGTGCTTGTTATGGCAAGGACCTGTTGAAAAGCTTCCGTCTTTGTTGCTGAAGACATCTTCTGTCACTCAACTTGTTCAAAAGCCTCAGTCTTTGTTGCTGAAGACGTTCTGTGACTCCCTTATGCCAATTATCAGCTATTTCGTGATTCAAAGGTATCAGACTCACTCTTTGTCTTATGTTTTGCTCATATGAGGTTTTGATTATGTGTTGTGTGTATTTCGTGTCTATTTTTTGATGGTTGTGTTCTGTGAAGCTTCCAGATCGTGGGATGGCTTTCCATGAAGGCTTAAAGTGCTTATTCAGAGTCGATATCTCTAAATCAACAAGATCAACCCGTGAACCAACTCTTTCAGGGAAGTCCTCCACATGGTAATTTGATATTTCTGGTTATGAAAATTTTGATTTGTATTTAGACTAACATGTCTACTTCCATATTAAGCTGCCTTTATCCGGGTTGCTGAAGGTGAAATACTAATTGTAGAATCACATGGGTAAGCTCATTATTCATTTGCTTGACAAGTTATCAAACAATCACTGATATGCTTTTGTGTTCTCTTGCTTCTTTATAGGGTGGAAATCAATGCCTATTATGCACTTGATCGATCAGTTCGTGTGGTGATTTCGAACAAGATACATCGCCGACAAGGTTTGCTACCTGACCGTTTTTCATTTGTGGGAGTCTTGGGATTATGTGCTGACCCGTTTTATTATTGGGGAGGACTCCAATTTCACTGCCAAACGATAAAGCTCAAGCTTGACTCCATGACTATAATCGGAAACATGCTCATTTCAATGTACTCAAAATTTTGTTTGATTGAAGATACAGAGAAGATGTTTACATTAATTGGTGAGAAAGATGTAATTACATGGAACATTATGATTGCTGCTTGTTCTCAGTGCGATGATCATGGTAAGGCTTTATGTGTTTATAGAGAAATGGAAAATGAGAGTAATCAAAGGCCTGACGACTTTACATATGCCAGTGCCCTCTCTGCATCTGCTGGCCTAGCTTCCATACGCCACGGTAAGCAAATTCATGCTCATTTGATAAGAGCATTGCGGGATGAGGATACAGCTGTGAGTAGAATTTTGATTACGCTTGATGATGTCACTACAAAAGATTTTCTTTTTGCCGTTGATGGCATTCAGGCAGCTACGTTACTTGTATTATAGTTATGTTCTTCATCATTCAAATCCATTAATTGAATTCCAAATTTTGGCATTCAACGGCCATGGGACTAATTCCTTGAACTTGGAAGAAAAAATTGAGATCAATTTCTTTAAGTCGCAAGTTACTCCCTGAATCAGTAGAAGCTATTTTGGTATTCGATTTTTGTGTGTCTTTATTTCTTCCATTTGGTAATCATGTCATGTTCGATCTATGCTATTTTTGTGAATTTTGTGTTTTGGTCAGTTGTGTATTCAATTCTTTCTGTAATAGAGTACTTGATATACCCCTTGAATATTAGTATAAGCTGTAATCCTTCTACACCTTGCTGGTTTTGTACAACTTGGACCTAATTTATTTCTGTATCAGTATATTCACTACAAGAAAAACGTCGAGACGTGTTGTTTGTACATATGGGATAAGGTACTTTTTTTGCCTTTTCACAAGATACATGTTGGTTTCTTACGTCTTCTCTTTGATTTTGATCTATGCTTAACATTCTAGATTGTGTCTTCTTAGATTTCACTTTGTTTAGGAGGTTACTGGTTTAGCTGATAAAAACATTTGTTGTTCGTGATACAATCCATGGAAACGTCTCTTTATTTTTTGTTTCTATTCTGTGCAGCTATCTTATGATCTGAGTTCCGGTTTGAAAAAGCTTCTGAGTTCATCAACAGAGTCCTTTTGGAGAACATGATGGATACACACTCGTGTGCGTCATCGTGTGGCTTTTGCATTTGATGGTTTGTTCGTATTCCTTATTGTATTTTGCATCAGATATTTTGATATTCAAGGTTTTAAACATAAAACATTTGGTTTATTTCTGTTTCAGGTCAAATTCTTCTGGATACATCCTTGCCTCATGCAAGCTCGAGAAGCTGTTTGGTAAAGAATGCTAAGCCTATTGCGGTATGTGCATCTGACACCGTTAAATTTTCAGTTAAAGGTTTCAACATGTCTCGGGGCACCTCGAGGTATCTTTGCATAGCTGGATTGTTGTATTTTTAGTTGTGTATGGTTTTTTTTCCCTCTCCAGCATGTGATAAATATATGCTCTATGCACTGTTTAGGTTACTATGTGCATTTGAGGGGAAATATCTGGTCAATGAATGTTGTGCTGATATAGTAGAAGAATCCAAGTCGTTCATTGAATCTACTGATATCCAGACACTGACTTTTGTCATCCAAATGTTACCGGCAGGGGATTTATAGAGGTAACTTCATTTGCTGAAGTTAATTCATTTTGTTTGCATTGAAAAAACGATCTGTTCTCAATTTTGATGACGTAAATTGTATGAACCCGTCGTCAATTCGCAAGTCAATTGTAGTGTACCCTTCAATGTTGCTTTTCTCATGCTAATATATTGCCCTTAAAAATGCAATTTTTCGTTAAGGGTAGGCTCCCCCGTTTTCCTTCTTAAAAATGCAGTCATACCTAATTGATTTCCATTGTCTTTTGTGATTGATTTTTGATAGATTGGGGATCATGGTCTCAACAACAGCTTCTTTCCATTTATGCAATACATTATCCCTATATTGTATACCTATAATGTAGCATTTGGTTGTTCTGTACCAAGACACTATTCTACATCTCAAGCGTTTTCTATGTAATGTAATGAAGCTTATGCATTTCTGATATATGTTGTAGGCCATTAAAACTTTTGTAGGTGTTGTCTCAATTGTGTACCCAATTTCTTTGCTATGATGTATTTCAGCACCCCAAAAATAAGAGTTTCAATCCCAGGGCCGTTCATTACCGTGCCTTGCACGGCCAGAACTCACTAGTATATATATATATATATATATATATATATATATATATATATATATATATAAGTATTTAAGTCAATTTTTTTAAGGAATTAAGTCAATTATGTTACAATCATTAATAAAAAATAACAAATAAAAAAATAAAAAAATTATAAGGTTGGTTTATGTTATAAGGTAATAAAATATTTTTATAAATTTGTAAAAGATTTATAAATTGATGATGTGGCAATTTAAAATGTTTTATGATTGTAAGGAAAATGTTTATAGTAAAAATGTTTATAAGATGTATGACGTGACACAGTTATAGAGCTTTTAAAAGCTCTATGACTGGAAATACTCATACTCTTAGCTTCAAAGCTTGAAGTGAAGGCTTTACCTTCAATCAATGCCGGAGAAGTTTCGACACCGAATGCTAATTAGCTTGTAGATTGTGAACTCTCGGGTAATTTTTTATTCAATGTTTGTTCAATTACTCTTTTATATGGCTAAAGCTTTTCTAATTTCAGGGTAACTAGAAGAATAAGATGAGTATGTTTTGTACCATTTTTTTCTTAATTTTCTTAGTAAAGTTTTCATAAAGCTTATCTCATAACTATTGTTGGTTGAATAATAGACATTCTTTTTGAAGAAAGAATAATAGACATTAAATGTGGAGTACTATGTAAAATATATTATATATATTAATTAGCTATTATTCTGATTATTTTACGTGGTTTTTTCAATCACATTTACATTGAAATACCTCTTATATATTTAAAACAACATATAACTATTTTTTTTTCCTTCTGAATACTTGGGTTTCTTCCTCGTCTTTTTTTCTTTTTCTTTTTCTAATAATCGACAAATATTTTTAACATTGTATTAATTATTAAATACCATCTCCGTGTCTAAATATAAATCTATTCAGGTTTTTTAATTTGTCCATTTAAAATACCATTAGAAAATTTATTAAATTATTTTCTTTATACCTTTAATTTATCATAAATTTATCTATTTTACAACAATTACATTATAAGACTCGAAATGTATTCTAAACTTTTAGCAATTTTCCTCAAAAAAAACTTTTAGAAATGAAATTAATACCTCATTTAACCATTTTTTTATAATCCGTATAAAAAAAATCTAGCTAGACTGGTATTTTAAAACAGGGTAGTAAATATTGAGGGAGGGAGCATCAAACCCCCTTTCTACGATAAGTTATTGTATGATGAGGAATTTGAAATGAAGTGACGGATGAAACGAACAGAACCATACAATTTAATACAGAATAAAAGTGTGTGATGTGTGGCATGCGACACAGTGCCCTTTCTACGTACTCAAAGTTCAAAAAATTGATTCAGAATAGATGCAGGCACGCCTTTCTTTTTTTCTTTTTCTGTACCTTTTTCTTGATTGAAGAATTGATGTGACAATACTCGGTTGAACAAAAAGCAGAAATATTGACGGGACAACACTGTAAAATAATTTATTTACTTTCATGGTAAAGTGGGGAAGTGATTCTATGGTGAGTTCATTTAAAAAGTAAAATGTGTAGATGAATTTGAACCACATAATTTCAATTCAAATTCAAACTGTGTGGTTTAAAATCATCCACCTATGTGTTCGGTGTAAATGGAGTAATTAGGGAAGAAGTAATTACCCGGTAAAGTGAACAAGTATGTAAATTCTAAATTAGAGATTCCCTATTAAAACAGACACTCGGATAACTGTCACGTTTAAAAAAGACAAAACATTTTTGTTTGTTTATACACATGTCAAATTCAACGGTTTAGTGTAATGGGGAGTCTGATACCAGAATTACCCAGACAAGCATTTGCTGCTACTGACATTGTCATAGACTCTTAATGAAAAGTATTTTTATTTTTTCATCTATCCACATGTTTGTCAAATAGTCACTCTCTTTCTATTTAACTGTCGTAGTTATAAAAAATATATATATTAAGCAAGTAGTTAATGTGTTGATTTAATATCAAAATAACAATAACACCTCTTGAATATAATTAATGTATTGTGGTTTTCAATTAATCTTCACCCTTAATAAATATGTGTAGCTAGATATAGAAAGCGACAATAAATAATTCTTTAAAAATGTATTTACGACAAATAAAAATAAATTTTTGACAACTACGATAATTAAATAGGAACGGATGGAGTTGATAAATTATTATTATTTGATATTGAGAACTTGATGAAAGTCAAAGACAATATTATATGAAAAAGTATTTAAATTACATGGTAATAATTAATATTTTATAATGTTAATAACGATTATAATGTCAATAAATCTAATCAAACTAGAAACTAATGTGAGATTACGAATTTAATGTCAATTTGTGATGAGAAAATGTTATTCCATTTCTTTCATTCATCAATACATCATATATTTATCAGGCGGTGGGCCTAAAGGACAATATAAGATGGTAAATGATGAAATATGACAAAAAACAAAGACAGTTGGTGAGAAGGACAAAAAAAGAAGAGATATACAAAAATACCCTTAATGATAATAATTTTTTTTTTCTTTTCACCTTAAAGTCGGGTAAGTATTTGCAATGAATTTTATTCCTCTTTTTCTTACTATAAATTCGGTGTTTTATTCCAATTTTTTTTATCGGCTTGATTTCTCCTCTCAATTGCGGTATTTTTATTTTATTTTATTATCTCAATTGCCGTTTCAAAACACCGCATTTTTAGTAAATGAAATTGAGCGTATAGTGGTGTTACTACGTCGGATAGTGGTATTACTTCGTATAGTGGTGTTTCTACGTCGGATAGTGGTGTAACTGGTGTTGCATAGTGGTGTTACTACATCGGATTGTGTTCACGGAACCAACGTGAAATACGTGTTATTTCGTATGTGGACTTTCACTGTGATACTACATTATGCGTAACTACATTGTTTGTGTGGGGTGTGCATAGTGGTGTTACTGCATTATGAAAAGGGCACGTGTTACAACGAGGTGTTACTACGGGATGTTGATGTTACTACATGACTATTATTATATGTCCATAATATTGATCGGTGTTTGAATGATGGTGTTACTACATATACATGTACATCAAATGAAGATGAAAGAAAAACATGTTTTTACTTTATTATAGAATACTTGAATAACAACCCTAACGCAGATTATTCCTGAATAATGGTCTATAAAGACCTGTTTCATTTCTTAGAAAAATAACAACTGAACTCTAAATCGTCAAGTCTCTGAGCTTCCACGTGCTGAATGTATTTGGACTAAAAGTAGGCATCTTTAAGCATTAAATCGTCCCCGGAGAACAAGGGAGATCAAATCCCCGGTTCTTCTTGCCTCATAGCCTTGACTCACTGCAATCAAAACAACGGTTATACAAAAATACGATCAGAAACACACTGATGGACGTAGTAACACATCTGAAAAAAATCATCAGAACTAACACTCAATGAAATCATGAGTGCACGTCCTGAATAATAAATTCCATCTCAGAAATGACACAAGAAAAAACAAATAAGAAAAACACCAATGTGATATGTGGATACACAAATCCATTTCAATCGATCGACTAGAGTAACAAAGTATGGAAAAGGCAGATCTGGATAAACAAACACAATGCTAATCAACATATGCAAAAGCATATACATCCCCAAAGATGAATTGCATAAGGTAAATGAAAATCAGATGCAAAAAAGAAAAAATCCATACCTTCATCATCGCGATCATCGTCCTTCTTCACAATTGGTTGAGCCATTTCGAAAGATGACTCAGATCTCAGAGATTCAATCGAGTAGGCCTAATCTCTTAAAATTTCATCATACCATACTAATCTGAATGAAAAATAGTTAAAATCCACGAAATATCCATGAATTTTGTTCAACTTGTATCAAATTTCACATGATATATATAACTCGAATAAAAGATCTCACTTTGTCTCGTCCCTGAGAACAATAGCACCAGCTCCACCGCCTTCTTCTTCAGCAGCAGCGGCAGCCTCAATCGTCTGACGAGACAAAGTGATCGCCGCTGCTAAGGTTCCATTCTTTGGATATTAGAGAGAGCCGGCACTCGCCTGCAGAGATCGCCGCTGCTAGGGTTCCGGCGCAGAAGGCAGGGGGGTAATGCCAGAGCCGTCTTCGTATCCTTTCTACACAAAATTCTTTGCTTTTTTAAATAATTGATAATTGATGTTTATGAATTCATACTAGTAAGCACAAGAAGCATATGGAGCTAGACGAAAGGAGAAGAGAAAACAATCTGAGAAACGATTTCTTGATTTTATTCCTTTTAACAATAATGTGGTGAATGTAAATGGCATCTGGCGAGCCTTTTGGGTTCTCGTGAAAATATCTGAATCTCCTAACTGCAATTGCGGATTGAATTCATTTATGAAAATAAAAAATAAAAAAACGCCATTGATAATCAATGCAGTAAATATTAGAAAATAAGGTATTAAGGGTATATTTGGATTTACATTACTTTCTGTCCTTTATAACCAGTGCATTTCTTTCTTATTCTTTTTTCACAAATAAGATGTAAACTCGTCATCTATGACCTTTTCCTATATATTTATAAATCATAGAGAAAGCCCTCCGGCCCATACAATACCAACTACGCCCCCAAATAACCAAAATATAAATACATGATAATAATAAGAATTATATAAATATAATCCCCCGCAATAACCACTCAAGTTGGAGCGTGAAAGTTCCGAACGCCAAACTTGCGGAGTAAAAAATTAAACTGTTGTTTCCATAATGTCTTGGTAAATATATCCGACTGCTGCTCTCTGGTAGGCACATACGCCGGGGTGATCAGGCCTTCAGTAATCGCATCTCGAACAAAGTGGCAATCTGCTTCAATAAATTTGGTGTGCTCATGAAAAACTGGATTCTGAGCAATATGTAATGCGCCTTGACTATCACAATGGAGTGATATACCCATGGGAATCCGGACCCCCAAGTCACCAAGAAGTTGCCGAAGCCATTTTAACAAATAAGTAATGGCGGTCATAGAGCAATATTCCTCTTCAGCAGATGAGCGGGACACTGTCTGCTGTTTCTTAGTCTTCTATGAGACCAGAGAGGTCCCAAGCAACACGAACCATCCACTCAAGGAACGACGTGTGACCGGGCTTGCCCAATCCGAGTCCCAATGTTTGACTCGCGGCTCCTGCATAAACTGGGAGATAATATGAACAGAGTATGCCAAGTCAGGACGGTTAACGCCTAGGTAAATGAGCCGACCCACTAATCGGCTGTATTTGCCAGGGCCCAGGGTCATCCAACACAGCACCCTCAGCAGTCGCCAAGTGGCGATTTTGCTCCATAGGAAACTCGGCAGGTCGAGGCCCTAAGAGTCTCGTTTCTGTGATAATGTCAATGCGTACTTCCGCTGAGATAAGAAAATGCCCTGTGAATTCTGGAAACTTCCAACCCAAGAAAGTACTTCAAACGCTTTAAATCCTTCATTTTAAAACAAGAGCCCAAATAATTTTTGAAAAGTCGCAGAGCCGTAGTATCATTGCCTGCAATAATCCTATAATCGACGTATATAAACACATTTATCCGGATAGGCTTCCAACCCAAGAACAAACACCGCGGCGCCTGCTTCAAGCCATATAAAGATTTTCGCAAACATACCGTTATTGCGCTTTAAATCCTTCATTTTAAAACAAGAGCCCAAATAATTTTTTTTTAATGAAAAGTCGCGAAATTGCGTTTTGTATGTTTTCGATGCATACTGCAAAGAGCTAATTTCGAGATAATAGAGGATCAATCAAGTTTATGGAAGATAGGAAGAGATAAGGAAAGAATAAATCAAGATAAAGATGGAATTATCAAGTTGATCGTCATCGACCGGCGTCCAATCGTGGACGAGCGTCCAAGACAGGGACGGGCGTCCGAAGGGGCAACCGGCGTCCGTAGCTGAAGAATTTAGATCGTATGATAAACACATTTATCCGAATAGGCATTCCGTGAACAAGGGATATGATAACAACCGATTTGACTCTGGACCTAAAGAGAAGAGTTGTAGGGCTTGAAGAGAGGATTCTACAGGATTTTGAATCACTCGATTACGACTTACGAGGCCCGAGATATGAGCGTTACAAGTTCATAATCCTTACCGGACGGGCGTCCGCCCCGCCTTACTTTTCCCTATAAATACAGCGTGTTTTCAACCCTAAAACATATATTTTCGACTCCTATTGATCCCCAATCATAAGAGAGCAACCCTAGGTCGCCCCCCTTTTGAACGTTCGCTTTTCTTTTCTTGTTCGAGCATGATGAAAGGCAGCCATGGACAGCTTTGTGAAGCTTCTTTTCAAGCCTTTTATTTCTTTTCATGGATGATTTTGTAGTTTTAGTTCAATTGTTTCTTTTCCTATGATTATTTGTATCGTGCAATTTATATCGGAAGATTATTGCTTGTTGATGCTACCGTATGACGGAAGTCGGTGTAGTTTAGATCACCGTAGGAAAGATTAGATCTTTAATCTATACATAACGGAAGTTCGTAGGTTAAATATCTAGGTTTACGAGAGAACCACAATTTAATTAATTCGATGCAAGATTATCTTAGATTGGAATTGAGGGATATCACCGTTACCGGAAAGATAGGATTTTTCATGTGTTTAATTCATTATGTTGTTCTTGTTCTCTTTCATGTTTTTATGCCGCATGTTAATCGAATTTAGATAACGGAAGTTAATAGATTCATTAGATTATCGTGAGGAGATTGACAATAATTATTCCAACAAACGGAAGTTGAGGGATAATGTTGTTAGGTTAGGATTCAATCCATATCTTTGATTTGTATCGATATTAGTTAAGACCGGAAGGTAAACTAATTAATGGCGTGATAAATCGGAAGAGGAAACGCTTCATTAGAAAAGATAATAACCCAAGATAACTAATGAATGAATGTTTGTCTATCTTGTTGATTTCGGTGGGGTGATGGTTGTTGGGAATAGGTTGATCACGGTTTGTTCATGTTTGTTCAGTTGTTAGTTAGTTTTACTGTTTTCGTAGATGTAGTTTTATTTATGTTTTTATCGCTTTTATCCTTCCCGGCTTTGGATTAACAATCCTCTCGTTCGCTTTATTTTCCGTTTTAGTTTAGGTTTAGGTTAATAAGGATCGATACCCGTACTTATCCAACTTTACTAGCAACTACCCGGTATTCGGCCGGTTAGGAGGTAGTTTTGCATGGAAGTATAGGTTTTATAAATTTTCTTTTGTTTTAATGATGCAAAATCTCCCCAACAGGATGCGCATATAAATTTCTTCATCGAGGTCCCCATGCAAAAAGGCAATGTGGACATCCATCTGATGATTCACCCACTTTGTAACTGCCGTGACTGCCAAGATAGCTCGAACTGTTACCATTTTTGCCACCGGGGCAAAAGTCTCATTATAGTCAATCCCCCCGACCTAGTGAATACCAAATGCGACCAACCGGGCTTTCAAACGTTGGAGATTACCCAGCTCATCGTACTTTTTGGTGTTGACTCATTTGCTTCCCAGTGCCTTCTTTCCAGGGAGCAACTCCTGTAGTACCCACGTGCCTTGTTCTTCCAATGCACGTACTTCTTCGGCCATTGCTTTTCACCAACCTTCAGATTTCATGGCTTCTTTAAAGGATCGGGGTGGATTCCCTGCAATCACATTTGCTTGGTATCTTCTATGGGCATTGGAAAAACAAGAATAATCCACAAAATGCATAAGAGAATATAAACTACCTTAGGAGGACGGTGGACTGGAGGAGTGCACCGAAGGACTTTTCTTATCCATAGTTGTATGTGTCACGAATTCGCGATATCTAGAATTGGGAATTTTCGTACGTTTGCCTCGGCCCAACTCCGATGTTTCGCCAGAAGACGGCTCACTCACAATCTCCCCTCCTGTTGGTGATCCACTTACTCCCTTATTATTCTCTCCCACCTACATCATAGCCCACGTCATCCCCAATGGGTGGAGTCGGCTCCACCACCGGTGCACTAGTGTCAACAAAAAATTCATCATCGACAACCGTCGGATAGGGAACCTAGGGGGTTATTGGGTTGTGACTCGCCCATAGGAAATATATGTTCAAAAAATTTCACATCCTTGGATACAAACCTCTCGCCTGTTTCTAAATCTAGAACGGTCCATCCCTTCTTGCCAAATGGGTACGCCAAAAAGACACACTTCCCACTCCGACTCTCGAATTTATCATATTTACGTCGTAAATTGTGGGCATAACACAAACAACCAAAAACCCGCAAGGCATCAAGGTTTGGTGGTTTTCCGAATAAACATTCATAAGGTGCCTTATAATTCAACACGCTGGACGGGGTATGATTAATTAAATAATAGGCGGTCATGACACACTCTCCCCAAAATTTTAGTGGAAGGTGTCCCTCGAACCACAAAGCCCAAGCCATATTCAAAACATTTTGGTGTTTTCTCTCAACCCTACCATTTTGTTGGAGTGTTCCTACACAGGATATTTCAAAAATAATTCCCTCCTTGTGAAAATGAGGAAACAAACGTTTAAATTCTTTTTCATTATCACTCCTAAATTGCATAATTTTGACACCAAACTGGCGATCAATCAAGGCCATAAAATTCAAAAAAATATTCTCAATTTTCATTTATTAGATAATAAATATAACCACATAGAATGAGAGTAATTATCTGTTAGATGTAATATCGTCGGATCAATCAATGATTGACCCGATTACGCAGCGGAATGCATCAGATCTAGATCTAAACGAAACAAAGAACATAAATTAAAGATCAAACTACAAGGGGGTTTGGATTTTACCTTTTTATGGTGCTTAACTCCAAGAACAAAAGTAGTATCCACGCAAGTTGAGAAGCCACAGCCTTCCAACGTGTGTCTCACAACAACACCAGGTGGATGGTGTTTCCCGCCGCCGGACCTCCTTGATATGCTACCGGAATAATCCCGAAGATTATTCCAACTCGAAACCCGAAGAAAGATAGCCGAAAATTCTAAGCTATTTTCTTCCAATAATGGCGTGTTATGTGATGTGATCAAAGGCTTGGGTGAACTCTCTTTATATAAGAGAGTAATCATTGTCCTCCAATGATTTATTTAATTAATACAAAATCAATTGAAATAATCCTTTTCCTAAAAAGATATATCTAGTATATTCCAAAATAAATAAGGATATATAAGAGATATTCGTTTCCTTAAATTATTTAACACATAAATAATTTAATCACATGTCTGATTATTTATTGAGAAATCAAATTTCCCAATAATAAATATCATAATATGCGCCCCAAACCCTAATTAATTGGGTCATGCGCATTTTCTTTTATTTGGGCCGAGTCCACGAAAAATGTATTTTCATGTATTTAATTATCTAGTCCAACTAAACAATTAATCCACATATCAATTAAATAGTCCAATCCAACTATTTAATTATAATTGAGGTGAAGCGACGAGAAAACCTATATGCTATATTAGGAGCCACGTCGGGGACCATGGACCCATATTCAGTAGCTACAATAAATCGAATAAAAATTATTCATTAGACAGAATAATTATATCCAACCTATTAATTCTGGGATTACACCACCATAAACCCGAAACTGAACTCTATCGAATATAGATAACTTACACCCAACCATTAAGTCTTTTCCAGATATTATCTTTTATATAGTTGAAAATCTCATACTTGGATCTTCCTACCATGAAAGGGAGGCTAAGGTACTTTCCAGTGTGATCACCAACCGGGACGTGAAGGATGTGAGTGATTGAAGTTTAAAGTTCAGGGTCAATGGCAGGGTTAAAATAGGCATGGGATTTAAAAAAGGTTTATTTTTTTGCCAGAGAGATTCTCATAAGTTTTCAGAATACTCACTATTTCCTCAGCAATAGAAGTAGTGGCTTGGGCAAAAAGAATGATGTCATCAGCAAACAGAAGATTGGATAGACTGGGGCCATGGTTTCCAAACTGAAGGGAATGAGGTCTCCTTAAGGATAGAGACGTTAATTAGGACAGTGAGGCCTTCAGAGCACAGAAGAAAAAGAAAAGGGGGAAGGGGATCTCCTTGTCTAATGCCTCGAGAAGGTAAGAAATGGGTGGATGGTGTACCATTGACAAGGATTTAAGAGGAGGCAATGGTGACACAATTGAGGATAAAATTAGTGAAGTTTGGGGGGAAACACATTTTGGTCATAAGCATTCTAAGGTAATTCCATTCAACCCTATCAAAAGCTTTTTCCATGAGATTTTTGCAGTGTTTAGTCTTAGAATTTAAGGTGTGAAAACCTTCAAAGTCTGTGAGAGCATTGTCAGTAATGATTCTACCTTTTATGAAGGCATTTTGTGTATGATCAATGACATCATCAAGGACACTTTTGAGTCTATTGGCTAGGGTTTTGGAGATGATTTTGTAGATGGTATTGGTCAAGCTGATGGGTCTAAAAATTTTGTGGGGTAAGTGGTTTTAGGGATTAGGGAGATGAGGGTATTATTGATTGCGGCCAAATCAGCACCATCATTAAGGATATTAAGCATAAAAGGGTATGGGATCTTCTTTATAAACCTGCCAGTGCTTATTAAGAAAGATAGCTTGCATTCCATTCGGTCCAGGGCTTTTTTGCCTAGAAGATCTTTAAGGGCCTTGAGAATTCCTTTTTATAGAAAAAGGACTTTTGAGGAAGTCTATATGTTCTGTTTTTAGTTGCTGGAGAGGGAGTGAGTCGATTGAGATATCAGAGTTATCATACTGGGGTGTACCCGCATAGGAGGCAAACATATTATAAAAATAATCTCTGGCATGGTTGAGTAAGTCTTGAGGCTCTGTAATGGTAATTCCTTCTTCAGTGGACAAAGAATGGTATTTTTTTCCTTTCCGATAGAAGCCTTTTTATGAAAAAAGGTCATGTTTATGTCTCCAGATTTGAGCCATTCACATCTGCCTCTCTGTTTCCGTACTCTTCCTGCATATTGAGGAGGATTTCTATCTCATTCATTAGTTGTTTCTCCATAAGAATGTCAGCATTAGGGTTCTGCTGGAGTTCAATCAAATTCTCTTGAAGAAGGTGGACTTTCTTAGTTAAGTTTCCAAACTTTTTCCTACTCCACGAATGAAGAGCCAATCCGATTTCCCTTATTCCCAAAGCACAATATTTGTCGGTAAAGTGAGGACCTTTATTCCAAATTTCTTCATAGATACGTTGACATTCGGCATCCTGTATCCGGTAAGGATCAAACCGGATAATAGGATTCTTGTTGGTGACGGTCTTAGGTTTGGACATTCCATCAGAGATTAGGATAGGCACATGGTCGCTTCTTGAGGCAGAGAGGTGGGAAACTTGGAAGTTTGGAAAGAGATTAATCCAATCTTGGTTGGCTACTGCTCTATCTGGACGAGCTCTGACAATTTCTTTTTTTTTTCTCCTCCCTTTCCAAGTGTAGGAAGCACCTTTGTAACCAAGATCCATCAACTCATAGTGTACAAGAGCTTCTCTAAAGTTTTCGATGAGGTATTTAGGTCTTTCATGGTTGCATGTTTTTTCAGATATGTGGAGGATTTCATTAAAGTCTCCAGCGCATAACCAGGGGTAAGAGATTGACGAGTTGAGGCATTTTAGGAGGGTCCAAGAGGCATTTCTGTATACCTGGTAGGGATTTCCGTAAAAACTAGTGAAGCGAAAAGTCTTTTGTTTGGAGGTGATAATGGAATCAATATGGCCAAGGGAGGAGGTAAGTATTTGGACCGTAATGGAGTCATTCCATGAAAGGGAGAGTCCTCTAGTACCATCACTACTGACATGATGACCAGAGGCAAACCTAAGAGAAATTCTAACATTATCCATAGCTGTTTGAGAAAGCTTAGTTTCTGAAAGAAAGAAGAGGAAATGAAGAGACTTTTTGTTAGGCTTCCAAGACTAGGAACTGCTGTGGGGTTGCCTAAGCCTGCAGTTCCAACAAATGATACTCATGGTGTTGGGTGGGGCTGCACAGCAGCTCCCACCGGACTAATCTCAGATGCTTTGGTTTTTTTTTTGCAGGCATATTTTCATTAGCTTCTTGAGTTTTCCTTTTCCCCAGGTTAGGTTCACAATTTGAGATATCTGCTAATGGTCTGTTTGGTTCTTGTTTGACTCTTTTCCAGGTTGATGGCTTTGGTTTATCAATTGGAGGACAAAAGGCTACACGAAAAGGTAAATAATATATTATTTGACATTAAAAAATTGTTGTCTAGATTATACTCCATATATGGTTTGTGTTGAATAATAAAAAAAGATTTGAAATAATAAAATAATAATAATGCGAAATTTTTTACAATTGTATATGGAATTTTTTGCAATAAATAAGGAATCAATTTTAAATGCGAATTTTTTAACAATGAATACGAATTTTTTTCCCAATATAAAAATTACTTTAAATACGATTTTTCTTACAATAAATACGGAATCAGCTTTAAATGCGAATTTTTTTTGCAATAAATACAAAAAAATAAAAAATAACGCCGAATTACTTTTAAAATACGGAGATAAATACGGAATCAGCTTTAAATGCACAATTCCAATACAATCAACATTTACTGTGATTTGTTTAGTCCGACCAAGGTATTGGATTTTTTAATTAATTATATATTTTTTATGATTACCAATTTAATTGTGTATTATTTTGATGTCTTTGCTACATGCACGCTACTTACGAACGGGAATTGTTATTAAGCGCAACACGCTACACGTAAAGGTAAATAATATATTATTTGACACTAAAAAATAGTTGTCTAGATTATACTCCATATATGGTTTGTGTTGAATAATAAAAAAATATTTGGAAGAATAAAAAATTAAAAATGCGAAATTTTTTGCAATTGATATACGAATTTTTTTGCAATAAATACGGAATCAGCTTTATATGCAATTTTTTTTTGTAATAACTACGATATTTTTTCAATAAATACGAAAAATTTATATTGCCTTCATACCCACTAAAAAACAGCTATACAATAAAATGCGGAACATAATAAAAAAAATTAGACACACATAATAAATACGGAATCAGCTTTAAATACGATTTGTTTTTACAATAAATACAATATTTTTCCCCAATAAACAAGAAAATTTTCTATTGCCTTCATACCCATTAAAAAATTAGCTATACAATAAAATGCGGAACATAATAAAAAAAATTCAGCACACACAATAAATACGGAATCGGTTTTAAATACGAATTTTTTTTTGCAATAAATATGGAATCATCTTTAAATGCGAATTTTTTTGCAATAAATATGATTTTTTTTAACGCCAAATCACATTTAAAATACGGAAATAAATATGGAATCAGCTATAAATGCACAATAACAGGAACAAGTATTGATTATTTGTCTGTATATTGGTACAACATTGTTGCGGGGTTTTAATGGGCGTTCTTCCGTTGATCATTTGAACGAACTATTCCAACATGGTGCATGGATCTAGAAGCGTAAAAATTGATAATATGGATTTTTCTTATTTGTGCAGAAAATTCTCTACAGTAGTTTCTGTTTAGGATATAAAGTTGTATTTTAAAGCAAAGACCATAAATATTAAGAAATCAAAATTTGATTGTTTAGTAAGAAATTCTCATGTTCCTATTCTAAATGAAAGAAATATTGAAACCATGTTATTACCCTTTATTTTGTATATTGTTTCAACATGCACATGAAATGTATTAAGAAATGCACCTAAAGAAAGCGTGTAGAAGGTGCATCATGTTGTCGGGGAAATTCACTTTTCTACCACTATTATTTAGCACAAATCAACAACTGCTATTCAATAGTCTTACAATTGGTGTGTTCAAACCTTTCTTTTCGGATTCTATCAAGCAATAATTATATTTTTTTTATCATCTATACTGAATTCCGTGCAAGTCAAGTTTTATTTTACTTTGGAATGAACTATTTGGTTTAATAAGTCATGTTTACACAAGCAATAGAATATCTCAAAGCCAACACTAAGTTTGGTTTCGTTAAATGATTTATGCTCAAAAGTTGTACAATATAGATGATGTATGCTCAAAAGTTTAATAGATCTCAATTGTTGAAAACTAGCCGGAAAGTTTAGACTGTTTAGTTGGTATTTCCTAAAAAAAAAAGTTTAGTTGGTATTATTGAAACACTTTAAGTCGGATGCTTAAGACACATTTCAATGACTTTTATTTTATGAGGAAAATGAGTATTTATTCAACTAAATCCAAAGCACAAGCCTTGATTACATCGGAATAGGGCATAGTATATCACATTGTTTCCGTCCAACCAAAGTTAAGCCTTCACTGGCCAAGAGATGAAGTAGGTGTGTTACCTCAAAAGAAACAATAAGAAGATAAGCATCATAACATACTTCTACAATCTTGAATAATGCCTCCGACGTTTGAAAGATATCCTAAACACCTTACTATACGTTACTATCATAATAATTGTTAGTAACTGGATAGAACATAGGAAAAACAAGACCAAATTCTGATGTGTTTTATTTGATTGTTGATTAAGATGGCTATGATCAAAAAGATTTTGTCAAATAAAATGATAATATTATTGTTATTTTATTTGATTTATATCCCCGTGCATTATGCACGGGTTCATTGCTAGTTTATAGTTAAAAAAAAAAGTTTTAAAAATGGTGTGCCGCAGTCATAAATATTTTAAAATATTCATGACAATGGTTGATCTAAATGGACATTTGCAAATGGAGGGTTTCCAACTCAAGTTAGTTTCCAAAATGAGTTTAGAGGACGGTTCGATATGTCTATATCTTTCAAATGCAATTATCCACGGTTCGATATAATTTAATATATTGATATCAAACTATTTTTCAAACGTGATTATCCACATCAATCTATCTATCAAACGTGATTTTCCGGGTATAAGTCAAGGTGCAATATGATTGATGGATCCTTTAATTTGTCCACAATCAAAGGACTGTTGTTAATGTCGGTCAGATATCGTTAATACATAGATTAATTAAATACCGAGAGTTTTAGATCATCACCCGTTTTAATACAGTGCAGAGCCTTACAAATGCTCAACGAGTAGCAAGATTCCCTTGTTTTTGGGCGGTGCGGAAAAGCGTAACCACCGCTAAAAAGGTGTCCAACAAGTACCAACATTTCCTTAGAGTGGAAAAGCGTAACCACCGCTAAAAATATTACCAACAAGTATCCTCTTGTTTTCGGGCGGGGCGGGAAAAGCGTGTAAGCGTGCCCACCACCAACATGTTCCCTTGTTTTTGGGCAGGGCGGGAAAAGCGTGACCACCGCTAAGATTCCCTTGCGTGATTCCCTTGTTTTCGGGCTGGGCGGGATAAGTGTAACCACCGCCAACAAGTATCAAGTACCAAGATTATTGTTTTCAGACATGGGGCGGGAAAGATTCTTGTTTTTGGGCGTGGGGACGGAAAAGCGTGAAGCATCTTGTTTTCGGGCGTTGCGGTTAGGGGAAAGCTTTGGCGTAGCGGGACGGGAAAAACGTGAATCGAATACTACTTGTGTTCCTGTTGATGTCGTGTTTGTCAATAAGCCTAAGATTTTTGTGGATAAGGTTAATCACAATGTGTGTAGTCAATATTGGACAAAGTTTATCTCAATAAATGTAGTCATTAAGGTTTATCACAATATGTGTAGTCAATAAATGGACAATGTTTATCTCAATAAGCATAAGTATTTTTCTGGGCAATGTTTATCGCGATATATATCATATATATTGAGGTAATGGATATAATATCATTTTTTTTTTAACAACAAAAAAAATATTATTAAAATCTAACAAGGTGCTAGATTTTTTTTTTACAATAATACAAACCATGATAACACCAAACCAAAAATTAGCTCGAAAGACTAAGGAAAAACAAATAGAAAAGAGATTACACCGCCAAATATCTAAGTTTATCAATTCTACCATTTATCCAAAATTGTTACGAATTATAATTTCCTTAAAAGTTTGGTCCAATGTAGCATGTTTGGAGTTGAAGACAATGTTACTTCTTAAAGTGCAAATACACCACATCATCACCTTCTTGACGGCGTACCAAACTCGAAGACCATCGGCTTGAAGCACAATTCTAAGAGAAAACATACAAAACTCGCTCCAAACCTATGGGATAGCAACAGAAAATGAACATAAATCAAAAATCTTGCGCCAAATAGAGAAATAAAATGAACAACAAAGAAAGATGTGAGAGCTTTCTTCATTACTCAAATTGCGAAGCGGACAAAGCACACGAGGAAGTGAAACTCCACGCTTAATCACATTTACTTTTGATGGCACCAAACCATTCCAACGCCAACCAGGGATGACAATAGAAGAAGAGTTACGAAAATATTTTTACGGTACTAATAAAAACTCTTTTTTATTATATGAACTTTAGATGGTAAATTGTTTTTTTGGGTGGAAGATGGTAAGTTGTTGATGACTTCAAATATCAATTATATTTCTACAGATTTGTGGAGCAGCATGCGTAATGAGCTGGGGATGGATGTCAAAAAAAATTGTGATAGTTATAGTATGGATACTTTCAAACACGTACCCAACTTTCGTAATCCCAAGTCAAAATATTAGAAATAGACTTTACTCTTTTTTTTTTTTTTATTTTATTTTTTTTTTTTTTTATCATAGTATTCTCTCCCAAACCGTTTCCTTTTATTCACTTATGGGTGCTTTAATCGGTTGTGGAGGTAGTAATTCATCATCAGTAGACACAGTAGTTCCTTAGCGTAAAAAAATTTGGGCAACTCAACCTTAAAGGAAGGGGTTATCTCCGGGGCAGACGCAGACCCCCGGACGAGCTACGACTTATCATTGTTTTTAACTTTGGTTTAACAATAATATATAATACAACAATATGATTTTTTTCACACTGTATTTTTCTATTGTTGTTAAGTTATTCGTTCATTATGTGCTAAGACAAATATAACGTCGAAAATTGTTTGTGTTGTGGATAAAAAGTTGATGTGTAGTGGGTCAGTGGCGGACCCAGAAAAAAATATCTCAGTGAGTCACCGGAACAAATTCAAAAGGCGGGTAGAGGGATTAATAGTATTTTTACATTTTAGTTTTTTGTCCAGAAGGACAAAATTATCAAAAAAAGGGGATTATAAAATAAGTCGATTTTCGGATAACTCAAATAAAGTAAATATGAAGTAACAATTGTGAAATACAAAGTAACATTAACCCATCCCCTTTGTACATGGGGTCCAAATTTTTTGTCCTTATGGCCTTCCTTATAAAAATAGTTTTTGGATCTCAATTTGGGTCCCCCTTTGTACATGGGATCCATAAAATAATTTACCTGTATAATAAGTTTTAAAATTATGTATATATCATGTACAAAATGTTTATGGATAAAATATTTACAAAATAATGATGTGACATAGTCATAAACATTTTAAAAATATTCATGACTCTTGGTTGATCTAATAATGGACTAAATTGTTTTTTAATACTCTCTCCATCCTATTTTAATAGTTCTGTTTGACTTTCATACGATCAAGAAAAGTGTAATTAATTCGTTTAATCTCATTAAATGTTTCAATATTTTTTTACCATTATGTCCTTTAAGTACTACCTCCGTCCCAAAATACAAGTCCTTTTAGATTTTTGGTTTTGTCCCAAAATATAAGTCCATTTAAAAAACCAACAAATCATTTATTACTTTTTTTCTCATTCTACCCCTCATTTTTTATACTCAATCACTTTGTACTACTTTACATTAATACCAATAAAAGTCATTTTAGTCTTTTTAGTCTAAATTAATTACACATAACAAATTTAACTAACTTTCTTAATAAGTGTGAAAAAAATCTAAAAGGACTTAGATTTTGGGACGGATGTAGTAATACTTTGTCACAAATGTAAACATATTGTATCATTTAATGAGATTCAAAAAATTAATTACACTTTTCTTGATCGAGTGAAAAGTCAAACATGACTATTAAAATGGGACGGAAGGAGTAATACATTTTATTTGGCAAGATGTGAGGGGTAAATTTGTCTATCGGACATCATGAGAAAAACCCGACCCTTGCTATCATTTATAATTATAAAGACACGGTGCAATTACTTGTTGAAACACATCTTGGTGTCTTAAACTCGACTAACAAGAAGACACACTAATCCCACATAATGATCCAAAATCTTATGAAAAGTCTTCGGTTTCACGACTCGAAGCTCGAGATCACCGATGAGGAGGAAATGGTTTAATTGGGAAGAAGCCGTGAAGTGGCTGTGTTCTTCTTCTAAATTCACTAACAAGTTCCAAGTTGATGTGCTAGAAATCTATGTCCTCATTTTAGTATATGATATGACTGAAAAGAATAGGTAATTCTCCTTACCTTGACCAGGCTATCCGTATCACGATGCCCGTTATCATCTCTGAAATAAACAAAAAAAACAGATAGGAAACTGTTAATGGAGGAATTTCAATGAGCACTAACATGTAATGTCAGAAGGTAATGTGATTGATGAATTCAGTAAGATAAGCTTGAGGCCTTAGGCACCTTCCATCACCTTGAATAATGAAGAAAACTTAATCATGTTATCTACGATATCCAGGTATATGGTTTATCAAATGAACATGTCTTGTGAATTAGTATAACAATAAATCAAAAGTGTTGGCATAAAAGATAAAAGCTAGCTGTTCAACGCTGCTAAAGAGCGATTAGATGAGATAAACACAAAACAGTGGAACATTAGAACTCATTATAGAAAGCAAACAAACCACTGATGAAGTTTGTGAGCAGACTTATTGAAGAGCAGGATTCATGCATATTTTGTTAGTTCGAGGCTTATATTGTGAGATTTTTGAAGACCAGAAAAGCGTATGAATGTGAAACACTCACAATATAAATAATGATGAAAGTAATCATTACCTATCGTTGCTTCCTTCACGAAATATGCGAATAGATGGATAACCTTGAATATGGTTCCTACACGACGAGCCGTCAAGCACACGTCAATGGAATGATGCATCTACCTAAAACTAATTATGTTTAACCCTTACGGTTGATGACGTGGCTAGCGCATGACATTTACTAACAGAAAAAAGCTACATTGGTCATACTCGTACATAAACACGTTTAAGCTACAACAAGAACAAATATATCCCTGCATACAGTGAGTTTCACGCATCGTTCTTCATTATCTTTATGTACATGAATGGCTATGGCACAGTGCCTGGCCATGAAGAGGTGCAAGCATGCTTCAAAACAAAATGAAAGTCATGATATTCATTTGGAACAATATAAAACGTGTTGCAAAACACAAACAGATTACGAGAAGCTACATAAAGCTGGTTAGTATAAAATACACATGAAAGTCTTTGTTCATTCCTATCAACTCCAAGAAACAACTACTATACAAGAACGCTATGTAGGTAGTATGATCACATCAAAGGACAAATCAGGATTTAGAGATTAATTGGCATATCCAAATTTCAAATAAAATTACTAAAGTATTATGGAAATATAAAAAAAAGGCAAAGGATATTGATAAACAGTGACATAAAATAACAACCGTGGAATGGACTACAACCTTCAAACACATCCTGCATCACACGGTGCAATAAAAAGTGAGCAAAACGTAATGCAGTCCTTGAACTTTTGACTATCATAATGAAGAATTAACAGGGTATATAGATCAATTACCTATGCCTAGAAAGAACATCCTCACGGGTTTCTTCCTTCTCTGAAGAAACATCCAAGTTTTCTTCGGAGTGTTTTTGGTCTACTTGACTTGCGCTTTCCATCTGAATCGACAAGATCAAGTAAAATGAGTAAAAACTGTGAAAACATCGACAAAGACCAACAAAAAAAATGCATAATGAATCAACACAAGGATGGAGTCAACTCAATGAGGCATTAGCCATCTGGCTAAGTGAGTCCCCTTAGGTTCAATCCTCACCAAATGTGGATATATGGTAGTTCAACAAAATAGAAAGGAAATTATGCCCTTATCCAGGGCAAGCCTATTTATTTCTATTACGACATGGAATGATGCTTGTAACAAATTTTATTGAGCAAAATTACTCAACAAAATTGTAGACAAACACCGTGCCTACTCCCGTCGAAGTTCATAATGGCCACAATTATACGAGAAGAAAAAGAGCAATGAACGACTTCGAAGCATGATTTTGCAAGGATCTACTTCGTATCCGGATTTGTTACAAGTAACGATTTCGAACCGTTGATGTAGGCGGGTCCTCACCAAATGTGGATATATGGTAGTTCAACAAAATAGAAAGGAAATTATGCCCTTCTATTCAGGGCAAGCCTATTTATTTCTATTACGACATGGAATGATGCCTGTAACAAATTTTATTGAGCAAAATTACTCAACAAAAATGTAGACAAACACCGTGCCTACTCCCGTCGAAGTTCATAATGGCCACAATTATACGAAAGAAAAAGAGCAATGAACGACTTTCGAAGCATGATTTTGCAATCAATCTAGCAAAATCCCATCACTGATAAAGCCATTATATTGAATGCTAAAATCTCAATCACTGCATCACACTGTTACCACCACATTGTTCAAATAACAATTAAATCCAACCAAGTTATATGATTAGGCCTAAAGAAAGATGATTCCAAATCCGTATCATCGATACGCCCAAAACATCATACGTTCATCACGAGAGATAAACAAACATGACAAATACAAAATTTATACCTGCCCAAACAAACAAATAAACAATACTTTTCACCTTCCCAGCCGCCGACCAAGAGAAGACAAACCCAGACAACGATTGTAGTCTAGCAGATGAATAAAACTACCGAAACAATAATGAGCTTCGAGCCAAAGGTTACTTACTGTCAAGGAAAACGATGATGGTGTCTGTGAGTAAAGTTTGCTTGAGCTGCTGAAATCTCGACATTGAAGATTATTAGACGAATTGGATATGAAATTGATCGCAAACGGAGCCCGGACGAAGGATTCTTCTTATATTTTCAACGGCAAAAAAAAGAAACGAGACATGGAAAATCGAGCAACAAATTCATACGGCCGAAAAGTAACAAGAGCGATTTTTACGGGTAAATCCATGATTCATAACCAACGGGAGTATCAAGAAATAGGCAACAATTTACCGGTTTCTATAGGCGAAAGATGTTTTATAGATTTGCATGGTCGTCTCCACCAGTTCATCATTGAAAGGCACAAACTTTGGCATTCCCCTAGTGGTACTGGAGCTGCACAAATACGAAAAATGATGAATACATGAAGAACTCTAACTCATACCATCAGCATTTAAGTTAATTCTACCTTAACGAGATGGTTGTAATCGGTTTTCCAGTAAGAACCGGGGAATCATCACCGTCAACAATCCTCATTATGTAACTTTCCAAATCTTCATGAGTGACAATTGGAACACAATCCTTGAAACTCTCTGGATCAGTCTTCCCATCAAGCCCCCATTGTTGCAGATACTCGTCCTCCATTTTCTTCCGAATCTTCTTCGCTTTATCTCTCTGAACCCTCTCAGCATCTTTAGTCATGGCCTCAAACACATTAATGGCTGAAAATGAAAGTTAGAAACAAATGAACAAACACATTTGAAAGCTTAAATGTAAAATTACCAGAAATGACCGAACTATTGAGGTTTGCAGTAGCACCTCTAACTACACCGAACTTCAGCAGTATGCCTCTTTGCCAAGCCAAGTAACCACAGCAACTTATTCGAAACTGTAAAAAAAGCAGAGAAACGGGTTGATAAGGTCATTTGGAGATCATTAGGAATGAAAAGCAAAGTAGAAACATTATGAAGAATGGATTTGTGGTTAGTAAATTATGGACGACATTCTAATTTGTTTAAACATCCAAGAATTCAACATCCAAGGCAAGATAAATCAGGTTACTGAATCTACACCCATTCACCATACTCAATTGGGCTCCCACACAACATGCAATTCTAAAAAACAAACTTAGAATGGGAAAACCATAAGAAAAGTTTGCTCTTTTCATAGTTCTTGGCATTTTTCTATGAGTATCACAGGAAAGGTATAACCGAATTGAGCCGACACACAACATCCAATTCCTGAAAACATGAAACAGAGAAAGGGGATGCCAAATGGACCATCTTCATGGAATCAGGCTCTACAAACATGGTAGATACCAACGAATTGGGCTCATTGACAACATGCAATTCCAGAAAACATGAGCACCAAACTCACCGAACACACATGCAAAGCAACCAAACTCATAAAACACACATACAAAGCACACAATAAACAGCAAAGTAACAAACATGTACAATCAGAATCAACAGAGTGTAATACAGATGAAAGAAATGCAGAAACAGACATGCAAAGAAGACAATAAGCATAAAATAGGACAAGAAGCATGGAATACCTTATCTTAAACTAAAAAAAAACCATCCACAGTGGAAAACAAAGACGCATTTGACAAGTAGCAAACCCGCAATCGGATCATTAACATCATCGAACAACAATTATCACGGCAAAAACATGGTAGAAGAAGAACTATTATTTTTGCGAGATACGAGAAGAGAAGAAGCGCACGAGAAGAAGAAAAAGAGGCCCCGCGGTTGATTAAGAAACTCCCTTTCAGCCATCATCCATTACAGACTTCTTGCATTTCCTCTCATATTTCCTCTTATTCTTCATGTAATGATTTTCCCGGTATATCCATATCAATTTATCTTTCAAACATGATTTTTCCTGTATAATTCAAGATAAAACAACAACGATTCTAGGTGAAAAGGTTTATAAGAACAAATCACTTAATTTCATAATACTTAGTTTGTTTAAAAGCTTTTGATATGTTTTGTGTCTGTATTTTTTTCCGCGATTTATTGTGTTGGACTTAATACGTAAAGTTTTTTCGCATTATAAATGAATATTGCATTGTTTTTTTTTATTTTATAACTCACAAAAACCTAACAAACGTTTACATGAAACTCACCAAAAAAGCAACAAATAAAGTCTAACAATCACTGATATCTAAGCCCCATGCTAATCGAATATTCCTGGCTCTGTCAACCGTTTGCGCGATGAACACATGAGGTGGTGGTCGGGTTCCTCTATCTCCAAAGACAAAACTATTACCCCAATACCATATACCATAGATCATTTCCCTCCAAATGTAGCTCCACTTGGTTGTCCCCATGGGAGGGTGACTCGTCTTGAGAGCATTCGTGATCCAATCCATCGTCGTATCTGCTTCAAAAAAGTCATTCTTATATGAATCATCCATACATCTGTTCCAAATGGTCTTGGGCCAAGTACAATCACGCAACGCATGGAGAGAGGTCTCTTCGGCCATACCGCAAATTATGCAAATATTGGACTGAATTACCAAGCAATTTTTTAAGCTTATTAACCGGGAGAGCGTCGTGACAAAGAGTCCAGATAAAATGGTTCCCCCTGTTAGGTCCTTTTAACCGCCAAATATCCTGCCAAATCGGGTTATCTACAGTCGAAGGAGAGTGAATTTGTGAGTGGTATCCCAAGCTGACAGTATATTGCCTCTTCAAGTTATCTTGCCAATGGAGCGCATCGTGTAGAACCTCTGCACCCGCATCAATAATTGTAACAACACTTTTAATGCTTCTCCAAACCGCCGAACAACCTTGCTTAATAGGTTGGTGAATATCGCCATAACGAGCTTTGAAAATCTCCACCCAGAAGGTATTTTTGTTGTTCATATAGTGCCAAGCTAGTTTGGCTATTAACGCATTGTTCATCTCGGAGAGTTTCCTGAAACCAAGGCAATATGGTGGATTTTACGTTTCCCTTCAGTACCCCCCAGTAAAAATCCCTGCAAATCCTCTCTAATTGCGAAATAATTCCCTTTGCAGTTTTATGGTTTGCATAGTGTAATAGGGTTGGGAGGCAAGAGATGTTTGCACGAGAATGGCTCTCCCTGCGCTTGAAAGAGAATTAGCTTTCCAGGTAGCAAGTTTGCGCTTCATCTTACTCACCAAGTAAGAAAAGGTAGACACAGTGAGTCAACAATGAATGAGAGGCATGCCTAGATAAGTTCCCAGATCTTGTGCGTATTGTATTTCTAGCGCTTGGGCAATAATTTTCCGCCGTATCACACTGACATTAGGGGAGGTCTGGAACTTTGATTTAGCAAAGTTAATTTTCATACCCGAGACACTGCAGAAATTTCCTAAAACCGCATCCATGACGAGAGCCTAAACCTCGCTAGCTTCCCCAAAGAGAAGAAGATCATCTGCGTGAATATTGCATTGTTAGTTATTGATGTGTCTTATCATTTTTTTCCCAAAAAAAATGACAGATTTATGTAATTATTTTTAGAAAACAACATATTATGTGCAACTTGCGGACGTTTACAAGACTAAGAGTACGTTTGGATTGCTGGAATGTAACGGAATGAAATGAAGCCGATGGAATGGAATGCAATGGAATGGAATGAAACCGATTCCATTCCTATTTTGCATGCAATGGAATGAAATATGCAAGATTGTATTAGATGTGACAAGTAATACCGTGGGTGATGAGAGTGCATGATAACGAGTGTAGTGTAACGACCCGACCCGAATTTACCCAATTACCCGGATCCGAATCGCTCGGCCATGACCCGAACTAGAAAAATTCGAAACACGAAGCCTTCTACTGCTGGAAATCAGAAACTATATCCATACAAAAGTTTACCCAACGTCTTGAGAATATGTAAATACGCTGTTAGGATTCAACCATAATTATTACAATTGTGGAATAAACTTTTATATGGATATAGTTTCTGATTTCCAGCAGCAGAAGGCTTCGTGATTCGAATTTTTCTAGTTCGGGTCATGGCCGAGCGATTCGGATCCGGATAATTAGTAAATTCGGGTCGGGTCGTTACATGTAGCAAGTGGTGGTGGGTGGCGGAGGATGATGTGAGGTGTGAGATAGTAGTGGTTGTCATAGTTATCAGACCCGGCCCGGTCCGGCGGTCGAACCGGTCGAACCGGTGACCCGGTCCCAAACCCGGGCCGGGTCAAGCATTCGACCGTTTAAGCAAGTGAACCGTTCTGACCCGGCCAACCCGGCGGTCGGACCGGTCGACCCGGCGGTTGAACCGGTCGACCCGGCGGTCGGACCGGTCAACCCGGTGACCCGGACGGTTTTCCATCAGCCCAGTTTTTTTTTTTTTGTTTTGTCATTAGGATTTCATTCACATTCAGCCGGTTCTAAAAAAAGCTTCAGTTCTAAATAGTATAAATCTCAAAACATCGAGCAAATTTTGTCAAAAAAAAAAAAACATCGAGCAGATCTCTCAGCAAAAAAAAAAATCAAGCAGCAATATGTATTCTTTTTTGTTTTATTGGAAATAATTATTGGTATGTAGGGGTATTTGTACTTTTTTTACGGTCGAAAACTTGAAGTGAAGATAATGAGCTTGTTTTCATTATGGATTGATTGTATTGCTGTGTTTTTCGGGAATGTATGAAATTTTGCGGTAAGAAGCTACAACACTTACCTAAAGAAAAGGCTAATTATTTGCGCTTTAACTTGCACAACAGATAATCATTTGAGGATTTTATGTTGTCTAATTTGTAATTGTGTTTGTTGGAGTATTTTGAAAATAATTATGGTTGTCATATTTTATTTTATCTTTATGTTTTGAATATTCAATTATATTTTTTAAGTATATGATGTTACCCACCGGTTGAACCACTGACCCACCGGTTGAACCACTGACCCGGTGACCCGGTGTCTTTTCCGGGTCAATGGCCGGGCCGGGTCTGATAACTATGTGCGATAGTGGTGGTTGAGGTGGTGGTTGTGGTGTGTGGTGGATGTGGTGGTGGTTGTGGTGTGCGATACCATTGGTTGTTGTGGCGACAACGGTGGTGGTGGTGGGTTGTAATGGTTGTGGGTTGGGTTATGATGGGGGATGGTGACGAGTTGTGCTGAGGGTGGTGACAGGGTAGGTGGCAGTGGTGGAGGGTGGTGGTGCGGTGGAGGGTGGTGTTGGTGGATTGCGGTGGGGTGGGCAGGTGCCACGGGATGTTGCAGGCGGGCGGGCGGTGGTGGTTGATTTTTTATCACTAGGTTATGTTTACATTTCATTCCATCAAACCATTCCATCCATTTTTTGATGGAATGAAATTGGTAAACAATCATTCCAATGGAATGAAAACCCATTACATTCTTCTGCAATCAAATATGCCAAAATGATGGAATGGAATGAAAAAGCATTCCATTTCATTCCATTCAAGTAATCAAAACGTAGCTCGTTTGGATTGATGGAATGGAATGATATTATTCCATTACTGTGTTTGATAGACAGTGGAATTAAATCGTTTCTTATTGCATAATTTATTTTTTCATTCCATTCCGGCCATTCCATTGGATTTTGGATGGAATGAAAATCATCCATTTTTATTCCGTTTGAATGAAAATATATTCCATTCTTCCGTTGCCAAACACGTCAAATTGATGGAATGGAATGAAAACAACATTACATTCCATTACCGCAATCCAAACGTGCCATAAGTGCACATTTTTTATGTATATATCCTTCATTACACATATTAGTTTTAAAAATAATAATAATAATAATAATACTCGTGTTCGAACTCGAGGTCGAGAATATTTTAAATTGCTTGACTCGTTCAGAATGATACTCGATTCGCCTCGACTCGTTTACACCCTTAGTGTAGTGTGTTGTACTACCCTTTTTTTTGAGGGGTTGTTGTACTACCCTTGATGTCAATTAAAACATTACTAGGCTTTGTTTCTTTTCCTTCTTTAGACATATGTTGCCATTTTATTTCTAGACGTTTGTAAGGATGTTTGTAATTCTTTTTAAGACAAGTTTGTTTGGGACATCGTACTTTGTTTTGGTTTTTCATTGATGTAATGACACATTTCTATCTTTAGTATGTTGAGTTCTTTTCATAATAGCATTTATGGTGTTTGCCGAGTCTTTTTAGCTTCCGTTTTGCTAAACTCGATACGACGTAGTAGAGACTTACGTGTAATATTAGATTTATTTAATATTATACGTGCCGAGCGTTTAAGGACTCGGTATTTGAGAGCGGGGCGTTACATGATGTGTGGTAATCTTAGTGCCGTTATATTTAGCAATTAATCCTATGTTTCATTCTCGTACTAAACATTTTGAGTTAGATTATCACTTTGTTCATGAGAAAGTGGCGGTTAAACAGCTTATTACGTGTTATGTTCCATCTACACATCGGATAGCCGATGTTTTTACAAAACCTCTGCCTCGGTTACAGTTCTCGATTTCACAGTCCAATCTGCGTATTCGACCGATCTCTTACGCCAGATTGATGGGGGATGAAGAAGACAGCAGTCCGTATTCGACCGATCTCTTACGCCAGATTGATGGGGGATGAAGAAGACAGCAGTCCGGAGTTACAAACTTTCCAGAAAAAGAAATCTATACACTAATGGAAATCCCAGAAGATAAAACTGCAAAATTCAAAACAACGGATAAAGATGATTTTACCTATATAAGCATCCAGCAATCCTTGTTGAAGCAGAGACTTCGCTCAGGAGTCCAGCAGATCAAAGTCTGAGGAGAAGAGGCATAGTTGACCAGAATTGCCAAAAGATTAGGGTTTCATAATGTTTATAAGTTTTTTCTATTTTTTTTTTTTTTTTTTTTTTTTACCCTTTTTATATTTCTCTGGGTATATATACCGGACCTTTGTAAATAGCAAAAGCATCGGTGAAATAACAAAAATTATTATTTTCTTCAAATTCTTTGTGCAGCTCATAAAGTCCAAAAGACTCCCTAGAAAATTGCAAAGTTGCATGTTTTTATCCTTTTTTGGGAATTTTTTTCTTTGATGCCTCCACACCATGTGGAGACAAAATTTACTTATTAATTCACCTGCGGATTTAAGTTTTTTTTTTTTTTTTTTTGCTTATTTACAATGTTTGACACGGTTATTTTCAAGATGTATTGGTATCTCCAAAAGTGAGACACCACAGAAAATATTTCCCTGCTTTTTGCAATGATATACATATGTACGGCATTATTTCGATTGGTATCATTGCATCTAAAGAACACTATGACAATATTTTCAAAATTTTCCACGGTCCCGTTTTGATTATATTATTGCTCACGGTATTGCCGGGCGATTTTAGTAAATACAGGTAAATGTGTCGTTAAAAATCTTTTTAGCGACACATTTATATTTTTAACGACACATTTGCCCTGTATTTACCAAAAATCGCCCTGTATTACCGTGAACCTTATATTATTCTTAATGAGTCGGTCTCTCAGGCATTTTCATGCTTGATATTTAAGTTTGTAATGCGATTTTGTTAAAGAAAACATATTACTTTTATCATATTAGTTTACAATAATAACATGTACTAAGACTATTTCGTATATGTGGATTCTCTTAAATTTAGATTTGTCTAGCTCAACAAAACAAATTCATGTCCGGTTTAATTGAATTCAAATACATGTACTTGTTTTCTCAATAATAGAAATTGTTTTTTCGAACTGGGTTATGCCATAATTTTCTCACTGCCATATTTTCCAGATGTATTTCTATTATTTTTCACCGAAGAAGAATGCATTTGTGACTTGAAGCTTTTGACATATGAACTCATATGGTTTTATTATATATATATATATATATATATATATATATATATATATATATATATATATATATATATATATGTTACATTATTTTATATACATAAAACGAAATTACCTGTGCATAGTACGGCTTTTACTATAACATTACGATGCCACTAAGACGGGAGACGGGGGATCCAACCTCCTCGATCTCGGGTGAAGGGTTTGATCCACCGATACCTCCCATTTGTAATCCTTCGAGAGCGGAACCAGCCGTCCGCTTAACCAAACCAAACCGAACCAACCCGAATATGCATTTATCTAAATCTAAATATATGTTATTTGCACATAAATTATTATAAACACAAACACATATGTGTGTGTGTGGGGGGGGGGGGGGCATGGGCGGGAGGGAGGGCGTGCGGGTGGGCATGTACGGGCGGGCATCAAGCGGGCGAGTATTGTGCATGCGGTGTGCGGCGTGCGTGCGGGAGGCGTGCAACATGTCTACGTTTGTGTGTTTTAATGCATACATCCATACATACATACATACATACTCAAAGCTTAATTTATGAGTTATTGGTTTGAATTTTCCTTTTAGTCAAGCTTGAAACTCTAAGAACTCAAGAACATACCAAGAACACTTGAAGATTCAAATACCAACTTGATTTCTTGCACCTAAAAATACAGATTCATGGTTGTTATAACCTCTTAAACAACTTGAATCTAAGAAATAAACCATGAAATCTTGTAGACCTAGAAAACAACTCTGGGTCTAAAAACAACTTGAAGATTCTTACTTGGATTGAAGAGAAACTTATTCCATCATGTTCTCCTCTTTTTCTTGATCACTTTGGGTGGATTGTTAGAAATCTTGGATTTCTTTCTTCAAGCTCTCTCTCCTCTCTTCTTTTCTCTCTAACTTTTGTGTCTTGGGTGCAAGAATGAAATGAGGCTAAGGGTAGGAGAACTTAGTTCTCTAAATATACCCTTACTAACCCAACCCCTTTCATTCTCTCATTTTTAAAAGGAAGAAGAATATAATATACCGTAAATCTCTCGAAATAACACTTATACCCATTCGTGAGAACACGGGGTACGTATCACAAGGATAATTATAAAAAAAAAATTGGGTATATATATAAATGAAATGAGAGGTGTAGAGAGTACTCTCGGTTACCGTTGTAAAAAAATGGAATTTCAGCCATTTGAGTTCAAACCAACATGGTTGGTTGCTGCTGTACGCACCGTTATCATTGGCTTCTCTTCTGCTCTTCTCCGACTTCTCCACTACACCGGAAATGTACTTTTGATCCCCATCTTCCTTTTCTTACTACAGTGATGAACAGTGGTGCCCAGGATGGGGTGCCGTTGGGCGATAGTGACGAACAAATGGTGCAGATGGGGTGCCGTTGGGCAGTCGGTATTGCCAGGTCTAAAAAAATTAGACCCAAGGCAACCAACCATGTTGAGATAGATTGTAACGTGATTAGGGATAGATACCGGCAAGGACTCCAAAAGCCTCTACATATATCGACAAATCTGCAACTTGATGATATTTTTACCAAACCACTAGACAAAGGCATATTTTAGACTTTTTTAGATTCTTATCCGGTGATTAACATCTATCAACCATAGAGTTCAGTTTGAGAGGGGGTGTTGAAGTATATAATGCAATCTGAATTCAATGGACAACATTGCAAGTGCACAGCACAGCAGTTCACACTCTTGGGCAATTAATCGAACACTTTGTATGGGAAAGCAGTTGGAAGTAGTTATTCTAATTGTAACAGTTCTAACTGATTTCTGTTACAGTTAGCTAAGAACAAGCTGATGTATAAGTTAATTTAGTTTTGATCAATCTGATGAGAAGTTCATATATATATATATATATATATATATATATATATATATATATATATATATATATATATATATATATATATATATATATATATATATATTTATTGAATCGTTTTGAATTCAAAAAAAAAAAGTTATTGCCTACAATTTATATGATTTATTCTTACAGGAATTAACTACTAAAATCTGGCTCAAAAAAAAAAAAAAAAACTACTAAAATCAAGCATAAACTAATCGTGTTGACAAAACCTGATATACTGATCAGAAAAAAAAAACCTATTTCATGCAAATGATTGATATAATCCATTTTTCTTACGTCTGAAATTAGTTAACAATGTAAGGGGTGGGATAATTATAGGAATTCTTTTTTGGTATATATATATATATATATATATACGTAGTTGGAGGAGAGGTGTACATGTAGAGAGTACTCTCGGTTTCCTCAACAAAAAAAAAAAAAAAACCTCTCGGTTGTTAAAAATGGAATTTCAGCCGTTTGAACGAAAAAACCTCAAGAACACAAGCCAAAAGGCTTATTGATTAAAAGATGTGTCCTCCCTTTACATAGTGTATTGACTTGTTTTTTTGACAAAAACCTTCACAACATTGCTTTTTAAAGCAATTTAATAGCTCAGTCACTAAATCGGATTACGAGACATTTAGATGGGTTTTATCTCCGTAAGTCACTGTTAATTTGTAGTAAGTTGTGTGCGTATTTCTATCATGCTATCGTTTTATCTTGTTAGAGTAGTGGGCCAAAGCCCGGGTTCGTTTTTCCTAACACATCCTTTCGTTGCATACACATTGCAGTGAAAATCCCAAATTTAATTTTAAGAAGTACATGCTACTTGCATTGGAATATGATTTCATGAAAGTTTTTGACATAAGGCAAGTTTAATTCTTGTTTCTAAACTCGTGTTTTTGTGTTAGTAAAACTCGTAACGAATCACGATATCCTTACGATCATCCTCCGGACTATGTTAAAACATTTGTTAGGAGATGACATGAGGAGTCTATCTCATCCCAATAATAATAATAATAATAATAATAATAATAATAATAATGACATCATTTTTCTTGTTGCAGTTGGTATATGTGGGTATTTGTGGTCATTTTTTTCCCGCTACTTATAAACGGTATATATGCCCCGTAACCTTCAAAAAATTATTATTATTATTATTATTATTATCATTAACGACCTTAAAAACCATTTTGTCTTTGTGTGTGCAGGTTGGTATGCTTATTATTGGATAGCTTTTACTCTCAATATTGTAAGTGGGAATCTTATATATATATATATATATATATATATATATATATATATATATATATATATATTATAGTTGTACTCTTTCAATATATATATATAATATATATATATATATATATATATATTAATTATATGGTTAGTTGTGACTCTCTAATTGGAAGTTTGAATGATTTCTTTAGCTTTTATCAGCCGTTGAATTGGAGCACATATTCAATCAATTGCTCATGATGTTGCGGAGAAACATGTAGCCATAGAAGGCGAATGGGTGGTAAAGCCTTCCGGTGATCATTTTTTGTTCCATCGGCCTCAAATTGTCTTTTTCTTGATCCATTTCATTCTTTTCCAAAATGTGTTCGAGATTACATTTTTTACTTTGGAAAACTATTGCATAATGGAGCAATTTCGCCTCATTGTCCCTGGGCTTTTATTTGGGTAAGGACATTTTGTTTTACCATTTGATTGTTTTTATCATGAATGCTTTTCTAAAATATAGAAAATTTCACCTGCTTCTTTGCCGTTACATCACTTTCCCTCTTTATGCTCTTGTCAACGGGTAATTATTTTCCACTAACTGATTTTTTCCTTAAAAATAGAAACTAAAACAGTCCGACTAAATTAAAATTAAACAGATGGGTACACATTTGAAGATAACAATATGTGATGAACATGAGCAAGCCGGGGCTGATGATCTCAATTCATAATCAGGCCATGGTGGTGATGATGATGGTGGAGGTGGTTCTATGGATAGAATTGAAAGGATCCTCTGTCCCCCGTCTAAGTGGCAACGTAATGCTATGTATATAAAATGATGTATTTTCTTTAATGTATATATTGGTAATTTAGTTATCTGTATATAAAATGATGTATTTTTTTTAATGTATATATTGAATAATTTAATCCGAGTTCATATATCAAAAGCTAGTTGAGTTAAAATACTTTGTTTGGGGGTGGGGGGGGGGGGGGGGGGGTATGTCATATGTGTGCATGCGGCATACGGGCGGGCATCGGACGGGCGAGTATCGTTCATACGGTGTGCGTTGTGCATGCGGGAATCGTGCAACATGCGTATGTTTGTGTATATATATATATATATGTATGTACATATATATATATGTGTATGTACATATATATATATATATATGTATACATACATACATAGTCAAAGCTTAATTTGTGAGTTTTTGGTTTGAACTTTCCTTTTAGTCAAGTGAATGTTTTTGCTCGGTAATAAGGTAGATATTAGTTCTACTTGGTGGGTTGTTGATAATAGAAAATTGGGTAAAAGACAATATAGATCATAATATGCATCGAAAGATAGCTGAAAAATTATAGGTGAAGACGTTGTTGGTTAAAAATTGCTTAGGGATTGCGGATTTAGGATGCTCTTCAGGACCCAATGCATCAATCCAAGTAGGAGCGATGATTTGGTTCAGGAAAAAAAATCTTAATCTTAAATCATACAATAGAAAAGATTTACTTCATATCATCAACAATCTAAGCGTGGGATAGTTATAGAGAGTTTTTGGGTATATATATAATATACTAGAAAGGCGTACCATGCGATGCACGGTGACCCATTTATTTTATATTTTTACCAGTTCATAGTTTCGGCGGATTCATTTTTTATGCAATGTATATACTTTGAATTGAATTGATTCCTTTAATGCTGTAGACTCCAAATTCATTTTCAGCATCTTTGTATTTCCGAAAACAAATTTCATGAATTTTTGTTGTCTAATACTCATTAATATTAGCCGATGAGACTTGACTCAACTGTCTATAGCTGGATTTGAGAAACGGGTTTTGAACCCACGAGCTTACCGTGCAACCTCCATAGCATTCAGAGGGCAGAGACCTGCCATTTTTCTTTCGTGGTATGTCATATCTGATCTTGAAGTTAAAAGAGTTGGCTTCTGTTTTCTCTCGTTATTAATCATCTCGTCGTACCCGTGACCCAGACCGGGAAGACATCCGGTTCTTTGGTCCTCATCCTCTCTGTCAACTTATAACTTTAAGATTGGTGGAGCAAACCTCAATGCATGAAAAGCTACCTGAAGGAAAATGATGATTGCCATAAGTTTAGTGTTTGATTTGGTATAATGGTTGTACCATAAAATTATGTTTTGCAATGGTTTATTCTAAAAGCACCTTGCAACGAAGCTTTTGAAGATCAGAAGGAAAGTCCTGAATCAAGACCGCGTAAAAGTAGAACACCTTCCCTTTTGAGGTGCAGAAGAAAAGAACATCGAATAAGTTTAACACACTACCGCGCATAATATGAATACATATTCTATATTGTGAAGGAAAACAGACATTTTGTGAAGCTTCATTCAAAATATATCTAGATGAATAATACAAAGAAAAGAAAAGCAAAGCAAAGCAATGACTTCTTACCTTTTTAAGGTATCTTTGACGAATCCATTGAGGAGAAACATTAACAGGTGTTTGTTTTTCCTCTACTGGCCTTGTCATCAAATGTGTAGATTGGAAGATGACACAATCCAAACATCATTTGCCAAAACATTCTTCAAATGACCCAAGTCAAACATAGCAAAGAACTCACTGCAAGAATAAAAACAAATAAATATGAACAACAATTAGTTCCCTAAAGCAAACACATCCAGTCCATACCAAATTCACATCTACATATCTCATATTAACTCAATAACTTGTATTCAAAAGTGAAAACATAGAACAAATAGTTATATAAAATAAAGAGAGGAAATCAAAAAAGGAAAATAGGTTTATTTAGAACAATAATCAAGAAACAGAGAAGGAAAGAAACAAAACTTTCATTACCCCAAATAACATTAACTTGCAAAATTAGAACAAGAGAAGCACCAAGAATTCCTGTAGTAACCACATCATCAACAATTTGATTTCTCTGCTGATTGATTCCACCAGAAACCCCTACCATCAATTAATTACACTGTCTTTAATAACTTCACTACTTACTCTTTTATATTCCCTATTAAACTCCAAACATGGGGTATAGTTATACCCCAATCCATTAGGTTGCTTCCAAAACTCACTTCCCTCATCAACATCTTTCAAAACTCCGCTCATTTTCTCACTATTATTAGACACAAGATTGAGCTGAGAACTTGAAATCCTATTATCAAGAAACGATTTTCACCAAAGACAGAGAAGAATTATAAAATTCCTTTCTTTTATTAGAATTAGTATGAAAAGCAGCACCAATACATTTAAACGAAACCCAAACATTAATATTAAACTTTAATTGCACAAAAAAGTAGACATTTGCAAAGCAACAGCAACAGAGACAGATAGAGGCCCAGAAAATGCCTTTTTGGAAGACACAGAAGTAAGATTATTACTCAGCCAAAATAAATCTATTTTAAAAGATTGACGAAGGCAGAGAGGTAGAAGCCAACAATGAGGAGAATGTCAACAATAAATAAAAAGCAGATAAACGTAGATGTGAAGAACAATTAATAATATAACAGAGAGATCAAAGACTACAGAACAAAGACCAAACATCAGTGAAAGCTCAGACGGAGAGCGCAGAAGAAAAGAAGACAGAGAAGAAGAAGAAACTGAATGAACACTGGAAACCAAAACCCAACAGCGATTATTCAACGAGCAGCAATGCGGTTGTGAAACCCCCCGTTCTTTTCATGTCGGGTATGAAAAAGGCGAGAGAAAGTAGTGATCTGTCACTATAATATCACTCCAAGACACTAATGAGGAGACGATTGGAGGAAGAAGGAGGCGGAGACAACAAAACGAAACACGTATCATCGAATATGGTTGAGACTACCACGTGTGATTGCGTGCAAATTAAATACGACGTCGTTTTCCCCTGCCCAAAAACAAAAAAAAAAAAAAAAAAAACTGCAAAAAGACAAAATAGTGGTACCATGGATCCATATTTAATTAGTACTCCCTTTTATGAAAAAGTTGCTCATTGTTTCATAGATAATTTGTCCCGCTAACTATAATCACAAATACCCCTCAAAAAAAAAAAAACTATAATCACAAATAGAGAAATAAAAAAAAAAAAAAAATTTCTACAACATACTAAGAAAATGTTTCTACAACCTACAGACTATATGATGCAAACTCATCCAAGTAGTTAAGCATCAACTTAAACCAAAGTATTTTTCAACATCAAAACTGCAACTATCCTCTCCGTTGGTCAATGGTTATATAATGAAGAATTTAACAGTAATTTTATGGTGGCACATGTAGGATTCTATTAGTGAAAGTTGAATTCTTATTTGCTCGTGAGAATTTAAAAATAAAATAAGAAACTTATTTGCTCGATCGTGGACACAGTCGTGGAACTATAAAATTATTGGAACCCAAGCAAAGTTGCAGCGGTTTTGTTCTTTGTGGACTTTCATCAAACACTTGGGAACAAAAACAGAGTCATAATTATGTAATTACAAGTATAATTCTGTCATAGCAAGTTCAGTTACTGAAAAGAAGAGAAGTTAGTTCTTCCTGCAAAAATTCTGTTTGAACTTGGATCATCTTCTCCAAGTTGCTCTTCTGTTTTCTTAATACCTGCCGTAAAATTCTTCTGAAAATTTCATTCGTTTGATCCTTTTTTTAACATGGTATCAAAGCATCAATCATTTCCGCAGTTCTAATATTCCGTATTTTCTTGATCAATTTTCGATCATCTTTTCAATCAAATAATGTGGTCAAGCTCAGAGTTCTCATTAAGTACTCATCATAATCAACAAACTCAGAGTTCTGGAGACACTTTCATCACCAAGACACAATATGAACATCTATTGTCTTTAATCCAGAATCTGCAGTCCACAAATAGTCAATAAATGTTACATAAGTCATTGTCACACACATAAGCGACATCAAGATCAATAATGATATTGTCTTGAACAATGTGTTTTGTATACCCCCCCATTCACTTATAATCTGATTTCTGTCAGAAAACTGGCATATGATAGTGGTCTTTCAGTTGTTTTTGGAGCTAATTTTTGCACTGTGCAGGAACCAAAAACAATAAAGAGGATTGGTTCAACTAGTCTTTATAGTGGCCTTTACATTTTGACAGCTCGGAGTTCAAGTTTATCTTCAGAAGTTAGATTGTCTCATACTACTGTTGTCTGTAATTCTTGTAATCTGTCAAATTCTAATCTATGGAATTTTTTACTAGGACATCCTTCTTCTGGAAGGATAAAAGTTTTAAAAACTCTGGATTCTAGAATAAAACTTCCTGCACATGAATGTATTGTTTGTCCCTTGGCTAAACAAAGAAAACTCAGATTTCATGTTAGTCATTCTTCTACACTTAACTGTTTTGTTCATATACATATGGATATTCAGGAGCCTAATAGAGTCCCTTTCATGGATGGAGATTGATATTTTCTTTCTATTGTGGATGATCACAACAGGTAAACTTGGGTTTTCCTACTGAAAACCAAAGATCAGACCGATGGCTTATTGCAATAGTTCTATAATTTTGTTCAAACACAGTTTGATAGGTGCATTAAGATTATAAGATTTGATCAAGGTGGAGAATTCAATATGAAAGCTTTCTATAAAACGAAAGGTATTGTGCGTACGAAGGAATTTGTCATATATAACTCCACAACAAAATGACCTAAGTAAAAGAAACCATCAGCATATTTTAAATGTTGCTTGAGCACATAAGATACAGTCTAATGTTCCTATTGAATACTGGAATTACTGTGTTTTTCATGTTGTTCATTTGATTAATATCATTCCTATTCCTTTGCTTATAAACAAAACATCTCATCATGTTTTACATGGACATGAACCTAGCTATGATATATTAAAAGTGTTTGGTTGTCTTTGTTTTGCCTAAACAGCTTCACAAGGCAGAGGTAAATTTGTCAACAAAAGCACAAAATCTGTGTTTCTGGGATATGAGCCCCATATTAAAGGTTATAGGTTCATATATTTCCATACCATGAATATATACATTTTAAAAGATGTTTTTTTTTTCATGAGACTTCATCCCTTTTTTTGACATTTCTATTTATGAATCTTCACAAGATCTTTGCCTTCCATTACCTACTATAGATTCTACTGATATACCTAACTCAGTTGTGTTTCTACCTAATTATGGTGATTTTACTTCTTCACAAACTGACTCTTTGCACTCAACTAATATTCATATCCCACAATAAAGCAGGTCTAACAGATAGAGATCCACACATTCATACTTGATTGATTATGTTTGTGCCAATCATGTCAAAAGGACTTCCCCACATACTCTTGATAATGTTCTTTCTTACTATAATATTTCTTCTACTTATCAGGGATTTATTAGAAATATAATTGGATACAGAGAACCTACTTCTTATAATGAAGCAGCCACATATATAAAATGGCAGGAAGCAATGGCTTTGGAACTAGCAGCTTTGGATAAGACATGGTCTCTAGTCAAGTTACCTAACTATGTCAAACCTATTGGTTGTAAGTGGTTTTCAGGATAAAGAGGAAAGCATATGGTACAATAGAAAGGTATAAATCCAGACTGGTAGGAAAGGGTTACACACAAATTGAAGGGATTGATTTTGTGGAAACTTTTCTCCTGTGGCAAAGCAAACGAGAATCAGATTGTTAATGGATTTAGCATCACAAAAAGCACCACCAGGGTAATCAGTGAATGGATTGGTTTGTAATCTCAACAGATCTCTCAACGGACTAAAACAGGCAAGTAGACAGTGGAATGAAAAATTGACTAAAAAACTATTGGATCATGGCTACAAACAGTCACAAAATGATCATAGTTTATTTACAAAAAGGTCAATGTGCCAATTTTATAGCATTATTAGTTTATGTGGATGATATAGTGGTTGGTAGTTAAGACTTATGAGAGATTCAACACTTGAAGAACATACTACACTATGCTCTTACTATCAAAGACCTTGGTACATTAAAACATTTCCTAGGTTTTGAGATTTCAAGGTCAAAAAGTGGTATAGTGATTAATCAAAAAAAGTATAGTTTAGATCTTCTCAAGGAATTTGGCTTCCCTGATTGCAAACCAGTAGCCACATGCCCACACCCATCGACACCTCACAAAACATCACTACCATTGAAGCCCCATCATTGGACTCAAATACAACCTACAGAAGTCTGATTGGTAAGCTCTTGTATCTTGGCAACACTAGGCTAGATATAGCCTCCCCTAACAAACAATTAAGTCAATTCTTAGAAAAACCTAATAAGGCACACCTGAGAGAAGCTCATAGATTGCTAAGATTCCTAAAATCAGCTCATAGTAAAGGCCTATTTTTTCCCTAGGAAAGATCCATCAAGTTAAAGGCTTTTAGTGACTCAGAATGGGCATGATGTACCAAGACAATAAGATTTACAACTGGTTACCTAGTCTATCTTGGGGATGCATTGGTTTCTTGGAAATCCAAAAAGCAATCCACTATTTCAAGAAGTTCCAACGAGGCAGAATATAGGGTCATGGAAATCAGGGCATGTGAGATAAAATGGCTCATCTATTTACTTAAAGACTTTCAGATTGATTACACTGAGACTTTACTTCTTTATTGTGATAGTCGGAGTGCATTAGACATTGTGGAGAATGGCATGTTTTCCATGAAAGGGCCAAGCACATTGAAATAGACTGCCATTTTGTGAGAGAAAAGTATCTTGCCAATGTGCTTAACCCTCTTCCGATCAATACAAAGGACCAACCTGCAGACATTTTAACCAAACCAGTGGACATATATACACTCAGCATACTGCTTCAAGCCTTTCCTTTAAAGAAATTGTATACCACACATCCTAAGTCTTAACTACTATTGCAAGATCAACAACATCTTGGAACCCAAGCAAAGTTGCAGTGGTTTTGCAAGCTTCACTTGGTTTCTTATCAACCATGTTCAACTTGAGGGGGTGTTGGAACCCAAGAAAAGTTACAGTGGTTTTGTTCTCACTACAAGAAATCACTCTTTTGCTAAACACCCAAAAAAAGTGTTGTTATATACATACTATTAGCCACAGTAGTGTGACAAATGAGTCTAGCTATGTATATATTAGCCACATTTTTGTGTGTGGCAAAATAGTGTTTTTCTTGCAGTGTCTTTGTGAGATTTCATCAAACACTTGTGAACAAAAACAGTTGCACTTGCATATCAAGTGTGTGAGAGTTAGTTGTGTAAGATCAATCGCTTACCTTTCTACTAAAACCAATTGGTGATAATAAAGACACTACTATATTTCCTTACACATTCAATAGTGTGGGCGATCTCTCCCAACACCCCCTCAAGTGTGAGCAATCTGTCACAACACTTACACAATATTTTAAATAATGTTCACGCCAGGGTTTGATCTCATGGCCTCAGTCACCGATATCATAATAGAAGATAAATCTCAGAAGATCAAAATGATTTTCAAAGACATAATAGAGATGCTATATTGAAGAGATAGATATGCTATATTATTAAATATTGATAGGAGTCTTTTAAATAAAAGATTAATATTTGATTTCAAAATTATATTAGCATAAAACTTCTCTCCTATATAAAGAGAAACGGTGTAATATTTTTTTTCATCAATTCTATAAAACAATTAGTTTGTGTTTTCCGTATTGCGTATTTGATTTTCTTTATGGTATCAGAGCCAGGGGCGGGGGTTCGAGTGCCTTAACAGTGGTGAACCCTTGCCCGATCCCTCTTCCGCTTATGAACCTCAAAAAAAAAAAAACGAACCCATGAATCTGCACCTATAATTTCTGCATATTTGTTCTTTTTTTCATACATCTGCATTTTAATGGGCAACATTGTTGCATGTCTCAGTTTTCTTTTTTCCCTTTTTTTTTACAATCAATAGTATCATATTAAAGGTGATTTCATTTTCTTAATAAACAGCTATGACGGATCGATCAAGAAGAGATGGTGATTGTGAGTAAGAAAAAAGATAAACAAACAAACAAACAAAGAAACAAGAAGAACACATATTTAACGTGGTTTCCGGCAACGTGCCGACTACTCCACGGACAAACGAAGATATTTTATTATCACCAAAAAGTTACAATTACATGTATTACAAACGGTATTTATAGCCTTGGGAATCCAACCCTAACCGACTAATCAGTCAACCCAATAAATGACTGAAATACCCCAGAAACTTCACCGAATTAGGAAACCATGCAGACGTTTTCCTTAAGTCTGTTGTGAACCAGCTGACTTCTAGTAGACTTCACTCTGCTGATACCCTGTACCAGCAGACACAGCTTCAGCAGACTGATCAACTCTGCGCTGCCCCAAACGAACACCAGATTCAGAAGATGCTTCATGCTCTGCTGACCACCACAATTTCCACAGACTCTGCTGAAAGCGAGACTCAGTAGACCAGACTCAGTAGCATAGTTTAAGTCACCATTAAAAATCTCCACCTTGACTTCAACTTCATGCAGACTGACCAGATTCACAACCAAGTGCCAAATTTCCTTTTTGGCTTCAGATTTGAATACCTCAGCAGACCCCCAACATCAGCTGAGTATTCCCAGATTAGATTAACAGCTTTGGATATTTAGCAAGTCCAGACACTACTGAAACTTACCCCTTGGAACTGGTTTAGTGAACATATCAGCAGGATTCATATCAGTGCTGATCTTCTCCATTTTAACCCTCCTCTCATTTCTCAGACCTAACATCAATGTTGTAGAAATATTACTCAGCATACTGAGTTGAGTCTGCTGAGGTTTCAGCAGGGTGCTCAGCAGACTCTGCTGAGCCTCAGGATTTCGTACATAATATTTTGTACACCTTATTTAATTGTAAAAGACATATTAATTGTGATATTAATTGTGATTCATATAAACAATTAATATGTCAAACTCTAGTTTACTTTATGTTATAGACATAACTTTTACTTTTTACTTTTGCATGCTTGCCGCCCACATCTACATACTCAAGTGGCCGCCCAAGCTAGCTAGCTAGTCTCTCTATCTCAATTGTATCTATTTATACATCTCTTTACTCAATGAATAAACTAAGTTGAAGTTTACTCTTGTGTTAACACATTCTCAAACTCTCTTCATGGTATCGGAGCCATTTGTGTTCTAACTTTTTCCGCTGCAAAACTCATATTTCTGAAGAATGTCTTCCACATCCGACATTACTTCAACCTCGGCGGACTCTCGGCGGCCTCGACCGGCGGGAGTACCGACAACTCCTCTTCTTATACAAACCATAGACTTGATGGTAACAACTATCTGTTATGGTCAAGGTCTATGAAAATGTACATTTCGGACAAAGTAAGATGGGATACTTGTCCGGAACAAAACACCGCACCTTTGAAAATGACCCCGCTTTTGAAGCATGGGACACAACAAATAATCAACTCATGACCATCCTCACGAGGTCAATGACAAAAGAGATAAGTGAAAACTTTATGATGTATGATACGCCAAAGAAATGCGGGATAATGCCGTAGATCTTTACTCCAAGAAGGATAATACATCGAGGTATATGAACTAGAAGCTCGATTCAAACTTGCGAGCAAGGGGATATGTCTCGTAACTCAATATTTCAATCAACTATCTAAGGCTTGGCAACACTTAGATATGTTAGAAACTCACTCTTGGAATGATGTCAAGGATGTTGCTCTTTATAAAGACATCATAGAAAAGAAGAGAGTATTCGGGTTCCTCACCGGACCGAATCCTCGCTCTTGATGATGTTAGAGGAAGAATTCTTGCCACCAAACCTCTTCCAAATCTCAAATCCATGTTTGCTTGAGGTCAAACATGAAGAAAGTAGGAGAAAAGTCATGCTTCGAAATCCCCTACCGACAACCCCTACTACGAAGGTCTTTGCCGCCCGTTGATCGGGAAGAAGGCCGCCGAGGTTCTTTGAGACATACAAGAAGCCTACGAGAAAACGGAAAAGCGTTCGTGATCACCGCAAACGCACAAATCACACCAAGGACAACTGCCGGAAGCTCCATGGCAAGCCTAACTCCTCAAAAACCTCAAAACCTATCGGGGAAAGTCAAGGCGGACACATCGGTGAGGAGGAGAATGACAACCAGATGAATGCTTAGTTTGCTGCATTCAAAGCCTTCCTGAATCAACAAAAAGAAGGTAGTCACTCTACTGATGTTGCTACTCATACTCATACAGGTAAATTCTACTCTTCCCTTAGCAATGAAACATGGATTGTTGATTCTGGGGCATCCTCCCATATGATTTGGTAATAAAAACCTTATAACCAACTATATGCCTTGTCACCAAATTCATAACATTAAAGCTGCCGATGGATCTATCTCTCGTGCAAAAGGTGTTGGAAATGTTAAACTCACTAATAAGATATGCCTACGGGATGTCCTATTTGTTCCAAACTTACACCGCAATCTTATATCCGTCGGTAGACTCACTAAAGATTTGAATTGGACTGTTGTTTTTAAGGAAAATCGGTGCACATTCCAGGATCCTACTTCACGGGAAGTGATTGGGAAGGCTAAACCTTGCGCCGGATTGTTTACGGTCAACCTGCCGTCGAAGACGAAAGACCGAAGACCGAATCGCCTCGACAACCTTTGCTCCCGGACTTTAGACAATATCATGTTATGGCATTATAGATTAGGACATCCAAGTTTTGGTTACTTAAAATCTTTAACTCCCGAATTGTTTAAAGGATGTAATCCGAATGACCTTCAATGTGATATTTGTCAATTTGCTAAACTTACAAAATCTGTGTATGCTAAGTTACCTCATTTGCATTCCTCACCCTTCACCTTAATACACAATGATGTGTGGGGACCCTCAGGGTGAAAAGTATAACGGGGAAAAGGTGGTTCGTCACCTTTATTGATGATCATACCAGGAACACTTGGGTTTTTTTAATGAAAGACAAATCGAAGTTGGCCCTATCTTTCAAGAATTTTATCATATGGTCTCCACTCAATTTGATACTAAGGTCAAGATCTTAAAGACGATAATGCTCTAGAATACTATGAGTCTAATCTCGGTACCTTCTTGACGATAGAGGAATTGTTCATATCGGTAGTTGTGTGGAAACACCTCGGCGAGAATGGGGTTCGAGAGAAAGAACAGTGCACTCCGCTTTGGAAATGGCCGGATCAATCATGTTCACCACACATGTTCCTAAATATATGTGGGGTGAAGCTATACTTGATCGCAACTTATTTACTCAACGGACTTCCCGGCGAGTGTTAGGTTTCAAAACTCCACTCCAAACCCTACCGACCACACACTCCCGCCATCATCTTGTTTCCCGATTTGCCTCCAAAGATCTTTGGTTGTACTTGTGTTTGTGTATATCCATGCTCAACACGAAGTAAACTTGATCCTAAAGCTCACAAGTGCATTTTCCTAGGTTATGCAAAGGACGAGAAAAGGTTACAAATGTTATTCCCCTACGAAAAGAAATTTTACAATTCTATGGATGTAAAATTCTTTGAAAGAACCCCGTATTACGGCAAACCTACGAGCCATTCAACGATGGAAACCCGATTGAAATTGACCTAAACCCTTTCCCTCGGCAAACTCTTAACCCTCGGCAACCTGCGATCCTCGGCGGACCGAACTTCGGTACCCTACCGACTCTCTACAGCCTAATACTCCTCAGCAACCTCCTGAACAAGAGTCTACTGACCCAGAGCCTACTGATCCTGAGCCTGCGACACTCGGCAATCTACGGATCCTCGGCGGCCTGCCGACATTGATGATAGGCCTATTGCTCTTAGGAAGGGAAAGAGATCATGCACCGATCACTCTATTCATTCTTATTTATCTTATGATAAGTTATCTCCTTGCCTTTGCCATGTTTTCACGGGACCGGACTCTCACTCTATTCCTAAAAATATTCATGAGGCCCTTCAAAATGATAAATGGAAGGTCGGTTAAAACAGAGATGACAAAGACTTCCGATAATCATACTTGGGATTTGACACCTCTCCCACGGGGCAAGAAGACGATCGGTTGCGGATGGTTATTCACTATCAAATACAATGCGATGGCACTATTGACAAGTACAAAGCTAGATTGGTAGCCAGGGGTTTCACTCAAACTTATGGCATTGACTATAAGGAAACTTTTGCACCAGTGGCAAAACTCAACACTGTCCGGGTTCTGATCTCTCTAGCTGTCCAACTTGACTGGCCTCTTCACCAATTGGACATCAAAAATGCTTTTCTAAATGGGGACCTTACGAGGAGGTTTATATGAATGTACCTCCTGGTTTTGTCAATCCTCATACTCAAGGCAAGGTGTGCAACCGAGGAAATCTCTATATGGCTCCGAAGCAATCACCAAGGGCATGGTTTGGAAAGTTAACAACTTGTGGTCAAAGTGCCGGGATATCACCAATGCAATTATGATCACACTATGTTCATCAAGACAACCAACCGAAGAGGTCTATTATTATTGTCTATGTGGATGATATCATCCTCACTTGGAGATGACTCTACCGAGATCCAACATTTGAAGACTCTGCCGGCAAAGGTGTTTCGGGTGAAAGACTTGGGTTTTCTCAAATATTTTCTTGGCATGGAAGTAGCAAGAAACAAAGAAAGGCATTTCGTCTCTCCCAAAGGAAATATGTACTGGATCTGCTGAAGGAAACTGGCATGCTGGGGTGCAAACCTGCTATATCCCCTGTAGACCCCAGTCATACCCTGCTACATGGTGACATTGCTGTCAGGAAAGAACAATATCAAAGGCTTGTAGGGAAACTCATCTACCTCTCCCATACAAGACCTGATATTGCATATGGGGTCAGTCTGGTCAGTCAATTCATGCATTGCCCTACTGAGCAACATTGGGATGTAGTGAATAGGATACTGAGGTATTTAAAATCCACACCTGGCCAAGGCCTGCGCTTCACAAAGTCTACTGATAGATCAATCAAGGTCTACACTGATGCCGATTGGGGTGGATGTCACATTGACAGGAGGTCTACCACGAGGCTATTGCTCATATATATGGGGGAACCTGGTTACTTGGAGGAGCAAGAAACAACCTACGTGTCAAGAAGCGATCTTGAAGCCGAACTAAGGGCACTTGTACTTGGCATTTGTGAAGCTCTATGGCTAAAAAGTGCGGTACCGACCGAACTTCAAAGAACCGTATCGCAACCTATCACAATCTGTTGTGATAATAATTCACCTTATGCATGGCGAAGATCCATCCATCATGATAAAACCAAGCATGTGGACATTGACATACACTTTCGAAGGAGAAGATTGATGCCAAGATTATTCAACTCCGGTATGTTCCCTCGGCAGATCGAATGCGATATTCTTACCAAGGCTATTCCACCTCTTATGTTCGGCGGACTAAGTAGCAAACTTGGCGCATCAACATATACGGCCCGGTTGAGGGGGGTGTAGAAATATTACTCGGCATACGAGTTGAGTCCGCCGAGGTTTCAAAGGCAGGGTGCTCGGCGGACTCGCCGAGCCTCGAGATTTCGTACATAATATTTTGTACACCTTATTTAATTGTAAAAGACATATTAATTGTGATATTAATTGTGATTCATATAAACAATTAATATGTCAAACTCTAGTTTACTTTATGTCATAGACATAACTTTTACTTTTTACTTTTGCATGCTTGCCGCCCACATCTACATACTCAAGTGGCCGCCCAAGCTAGCTAGCTAGTCTCTCTATCTCAATTGTATCTATTTATACATCTCTTTACTCAATGAATAAACTAAGTTGAAGTTTACTCTTGTGTTAACACATTCTCAAACTCTCTTCAAATGTGTTTGGTTCTCTCATGATGAACCTGATCCTTAGCCAAACATATTGCACTAAGACTATCACAATACACCCTGGCTTGATCTTGATGCAGACTCAGATCATTGACTAGCCTCTTTAACCAGATTGATTCTTTTGTTGCTTCTGTCAGTGCCATGTATTCTGCTCCAGTAGTAGATAATGTCACTGTACCCTGTAAAGTTGCATCTTCCAACTTACCATAGAACTACGTAAAGTAAACACATACCAGTCTTAGATCTCCTGCTGTCGACATCAGCAGCATAATCAGAATCACAGTACCCTATGACAAAACATTGAGTACCACATCCATAAATGAGTACAATATCTTATGTACCCCTAAGGTACCTGAATATCCTCTTTACTGCTTTCCAGTGTTCTTTTCCAGGTTGAGCCATAAACCTGCTGACAACGCTGACTGCATGAGCCAAATCAGGCCTAGTACGGACCATGGCATACATTAAACTGCCCGATGCACTAGCATATGCAACTCTTGACTTGTATTCTTCCTCTTTAGTTGACTGTGGAGCAGACACAATAGACAGATGGTGCCATAGTAATAGGTTTGGCTGCTGATATGCCAAACTTGGATAATATCTTTTCAATATACCCTTGCTGAGACAAGAACAACTTCGCCTGCTTCCTATCTCTATAGATCTCCATCCCTAAAATTTTCTTTGCATTCCCCAAATCCTTCATCTCAAATTCAGCCTTGAGCAGATTCTTCAGATCTTGAATGTCAGACTTGTTTGCAGTGGCTATCAGCATATCATCCATATACAACACCGGATAGATGATTGAACCATCCTTCAACTTGTTGTGATATACACAGCAATCATATGGACTACTGCTATAACCTTGCTGAATCATGTAGCTGTCAAACTTCTTATACCACTGTCTTGGGGCCTGTTTAAGTCCATACAAGGACTTCTTCAACTTTCAAACATATCCATCCTTGCCAGGAACTTGGAAACCCTCTGGCTGAGTCATATAAATTTCCTTATCTACATCTCCATGTAGAAAGGATGTCTTCACATCCAATTTCTCAAGTTCAAGATTCTGATGTGCCACTATTGCTAACAGCACCCTGATGGAAGTATGTCTGACCACTGGAGAAAAAATCTCTTCATAGTCTACCCCCTCTTTCTGATTGAACCCCCTAGCAACCAAATGTGCCTTATATCTAATATCCTCAGCAGATGCCATTCCTTCATTTTTCTTGAATATCCATTTGCAGCTGACCACCCTTCTATGCTGTGGTTGTTTGACCAAATCCTAAGTCTCATTCTTCTGAAGTGACTCCATTTCTTCTGCCATGGAAGCAAGCCATTGGGATGCCTCAGAACATGTCACAGCTTCCCTGTAAGTGTTAGGTTCAAAACCATCCACTTCTTCAGCTACCTATAATGCATATACAACCATATACTCCTAGAACCCATACCTTCTTGGAGGTCTGATATTGGTCCTCCTAGCTCTGCTGAGAGCTATACCCTACTGACCAACATCAGCTATTTGAGTGTTTGCTGACCCTTGTTCGGCGGATTGGCTTGGATCCGGTTCGGATCTGCTGATTGTTGACTATCCTCTACTGAGTCTTTTGATTCAGTAGACTCTACTTGAAGCTCCACCAGTTTGTCAACCTTATCAGTCTCAGATTCAATTTCAGATTCAGATGTGGCTCTCACAGATGAGTTAAGCATAGAGTTTGCATCAAAGACTACACTCATGCAGAGTATATGTTGGTCCCTTGGAAAGGCTAACACAAGTTTAGATGGGGGGGTTGATAAAACTTGTCACCAAAAACTTTCCCAAAACTGAAAGTACCCCAGGAACTGAGTTTTTACTAAACTCAAACTGATGCTCAGCTCAGTTTTGTTCCTGTCCCTTAACTTGTGCGGAGTTCAGCTAACTCAACTGAGTACAAGTCAATACTGACTTATATTTAGTCTAGTTAACTGGCAGCGGATAGAACTAGCCTTTTGTGCAATAGATGTCTCAATGAAAATCTTAACCTCCTATGTATCAGTTCTGTGCTGACTCAGTGTCTAGTGTTTTCTAAGTGAAATGATGAGATGATTATGCAATAAATAAAACAAACACAAATGCATAAAGTAAATGAGTGCGTTAAGTAAATAAGACAAATATTATAGAGGTTCCAGGTGGTGTAATCATGTACGTCCTCTCTTCCCCTGTGATGCAGAGGAAAGTTCCACTAGAACTTCTTTGAGATAGCCCAGTTACAAAGAGTCCTAAACTGATAGTCCTTGACTAATCCCTAGCTTCACTATCTAAACACTTGTAGAACGGTAGGATTGCTTGGCTCTTCAATTGTTTGAAACACTGGTCCTTGGAGGGTTGAATTGCCTCTTCACCACTCATCACAACCACAGTCTTCCTGACTGCACTCAACTGTCCTTCACACCTTCTTGGTGTTTCACAGTCTAAACTTTTGATAAAATCAAAGTTGAGACTTGAATCAATAACTATGGTTCAATTGTGATTTGAGCTTTTCTTCTAGATATAAGCGTTATGCTCGGCTCTGTATTTCTTCAAATGAGTGATCTTGATTTTCCTTGAATGCTTAAGAACACTTTAAGAAATTTCTTGATCTTGCAATAAAGTATTTAGCAGGAATTCTTTTGAATTTGGCTTTCCCCCTTAATTTTATCTTTCTTGACTAGATTGATTCTTTTTAATTCCTCCTGCTCTCTTTTTGTAGTTGTAGAAGTAGTCTATTTATAGGGGTTTATTCAACGTTCATCCTGCTTGAATCTTGTAACGGCTATATTTTCTGACCGTTCTGATATGTCAGTATTTCATCCAATAGAATCGCTTCCTTTATAACGTTCGACTGTACTATCAGTTTGTTGGATAACTGGCATATAAAACTGAGTTTCCTTATCAGTTTTATACTGAGTTTATCACTTGTCAGTTTCTTGACTGACTTGGAGCGTTAACTGTGATTTTACTCTTCTTCAAATATCAGTACTCCATTTTTCATCCGATTATATTTGACTTAATCGAGTACACCATAACTCGTGGAAATATATCACTCGGCGGTCTGCGAGGCTCGGCAGGTGCCGAGCGACGTCGATCCTCATGATCACGAGACTTTATCGTGCATAACTTTATTTGTACACTTTATTTATTTGTAAAAGACATATTAATTGTGATACATATAAACAATTAATATGTCAAACTCTAGTTTACTTTATGTCATAGACATAGACATAGATTGTACTTTTACTTTTTGCTTTTGTGCCGCCCACATCTACATACTCAAGTGGCCGCCCTAGCTAGCTAGTCTCTTTCCAAATTGTATCTATTTATACTCCTTCATTATCAATGAATAAAAGATAAGTTGAAGTTTACTCTTGTGTTAACACATTCTCAAACTCTCTTCATGGTATCAGAGACATTTGTGTTCTAACTTTTTCCGCTGCAAACTTCATATTTCTGAAGAATGTCTTCCACATCCGACATTACTTCAACCTCGACGGACTCTCGGCGGCCTCGGTGGCCGGGGAGTACCGACAACTCCTCTTCTTATACAAACCATAGACTTGATGGTAACAACTATCTCGTTATGGTCAAGGTCTATGAAAATGTACATTTCGGACAAAGTAAGATGGGATACTTGTCCGGAACTAAACACGCACCCGCTTTGAAACCGACCCCGGTTTTGAAGCATGGGACACAACAAATAATCAACTCATGACCATCCTCACGAGGTCAATGACAAAAGAGATAAGTGAAAACTTTATGATGTATGATACGCCAAAGAAATCGGGATAATGCCGTAGATCTTTACTCCAAGAAGGATAATACATCGAGGTATATGAACTAGAAGCTCAAATTCAAACTTGCAAGCAAGGGGATATGTCGTAACTCAATATTTCAATCAACTATCTAAGGCTTGGCAACACTTAGATATGTTAGAAACTCACTCATGGAATGATGTCAAGGATGCTTCTTTTATAAGGACATCATAGAAAAGAAGAGAGTATTCGGGTTCCTCACTGGACCGAATCCTACTCTTGATGATGTTAGGGGAAGAATTCTTGCCACCAAACCTCTTCCAAATCTCAAATCCATGTTTGCCGAGGTCAAACATGAAGAAAGTAGGAGAAAAGTCATGCTTCGAAATCCACTACGACAACCCTACCGAAGGTGCTTTGCCCTACGGCGACCGTCGGGAAGGCCGCCGAGGTTGCCGAGACATACAAGAAGCCTGCGAGAAAACTGGAAAACGTTTCGTGATCACCGCAAACGCACAAATCACACCAAGGACAACCGCCGGAAGCTCCATGGCAAGCCTAACTCCTCAAAAACCTCAAAACCTATCGGGGAAAGTCAAGGCGGACACATTAGTGAGGAGGAGAATGAAAACCGATGAATGCTCGGTTGCTTGCATTCAAAGCCTTCCCGAATCAACAAAAGGAAGGTAGTCACTCTACCGATGTTGCTACTCATACTCATACGGTAAATTCTACTCTTCCCTTAGCAATGAAACATGGATTGTTGATTCTGGGGCATCCTCCCATATGACCGGTAATAAAAACCTTATAACCAACTATATGCCTTGTCACCAAATTCATAACATTAAAACCTGCGATGGATCTATCTCTCGTGCAAAAGGTGTTGGAAATGTTAAACTCACTAATAAGATATGCCTACAGGATGTCCTATTTGTTCCAAACTTAGACCGCAATCTTATATCGTCGGTAGACTCACTAAAGATTTGAATTGGACTGTTGTTTTTAAGGAAAATCGGTGCACATTCCGGGATCCTACTTCACGGAAGTGATTGGGAAGGCTAAACCTTGCGCCGGATTGTTTCGGTCAACCCCGTCGAGACAAGACCGAAGACCGAATCGCCTCGGCGGCTTTGCTCCCGTACTTTAGACAATATCATGTTATGGCATTATAGATTAGGACATCCAAGTTTTGGTTACTTGAAATCTTTAACTCCCGAATTGTTTAAAGGATGTAATCTCGAATGACCTTCAATGTGATATTTGTCAATTTGCTAAACTTACAAAATCAGTGTATGCTAAGTTACCTCATTTGCATTCCTCACCCTTCACCTTAATACACAGTGATGTGTGGGGACCCTCTAGGGTGAAAAGTATAACGGGGAAAAGGTGGTTTGTCACCTTTATTGATGATCATACCGGGAACACTTGGGTTTTTTTAATGAAAGACAAATCGAAGTTGGTCATATCTTTCAAGAATTTTATCATATGGTCTCCACTCAATTTGATACTAAGGTCAAGATCTTAAAGACGATAATGCTCTAGAATACTATGAGTCTAATCTCGGTACCTTCTTGACGATAGAGGAATTGTTCATATCGGTAGTTGTGTGGAAACACCTCGGCGAAATGGGGTTGCTTTGAGAGAAAGAACGAGCACCTGCTTGGAAATGGCCGTATCAATCATGTTCACCACACATGTTCCTAAATACATGTGGGGTGAAGCTATACTTGATCGCAACTTATTTACTCAACGGACTTCCCGGCGAGTGTTAGGTTTCAAAACTCCACTCCAAACCCTACCGACCACACACTCTGCCATCATCTTGTTTCCCGCTTGCCTCCAAAGATCTTTGGTTGTACTTGTGTTTGTGTATATCCATGCTCAACACGAAGTAAACTTGATCCTAAAGCTCACAAGTGCATTTTCCTAGGTTATGCAAAGGACGAGAAAAGGTTACAAGTGTTATTCCCCTATTGAAAAGAAATTTTACAATTCTATGGATGTAAAATTCTTTGAAAGGACCCCTATTACAAAGAAACCTACCGAGCCATTCACCGATGGAAACCCGATTGAAATTGACTTAAACCCCTTCCCTCGGCAAACTCTTAACCCTCGGCAACCTGCGATCCTCGGCGGACCGAACTTCGGTACCCTGCCGACTCTCTACACCCTAATACTTCTCGGCAACCTCCCCGAACAAGAATCTACCGACCCGAGCCCGCGAACCGAGAACCTCGGCGGCCCTGCGAACCGAGTCCGCCGGACCTCAGCTTATTGACTCTCAGCAGTCTGCTGGAGGTGGATGACAGACCTATTGCTCTAAGGAAAGGGAAAAGATCATGCACTGATCATTCTATTCATTCTTATTTATCTTATGATCAGTTGTCTCCTGTCTTTGCCATGTTTACACAGGACCTGGACTCTCACTCTATCCCTAGAAATATTCAGGAGGCTCTTCAAAATGATAAGTGGAAGGCTGCTGTTAAAACAGAGATGACTGCCCTCCTGGATAATCATACTTGGGATCTCACAACTCTTCCAAAAGGCAAAAAGACGATCAAATACCGCAAATGGTTATTCACTATCAAATACACCGCTCGATGGCACTATTGACAAGTACAAAGCCGATTGGTAGCCGGGGGATTCACACAAACTTATGGCATTGACTATAAAGAAACTTTTGCACCGGTGGCAAAGCTCAACACTTTGTCGGGGTACTAATTTCTCTAGGCGTCCAACTTGACCGGCCTCTTCATCAATTGGACATCAAAAATGCTTTTCTAAATGGGGACCTTACCGAGGAGGTTTATATGACTATACCTCCTGGTTTTATCAATCCTCATACTCAAGGCAAGGTGTGCAACCGAGGAAATCTCTATATGGCTCAAAGCAATCACCAAGGGCATGGTTTGGAAAATTAACAACGTGGTCAAAGGCTGGGATATCACCAATGCAATTCGATCACACTATGTTCATCAAGACAACCAACCGGAAGAGGTCTATTCTTATTGTCTATGTGGATGATATCATCCTTACCGGAGATGACCCCGCCGAGATCCAACACTTGAAAGAATTGTTTGGCAAAGGTATTTCGGGTTAAAGACTTGGGTTTACTTAAGTATTTTCTTGGCATGGAAGTAGCTAGAAACATCAAAGGAATCTCAGTCTCCCAAAGGAAATATGTACTGGACCTGCTAAAGGAAACTGGCATGCTGGGGTGCAAACCCGTCGTATCCCCGGTAGACCCCAAATCATACCCCGCTACATGGTGACATTGCTGTAAGAAAGGAACAATATCAAAGACTTGTAGGGAAACTCATCTACCTATCCCATACAAGACCGGATATTGCATATGGTGTCAGTCTGGTTAGCCAGTTCATGCATTGCCCTACTGAGCAACATTGGGATGCAGTGAATAGAATACTGCGGTATTTGAAGTCCACTCCTGGCCAAGGGTTACACTTCACCAAGTCTGCTGATAGATCCATCAAGGTCTATACGATGCTTGATTGGGCCGGATGCCACATAGATAGAAGGTCTACCACGGGCTATTGTTCCTATGTATGGGGCAATCTTGTTACTTGGAGGAGCAAGAAGCAACCTACGTGTCTAGAAGCGATCTTTGAAGCCGAACTCGGGCACTTGTTTTAGGCATTTGTGAAGCTCTTTGGCTCAAAAGAGTTCTTACCGAACTTCAACTTCGAAACCTATTCGGCAACCTATCACACTCTGTTGTGATAATAACTCGCACTATGCATGGCGAGAGGATCCGATCCATCATGACAAAACAAAACATGTGGACATTGACAGACACTTTCGAAGGAGAAGATTGATGCCAAGATTATTCAACTCCGGTATGTTCCTTCGAAAGATCAAAATGCTTGATATTCTTACCAAGGCTATTCCACCTCTTACGTTCGACGGACTAAGTAGCAAACTTGGCCGCATCAATATATACAACCCGGTTTGAGGGGGTGTGGAAATATATCACTCGGCGGTCGCCGAGGCTCGGCGGGTGCCGAGCGAATCGATCCTCATGATCACAAAGGACTTTATCGTGCATAACTTTATTTGTACACTTTATTTATTTGTAAAAGACATATTAATTGTGATACATATAAACAATTAATATGTCAAACTCTAGTTTACTTTATGTCATAGACATAGACATAGATTGTACTTTTACTTTTTGCTTTTGTGCCGCCCACATCTACATACTCAAGTGGCCGCCCTAGCTAGCTAGTCTCTTTCCAAATTGTATCTATTTATACTCCTTCATTATCAATGAATAAAAGATAAGTTGAAGTTTACTCTTGTGTTAACACATTCTCAAACTCTCTTCAATAACTAATCATCTTCTAAGAACTCATTGTCCTTATGATTCTTAGGTCTTCATACAAGATCCATAAAATCAGTTCAGGTCACCACAATCTTGCCTGAATTCTAACTTTACAGTCTCGACTTGTAATCTTCATAACTGAGTTTGAACCCTCAGTTCTTCAATCTTCTATAACTGAGTCTGTGACCCTCAGTTCTTCAATCTTCTTAGATAAGCCAACTGAGTCTGTGTCCCTCAGTGAACTTATCTTCTTCAGTTTTACATTGGGGTGCTCTGCTTTAACAGATTTCTAGTTTCCCGTTAACTCAGTTTCTTGTTACCTCAGTTCACGACCTAGAAGTATTACAGTGATTGTCTGATTTAACTTATACAAATATCAGACTCTATTAATTCCTATACATTGATATCTAGACATCTTTTTGCTTTGCACTATAACAGCTAGTTATGACACTTCATCAATGGGGTTAAGAATAATACTTGATTAAACGTGAATCATCATCAAAACATAAATTTTATTTCCAATAGTATAACCCTATTTTCAGCTAATGACCAGATTCTATACCCCTTAATTCCATCTCCATATCCAACAAACACACCCTTCTTGGCCCTAGGCTCCAATTTACCCCTCACTGACATGGTAGTAGACAGTGCTTGCAAAAACCCTAAGTCCAGAGTAGTCTGCTGACCTTCCTGACCAAACTTCAAGTGATGTTTTAAGTTTGATCCCAGTGTGAGGCCCCATATTGATTAAGTAGCATGTTGTACTAACAGCCTCTGCCCAAAATCTCCTTGCTAGACCAGAATTAGAGAGCATGCACATTGCCCTCTCTAGAAGAGTTTGATTCATCCTTTCTGCAACACCATTCTGTTGTGGAGTATCTCTAAAAGTATGGTGCCTAGAAATGCCTTCATTCTTGAAAAATTCATCAAACTCAGACCAACAAAATTCCAGTCCATTATCAGTTGTAAGTCTCTTGATCTTCCTCCCTATCTGATTCTCAACCAAAGCCTTCCACAGCTTGAAGTGCATGAATGCTTCACTCTTGTAGTTCATCATAACTACCCAAACCATCCTTGAATAATCATCTATAAAAGGCACAAAATACCTGTGACCACCCAGTGACTCCACCCTTGAATGTCCCCAACAATCAGAATGGACATAATCAAGTGTCCCTTTTGTGATGTGAATTTCTTTTGGGAACTTGCTCCTATGTAGCTTCCCAAACACACAGTGTTCACAAAAAACCAACTCCTTGACCTTATGTCCCCCAAGTAGATCAGACTTAGACAGAATTTGCATCCCTCTTTCACCCATATGACCCAATCTCATATGCCACAACTTAGTCAATTGTGACTGGTGAACCTCTGATGATGCAACAACAGCAGAACCTGATATAGTATACCCTTATAGTATTACAATGCCCCCTCCTGATACCCTTCAGAACCACACTTGAACCCTTATAGACATTGACCACTCCACCTCCTCCCCTGAAATCGAACCCTTTGCTGTCCAGTAGACTAAGTGATATCAAATTCTTGGTCATTTGTGGAACATTCCTAACCTCATTCAATGTGCTAAATTTACCATCATGTGTCCTCACCTGAATAGATCAAATCCCAACTATTTTACAGACCTTGCTGTTAGCCATAGCAATATGACATCCATCCACCTGCTGATAAGTTGAAACCCAATCCCTGTTTGGACACACGTGATAAGATGCCCCTGTTGGAATAGTGTCCTAAACCCAATCGGGTTGGACCGGATCCGACCGGGTCGGATCATTTCTACTATTTCTTTATGTTTATACATATATAAAATGACTTTTCTGTTGTCATATATACGTTCTTTTAAAGAACCAATTGTGAATTGTTATATGATAATGCCCTTAGTATTAAACCGTGGTACAGAAACCATGATAAGCGATTATGGTTGATGAGATCTCTAATCACTTTAATAAGTTTGATACTTAAATGTCTCTAGGCTGATGTTCTATTAAACAGGGCATTGATAGTATGAACAGACTAGCACGTATTAGATGTCTTCTGTCTTTAGGGCAGGGATAGATCTCGTCTATCGAAGTGTAGAGACACTTAGACTGTATGTGGACGTGTATTAGAGAATGCATACGTTAGACTGACCCACTTACACGGATAAGTGTCACACTATGTGGCGGTTGTGTAATTATCCTTAAGACCGGAGTCTTCATGGCATCACGGTGTGGATTGTCATGCTTTGACACTATTGAGGTTTCCCCTATCCACGGGGCGATCATGCGGTAGTGATTGGGTATGATATTGAAGCATGCGGAGTATACATGATTGGTCATCTGGGAGTCGCGTATCCTATGATTGGGATCGAATATCCGAAATGGCATTCTTATAAGGAATGTCTTACTCTCGTGAATCTTTGCAAAGTGGGAGTAAAAGAGTTACTTCGAGAGAGCATGATATCCAGAATATAAGAAACGGTCGTTAATGTTTGACACTCGACGTACGACCGTATGGATATTATTACAGCGATAGGATTGTAAGTTACACGGTAACTGTTTCACATGAAAGGTAGTAGTCATTGCATTTGACTCTTCCGATGATTGGGGGTCACAGTGTGTTGCTAGACGCTATCCCGTGATCGTTAGGTATGAAGGGCATTTTCGTAATTTGCACTTTGTGTCTACGGCCAACATATTCGGAAGCCTATCGGGTCTCACACATATGAACATCTAGCCGGATTAGAATGTGGTTATAGATGATAACCAAATAAGGAAAGTTTATTTCGAGACTATAAAGCTTATAGTGGTAAATTAATATGGTGGTATTTATTTATTATGAATAAATTAAATACAAGATATTAATAATATTATATTAATTAAAGAATATTCCGGATGCCAATTTATTGGCTAAGGTGGCGCAATTTGTGTGTGTATAAGATACACTTGGATTGTGCAATTTAATTAATGATATTACCTATTATTAATATTAGATATTAATAAAATAAAATAATATAGACATATTATGAATACATGCGTGTGTACACTTTAAATGCAAATTGGTGATTTGCATGCATGCGCACCAATGCATGTACATATGATATTATTAGTTTTTTTTATATGTGTAATATATATGTGATATATACACTTGTGTAAATTGATTTATGGTAATATAATAAAGATAGTCAATATTAGATTGACAATATCTTAGAAATATTCAATATAAGATATTGACAATATACTAGATTTATTTAATATGAGATATTATAATAAATGAGATAAATCAATCAATTATATTTTCCTTATTTTATTGGGAGAAGGTTTTCTTCTCCTCCACACTACATAGGGGCGCCACTTCCTCTATATAAAGGAAGTGGGTGTCAAGCTCTTTTACAACACAATACCAAAAGCTAATAGTTCTTGTGTAAAATAGAGAGCATCCTATGGAGAGTTGGAGAGAGGGAAAAAGGCCGGTCTAGCAACCGGAGTTTTCCAATAGCAATCCATGAGGGGATTCCGGCGGGCTGTTCGTGTGGACTAGCGGTAGAGGCCGAACACTTGGGCGGCTCTATGCAGAACTACTCTCCTTAGACGGTCAAAGCGTCGATCTTATAGATCAAGCAAGGTAACCACCGTCTTTAGCTTATTTGTTTATTGCTTAAACGAAGACGATCCTGGTTAAAAGGAAATAAAATTTTAAATTCCGCTGCGTTCCCGCGTAGATTTCCTTACAGCCCCAGTGTCCAGAATCCACACATCTCTGTGCCCTGCTGACTCTGAAACTGCTAAGGCCAGATCTTCTTCAGAGTTGGTGTCTTGTTCTGCTAAAGCAGTTGTACCTTGCTGAGTACCCTGCTGCTCTTCCTCTTTGGATATTCATTTTTCCAATGCCCCTGCTCCTTGCAGTAATTACGAGCTATCCTTAGCTTTAAGACCCTTGGAATTCTTCTTGAATTTCTTCTTTCTAGAATTTCCTGGCCCCCTGCTGACTCCACTGACCACCAATCCAGCAGACTGACTATATGTCCCAGAACCAGATGCCTTATGGCGTAACTCTCAAGAATGGAGTGATGATCTCACATCCTCCAATGACACTGAGTCCTTCCCAACAATAAAGGACTGCACAAAGTTCTCATATGATGCAGGCAATGATACAAGTAGAATTAATGCAGCATCCTCATCTTCAATCTTCATATCAATATTCCTTAAATCAAGCAATATTATGTTCAGCCGGTCTAGATGATCCCTCAGCTGGGTGTCCTCATGCATCCTTAAACTGAACATATGCAGTTTCAACAACAACTTGTTGGTTAGAGACTTAGTCATATACAGACTCTCAAGTTTGGACCCAACTTCTCAACAGTGTCCTCTTCAGCAACCTTCGTGATAATATTATCTGACAAGCACATCATAATTGTTGAATGTGCTTTCTCCTCTAGACTGGCTCTCTCTGCAGTACTTCATTATGTTGATTTAGACAAGGGACCCCATAATCCCTGCTGCTTAAACAAAGCACGCATCTTGATCTGCCACAGACTAAAACTGTTTCTTCCTGCAAACTTGTCAATCTTAACATTTAAAGCAGACATCTTTCTCACCAGAAAACCATGTGTAGATCCCGAATCCTAGCATCAATTATGACCTTGGTGCCAATCTACCTTGCTTAAAACAGATAAACAGATTTCTTGATGACCTGGCCGCTCCGATACCAGTTTGTTATGACGGATCGATCAAGAAGTGATGGTGATTATGAGTAAAGATAAAAGATAAACACGTAAACAAACACAGAAACAATAAGAACACAAATTTAACGTGGTTTCCGGCAACATGCCGACTACTCCACGAACAAACGAGGATATTTTATTATCACCAGAAAGTTACAATTACAAGTATTACAAACGGTATTTATAACCCTGGGAATCCAACCCTAACCGACTAATCAGTCAACCCAATAAATGACTGAAATACCTCATAAGTAACTTCACCGAATTAGGAAACCATGCAGACGTGTTCTTTAAGTCTGTTGTGAACCAGCAGACTTCCAGTAGACTTCACTCTGTTGATACCCTATACCAGCAGACACAGCTTCAACAGACTGACCAACTCTGTTGCTGCCCCAAACGAACACCAGATTCAGCAGATGCTTCATGCTCTGCTGACCACCACAATTTCCACAGACTCTGCTGAATACCACACTCAGTAGACTAGAATCAGTAGTATAGTTTAAGTCACCATTACATAAACAATATCTATGTTTTCTTGTGGCATCCATTCTATTGATTTATTTCGATTCAACAATGAAGACAGATCCCTCCATCGGACAGTGCAAAGGATAATACATGTTTGCAATCACCAGATAAAATTGAAAAGAGTTCTTGACCAAAGAAAAAAAAAGAAATACCATAGGCTAAATGCCAAGAGCCAGAGCCAAGAGTCAGGAGCTACAAATTGTGGGTGTCGAAAAGGCAAGAGCCAGGAGCTACAAGTCGTGGGTGTTAAAAAGACATATCATCTATTTCGTTGACAGGCAAACGTCGCCTCTTACCCCCACAATGTTTGAGGGTGGATAATAGAAGATAAATCTCAGAAGATCAAAATGATATTCAAAGACGTGATAGAGATGCTATATTGAAGAGATAGATATGCTATATTATTAAATATTGAAAGCAGACTTTTAAATAAAAGATTATAATTTGATTTCAAAATTATACTAGGATAGACTTCTCTCCTATATAAAGAGAAGCGGCGTAATCTTTGTACTCATCAATTCAATAAATCAATTGGTTTTCCGTCTTCCGTCTTGTGTATTCTGATTTTTTTCAAGTTGCAGCCTGCTGATCTATAAATACAACAATCAGAGTCATAATTATCAATTATGTAATTAGAAGCTTAGTTTTGTCATAGAAAGTGCTGGAGTATACATAAACCCGAATCTGGATCCGATCCATAATTGGATCGTCAGATCTGATTCACAGCACCGATCGAGACGCTCGATCTTGCACAGCGGAAGCTACGAATAAATTCGCATGCGATTTTACCACGATATGATTCACATAAATAATTAATATAACTATAAGAAGGTTGAAGATTTACCTAAACGGAGAGGGATAGTAAATCGACAGAGAGGGAGAAGCCATGATCTTCCGGATTTTATTTCCAAGCGACGACTAGTGGACGTCGATCCTCGCCGTAGAACCTCCTCGAATATGCACAAGAAAAACCTTAGTTTTTCTCCTCTTAATGACTAGAACAAGAAACTAATTTTTCTCTTCTTTTATTTGATATGTGGAGGAAATTGTGATGATCAATTGTGTTGGGAGGAACTCTCTTTATATAGGAAAATAACTAGTCAAGAGAGAGTTATCATTTTCACACCACAATTACCTATTCCCACAAGGAAAAGATATTTACCAAAAGATAAGAGATAATTCCCAAAAATTCAATCTCTTTATCTCTTTTCCATTAATTATCCAACAAATAGATAATTAATTAATTACACATATGAGATAATCTAGGAAAATTTCTTCTCCCAAATTTATCCATAATGTGGTGCCAATTTCATCATTAATTTAATAGAAAATGTCTTTTCTATTTTACATATTATTTACCAAATAAATAATATTGCATATTCATTAACTAGACCAACTATTTAATTTATTCTCAAGGTTCCATAAAACGAGAAAACACTCGCGTGTTAGGAGTCAACCCGGGGACCATGGACCTATAACCAGTAGCTACAATAAATTAAATAAAATATTCATCGAATAGAATATTTCTACTTAATTCATTAATTCCGGAATTACGCCACCATAAATCCGAAACTGAACTCTATCGATTAGAGATATAACTTATTCTCAAAACGTCGAGTCGAGTCGATAAGTGTCCATTGATATAATCATTACATATAAACTAACCCTCCATAGACTATCTGTAATGAAGCGGGATTATTTCCGTAAACCTTCTTCAATACATCTTATCCTAATTTATCATTAACCCACTAATGACCGATTAGTTCATAACCAATACGAACTCCTCGGATCGATCAGTTTCTAGGATTAACAAATAAGGGGATTGTCTTTCTACTTCCTGCAGGAAGAAATGGACTCCATATCTGTGAGACACACACTTCTCACTCATTCTAGAATAGTGCCAACGTGAAAGTGATTCGGACCGCGCCTCTTAATTAGCGATCCTTAACGAACACATCAAACCCTATCCTGAAACAAGTAAGAGTCTGTAATCCCTTCAGGATTAAGGTTAATCCATATATGATCATCTTGTGATTTAATAAGATTTCTCAATCACGGAATTATATGAGAAACACAGGTTAAATCGGTCCAGTCCTATATGACTCTCATCATATATAAATGCCCCACTTAGACAACCAATGTAGATGGTCCGGATAAGACGGTCACACCATAAAGTGTTCTGGGCGCATTAATGGTGGTTTAATCAATACACCCATACTTTGATTAAGTTCACCACGGACTAATAGTTCAAGTGTATCACCATAAACTTAATCCTCATGTGTGACACACACTAAGTTATATGGCTACATATGATACGACTTGGGGTTTTCAGCAGTGTATTAAATATAAGCACAAAGCAAATAATAAGTTGAAATAAAATCTGTCATTCATTAATTCTAAAAACAATTATATAAATTGTCTTTCGGGCGCTACTTCCAACAACAAGTTCAATTAGTGAGAAGAATAGAAGTTAGTTCTTCCCGCCAAAATTATGTTTGAACTTGGATCATCTTCTCCAAGTTGCTTTTCACTTTTCATGATAAATTTCATTTGTTTGATCCTTTTTTTTAAACATAAATCGTGATAGAGAAAGAGCATTGTAGCAATTTACAGCTTTGAAGGATAAAGTGTGTAAGAAAATCCTCCTAACTTCCTTGTCGTAGTTGTTCTAACAGAAAAAAGTGAAGACCGAAGACAAATGAAAAAGAAGAGAATTTGTGGAAAAAATCACGTTTTATGTGATCTGAAAAAATACGGCGGGATTGGTATATAATATAGTGGGACATGCATATTTGTTAAAATTCGCATGCTTGAAGAACCACAAGAAAAGGCAGGGAAAATGGAATTGAATTGGGAATCAATCTAACTTTCTTATTGCTTGTTACAAGACTTAATTCAATCATCTAGCTTTCTAATGCGACTACTATCAGCTATTTATAACCGCCACCGATGCTCAATTCTGTTGTAACTTCCATAACTAACTTAACCAACTTAACCACGAGGGTCACGCTGCTGATGGTGTCTGCTGATGATGATGCTGATGTTGTCCGTCGATATACATCGGCGGCCGTGAGGAATGCATCGACGGCCGACTAAAAACTGACTTGTGCATATTTCTTTTACTTCAACACCCCCTCAAGCTGGAAGGGCTTATGCCATGAACAACTTGCCAAAAAACCGACTTGTGCATCTATCCTTTTACTTCAAATATGTCTTTTAAAGGGAGAGCTGGAATTAATGTGTTGAACACTTGAGGTGTGACTGGTTTTGTAAGCAGGTCTGCTGGCTGTTGATCAGTGTGTATTGGTAGGGGTTTGAGCAGTTTTTCCATGTACTTTTCTCTCACAAAATGACAATCAATGTCTATGTGTTTAGTCCTTTCATGAAAGACTGGATTTTCAACAATGTGAAGGGCACTAGAACTATCACACTATAAAGGAACTGGAGCTGTGTGTATGACCTGGAAATCCTTTAGCAAGTTGATGAGCCACTGAATCTCACAGGTTGTGAATGCCAAAGCTCTGTATTCTGCCTCACTAGAGCTTCTAGACACAGTAGGTTGCTTTTTTGATTTCCATGAGACCAGGGAATTGTCCAGGTAAACCAAAAAACCTATGATGGACCTTCTTGTTTTTGTACATGTTTCCTAGTCAGAGTCACTGAATGCCCTTAGTTTCATTGATCCATTTCTAGGAAAAAATAATCATTTGCCTGGAGCTGATTTTAAGAACCTTAGAAGTCTGTGTGCTGCTTTCATATGAGCCTCATTTGGACTGTCTAAGAACTGGCTTAATTGTTGGGTGGAAAAAGCTATATCAGGCCTTGTGTTTCCTAGGTATAGCAATTTACCAACAAGACTCATATATTCCTTATTATTAGGCATCAATGGGGCTTGAACTTCAGTTAGATTTTGAGAAGAATCCATTGGTGTGGAAGTTGGTTTGGATTCCAAGAAGCCAAACTCTCTTAGTAAGTCTAAGCAATATTTTCTTTGATTCATTACAATTCCAGACTTAGTTCTGGCAACTTCAAAACATAGGAAGTACCTTAGTTCACCAAGATCTTTGATGGTGAATGCATTATGTAGAAGTGTTTTTAAATCTTGTATTGCTTTCATGCTGAGACTTCCCACTACAATGTCATCTACATAGACAAGTAGTGCAACAAATTCTGATCCTGTCCCTTTGGTGAACAGACTGTGATCATTCAAGGATTGTTTGTAACCATTGTCAAGGAGTTTCTGTGTTAACTTTGCATTCCACTGTCTACTAGCTTGCCTAAGACCATATAAAGATCTATTTAATTTGCAGACTTTACCAGCTGTTTGTAGACCTTGTGGCGCCTTCATGTAGACTGTCTCATCCAAATCTCCATGTAAGAAAACATTGTTATCATCCATTTGGTGAAGATGCCATCCCTTTATAGCAGCTAAAGCCATGAAAAGTCTGATAGTTGTTTGTTTGGCTACATGGGAGAAGGTTTCTAGGAAGTCAATTCCTTCAGTTTTTGTGTATCCCTTTGCCATAAGTCTGGCTTTGTATCTTTCTATGCTTCCATCAGATTTCATTTTGATTCTATACACACACTTGCAACTAATGGGTTTGATGCCTTTTGGTAAATCTACCAGTGTCCAGGTGTTTGTGTCATTCAAAGCCTTTAATTATTTATCCATTGCCTCTTGCCATTTTGGATCAACAGCTGCTGCGTGATATGTAGCAGGTTCTATTTCTGCATTAATGTTGCTAACAAGTCCCTGATAATTAGGAGAAAGGTTAGCATATGAAATTACTTGATTCAATGTGTGTGGAGAAGATCTTAGGGCAGGATTTGTGTAGACATAATCATTAAGATAAGATGGAGTAGTCTTTGCCCTAGTTGATATTCTCTGATTTTGTACAGGTTCCACATTTTGTTGGTTCTGAGAATCAACATGTGGAGGTGAATCAGTATGTGTAACATGTGTGTATAGATCAGTTGTATCAGAAATAGGAAGTGGTAAAACCAGTTCATTATCAAGAGATATAGCATCAGATTCCAAACAAGGAAAAGATGTTTCATTGAAAACAACATTTCTAGATATAGAAATGCTTCTGTTCTACAGATTTAGGACTTTGTATCCCTTCATATGCTCCTCAAATCCTAGGAAAACTGATTTACTGCTTCTGTCATCAAACTTGCCTCTACCTTGTACAACTGTGGACATAAAACATAAGCATCCAAACACTTTTAGATTGTCATAAGTAGGAGGCTTGTTATAAAGACATGATAGGGAGTTTTGTTTTCAAGAAGTGGTGTTGGTGTGATATTTATCAGATAAACAGCATGCAAAACACAATCACCCCAATACTCAACAGGTAAATTAGACTGTATTCTTAATGCTCTTGCAACATTAATAATATGTTGGTGTTTTCTTTCAATAAAGCCATTTTGCTGAGGTGTTCTTACACATGCTTTTTGGTGTACAATCCCCTTAGTCCTATAAAACAGTTTCATGTTGAATTCACCTCCATGATCAGACCTAATTGTTTTAACACATCTATCAAATTGAGTTTGCACCAAAATGCTGAATTGTTGTAACAAACTATTAACATCAGACTTGCATTTTATCAAGAACAACCAAGTAAATCTGCTACAATCATCAACAATAGACAGAAATTAGTAATGACCATCAACAGTTGGAACTTTGTTGGGGCCCCAAATATCAACACGTATCAAGTCAAAACAAGACAAAGTGTGAGATGCACTAACAGGAAATTTTGGAAGTTTTTGTTTAGCTAAATGGCATACAACACAATCATGATTGGGAACTTTGATATTCTTATTAATACTAGCTAATACTCTCATTCTTTCCATAAAAGGGTGCCCTAATCTATTATGCCATAGCAAAGTATCAGCTTTGTTGCAGGTTTGGCAAACTACATTTGAAATAGGTAGAACTTGCTTTTGTGATTGTGCAGACAAGATGTAAAGGCCATTTCTATGTTCAGCTATACCAATCTTCTTCATATGTAGCTGGTCCTGCATAATGCAGCAGTCAGGAAAACAAGATACTAACAAATTACAATCAGTTGTAAGTTTCCTGATGGAAATCAGATTGTAATGAAATGTTGGAATACAAAAAACATCTTGTACGGTTAAATTTTTATTAATTCTTACTTTGCCAATATGAGTTACTAGAACAGAACTACCATTAGGCAATTTAACATGAAGGTTAGTAGTAGGTTTAACATCAAATAAATTTTGTAATGAGTAGGTTAAGTGATCAGTAGCCCCTAAATCCATGATCTAATGGAATCTACTATCACAGCTACCTGATCCTTGTGAGGCTTGTCCAGATGCCAACGCAACAGAGTTGCAATGATTGTTATTTGCCTGCAATCCTTGTATCAATGAAAGAAGATGATCATACTGTGACTGAGTGATAGAACCAGAAGAGCTTCTAGAATCTGATTGAACCCCTGGGGTAAAATCTGATAGAACAGGCTGATGCCTCTGTGCAAACATGATTAGCAGCAGACCCTCAACCTCTTCCAAACTTGGGTGGAAATCCATACTTCTTATAACACTTTTCAATGGTATGACCCTCATTTCCACAATAAGTACATTGTGGTATCTTGGAATTGCCTTGCCCTCTTCCATAACCACCAGAGTTTCTATAGCCACTAGAATTTCCTGAACCTCTACCTTGGCCCCTGCCTTGTCCTTGAAACCTAGAATTCATCACAGCATTGGAACCACCTGATTCTTGAACCCTATTTTCTGACTGAGATGCCAAAATAACAGAATCTTGGCCTAAATTGTAGTCTAATTGCTGCTCATGATTGAGAGCCATCACAAAGGCAGGTTTTATATCTGGTAAAGGCATGGTCATAAGAACATGTGATTTCACAGTGCTAAAATTTCCGTTCAGGCCTTTTACAAACCGTGTAGTGTAAGCATTATCATAGTATTCTTTGATGATCTGTAGAGCAGGACATACACAAGGAGGGATAGGCTTTAACACAAAATATTGATCCCAAAGAGACTTCAATTTCGTGTAATAATTTGTCACAGACAGACTACCTTGCTTTGTTTTCTCAATTTCTTCCTCAAGATTTAAAACTCTGTACGCATTGCCTCGACCAAATTTGTCATGTAAATCTAACCAAATCTCTCTTGCAGTGTCAAAGTACATGACACTCTCAGCAAACGAGGGAATCATGGAGTTTATTAACCAAGAATGCACTACATCATTGATTTGCATCCAACCGGAGTAACCTGCATTTATGATCTCAGGCATTGTGGAAGAACCGTCCACAAGATTCAGCCTGCCTCGAGAAGATAAGACTTTCTTCATAGCTCTTTACAATGATTATAGTTCTCAACTCCTTTGAGCAACGTACGAACGATAATCAAACTCGGATTATCAACATTAGTTGCAGAATTGAAGGCGAGAAACTTATGAGAAAAGAATCAATACAGAACGAGAAGAATCAGCGGAAAACGAATTGCTCTGATACCATGTTAAAATTCGCATGAAATCGAATATAAAACTTGAAGAACCACAAGAAATTTACAGAAGCAACGCGAAGAAGATGAAGATCATCTTTATTATTCGAAAAGTAAAAAGGCGGGAAAAATGGAATTGAATTGGGAATCAATCTAACTTTCTAATTGCTTGTTACAAGATTTAATTCAATCATCTAGCTTTCTAATGCGACTACTATCAGCTATTTATAACCGCCACCGATGCTCAATTCTGTTGTAACTTCCGTAACTAACTTAACCAACTTAACCACCAGGGTCACGCTGCTGATGGTGTCTGCATATGATGCTGCTGATGTTGTCTGCTGATATACATCAGCAGCCTGCTGACCAAAAAATCGACTTGTGCATCTTCCTTTTACTTCAACAATATTTGTAGACGGTATCGTTATATTTTTACCAGTACCATTGGCTGAAACATAGCAGGACTATCGTACTTTACAAAAAAAAATTGTTAATTACATCACAGTCGATCTACTTAGTAAATCAGGTTTCTCAAAAAAAAAATACTTGGTAAATCAGATGTCCAAATGTGATTTCAACTCTTCCGGTTGTTTCACATAAGTACTAGAATGTTTTTATTTTTTTTAAATAATATATTTTATTTTGGTAAGCTGTGGGGTAATCTTGTCTTTTTTTGGAGGAAGGGTAATCTTGTCTTTATAGGACATTATGAGTGAACCCTAAACTTGTTATCATATCTTCCTATTCTATAAATCTTTCTATCCTATTCCTTTCGGCCGTCAGTCATGAAAACAATCCATTTTCCAGACTTCTTATTATTTGCTCAGCCTATTTCCTCATTATTTATGTATGTAAATTGTTGTGAAACATCTCCACATTTGAAGATGCATGCGAATTTGGAGGACATGGCAGCCCATATAATAGCAAAATCAATTGAATCTACATTTCAAACGCGATTTTCCCGGTATAATTCAGATGAAGCCACAACTAGAAACATGTAAAGGTATTTAAGAACCGTTAATTTGATAAACTAGTGTAAGTCTTGTTTTTAAATTATGTTGTAATTCATTATTTCTTTTTAAGGTAAATCTTCTTAAGGCAAATCGTAAGGATTTATATATGATAAAAGGATATGTAATTGTTAAATTATGGTTTGAAGTTTATTTGTTTAAAAGTTTTTGGTAGATTTATTTTGTTTGGTTTTGGACACTCTACGAAACATGTTAGACCCCGTTTGGATTGAAAGAATTAGATAGAAAAGAAAATGAAAGATAAAGAATTAGATAGAAAAGAAAATGAAAGATAGTAACAGAAAACAAAGGAGAGGAGAGGTGAAGGAGGGACTACAAAATCTATTTTGAGTGTTTGGATAGTTTAGACCGAAAGGAAAAGACATAGAGTTGTTATCAATTTAATTTATTTTAGTGAAAATGAACTGTTTCCTTCGGTTTCTCACCTGTTTCGAAGGAAACAAGATTGTCCAATTTGTGAAGAACATTATCCTTCCTTCTCCCTTGCTCTCGTTTCCTTTCCTTCAAACAAAAAATACCAAACACTCAATTTTAGATTCTACCAAATCATGTTATTTCTTTTCCTCTCAATAGTTCTCATCCAAACAAGGCCTTACTGTTTTGGTAAACTTTTCCATTTTTTAGGGTGAAACTTTTCCATTTTTTAATATTTGTGTACTGTATATTACCATTTTATAGCAATACATTTCACTTCTCGTATATTGTTTGATTTGATGATCGGTTATTATATTTTAATTTCCTTATCAAAATGTGTTTTGTCGTTGATTGTTTCAAAGGTGATGTGTATTTGATTTTATTTGGAAATTGTCGTAACAGCTAAGAAAGTAGCCATAAAACAGTGCCGGAGAACACAGCCGGTGGTTAAGCCTGACCCGGGATAACACAGCCGGTGGTTGAGCCTGAGCCTGAGATAACAAAATGAGGATCTAACTATGACTCATCCACACAAAAATCAAATATTCCTATTGGATAAAAAAATATGTAAAAATGTTGAACTTATACATTATCAGGCGGAAGGAATAAAATGGCTTTGGTCACTCCATTCTTCGGTAAAATGTTCAAATTGGAGGTGTTTTAGCCCATGATATGGGTATGGGAAAGACGAGACATGTAATTAACTTTTTGAACTTGGGAGTTTGATTTTTTTTTATTTTTGTGGAAATATTGGAAATATATCACTCGGCGATCCGGCTCGAGGCTCGAGAGGTGATCGGCGGTACCGCTCGATCCTCATGATCACGACTATGTTGTGCATAACTTTATTTGTACACTTTATTTATTTGTAAAAGACATATTAATTGTGATACATATAAACAATTAATATGTCAAACTCTAGTTTACTTTATGTCATAGACATAGACATAGATTGTACTTTTACTTTTTGCTTTTGTGCCGCCCACGCCTACATACTCAAGTGGCCGCCTAGCTAGCTAGTCTCTCTCCAAATTGTATCTATTTATACTCCTTCATTATCAATGAATAAAAGATAAGTTGAAGTTTACTCTTGTGTTAACACATTCTCAAACTCTCTTCATGGTATCGGAGAGCCAAATTTGAATTTTATTCCGCCGCAAAACTCGAAATTTCTTCAAGAATGTCTTCATCCGAAGCATCCTACTCATCAAGTAAATCTCGGCGGACGAGGTTACCGACTCCACTCCATATACAAATCACGGACTTGATTACAACAATAATCTTGGATTGTCAAGATCTATGAAAAAGTATAACTCGGGACAAAGCAAGATGGAAGACTTGTCCGAGTCCAAACACTCTCGGCAGACCGGAATCACTTTGGTGATATTATGGATTCTCGCTTAGCTCTCTTCAAAGAGTTTCTCAAATGGCGTAAGACCGATAACTATCTCACAGGGCATTGCCACTCATACCAAGACAGGTATATCTTATTCCCAACTCGGTAATAGCACCTGGATAGTTGATTCGGGGCCTCATCTCATATGACGGAAATAAAAACCTCGTTATATAACCTCAAACCCCGTCGCGGACTCATAAAATTAAAACCTGGCCGATGGGTCTATTTCATATGCTCAAGGTTTTGGAATTGTTCAACTTACCGATAAGGTTTATCTTAAAGATGTCCCGTTTGTGCCAAAGCTAGACTGTAATCTTATATCCGTCGGTAAACTCACTAAGGACCTTAATTGGACAAATCACTTTTAAAGACAATCGGTGTATTTTCCAAGATACTTATTCACAAGAAGTAATGGAAAGAGCCAAAACTTGCTCGGGGATCGTTTATTGTTCACCCCGCCGAAGACGAAACCCGAAGACCGAATCGCCTCGGCGGCTCGCTCTCAAACTCGTGGACAATATTATGTTATGGCATTATAGATTAGGACATCCTAGTTTTGGTTATTTAAAGACTTTAACTCCCGAATTATTTAAAGGATGCAATCTTAATGATCTTCAATGTGACATATGTCGGTTGCCAAACTCACCAAATCTGTGTATGCTAAATTACCTCACTTACCCTCCTCACCTTTCACCCTAATTCACAAAGTGATGTATGGGGGCCCTCAAGAGTGAAAAGTATAACAGGGGAAAAGGTGGTTTGTCACCTTCATTGATGATCATACCAGAAACACTTGGTTATTTCTAATGAAAGACAAATCTGAAGTTGGACCTATCTTCCAAGATTTTTATCATATGGTTTCCACCCAATTTGATACTAAGATCAAGATCTTAAAGACTGATAATGCTCTGGAATATTATGAGTCTAACCTCAGTAACTTCTTGACAAACCAGAGGAATTGTTCATATCAGTAGTTGTGTGGAAACACCTCAACGAATGGGGTTGCCGAAAGAAAGAAACAGGCATCTGCTGGAAATGGCCAGATCAATCATGTTCACTACACATGTTCCTAAATACATGTGGGGTGAAGCTATACTTGTTGCAACTTATTTACTCAATAGACTTCCCAGCAGAGTGTTAGGTTTCAAAACTCCACTCCAAACCCTACCGACCACACACTCCCGCCATCATCTTGTTTCCCGATTTGCCTCCAAAGATCTTTGGTTGTACCGTGTTTGTGTATATCCATGCTCAACACGAAGTAAACTTGATCCTAAAGCTCATAAGTGCATTTTCCTTGGATATGCACGGGACGAGAAAGGTTACAAGTGTTACTCTCCTACCGAAAAGAAATTTTACAATTCTAGGGATGTGAAATTCTTTGAAAGGACTCCATATTACAAAAACCTGCGATCCAATCAACGATGGAAACCCGATTGAGATTGAACTAAGTCCGTTCCCTCGGCAAACCATTTACCCTCGGCGAGTCCTAACCCTCGGCCAGCTCGCCGACATTGAGTCTGCGACTCTCGGCAACCCGCCGACCCAAAACCTACGATCCTCGGCGGGCCGAACTTCGCACCCTGCGACTCTCTACGGCCTACTACTCCTCGGCAACCTCCCGGACAAGAGTCTACCGACCCGAGCCCGCCGATCCCGAGCCTCACGACACTCGGCAATCTACGGATCCTCGGCGGCACTGCGCCGACATTGATGATAGGCCTATTGCTCTTAGGAAGGGAAAGAGATCATGCACCGATCACTCTATTCATTCTTATTTATCTTATGATAAGTTGTCTCCTGTCTTTGCCATGTTTACACGGGACTTGGACTCTCACTCTATTCCTAAAAATATTCGGGAGGCCCTTCAAAATGATAAGTGGAAGGTCGTCGTTAAAAGAGATGATCGCCCTCCCGGATAATCATACTTGGGATCTCACAACTCTTCCAAAAGGCAAGAAGACGATCCGCAAATGGTTATTCACTATCAAGTACACTAGCGATGGCACTATTGACAAGTACAAAGCCGATTGGTAGCCGGGGATTCACTCAAACTTATGGCATTGACTATAAAGAAACTTTTGCACCAAAGTGGCAAAGCTCAACACCGTCGGGGTACTAATTTCTCTACCGTCCAACTTGACCGGCCTCTTCATCAATTGGACATCAAAAATGCTTTTCTAAATGGGGACCTTACCGAGGAGGTTTATATGACTATACCTCCCGGTTTTATCAATCCTCATACTCAAGGCAAGGTGTGCAACCGATGCAAGCGAGGAAATCTCTATATGGCTCGAAACAATCACCAAGGGCTTGGTTTGGAAAATTAACAACCGTGGTCAAAGCTGCCGGATATCACCAATGCAATTCGATCACACTATGTTCATCAAGACAACCAACCGAAGAGGTCTATTCTTATTGTCTATGTGGATGATATCATCCTTACTCGGAGATGACCTCTGCCGAGATCCAACACTTGAAAGAACTGGCGGCAAAGGTATTTCGTGTTAAAGACTTGGGTTTACTTAAGTATTTTCTTGGCATGGAAGTAGCTAGAAACATCAAAGGAATCTCGGTCTCCCAAAGGAAATATGTACTTGGACTCGTTGAAGGAAAGCGGCATCTTTGGGGTGCAAACCCGTCGTATCCCCGCAGACCCCGTCATACCTGTTTGCATGGTGACATTCTTGTCGAAAGGATCAATATCAAAGACTTGTAGGGAAACTCATTTATCCGTCCCATACAAGACCCGATATTGCATATGGCGTCGGTTGGTTAGCCGGTTCATGCATTGCCCTGCCGAGCAACATTGGGATGCGTGAACGGGATACGGAGGTACCCGAAGTCCACTCGGCCGGGCTTACATTTCACCAAGTCTCCTGATAGATCAATCAAGGTCTACACTGATGCTGATTGGGCTGGATGTCACATTGACAGAAGATCTACCACAGGCTATTGCTCATATGTATGGGGAAACCTAGTTACTTGGAGGAGCAAGAAACAACCTACTGTGTCTAGAAGCAGTGCTGAAGCTGAACTCAGGGCACTTGTTTTAGGCATTTGTGAAGCTCTTTGGCTCAAAAGAGTACTTACTGAACTTCAGCAACCTATTCGGCAACCTATCAACTCCTGTTGTGATAATAACTCGGACTATGCATGGCAGAGGATCCGGTCCATCATGACAAAACAAAACATGTGGACATTGACGGACACTTTCGAAGGAGAAGATTGATGCCAAGATTATTCAACTCCGGTATGTTCCCTCGAAGATCAAAATGCGATATCCTTACCAAGGCTATTCCACCTCTTACGTTCGACGGACTAAGTAGCAAACTTGGCGCATCAATATATACGGCCCGGTTTGTGGGGGGTGTGGAAATATTGGAAATATATCACTCGACGGTCTGCGAGGCTCGAGCGAGGTGATCGGCGGTGGCGATCCTCATGATCACAGCGAGACTATGTTGTGCATAACTTTATTTGTACACTTTATTTATTTGTAAAAGACATATTAATTGTGATACATATAAACAATTAATATGTCAAACTCTAGTTTACTTTATGTCATAGACATAGACATAGATTGTACTTTTACTTTTTGCTTTTGTGCCGCCCACGCCTACATACTCAAGTGGCCGCCCTAGCTAGCTAGTCTCTCTCCAAATTGTATCTATTTATACTCCTTCATTATCAATGAATAAAAGATAAGTTGAAGTTTTCTCTTGTGTTAACACATTCTCAAACTCTCTTCAATTTTTAAATATAGTTTGCATTAAATTTGGTTATGTAACACATTTGCTGTTTCATTGTTACGTTGAGACCTTCAAAATTGGTGGAAAGAATTTTTGTTGTGGTTCCTCTCAAAATTGGTTGAAAGAATTTTGGTTGCGGTTCCTCTCACTTTAGTTGACACGTTGACCCTTGGAGGAATGAATTCAATGGATTAGACATTGTTTTTGTTTGTCATGAAATTGTAAAAAAAAAAGTTTACTGATAATTTATATATTTATAGATATCCTTTTATATACTTATAGATATTTCGGGATAGATTATTCGTTATTATTAGCAGTTAATTAAATCTACATCTGTTAATACATACCAACAAAACACATTTGGATAACACTATTTCGCTGTTTATTCTCTGCACTTTCTATAATTCTCTCGTCCCAAACATTAAAATTACTCTCAGGCACCTCATCCACCGTATGCATTGTTTGCATTCAATGAGGGAAGACTTTCTCTCCCAATGGTAGATTGAAGAAGCACAACGAAGTATGCACTGTTTGCATAAATGAGGTAAGACTTTCTCTCCCAATGGTGGATTGAAGAAGCACAATGAAAATGCTCACAAGCCGTATAGAAATTTCTCTACTTTAGCCGATTTGTGAAGTCTATGCAAAAGTCTTCTTGAACAAATTGGTACATTAGCGATTACTTTAGCCGTATAGAAATTTCTCTACTTTAGCCGCATAGGAGACAAAGAAATTTCTCATTTATTTTTTATGTGATACCCTGAAAACATCAATGATTTTTTTTAAAATAATTTTTAGTAGTATTTTATGGTTGCTATCACTGATCGTTAAATAGAACACTTGGGAGTGAATACGTACATACATGTAGAATATTACTCCTTCTGTCTCGTAATATAGAGCATTTCCCAAGATCAAGGACGGAGCGAGGAATTTTTTTCTGGGTGGGCTGGCGTAAAATTTTTTTATAATGCTATTTTATGAAGCAAAAAAACGAGGTACGAAATTCAGCACAAAAAAAAAAAAACCACTCAGAGCCTTAAAACAGTATCACCCAAGAGACATTCATTTTATACAAATAGTAAACCAAAAACAACAAAACATAACTTGAATGACTCGCTAGACACGTGCTTACGGTACCCAATTCATCTTTAACAATTTTTTTTTTTAAAAGTGCCAATGCTAAGTAGACCGTGAATGATTTTTTTTAATGATTATATGGAAATTGTTATTATGAATACAGGGAATTGTTTTTTTTTTTTTTTTTTTTTTGGGACCTGCAGATGATTAGAAAAGGAATTAGAAAAAAAAGGGAATTAGTCTAAATCAGGGTGGGCTTTTTTCATTTTTATCTGGTGGGCTGAAGGTTTTGGGCTTGGTTCATAGGGTACTAATAAAAAAATTGGGGTGGGCTTAGCTCCCCCAAGCCCCTAGACTACCTCCGTCCTTGTCCAAAATTAAATTCATTTAGATAACCAATTAAACATTTATTATATTTTTCTCTTTTTACCCCTCATTTATTAGATACTCATAAAATTTTCATTACTTTGTATTAATAACGGTCAAATGTATTTTTCATTAATTTAACAAATTTTCTTAATCTGTGTGAAAAAACTCAAACGTATTTAGATTTTGGGACGAAGGTAGTAGTAACTTACTGAATTTTGTCTTTGCTCAACTAATGCAATTTTTTTCTAGATGCACATTCTTAGTAGTGTCAAGAACATGTTGGAAGTTACGCTTTGACCGCCAAACAATGTATCAATCTTGTAAACTCGACTATGTCCGAACGGATGGACGATACGGAGGAGCCACCGAATTAATATGAAACTATATACAATTTGACCCCAAAAAAAAAATACATACAATTAATCAATCAACACCATTTACGGTCTAAAAGAAACCTTTTTGGATGAGGTTTTAAAATTTAAATACAATTAATCAATCAACACCATTTACATTCTAAAAAGAAACCTTTTTGATATAATTTTGGGAAACCAAAAAAATATAGAAACCCCTCAAATTAAAATTCATATTCTATTGAAATAAACTGAAACAACAAACCTCAATGGCCGTACAAAGGATTTCAAAGCATTTTAAAAGTTCTTCATCATATAAAACAAATGATACTGATGTTCAGATAAACTCGTCAGTTTTGGTAATCGTAAAAAGATGAAATGAACATCAAGATTTGCCGTGTAAAACATGAGGATGAAATAAATTATGTAATGTGGTAGGACCATTTAATTAAGATATCTCTATCTCCACTATATTAAAAGAGTGAGTTTGTTTTCTTCAAAAAGTGTTTCTCATTAAAAGTGTTTTCTCTTATTATTTTATTTCAATAAATATATAATAAATATTAATTAAATTGAAATAATAAAAATCACGTTTATATTAAAGACTTTGCTATTACTTACACAAAACACTACGCAACAAAAAGGAACGTAGTTTAGAGGATAATTATTATCTTAATGGTAAATAAATTTAAGTAGTAATTAATTCATTAAAAAGAAAAGGAACACGTTTGCATTAAATTGAATTAAATTAAATTAAATAAATAAATATAGTGTATATATATATATATATATATATATATATATATATATATATATATATATATATATATATATATATAGTAGTTATTAAAAGTGTGAGTTTGTTTCCACAAAAAGTGTTTCTCCCTGATTATTTAATTTCAATAAATATAATAAATTTTTCCTTTTGTAGGAACCATAGTATTTTATTAATCAATATCCGTCGAACAGGCGATCAAAACGTCACCCAGGGCGAGGTGCCCCAAGGTGTCCGAGAAGAAAGAAACATCCATGTCGTGCCAATAGATGCGCCGGGACATTCCCCACACGCCGAATAAAAGAAAACGAAACAGACACTAAACCAGACAAAACCGCCAAACAGTCCTGGAGTAGGCAACCCTGAGCGGTGAGGTCCTCCCTTGGTCGACGAAAGCGCGCTATGCATGCCAAACAATCACTCTCCACCTTCAACCGTTGAATCCCTAAGTGCTGCGCCTCTGCCAAACACAAAGAGATAGCTTTAAGCTCCATATACTCTGTCGGGTCACCAGGACCGAAGTGGTATGCAAAAGAGTGAAACACAAATCCTTGTGAGTCACGGAAGATTACCCCAACGCCTGCAGCTGTCTCGGTAATATAATAGATATTACTTAAATTAAAAAAGATTGAACAGGCTAAAATCCAATTTTTAATACAAAACAAATAATGTAATGCAATTACATTATTACAAACCCTAGCCGCCTTCCGAATCTCCTTCTTTTCCGACGACCAGAAGCCTGCCGACCTCTCCCTTCAATCCAAATGGAAGACCATTATATGGAGCAATCTCAAGAGGAACATGACCTATTGAATCGAAGTGGATACCAAGGAAAATCACCAATCGTACACGATTCTCTAGCATGGATGACAAGAAGCGGTATAGATGTAATCAATGCCTGGTATGCCGACCTAAAATCTATATTTGCGACGATGAAGATGAGAGTGAACTCACTTAATACGCCGATGTAGTTGAAAGTCAGTTTGCAATGGTAGCGATGGGTGAAGATGAAATTGTGGTTCTCCTATATGAATGCCTCGATTTGTAGAGACCATGGCGCAAGGCTCTCAATCAAATTGTTGGGTAAGTCTATTTTGAACACAAGATCAAAACCACCCTAGCATTGGTCCGTTTTCTAGTAATCCCAGTTAAAGTCCTTAAGGATTCTTTTGTACGCAGACTAGGAAATTTGATTGGCAAGGTTATCAAGGTAGATACAGTAACTTTGAGGAATGCACGCGTAAAATTCGCAAGGGTCTGTGTGGATCTCAACGTAGGAACCATGGTTAAGCCGGCCTACCATACAACTGAATAAGAAAATATATCAAGTGGAATATGAAGGCCTTCAATTGATCTGTTTCGAATGTGGAAAATTTGGCCATCGTATGGAGAGCTACCGATATAGAGAGACCCAAGAAGCAAACAAAGAGGATTCCTCAAAGAATAAAACACCGGCCTCTGCTGGACCAACTAATGACAAGCCCTTTGCTCCCTGGATGATTGCTCAGACAAGATGAAGAAGAAATCCAAATGTGACAAGGAATCCAAGAACATAGGAAGGATAATATAAAGTAGAGAAGGACCACCCAGATCAAGATCAAGAAACATGATCCAGATTTAATGTGTTGCACAATGTGAATGTTGAAGAATGAATGTTAGGGTGAAGGTAGATGTTGATGCTCTAAGGCAGAGGGTTAATTCAGTCTAATACTATAAGGGTCCAGCAGTAACAATAGAAACATCAAAGCAAGCAGAAGTATATACTAAATCTAAGAAGAAGACATGGAAAAAAGCTGTTGGGTCTTCTCATAAACCATTCAGAGTTGCCGACGGTGAGAGGCCTGCAATGCAAACTGAGTCTGTCAAAAGAAAGGGACAAGGCTCAAATCCAGATAGAGGGACTACCTAACACAAAAAGAACCCAAATCTGAAAAATAAATCTCTTGTCTAAGTTGGTGGTAGGAATAAAGCCTAAGGCCCAACCTTGGAGCAACCCAATGCCATCAAAATTTTGAAAAGAACCATACTGCTCTTATTAAGATGCAGAGTGACTATTTGAAAAATAACCCTCCGGATAAATCTGTTCTGGGAGGACATTCAATGGATGTGGATAATGTCAATCCTTTATTTGATGAAGCCATGGGGAATTTCTCCATAGGATCCTAAATAGTTATAATGCGTCTACTAGCATGGAATTGCCGTGGAGGTAGCTCTGTAGGTTTTCTTAAGCATCTACGTCTGATCCATTCAGATACATTGCCTGACATCCTCTTTTTGATGAAAACCAGATGCGACAGCCAGATAGAAAATATCATTCTCGTGAAGAGTACTTTTACGAAAGTCTTTGTTGTTGAAGCTAAGGGGTACTCAAAAGGGCTTTGGTGTTTCCGGAATGAAGCAAACATATCATTGCATATCATCTCCTATAACAATCAATGTCTTAACTTGGTGATCACACACAATGCAAAAATCACTCATTTACGCCTCTCCCACACCTACTACCGAAAATGAACTCTAGGAGTATCTTGAAAGACTATATGTTGTTATCGATCATCCTCAATGTTTGATTGGGGACATCAACCAAGTCATATTCCAGAAAGACAAAAGAGGGGAAAGATAAATGTTAAGGGGTTTAATGCGAGTAAGTTCCGGCGAATGACACAATGCTGCCACCTCTTAGAGATCCCTTCTAATGGCCCTCGATTTACTTGGATGGCTGCCACTCATGGAACGAAAAAAATACAGGAAAGTGGATCAATCTTGGTGCACCACGTCATGGATTTAAGTGTACCTGAAGATAATGAATAACCCAAACTTATTCTATTTCTAAGAACTTGTCTTGAACACGAAGATATTGAAACATTTGTAGAACAATGGAACTTCCATGGAGATATCCATTCAATGTTTGAGAACTTCAAGTTAGAAGCAAAGAAATGAAATTAATTTAAAACCATATTTGGAAACATCTTTGACCGATAGAAGAAATCTCTATCAAGATTGGAAGTTATTGAGAGGAGTCAAGAGCTCTATACCTCAGATTTCCTAAAAAATCTCCATGCAGAAATTTCTCTTGTACTCAATATCGTCTTTGATCAAGAAGAAGTGTACTGGCATTAATGATCCTAACATCAATAGATGGTTGATGGGGAACTTAATACCCATTTCTATCATCTTACGACCACCAGAGAACAACACAAACATAATGTGTTGAGCCTCAAAGATCACAGTGGCAGTTGGACCTATGATCAAGAAAAATTCAATCCTATGCCCACATGTATTCCAAAGATAGTAAAAGTCCGAATGACAAAGAGGCTGTCAAGCTTAATTCACTACCATAATCGGATATTTTGCTGATCAACAGAGAGGTTTCGGATTTTGAGATTCAAGAAGCCCTTTTCAATATGGGTGCCTCATAAAACCTAAGGCCCGGATGGTATACCTGCCATTTTCCTCAAGAAATGTTGGCCCCAAGTCTGTCATTTGATCACCCAGTTTGTAAATTCTGCATTTATTAACAGATGTCTAACCTCAGCATTACCGAACTTCTCAAGTCATCTCACGTAACACCAAACTTATTCTCTCATTTTCATGAGTGTTCCCACTTCAGGTATACCTAGGTTCTTGAAAAAGGACCTCCAAAATATCACAACGTTGTAGCATCATTCAAAACAACATATCTAAATTGTCCTCCTCTTTCTCATATTTTCTTCGCAAACGACTTATTTCTCTTTGGGGAGGCTTCTGTGCACCAGGCTAATATTATTCAAGGGGTACTTGATTAATTCTGCAAATTTTTGGGAAAACGTATTAGCACGAAAAAGTCTACCTTCTTTGTATCCATAAAGGTCTCTCCTCAATTGAGAAGCCCAATTAGTCAGCAGCTGAAGATGAACAACACGGAGAATTTTAGTAAGTACTAGGGAATCCCTCTTCATCCACGTCTAAAAATCAAGACTTATAATTCATCTTGGATTAAATGAGGTAAAAACTTAGCTCTTATAATGTGAAGGCTCTCACTAAATTGGAGAAAACCATTATGATCAACAGTTCGCTTTCCACTTTACCAAATTCCCAAGGACATATGAAGTGAATAAGATATGTAGGCAGTTATGAGTTCTTGTATTTTAATCAATAATCCTCCATATATATAATTAATTATTTAAATGACAATAAAGTCTTAACATGTACTATTTATAGCTGAAATACATTAAAATGTGAACACGTGTGTACTTAAAACTACATACCAAACTTTTTGGGTGCATTTATCTTAACTATATTATTTTTGCTTAAAATATAAATGTCTAAAGATTTATCAGACTTGAGAAAATTCCATTATGCATACAAGTTAGTAGTAATCAATAGTTTATTAGCTTCAAAATAATGATATATGTAACATGTAATTTATATTTTTTTCATATTTGAAAAAGAATAAAATGATTCCATCTATTAAAGAACAAATCCCAATAAGACTTATCTCAATGGTTAAACTGAGGCCCTGTGACTTCGAGTCCCACCGTGTGCATGTATGAGTTTAAGTCCTCTAAATGCGGTAATTTCGTTTCAGTGAAAAAAATAAGATAAAGAACAAATTAAAAAGAATGACAGCATTTTGTAATAGTTATCATCATTCAACATGCTTTTATTTTATATACATACCTAACTACACATGTAATGTCAAACAATAGTGTTTTTTGTTTTTTTTTTTTTTTTTTAAATTTTAAAACTACTTGCTTTAGCCAAAACACGTGCGGAACACGTACATTTTGCTAGTATTATGTAATGTGGTAGGAGCATTTAATTAAGAGTGATACTCGGGGACCGAAGGCTGCTCATCCGGATGATTTCTCAACCGATTATGACATGGTTTTAACCTATAGTTACCCTGTGTTCACCTCGAAAAGATACCGGGACCCCGAGAGGTAAAACACCGAAATATAGTAACTTACTGAATTTTGTCTTTAGCTCAACTAATGCATTTTTTTTTCTCAGATGCACATTCTTAGAGTCAAGTATATGTTGGAAGTTACACATTGACCGCCAAACAATGTAAGGTTGTGATCAATCTTGTGAACTCGACTATGTCCGAACGAATGGACGATACGGAGGAGCCACCGAGTGATTATGAAACTACATGTAGAGATGAGGTTTAAAATTTAGATCAATCAATCAACACCATTTACGGTTTAAAAAGAAACATTTTTGGATATAATTTTGGCAAACAAAAAAAATATAGAAACCGCACAACATAAAATTTCATATTCTATTGAAATAAACCGAAACAATAAACCTCAATGTCCGTACAAAGTATTTCAAAGCATTTTAATAGTTGTTCATCATATAAATATAATGATACTAATGTTAAGAGAAACTTGTCAATTTTGGTAATTGTAAAAAGATGAAATAATCGTCATAATAATCAGAGTTAGACCACAATTTAAATGACGAAAACTCAGTAACTCTGATTTCTCGAATTATCAAACACAAGCAAGATGAATTAATCCTCATAATTACGAGAAATTGCTAGAGATATACATTGTATACAATGTCCAATGTGTCTATTAAAGCAGGACCATACACTATAAGGGCTAGCTTGTAAAAATCCTATGTATTTACTTTTTGCTGGAAGGGTGGGGGTGGGGGGAAGTGATTTTTATCCGGCCCGGGGATGAAAACGTGCTAGTATGCTCGGGAGACACGTTTAACATCCTTCCAACGGTGACCCGTAGGACAATGCATATATTGGCCAAGATTATTGACAACAAAAGATATATCCGGCTGTGTAATTGTCAAATATTGTAGTGTCCCAACTATTTGCCGATAAATTCCTCCAGTGGATAAAGGTATGCCGAAGGTCTTAGAGAGATAACCGGATTGGTAGCCATTGGGGTTAAACAACATTTAGCTCCCAGCATATTGGTCTTGTCTAAAAGGTCAATTACATAAGAGAAGTCCAGAGGGGGTGTGGAGAACTTCAATGCCAAGGAAAAATGATAAGGGATCCAAATTTTTTATAGGAAATTCGGTTTGCAGAATGCCAATGATAAGCGAAGTCCAGAGGGGTGTTGAGAACTTCAATGCCAAGAAAACATGATAAAGTGACCAAAATCAAAAATACGAAACTCGGATTGCAGAATGACAATAGTTACAAGGATCGTAATTGAAAATAACCTATTTAATATCTATGGATGAACCTTTATATTACTTCTCGGAGGAGAATTATGATACAATAGTTATTTTTAAGAATAATTTCAAATGGATGATTGTGATGTATCAAATTCATCCGTACACATCTGTATTATGTGTGAGAGATGGGCAAGAACTGATTGAGAAGACTCTTCCACTAATTATAACCCACAAAATCGATGATACATCAAAGTTCCCATGTTAAAAATCGGTGTGGCGCGATTATTATATATTTATCTCTTCCACGTTTTAGCATAAGTACAATAAATTTCTTTTTTAATAATACATTTAAATGATCATGTGAGTGATGAGCCTTGTGTAATAAGACAAATGAGTGTTGTATAAGAAATTATGATAATCTGTGAGGGTAATTTTGTCCATAGGATATCTTGTGTAATCCCTACTTACCCTTGCTATATAAATAAACATCTCCATTTCAGGCGTTCCACACCCCTAACATTTCCTCGCGCGGCCTATTTCCACTTTTTCTTCATGTAAATTAGGAATCGTTTCCAAGATGAGTTTTAGTCATTTGAAGGTGCAAGCAAAGGGAAAAGTTGGAGGACATGGTTCGGTATATCCATATCCGATCTGCATCCTCTGCATCCCATATAATCGCAAAAACGATTCGATCTATCTTTCAAACACGATTTTCTCGATATAATTCAAAGATGAAACCGCCAACAGCATCCAAAGGTATATTTTAAGACATTTAATTCGATAGCTTAGTGCAATATACGTACCTAAATTATGTTACAATTCAATATCTCCTTTTGAATTAAATTGCAAAGATTCTGATTGATACAAAACATTAGATCTATTAGTGTTCTTTGAATTTTTTTTTTGTAAATTTTGTTTTGGCTGTCCGCAGATTATGAAGTTGATGTTCATGTACCACATTTCTTTGCTATTAGTCTTAGGTCGGTTATTAAATCATTTTATTACAAATTGATTAAATAAAAATCAGCCCAAACCTTTATTTTTTTTCTTCGAACTTTATTCCGCAAACATAATACATCAAATTTATTCTTATTATCTAAAGTTCTTTAGCATTTAAAATGAATATTGCATTGCTGTTTTTTTTTTTTTTTTTTTCTCCTTCATGATTTTGTCGTGCAACCATTGTTGGAAGTACAGTTAGGAGCAGAAAGTTGAACCATTAGAGTCTTTTATTTTGAATCTCTTTCATATAATACATTTTAATCGTGTGAGAGCTTATTCTTTTTCATATAATACATAATACATACTCTTGTAATGAATATCAGTTGATACAACTTTCTTATAAAAATTGTCCATTGGTTTAGGCTACATGGCCGATCTTGTAATATCGGATTTTTTGCATTTTGTTTTTCTTTTTCCTCGCCACATTAGCCGATCTGGGGAAATACATGTGTGGTCACTCCATTCATGTGAAGTGATGGTGGCTATATTGGGACCGTCAGTTTTTAAATGCATTTAAATTGTGTAATTCAAATTGTTTCATCTCTCACTTCATTTCAAACTAGACTCACTAGACAAGTATTTCTCCTTAAGCCGCCATAAGTCAATTATGAGTCTTGTCTTTTCAGTTTTTTTTTTTTGGTTGAGGGGTTGTCTTTTCAGTTTTGATTATAGCGTTTTAAGAGTGACCACAATGATGGCCTTTTTACCCTTTCTAAATGTATTATAGGGTGAATCCTCAACACCCAAACTCACAATGGCACCCTATCCAACTCCCTATCCCCAATTAAAATTAAGGCTCACCCCAAAAATAGGAAGGCTGCTAAATGAATAGTTGCCTCATTTTTAACTCCACCCACCATAAAAAAATGCGTTGCAGCTCCAAGCCATTTTCCTTCTAGCATTAAAATATATATATATATATATATATATATATATATATATATATATATATATATATATATTCCAATTAGAGTGATGAAATAAAATCATGCAAACTGTTTTATTTCATCTTGTCATAGCTTATAGTAGTCTAGGCAACCAACTTGTGTGGGCCACAACCTATGTGTGTGAGTTAGTTAGTTGAAATATTAATAGATTATAAACTGACATATCATTTATTTACATGTAATTATAATTAAGGGGTTATCATTTGCACCACTACTCGTGCACCACAATAGAACCAATTTTTCGTAGGTGAATTATGAGAACCGACTTTGATTAAAAGCCCTATAAATAATAGTGTCGATATACATAGACATATATACACATGTAAATATTAAAACACACAGGCACATATTTTGTTTATACATATATATATATATATATATCCTGTTTTGTCTGGTTTTTGTTATAGAAAACCATTATCAAATTGTTTTTCCCGGTTTGTTTTTTCACAATATAAAAATCAATCAAAAAACATGGTTTACGCCTTTCTGGTTTGGATCGGTTTGTTTTTCAGTGTTTTGTTCACCCCTAATTTTCCGGACTTACTTATGTATATATTTTAAAATATTTATTTATTACTTTATTGATTTGCAGACGGGCGGCACTAATTGTTATAATACTTGAAAACCTATTAAAATGACATAAATTGGTAGCTATATAGAGTCATTGATTATGGGTCTACCTGCTTTTGAAGTTAGCTCTATCCGTTACATTGGTGTTGGATTGGATTTTGGAGAAGCACAGAAGCGTTTGATTTTAAGGCCGCACCACAAGACCACATCATTTTGATTCCTCCTGTCCCCTCTCCCTGTCACCACCCACACACAACACACATATAGCAAATGGAATACACCTTCCAACCTGCCTTGCTTTTGCAAAATTTAGACTTTTGCTTTCTGACTGCGATATACACCAGACTTCTGCTTTCTGACTACGATATACACCAACTTCATAGCCAAGTAAATGAAATGTAAAGAGTAAAAAAAACCAAAAACAAAACTGGATTACTATCGATTTGAAGTTAGCTCTATCCGTTACATGGGTAGTGATGTGATTTCATTGATCTGCGCATGTTTTTCTGTCGATTTTGTATATATATGGAATTAGCAAATTTGATGATCCAATATTTTTTCTATTTCTCGCTATCACTAATACCAATTTTTGCTTCTTTTTTACTTGCTAAAAGGTCCTTATAGCTACGGAAATGAAACCATCTGTTGATTACCGCTTGAAGGAGAATCTTACACTTCAAATGAAATGAAATAGACTCCATTACCGCTTGAAGGAGAACCTTATACTTCAAATGAAACGAAATAGACTCCATCTGTTGATTTCCGCTTGAAGGAGAACCTTGTAACCTTGTACTTCAAATGAGAAAAGTATGTTTTGTTTACTTTGGTCAAAAAGTGGTCATTAGTATATCTGACCCTGATTATTTTATTGTCATTAAGATTTATTAAGATCTTTGATTAGGGCTTGGATAATCATAAAAGTATTATAGAAACGGGCTTGATTTCTCCCCACCAAACGACACTTCCACCTCACCAAACTTACAACTTCCACCTCCACCCCCACCACGACGACCAGACGTACGACTTCCACCTCACCAGACTTACAACTTCCACCTCCACCCCCACCAGGACGACCAGTCGTACGACTTCCACCTCACCAGACTTACAACTTCCACCTCCACCCTCCAGATGTAGCAGATAATGAATTCAGGAATTACAATCTTGCGTGATAATGAGTTTGTATATATAACTATTTTAGGGATTACAATCTTGCATGATAATGAGTTTGTATATAGGTGCGTGTAAGTATGACTCGATTCTGTATATAGGATGCGGACGCCATACCTTACATATTTTTGAGGATTGATTATTTTGGGTGAAAGATATGAGAGGTGAATTACAATGTACTGTCGCAAATGTAACATTGGACATTGTATATAGGAAATAAAAGGTTCATTTGAATGCATAGAGTATAGACATTGGGTTTTATTAGACATGTATCATTGGGACATTGTATATAGGGAAAAAAAACTTGGGTTTTATTTGCCTTGTATCATTGGGACATTGAATATAGGAGAAAAAAACTTGCGTTTTATTTGCCTTGTATCATTGGGACATAGAATATAGGAAAAAAAAAACTTGGGTTTTATTTGCCTTTTGGAATGGAGAGTTGGATTCAGGACGATGATAGGCTATATGTCTACAATCTGAAATTAGGAACTTTTAGGAATTCGGGCAAAAATACAATTTTTACGTCTCACATGATGAGCCTGCCTTGTTTCATTAAGGAATTGGAAGTCTGAGATATGTATGGTGGAAGAAAATGAGAATAGCCAAGAGAGATCCAGATAAATGAGGTAACTTGTGGTGATAATGAGCATACCAGTTTGTTGTGAATTTATTTATCTGGTTATCAAAAAGGGGTTTAATTATGTGATTTAAATGGTGAATTGTTCCAAGCTATTGATTGTTTATCATTCTGCAAAATTTATACGACTTCTTGTGTTTCGATTGTTGGTTTACAGCTATTGAGGTGGTGCGTTCTGTGGTCGATCCCAACAAGTACCAAGTTTCAAGCGGGGTAGTCGATAAGCATATATGTGGAGTAAATAAGCATAAGAGATTTTGTGGGCAATGTTTATCACAATATGTGTAGTCAATATATAGTTGATAAGCATATATGTAGAATCAATAAGCATAATAATTAGCATATATTAGTCAATAAGCATATATGTGGAGTCAATAAGTATAAGACTTAGCATATATGTGGAGTCAATAAGCATAAGATTTTTTTGTGGATAAGGTTTATCACAATATGTGTAGTCAACAAGTATATAAGAATTTTTGTGGGCAAAATGTTTGGCATAAGAATATCACAATGTTAAGGGTGATTTTATACGTTTTATAAGGATATATTTTATATCAATTTCCCCTATATGTGGATGTTTTTCATAGAAATCGAGCTTTATATTGAAATATTGAGCAAATGGTGTTTTTAATAGTTAAATTGCAAAACGTAACGAATTATGTGCTTAAATTGTGATTTTATATTATTTTGGAGTTATGTTACGCTTTGGTATGTTTTTGATTATTGTAGATACACGAGATATGGATTAGAAGAGGATTTAAAGATGAATTAACTGAAGATTTATATGATGGAGAGGAGATAAAGATGGAAGGAAAGGATAAAGATAGAAGAAAATCGAAGATCAAGCCAGTGAACGAACGTTCAAGGTCCGTCCAGAGTGGACGGGCGTCCAGAATATTAAACGGGCGTCCAGGAGAGAAATTTGATACAGAGAGTTTGGACGCAGCCTGGACGGGCGTCTGAAGGAAGTCCAGAAGAATGGACGAGCGTCCAGGAAGACCAGACGGCCGTCCACGGCCGACTTAGCCCTGGCCGACTTAAAACCCTATAAATATCAGCTGCGCCCCAACCCTAATATCATCAGATTTTTACACGAAAAATACACACAAAGCAGCCGCCTTCTGAGGTTTTCAAGGCCGGTCACCCGAGCCTTGTGCTCGGTGATCCGGGTTAGATTAGGATGCTTTTCTTTTCGTTGTTGATTCATGAAGATCATCCATCGTACCAAACTATGTGAGTTTAATCCTTTTTAATTTATTCAGTCTTTGTTTATTTTCATGATCTTTGATTGGTTTTGTATCTTTCTATGCGCTTTATGATGCTATTGTGTGACTAGATCGAGAGATCGGTTGCTAATTGTTGTCTAACGTAGATGAGAATCGTTGTTAGGCTAGATCACCATAGAAAGATAGGATCTTTAATCGTTAATTCGTGACAAATTAATTGGTTAATTATCTAGGTTGCTAGATTCTAAAATACGGGAGTTAACTTGAATCTACACCTTCGTTTTGTATGAAAATTGGTCTCAACATTCGGAAGAGGAGAGATCGATAATTGAATTCACTAAGGGATTAGGAATTCATAGCTTGAGAAACGGATTCACTAAGGAATTAGGAGTTTGTATCTCGTGTAAAGGTGATACCACAATATCGAATTAAAATCATGAGATAAACTTGGATTGGAATCACTTGGTTTGTATATTGTTTGATTCCATGTATCTTTATTTTATGTTTTTCTTAGTTGTTATAGCTTAGATTTATTTTATCTGTCCTATGTGTTTATATGTTTGTTCTTTCGTTTATTTGCTTTCTTGAGTAACAATTGAAAGGAATTAATAAGATTAGATTCAACATCCCAATTCCCTGTGGATCGACCCCTTACTTATCCCGCTTTACTAGCAATTACCCGGTATTCGACCGGTTAGGAGTTAGTTTTGCATATAGGTTAGGGTTTATAAATTGTTTTTGTTTAGTGATGCAAAATCCTCCGAACACACAATATGTGGAGTCAACAGAATAAGCACAAGATATGGGCAAAAGAATGCCGAACAACCAGAAGAGAAGAATGGTGGACAACAAGGACACTCTTTGTGGCCAATATTTCTATGGGCAAAAAGAATGATGAACAACAAGAACGGTTAAGATTAATATAAGTTCGTTTAGGATATCAATGAAAGATTTATTATTATTTTATTTCTTCTACTCTTAATTTATTATAAATCAATTACTTTTCACTACTACACAAGTTTTGCATTAATAATAGTTAAATTGTATTTTAGACTTTTATGATGAAAATTAATTGTATTTAACTTTCACTACTACACAAGTTTTGCATTAATAATAGTTAATTACTTTTTTTTTTTTTGAAATAGTTAATTACTTTTTTAAACTGTGTGAAAAGTTCTAAATTGATTTATATTTTTAGAAGGACGTAGTATGTTATGAAAACTTGATTGTAGTGTGTTGTACAGTTTGTACTACCCTTGATGTCAATTAAAACAATAAAAAGTTACTCATTATTTTTGGATATTTTGTTAAAATAAATTTATTGACTTTCATTTTTCTGCTAAAAGTAATATATACTTAATACTTTTCTGCTAAGATGGTACGGTTTCAATTTTTATTTCTGATTTTCTTGTGAATATTGTTTTGAATAAAAATCCTTTAGCTTGTAGAATAAAACATTTATTGAAGTATTATAGACTTACAAGGTTCGTGATATCTATGGATGAACCTTAACATTTCTTGGACAAGAATTACGTTACAATAGTTATTTGAGAGTTATTTTAATTGGATGATTGTAATGTATCAAATTCACCCATACACATCTGTGATCTATCTATACTATGTGTGATAGATGGGCAAGAACTGATTGAGAAAAATGTTTCACTAATTATAACCCATAAATTCGATGTTAAATCTTAATTTTCCAAATTCCCATGTTAAAATCAGTGCGATTATGATATATTTATCTCTTCCACGTTTTAGCATAAGTATAATAATTTTTTTAATACTCCTTCCGTCTTATTATATATGTCCCGTTTGACTTTTCATAAAAATCAAGGAAACTATAGTTATTGTTTTAAATCTCATTAAATAATCAAATATTTTTACATTTATGCCCTTGAATTAATTGTTGAAAAATTAAATAATGTAAGGTTGGAAGGGCGTTTAAAGAAATGTGTCAATAAATACACAAAGTGAACACCTACTTTAGGCCCATCCTAGAAAGGGAATATGAACACATAAATAGGACGGAATGAGTACTTATTACGATCATGTGAGTGATGAGTGGTATGTAGTAAGACAAATGAGTGTTGTGTAATACAGTAATTATAATAATCTGTGAGGGTAATTTTGTCCATATGATATCTTGTGTAAACCCTACCCTTGCTATATAAATAAACATTTCCCATTTCAGCCGTTCCAGACCTCTTACATCTCCTCAGCCTATATCCTAGGAATCATTTCGAAGATGAGGAGTTGTAGTCATTTGAAGATGCAATCAAAGGCAAAGTTGGAGGACATATATCCATATCCAATCTGCATCCCATATAATTGTAATATCAATTGGATCTACCTTTTAAATGCGATTTTCCCCGTATAATTCAAGGATGAAACCGCCAACATCAGCGAAAGGTATATGTTAACACATTTATTTCGATAGCTTAGCAATATACGTTTCTAAATATTTTATTCGTATATGGTAAGTATAACAGTTATTTTGATCATATAAAAATAAATAGTTATTTTGACACATATGGTAGTGTAATTCGTTTGATGTTCAGTTATTTTAAAAAAAAATAATGTAAATTTTGTTTTTGCTGTCAGCATATTATGAAGTTGATGTTAAGTACTACATTCTCTGTTTCTTTTCTTTGTTATTAGTCTTAGGTTGGTCATTAAATCATTATATTACAAATCGATAAAAAGAAAAACCAGCCTAAATCTTTATTTTTTTCTTCGAACTTTATTCTGCAAGCATAATACATCAAATATGTTATTATCTAAAAGTTCTTTAGCATTTTAAATGAATATTTCATTGCTGTTATTTTCTTTTTTCTTCGGAGCAATGTTGTATCATTATTGTAGCATTAGGGGTAGGAAGGTTGTACCATGAGGATTGGTCAAGTGATATATATTAAAACCGTTCATTTTTACATAATACACTTGCATATAGCTCGATTTGATCGTGAATATGCTTATATTTTGAATGATATTATGTCTTGCTATAAACGAAGAGGAAGTTTTTTAGGCCCACCATCGATCTTAGTGGACGTTGAGTATTGTAATCAGGGGCGGACGCAGGATCTCGGGTAAGGGGGCAGTAAAATTTTTAAAAGCAAATAAAAAATTTAAGGGGGGGCAAACTATATACATCGTACAAATTTTAATGTGTTTTTTTCGGATTAAGGGGGGGCAGTTGCTCACCTTAGCTGTATGTAGGTCCGCCACTGATTGTAATAAACGCTTATTACAACATATGTACATTATATTATATATTTAAGATATATTTTATCTAAATTGTCAATACGAACGGTGCATTGACTTGAGTTTCTTTCGCTTTGGCCTGGTGATTTTTCACAACAGTCTTTCCAAGGCGATACTGGCGGAGCAGAAAAAGCTTGTCGCTGATCTTTCCCATCGGGATCGAGAATCTTGAAACTGAAAATGGAATTGAGCGGTGAGAAGTTAAAATGTAATAACGTGTTCACGGATATTCGAGAATCTAGGGATTGAAATTGGAATTGAGCGGTGGGAAGTTAAAATGTAATAACATGTTCACATATATGTACCAAATGCCGGTGCTTATATTTGAATACATTTTAAAGAATTTGTGTTAATCAAGAAGTAGCAATTAATGTCCAATGTTGATGAGTTTGAACAAATGGTACTTATGTCAAAAGTTGATGTAGTTTTTTTTTTTGAGGGGAAAGTTGATGTAGTTTTTAGTCAAAAAAAACTATAATACGTAGATGACACGTGCCTTCGTGTCGTTTTAGAGATAGAGACGCGTCATATAGTACCGAAAAGTTGTCGAGTTTGTGGTGATTAATTACTGGTTACATCTTTTTGATTGTTTATTTATATGTCTACGGTAAATTAATTGGCTTGCTCCATGATTGCCCTTTTTATGCTTCATTGAGAGTGACCCCAATGATACCCTTTAAACACATCCTTCAAACATATCGTTTTCCGTTACAGTTACACTTTTTCAACACCCAAAAAATAATTCACTCCAATAAGCAACCTTTATACATCCCTTTAAAAATATTTTATGCTTACAAAGTGATATTTGAATACGTCGCACAACGGTAAAAAAAATAAAAAGATGTCGTATCCGTACACAAAAAGAGTTCAAAATAAAAATATAAATATTTGGACAGATTAATTTTTTTTATGGAAAAAATAGTATATATAATTTTTTTTCAATGATGTATATCACCGTTGTGATACTACCGTTGTGCCCGTATCATTACTTGATACATAACGCATTATTATATAAATGATATTGATGTGTGAAATTAATTTATTAGGTAAAAAGAGAGATAAATGGTGTTATCGTTCATATTAAGCGACCTTCATATTTAGGGGGAGCCTTAGTTTTATTTAGGGATATGGTGTTGGGTTGGGAGCCACTGTGGGCTTAAAGGTGGGTTACTTTCCCTCTATATTAGTTTTAGAGGGGGGATAAATCCCCCATTGGGGTCACTCTGACAACCAACCTTTGTGCAGAAACTTCCTTGTTTCAAATTTTCCGTCGGTGATTAGCATTTTGCAATCGCATGTGCACTTCACATTCTTGCACTAATCATTTTTTACCACCTTAATATAAGCAATGAAGATATTCATTTTTGTTTCAATTGATTGTGTTTGAACTATCAAATCCAACACAATAAAAGTTAAATAAAAAAATAGATTTTTGTCCAGAAGGACAAAATTATCAAAAAAATCGGGATATAAGGAAACTGTAATTTAATAAGGACAAAAGTAACAATTATGAAGTAACAAATATGAAGTAACAAACTTGGAATAGAGTAAATAAGAAGTAACAATTGTGAAACACAAAGTAACATTAACACATGAAGTAACTATTTTAAAATAACAATTATGGTTTTTGTCCTTTATAATAATGAAAATGTTACTTTTGTCCTTCCAGACCCATTTATTTTTTTGTCCTTGTGGCCTTCCCCCTAAAAAAAAAGCTCATTTTGTCAAGACGTTAAAACATGAGGTCCTAAAAATGTCACTTTTTTTAAGGGAATTTTGACACTTTTTAGGACCTCATTTTTTAACTTTTTGACAAAATTGACCCTTATCTTTTGAAATAACAATTTTAGGACCTTATGGTTGTGTTTTTTTTTTTTTTTTTTTTTTCCAGTTTTAGGACAAATTCAAAAATTCCATCTAAGTTAACGGCAAAACAGACGGAATTTTTTAATTTACCCTAAAACTGGAAGGAAAAAAAAAAAAAAAAAAAAAAAAAAAAACACAAACATAGGGTCCTAGAATTGTTATTTCAAAATATAATGGTCAATTTTGCCAAAACATTAAACATGAGGTCCTAAAACTGTTAATAGCTCAAAACCGAAGGGAGAACTGCGAGGAGCCAACCCTAGTACGAGAGGACTGGGTTGGGCCAACCTATGGTGTACCGGTTGTTATGCCAATAGCAGTGCCGGGCGGCTAAGTTGGTATGGAAGAATCTGCCGCGCCGCGGGAAATCCTTCTCTATACAAGTTCTCGCACGAGGTTTTTGAACAGAACTTCGATAGGCGAGAGGTGTAAGCACCGCGAGGTGTGAAGCGATCCCGTACTAAACGAAACGACTTTCACTTTCTTTCATTTTTGTTATGGAAATAAACCTCAATGTCTGTACAAAGTATTTCAAAGCATTTTAATAGTTCTTCATCATATAAATATAATGATACTAATGTTAAGAGAAACTCGTCAGTTTTGATAATTGTAAAAAGATGAAATAAACATCCTAATGATCAGAGTTAGACCACAATTTAAATGACGAAAACTCTGATTTCTCGAATTTTCAAAGACAAGCAAGATGAATTAATCCTCATAATTACGAGAAATTGCTAGAGATATACAATGTCCAATGTGTCTATTAAAGCAGGACCATACACTATAAAAGCCAGCTTGTAAAAATCCTATGTATTTAAGGGGGGTGGGGGAGGGGGGTGGGGGGAAGTGCTTTTTATCCGGCCCGGGGATGAGAACGTACTAGTATGCTCAGGATAACGTATCACACGTGTAATACCCTACTCTCGACCCCTAGGTCCACTGGGCGTTACAACACGTACGTTTAACATCCTTCCAACGGGGACTGTTAAGGATCAAGCGCTTACCGTTGTATTAAAACCAATTGGTGCCAACACCCCTATATTTCTTTAGGCACCCTCAAGTGTGGCAATCTCTCACAACACTTGCGCAACTATATTTCTTTAGGCATTCAAGAGTGTGGGCAATCTGTCCCAACACCCCCTCAAGTGTTGGCAATCTGGCCAACACTTGCACAATTTTTTTTTATTAATGTTCCAGCCAAGGTTTGATCCCGTGACCTCTGGCTCTGATACCATGTTAAGATCAAGCGCTTACCGTTGTACTAAAACCAATTGGTGCTAGTAAAGGTGCTACTTTATTTCTTATACATTAAGAGTGTGTGCAATCTGTCCCAACAGTGCATATATTGGCCAAGATGATTGACAACAAAAGATATATCCGGCTGAGTAATTGTCAAATATTGTAGTGCCCCAACTATTTGCCGATAAATTCATCCACTGGATAAAGGTATGCCGAAGGTCTTAGAGAGATAACCGGATTGGTAGCCATTGGGGTTAAACAACATTTAGCTCCCAGCATATTGGTCTTGTTGTCTACGGATTTTTATCTATGCAAAACAAACAAGTAATAAATTTATAATCCGGTTAACCCCAAGTATAAGGATCGTAGTACTAGTGGTTAATGCCGGGTCGATCTTACGGGGAACTAAACGATTGTGGTTCCTAGTTTTTGTCTAACTAAGCTATGTCACGGAAAACTAAACTAAACAGCGGTTAAATAAAACTAAACTGAACATATATGCTGAATATAAACTAGACAGAGGACGAATCCAAAGCTAGGGAGGTTTGGTTGCGAACAAATTACTCTAAAAGTGCAATAGAAAATAAACTAACTAAACAGTTCAAGTCTCAAGGGTTAAATCAAGTTTAATTTGGGCAAACGAGTATTGATCCACCTATCCAACAAACACTAATCTCTCATCCCGATTATATTGCAATTTCTACCAAGTTGTGGTTCATCTTATCAAAGGTATGAATCCTACTTTCGTAGATGATTCGCCTATTAATTTCTATCTTTCGATTTACGGAAATTAACGCGTCATAACATAAACAAAGATGTAAACTTTAACGTTTTAACCTAGATTTCCAACCTATCAACTTTCGTTTGACATAGGTTAAACATCTATTCCTAAATCATGGTGATCTAATGTTTATAAAGACTTTCATCAAATATAAAACATCATACATGCACATCTTTCGATATAAATGCAATTAATCAACATAAGACATGATAAAGGAAACAACTTGATTAAAAACTTACAATATAACCGAAGAATCAAAATTAACGAAAGTTGGATGGCTTCACAATGCTCGTTTGATTGAAGCCTAGCCTCTTAGCATCCTTGAATAGCTTGAATTGTTGAATTAAATTGCATAAACTAAACTAATTTTATCTATGAATTTAAGAACATAAAACTGGGGAAAAACTAAGTAAAAACGCAGCCTATAGCCGCCCCTAGGGTTTGGGGTTCGAGAATTGTAGAATTGGTGTCTCAATGTGTAAAAATAGGCAAGTATTTATAGAGATTTGAGGCGGTTTAACTAAGTCGGCAATCCGGACGCTCGTCCGGTTAAGTGGACGCTCGTCCAAGTGTTCTGAACTCCAATGTAGACGTTCGTCTGGACAGCGTCCAAACTCTCTGATCTTCTTTTTGCACCTTGGACGCTCGTCTCGCTTTTCCGGACGTGCGTTCGCAAGTTCATGATGCCTCGCATTGAATTCTTCCTCTAAACGCCCGTTTGAATTGTCGACGCCCGTCCACTCCCGGACGGGACTTGGACGCCGCTTAGGAATAAAACTTGATTAAATCATCTCTATCTCTTTTCCCCGCCCACTCCATTCGATCATTATCTCTTCTTAAATCTTTATAGCTCGAATTTTAACCCTTTTGATCATCATTTGAGCACGACAAACATACCTATAACACATGGAAAACATCGCAAACTGTAATAAAGTCCAATTAATTATAATTCACGATGAAAACACATAATTTATTCAATATTGCGACTAAGTCCTTAAAAACCTAGTATGCTCAATATTTCCATATAAGGGCCATTTATTATGCAATTAATCCAATTAAGAGGGAAAATACCATAAAGTATATCATAATAAAACATAGATTTTCACCCTTAACACTTGTCTAAAAGGTCAATTACATAAGAGAACTCCAGAGGGGGTGTGGAGAACTTCAATGCCAAGGGAAAATGATAAGGGATCTAATTTTTTTTATAGGAAATTCGGTTTGCAGAATGAAAATGATAAGCGGAGTCCAGAGGGGTGTTGAGAACTTCAATGCCAAGAAAACATGATAAAGTGACCTAAATCAAAAATACGAAACTCGGTTTGCAGAATGACAATAGTTACAAGGATCGTAATTGAAAATAACCTATTTAATATCTATGGATGAACCTTTATATTACTTCTCGGAGGAGAATTATGATACAATAGTTATTTAAGAATTATTTCAAATGGATGATTGTGATGTGTCAAATTCATCCGTACACATCTGTGTACTATGTGTGAGACATGGGCAAGAACTGATTGATAAGACTCTTCCACTAATTATAACCCATAAAATCGATGATACATCAAAGTTCCCATGTTAAAAATCGGTGTGGCGCGATCATTATATATTTCTCTCTTCCACGTTTTAGAATAAGTAGAATAAATTGTTTTATTAATAATACATTTAAAATGATCATGTGAGTAATGAGCGTTGTGTAATAAGATATTACACAACTGAGTGTGGTATAAAAATTATGATAATCTGTGAGGGTAATTTTGTTCATAGGATATCTTGTGTGATCCCTACTTACCCTTGCTATATAAATAAACATCTCCCATTTCAGCCGTTCCATACCCCTTACATTTCCTCGGCCTATTTCCTCTTTTTCTTCATGTAAATTAGGAATCGTTTCCAAGATAGTTTTAGTCCTTTGAAGGTGCAAGCAAAGGCAAAAGTTGGAGGACATGGTTCGGTATATCCATATCCGATCTGCATCCCATATAAATGCAAAATTGATTCGATCCACCTTTCAAACACGATTTTCCTGGTATAATTGAAGGATGAAACCACAAACACGATTTTCCCGACATAATTCAATGATGAAACCGCCAACGGCACCAAAAGGTATATTTTAAGACATTTAATTCAATAGCTTAGTGCAATATACGTTTCTAAATAAATTATGTTCCAATTTAATATCTCCTTTTAAATTAAATTGCAAAGATTCCGATTGATACAAAACATTAGATCTTGTGAAATGGTCTATACTATTTTGGTGAAATAGTATAAAAGATGGTGGAATGGTTGGAGATGCCCTAAATTCCATTTATTCAAAAGTTTCTGATAATTTTTGTTTTTTCAATATACTTGCATTAGTGTTCTATGGATTGAAAACATATAATACAACGATTGCAAAAAGATGTAAATAGCCTTAATAATTTTTTTATAATATGCGTCAGAAATTCGGTGGAAACGTAAATGTCTTGACCGATGATGAACATATCAGCTCGAAATATTAAATATCGAACTTTAGAGTTTAGAGTAATTTAGTGTACCGTAGAGTCGTAGAGCCGTAGACCATTGTAAAATACACAAATACTGATATATCTATATGTGCAGGGGCGGCTTTACACAGGTGAATACGGGTGCGGCCAACCCTCTAAAATAAGAATATTATTTACAAATAGTAGAGATTTTTTTTTATAAACACACACATACATATATATATATATATATATATATATATATATATATATATATATATATATATATATATATATATATATATATATGTGAAATTGACCCCTTATTTTTATATAGTGACCTCCTATTTTTATCTATTTTCCCATAATTACATGTATAGAATTGAATATCCAAATATATGTGTGATACGGGAAAAAATTGACAAATTTCTGATCCTATGTCGAAAATCCTGCAGGCGCCCCTGTATGTGTATCTTTTTATAACTCATACTTATTGTATTCTGAATTCGTATTCGAATTCTGAATTCTGAATTGTTTGTGTGAGGAGAAAACAAAATTTCTTTGTATAATAGTTGGTGAGATCAAAAATGTTATAAAGTCTTCAAAATTACATGGTAAAAACAAGCTGAATAAGTACTTACGGACATATTATTAATTGACAACTTACAAAAAAAAAAGAGTAAAAATAGTAATTTACAACAATATATGTAGAACAAAGCAGTTAATGATTTTTAGAAGTAACAGCGATTTTGGATGTCTTCAGCCCTTTCCTCACGTCTGATGAAGTTCTTAACCAGTTGAAGAGCCTGAGAAACTTTTTCAAAAGTTCTTAACCAGTTGAAGAGCTTGGGAAACTTTTTCAAAAGTTGATGCAATAGGTAAGACAGGGGGTTTGCTGCTGGAATCTCACGTGGTTCAGCTTGATTTCCTTCATTATTTTGCGGATCCTCATCCTCGGTGTTTTCTTGAACATTGTTTTGTTGGGGATTAACAGCAAACAACCTTTCCACGTGGCCATCAAGAAAACAAGAAGTATATTAATATATAAATTCTTCAGCAAAGTCAAACAGGAAACACTTAAAAGTAGTTAAAAAGCTTACCAATAACCTGAGAACTGGCAACAAAGTCATCATTGTGCTGCCATAATTAGTGCTGCCATAAGTTGCCAATGCACTGTACTGAACCTTGTGGTCTCTATCATTGTACACCATAATTGCTTCTACATGTACACTTATGACTTAACTAAATGTCCACTTAGTTTTCTAATCGTCACATAAAAATGAATTAAGACATGCTGAAAAGAAACACACATATTTTTTTCCGTTTCGCAAAAATAATGGATTAAGACACACACAAAAAAACAACAATGCGCTCAAAAACTTCAGGTATTATAAGAGAAAAATTAGCGTGTCAGACCATAAAGCAATTAGGATCCATGTGTTTGAAGGAATTTTTTTTTGTAATACCAAAAGAGGAAAAGTTACCGGAACATTAAACAAACACAAAATTAACTTCAAACGATCGGTTAATAACTAAATTAGAATAATTATTATCCTTATCATATAAAAATCCTTATATTTTCAAAACAAAAAAGAGAGCATGAATTGCAACTACTCTAAAAACAAGTCTTACACAAATTATCATACACAAATTATCAAATTAAGTGTTTTTATATATACACTTTGAGGATTTCACCTTGAATTATACGGGGAAAATCATGTTTGAAATTTAGATTGATAGGATATATCGAACCCTGTCCTTGGCCTCCAAACTCATCTTGGAAATGATTCGATTATTCTCGATTTTCATGAAGAAAAAGTCGAAATATGAGGAGGAAATGCAAGGGGTCTGGAATGGCTGATGGCCGGAAGGGATTCTTATTTATACTTATAAATGATAGCAAGGGTAGGGTTCATTCATGATGTCGTATAGACAAATTTACCCTCACAGCTTTAGCAAAATCAAATGTAATATTTAAAAAACAATTTAGTTCATTTAGATCAACCACACTCATGAAAATTTTAAAATGTTTATAACCTTTCCACAGAAAAAAAAAAAAAAAAAATTTGTTTATAACCTTAGAACATCATCATTTTGTAAAAAACAACTTTATCTATAAACATTTTCTACACACTACATACATTTTGTTTTGAGAGGAAATACGTAAACCTTTTTAATAGTTATATTTTATAGTGTGGACTACTACACATATACATTTTATCCGCTACACATAAACATTTTATGGAAAATTAGGGATAAGGACTAAATCTGGAATATTTTTAAGTAACAGGACAACTACATATTTTTTATAGGGAGAAGGACAACCGCATATCGGTGAATCTTCCCGAGTGAATCCCAAAATCGGTGAATTTCGACGGTGTATTTTAACGGTGAATCCCGAAAATCGGTGAATCTCGACAATGAATTTTGAAAATTAGTGAATTTCGACAGTGAATTTCGGCAGTGAATTTAAATAGTGAATTTCGAACACAAGTGAATTTCGACAGTGAATAAATAGTTTTGTCCTTTATGCAAAAGTTTCAAAAAACTGTCCTTCTACTCAATTGATGAAATATTTCTTTCCTTCTCCCTCATTCCCCCAACATTTTATACCTGTGGGTTGGAAAATTACACAAGTATATATAAGATGTATTTTATTTGCATCCTTTAAAATTTATTTTCGCCCTAATATTGGACTTGTCACAGAATAACGGATATCTTAACAATTTTTTACTAATCATTACAAAAGCGATACATTTTAAAAAAAAATTATTACAATAGAAAAACAAACTATGAAGCGAACCGTATTGTTGTGTTATACTGCCTCTGTCCCACAAAAATTGTTCAATTTTAGTGGCGCACATTGTCACGGATTTTATCTATGAAAACAACAAGTAATAAAATTTATAAATCCGGTATTCCCCAAGTGTAGGGATCGTAGCATAGCGATTAATACCGGAGTCGGTCACAGGGAATCGGGGTATCTAGTTCATTAATTTTCCTAAGGTTGTTACTACTAAAACGAAACTAAAAACGATAAAATAAACTGGACAGAGGATTGTCAGTCCAAAGCCAGGAAGAATAAAAGCGAAAACGAAATCTAAACTATAAACTATAAACTATAAAATAAACAGTAAACAAGATGATCATGGTGATTGAACAACGAACAAACAATAATCCTCCAATCCCGCAACCATCTATTTCTTCTCTAAAGTTATCTTATGATGATTTAATTCAAATTGTGGTTCACCTAACAAAAGTATGAATTCCTACTCTCGTAGATAATTCGCCTATCAATCTCTCATCTTTCGATATATAAGATTGACGCTATCAAAACAAGGTGTAAGATCTCTCAATCTAGCAACCTAGATATTCAACCTATCAACTCTCATTATGTCAAGGTTAAAAATCTCATCTTTCCTATGGTGATCTAAGGTTTACATCGACTCTCATCATACGGTAAACATCAACAACAATTCATCTTTCGATATCGATTGCATAACAAATAATCAAAGGAAAGATAACAACTTTGAATTAAAATCACAACATAAACTCAGATTGGAAATAGAAAAACCTGCTGGAAAAGATTCAAATCGTTTGAACATGTTCAGCCCCAAGCGTTGAGCATAAAACGCAGCAGCAAAACAGAAATAAAACGGAAAAGAAACAAGAAAAATCGCAACCCCAGCCTCCCCTAAGGGGGGTGGGGCCGCCTAGGGTTTTCTCCTAATGATTGTGTATCAATAGGGCTCAATAATGTGTGTTTTAGGGTTGAAATACGCGCTGGTATTTATAGAAAAGTAAGGCGGCTGCTGCTATGTCGGCTTAAGGACGCCCGTCCGACTTTCTAGACGCTCGTCCAGCTGCTCTGGACGCTAGGGCAGACGCTCGTCCATACAACGTCCAAACTCTATGTTCTGATTTCTCCTCTTGGACGCCAGTCCACTTTGATGAACGCCCGTCCAGGCTGGACCAAAAATCGATATCTTCATCTCTATCTCTTTTCTTCTAGCCAATTCCATCCTTATCTCTTTTCATCCATTAAATCCGACATTTATCTTCATTTAATCATCTTTTGAACCGCAATTATGCATCTACACGTCATCAAAAACATCGCAAAATGTAATAATATTCAAATAAACATAAAAGCACCAATAAAACTCATAAATTAACCAATTTTGCGATTAACTCGTTAAAAACATCACTTGCTCAATATTTCAATATAAAGCTCGATTTCTATGAAAAACATCTAGATATGGGGGAAATTGACATAAAATATATCCTTATAAAACGTACAAAATCACCCTTAACAACTCCCCCACACTTAAACCTTGCTCGTCCCGAGCAAGACAAAACAAAATCAAGACTCGAGACATATAAACATTTATGCAACCATAAAGCATATTCAATAGTTTAGAGGTTCACCCAAGTGTGTGTGCATAGCCATAATAAATTTCCACTAAATCCGCACTTGAAATTGATTCAAGCAAAACTAGCCAACATCCCATTTAAATCAGAAATATAAAAACGATTATAACATGCACCTCACAAAACATACATATTCCGAAAAGAATGATAGAGGGTATTTAAGACCTTTCTGACATACTCAGAGGATAATCCCTACAACATATCATTCAGTTTATACTGGGGATAGTCAGAAGATAACTACGGTTTTTCACCCATCTTTTCACATTGCCATTTGCTAATCTTTCTTTATAGTTCAATCAATTCCACATATATAGCATATATGCCCTCATTCCCAGCAATAAGACGTTTCGTGATAACACCCTAGCTGGACTACTATCATCAGGCAGTCGGGAGCTATTAACCTCATAGTGGTATAGGACATTTCGTGATAATGCCCTACCGCACTCAAATCATTGGCAGCTACATCCGACATACACATATTTTATTCATATTATTCATCTTAGATTGGTATTCAAACCTTAAATTATATCCCTCCTATCACATTCAAACCTTCAGATATTCACAGTACGTCATACTTTAATTCTAAACACAAACTATTAAAATTTTCAAAATTTGTATGTAAGCAAAGAATCATGCGATAATCATCAAGAATCTCTAATCAAATGGGCATAGCTTTAAAATATAGCTCATCATTTACCATGGCACGTGAAAAATAGTGTTGGGTGAAATATCTAAATTTACTAAATATGCAAAATAATGCACCAATGATATAAAAAAGATATGCTCAAATCGTGATAAATTGATCGGGTGCCTCCTTGCTCAGATGGTGATTAGACACCAATTAGCTCGCTACCATGTGAAAGAACTGAATACGTATAAAGAGAAATGTATGAAACTTTTCTATTATTGATCTGAACTTTTCTTATTACATTTGTTATGCTGGTGCACTGTATATATAGCCTTCTCAATCGTAAAATGATAAACATAATCTGTACTAAAATAAATACATAGGAAAAGATAAACACATGTTAAATGAAGTAGATTGATCTCCAACTCTTAACCACTCGACATATCCAGCTGTATACTCTTTGAATTTGTCTTGAACTTGTGATGTTACAGTCCTTTATCTTATATTTCAGTCCTTTATCTGATATTTTGAATTCTTGCGACTTTATCTTGAAGTACTCAACTTTATCTTTGAAGAGTTTGAATGCTTTGCCAAACTCGTTTGATTAAATGTGCACCGAGGTCCGTCCTTTATCCTTTGTATTTATTGACTTTTGCTATGAATAGAGTTGTAGGGTTGTAGAACTCTATGTGCACCGTTTTCCTTGTGTAGTCATGTCAACTTTTCTATTTTGGGAAGTTTCCTTTTGTGGTGAAGATGACTGCTAGACTGCTAGACTGCTAATACCCTCCCTCAAACTTGGCTGGGGCTGGGCACCAGGCCAAGTTTGGGTCGAAACAGCATAAAGGGTTGTTTGGGGAGTGCTTTAGTGAAGATGTCTGCAACTTGAGCTGTAGCTGGAATATGTTTGGTGATCAAGAGTTGTCGAGCAACCTGCTCCCTAACATAGTGGTAATCAATTTCTATGTGTTTACTTCTTTGATGGAACACTGGATTGATTGTCATATATAGTGCACTGAGGTTGTCACAATAGAGAACTGGTGTTGAGGTAAGGTCTACTCTGAGTTCCTTGAAAATGTAGGTGAGCCATGTTAGTTCTGCAGCAGTGTGGGCCATGGCTCTGTATTCTGCTTCTGTGCTAGATCTGGAGACTGTAGGCTGCTTCTTTGCACACCAAGAGATTAGATTTGGTCCTAGGAAGGTGCAGTAGCCAGTAATAGATCGTCTTGTAAGTGGGCAGCCTGCCCAATCTGCATCTGAAAAAGCATAAAGATTGCGAGCTGATGATGCTTGGAGGGTAATGCCTAGGGTGAGAGTGCCTTTGACATATCTGAGGAGTCTGTGAGCTTTTTGAAGATGAGCTTGTGTGGGTGCCTGCATGAATTGGGAGAGATGATTCACAGCAAATGAAATGTCTGGCCTGGTGAATGTTAAATATTGGAGTGAGCCCACCAAACTTCTGTAGTGAGTGACATCTTGTAGAAGAGGGGAATCTGCTGGATCCTTGAGTTTAGTTTCCATAGGAGTTCTCATAGGTTTGCAATCAGTCATGGCCACCTTATCCAGGATTGTGGTGGCATAATGAGACTGGTTTAGGTGAAGACCATTTGGTAGCTGTTGTATTTGTACTCCTAGAAAGTGATGTATGATCCCTAGGTCTTTCATGGAGAAAGCTTCACTAAGGAGCTGAATTGTCCTCTGGAGTAGTTGAGTATTGGAGCCTGTAAGTAAAATATCATCCACATAGAGAAGGAGCACTAGGGTGCCTTGGTTAGAATGGAAATAGAATAAAGAGGGGTCTAATAAACTGCATGTAAAACCATATTGTAGGATGAAGGTACTGAACTTATTAAACCAAGCCCTGGGGGCTTGTTTTAAGCCATACAGTGCCCTATCCAATTTGCAAACATAAGTAGGATATTGTGCATCAATCATACCTGGGGGTTGCTCCATGTAAATGTCCTCTGTAATGTGTCCATGTAGAAAAGCATTTTTGACATCCAGTTGTCTGACAGACCAACCATTAGAAAGTGCAATGCTGAGAACCAGTCGTATGGTGCTAGGTCTTACAACTGGGGAGAAGGTCTCAAGGTAATCTATGCCATCAATTTGACTGTATCCTTTAGCTACTAACCTTGCCTTAAGCCTTTCTAGGGTCCCATCTGATTTAAGCTTAGCCTTGTAAATCCACTTGCTGCCAATGATATGCATATGTGGTTGTCTAGGAACAAGCTGCCAAGTTTCATTTTTGTGTAGGGCATCTAGTTCTTCTATCATAGCTGTTCTCCATCCTTCATGTTTGAGTGCAGATTTGACTGTTTTTGGTTCTGTAGGAATGGTATTATAGGTGGTTATGAGGGCATATTTGGGATTAGCTTTGACGATCCCATGTTTGGCCCTAGTGATCATGGGGTGATGAGAGACCTGAGCAGGCTGTTCAGGTATTTCTGGGGTAGGGTTGTTGGATGTGGACTCACTGGTTTCCTGGTTTTGTGGTTGTTCTTCATTGGAGGGAGACCCTATGTTCTGTATGTGAGTGTGACTGGAATTTGAGTCTGATTGTGTTGGTGGTGGTGCTGTTGGGGTAATGGGCATGTCTGAGGGGTCAGGAGTGGAAGAAGTAGGAGCTGGTGTATGAGGAGAACTGACTTCTGGGATGAGCTTAATGGGGGGAATGGATTGACTGACAGGTGATGTCCATGACTCAAATATGCTGGAGACATGGTTCTGGTTGGTAGGGATTTGTTTAGCTACATATGGTAAGTTTGTCTCATCAAAAGTGACGTGTCTAGACATGTAGAACTTTTTTGTGGTAGGATTATAGCATTTGTAGCCTTTGTACTGGTTACTATATCCTACAAAAATACATGGTAGGGTTTTGGGTTCAAATTTGTGTTTTTTTGTGTCCCAGATGTAGGGGTAACATCTAGATCCAAAGACTCTAAATGAAGTGTAATCAGGGCACTTGTTGTATAGCATCTGGTAAGGTGAATTGAATTGAGTGGTAGAGGATGGGAGTCTATTCAAGGTGTACACTGCTGTTGAAAAGGCTTCTACCCATAGGTATAGGGGTGTCCTGCTGTGAAATAACATGGTTAACCCTAACTCTCTAATGGTTCTATGTCTTCTTTCAACTATTCCTGTCTGTTCAGGGGTATGAGGACAAGAGATTAGGTGAACTATGCCTTGATTAGTGAAGTGATTACTCAATCTTTGATTAATAAATTCTCCCCCACCATCAGTATGAAACTGTTTTATTGACTTGTTAAATTGAGTATGCACATATTTTTCAAAAGCAATGAAAACATCAAAAAAACTCAGATTTTTGTTTTAAGGGCACAAACCATATGTACTTAGTAAAATCATCCACAATGCAAGCATAATATTTGAAATTACCTAAAGAATGTACTGGGGCAGGGCCCCACAAATCACAATGCAATAACTCAAAACTACTAGAAGTAAAATGTTCAGAATGACCAAAGGGGAGCTTGCTAAGTTTGCCTAGTTGGCAACTTTCACACAAATGCTCCTGTTTATTTTTTCCTAAAACCTCAATGAGGCCTTTATTTTTCAAAAACTGAACTGTAGGAAACTGAATATGTCCTAGTCTTTGGTGCCACAATTCTGCTGTGCAAGACCTAAATCTTTGCGAAAAATGCAACTCCACTTGGCTAGGAATGACATAGAGGTCTCCTCTACGATGCCCCTTCACCATGACCTGTCCTGTTGTCTTTTCCTTGAGAATACAGTCATCATTAGTGAATAAACAATTTGCAGGATATTGAGAGGTTAGTTGACTTATAGACATAAGGTTTTTCTTAAGTGCAGGGACAAAGAATACATTTTTTATTATGTTGGTTTCATGATTAGTGCATATGTGTAATTCTCCTATTCCTTTTATTTCTAATAGAGCTCCATTACCTACAAGTACAGTGTCATGTCCTGTGTATGGTACAAGATTGTGTAGAATTAAGGGATTACCTGTCATGTGGTTGGAGGCCCCGGTATCCATGATCCATTCTGTATCTGCTATGGTGTTGTCCAAAGTCAGTGCAGACAGTGCTTTTGATGTACTTTCCTCCTGATTTTGTGTCTTCCACCAACAGATCTTGGCCACATGTCCTGTTACACCACAGTGTTGGCAAACCTCATTTCTGTACTGCTCTCTTTCTGTCCTGGACATCCTTCGAAATACCTTCCCTTGGTTGTTGCTGCCTTCAAACCTGGGCCTATTTTGTTGAGCAGGGAAGCCTCTTCCAGTTGAATTGAATTTGGGGGATCCTGCATTCTGTTGTTGTGGTCTCTGTCCATAGAAAGCCATATGGGAGAGGGACTGATTTTCTGACACTTTGTTGGAGAACCAGATCCTTCTTTGATCAAAATTTTGCAGTAGTGAAACCAGTTCTATGTATGTAGGTCTAGGTGGTTTCAACATAGTGGTGGTGAAGGTTTCATATTGAGGGCCAAGACTGGTCAATAAGAAGTAGACTTTCTCTGGATCTGCAATAGGTTTTCCAATAGCTGCTAGACAGTCACAGAGACCTTTGAACTGCTGAATATGATCTGTGATGCTCCTGTCATCCTCCTTCCTTAGGTATGTGATCTGTTGCTTCAGATTGAACTCTCTTTCTTGTGAGTCTTGTGCATATGCACACTTAAGTGCATCCCAAACAGCTTGAGCCGAGTCTAGTCCAATGACTAGGCCCAGTGATTCTTCTGATAATGATCCAATCAGCCATCCCCTTAGTAGTCTGTCTTCCTTCTTCCATTTGGTGTAGTCTGGATTTGTGGTCTGAGTACTTGCTTCATTGCCTGCTGTTGTTGTGCTGATCGTGATAAATTGATCAGGTGCAGGGGTCTCCTTGTTCAGATGGCCAATCAGATCTTGGCTTTCTGCAAGTGCTAAAGCCTGCTCTCTCCATAAGGGATAGTTTTTTGATGTAAGTTTTAGGGATATGAAACTGCTGACATTCAGGGATAATGAAGTCATGCTGAATATGATTTTGATGGTGATTAGACACCAATTAGCTCTGCTACCATGTGAAAGAACTGAATACAGATAAAGAGAAATGTATGAAACTTTTCTATTATTGATCTGAACTTTTCTTATTACATTTGTTATGCTGGTGCACTGTATATATAGCCTTCTCAATCGTAAAATGATAAACATAATCTGTACTAAAATAAATACATAGGAAAAGATAAACACATGTTAAATGAAGTAGATTGATCTCCAACTCTTAACGACTCGACATATCCAGCTGTATCCTCTTTGAATTTGTCTTGAACTTGTGATGTTACAGTCCTTTATCTTATATTTCAGTCCTTTATCTGATATTTTGAATTCTTGCAGCTTTATCTTGAAGTACTCAACTTTATCTTTGAAGAGTTTGAATGCTGCCAAACTGTTTGATTAAATGTGCAGCCGAGGTCTGTCCTTTATCCTTTGTATTTATTGACTTTTGCTATGAATAGAGTTGTAGGGTTGTAGAACTCTATGTGCAGCTGCTTTCCTTGTGTAGCTGTCAACTTTTCTATTTTGGGAAGTTTCCTTTTGTGGTGAAGATGACTGCTAGACTGCTAGACTGCTAATAAAGATCGATTACTTGATCTCGCTTGTCTATGATAATTCAAGAAATCAAAGTTAAGAGATTTTGTCTAACACCGACCAATGGCGACCATAATGACGTTTATTTCATCTTTTTATAATTATCAAACATGATGAATTTCTCTGACCATCAGCTAGCATCAGTACATTTATGTGATGAATAAGTATTAAAATGTCTTTTCGGTTTCATCTTTCAGGCATCATTGATGTGGAGGGCATTGAGGTTTATTGTTTCAGTTTGCTTTGAGAGAATATGGAATTTTATGTGGTGGGGTTTGTAATTTTATATTTTTGCCAAAAATATATCATGGTGTTGATTGAGTGTACCTAAATTTCCAATTCCAATACAATGCCAAAACATAATATAGGAAAACAATTAAAACCTCGTCTCAAATTGTAAAACACTGTCACCTAGGACATAATCACCTAAAACATAATCCCATAACTTTACAAAACCATCTCTACATTTAGTTTCATAATCTCTTGGTGGCTCCTCCCCATCCACCTTTTGTTCAGACATAGTCGAGTTCACAAGATTGATCACATCCTTCATAACATGTTCTTGACTCTACTAAGAATGCACAACTGGAAAAAAAAATGCGTTAAAGTCCATCTTGTGGCAATAAAAATGAACTATCCAGTAATAGTCCTTTCACCACAACGATGCTGTCCATAGATCAAATTCTTTCTTGGATTTGCTTTCACTTGACTGTCTACGGTTCCATTGCGTGTGCTCGGGGTAGAAGTTTTGTATAAATGTATCACCATGCTATTAAGTATTTTTACCTTATGAATAACAGGCACGAAGATCTTATGAAAATAGAGGATTTGCGCCTAGAAGATGTAAAACAGATATTAGTCAGTCTAGAAAAAGGGCATTTTTTTTTCTTATTACGAAGACCGCCCGGGCGTGAGGCTTATCCGGTTGAGTTAAAGACAAAATTCAGTGAGTTACTAATCAGGGGCAGACACACATTAACTAGGGTGGGGTCATGTGACTCCACTAAGATTTGAGAATTTTTATAGAATTAAAACGATGTAATTTTGTTGTTAAAATATGTCATTTTGTCGTTAAAAATGTCTTTTTAGGCTTCAGTGACCCCACTGGAACAATTTTTTTTATACATAAAATATAGATTTAGACTCCGGTGACACCAATGAAATAAATTTCTACATCCTCCCCTGCTACTATATTTGAGCGTTTTACCTCTCGAGGTCCGGGCATCTTTTTGAGGTGAGCACAAGCTAAGGTAACTATAGGTCTAAAACCATGTCTCATAATCGGGTGAGAAATCATGTGAATGACCACTGACCGGTCTTCGATCCTCGAGTCTCATTATTTCTTAATTAAATGGTCCTACCGCATTACATAGTTAGGACGATAAATAGAGCCAAAAAATAAAAATAAAAAAAATTCAATGATTGGGAGTCAACTTTACGTGATTCCCGTGCATTTTCCACCCCCGTTTATCCCACTTTTAGCACATACTCGGTGTTTTTAGACCGTTTTCGGGTAATATCGTGAGTTTATAGCACGGGGAGTAAATCCGTCGCTTTGATGGTTTACTACCTCTTTTTATTGATATTAACCTCATTCCGAGCACCTTTACCCTCCGGAATGGTTTGTGTGTCTTGTTCGTTTATGATGTCTTGTGTCTTGTTCGTTAAAAAAGTTCTGGGTCCGCCATTGTTGTAAAGTAGTCACATGCATATACAATATTTTTTAGCAATTTCGTGTAGAAGATCGATTACTTGATCTCGCTTGTCTATGATAATTCAAGAAATCAAAGTTAAGAGATTTTGTCTAACACCGACCAATGGCGACCATAATGACGTTTATTTCATCTTTTTATAATTATCAAACATGATGAATTTCTCTGACCATCAGCTAGCATCAGTACATTTATGTGATGAATAAGTATTAAAATGTCTTTTCGGTTTCATCTTTCAGGCATCATTGATGTGGAGGGCATTGAGGTTTATTGTTTCAGTTTACTTTGAGAGAATATGGAATTTAAAAACAAGGATTTGTAAAATCAAATGTAATATTTAAAAAACAATTTAGCTCATTTAGATCAACCACACTCATGAAAATTTTAAAATGTTTATAACCCTTCCACAACCAAAAAAATAAAAAAAATAAAAAAAAAAAATAAAAAATTTGTTTATAACCTTACAACATCATGCTTTTGTAAAAAGCAACTTTATCTATAAACATTTTCTACACACTACATACATTTTGTTTTGAGAGGAAATACGTAAATCTTTTTAATAGTTATATTTTATAGTGTGGAGTACTACACATATACATTTTATCCACTACATATAAACATGGGGCGAGAGGTCAGAAGGACAAAAAAAGATACAAAATGGGAAAAAAGGACAAGAAAAAAAAATAATTGTTGAAAAGGACAAAAACGCGTCTGTTACTACATGTGTTACTACATTTGGTTGTAGCAACATGTAGTAACACATGTAGTAACATGCGCGTTTTTGTCCTTCTTGACCACTATCTTTTTTTCTTGTCCCTTTTCCTCATTTTAGATCAAAAACAGTCCTTTACAACCTTTAACCTTATAAAGATTTTATACCTATGGGTCGGAAAATTACACAAGTATATATAAGATGTATTTTATTTACATCCTTTAAAATTTATTTTCGCCCTTATATTGGACTTGTCACAGAATAACGGATATCTTAACAATTTTTTACTAATCATTACAAAAGTGATACATTTTTAAAAAAAAAATTACAATAGAAAAACGAACCGTATTGTTGTATTATACTGCCTCCGTCCCACAAAAAATGTTCAATTTCAGTGGCGCACACAGATTAAGAAAAAAAAATTAATTTGTTGTATTTTAAACACTAATTGATATATATACCTATATTTCATAATAAATACTTGTTTTGGAATATTAAAAGGGTATACACATATTAAATGTATGATTGGGGTATGTATGAAAAATATGCATTAATTTTCTAAATTGACACTTTTAATGGGACAGTTCATTTTAAAAAGTGAACACTTTTTATGAAACAGAGAACCCAAATTTCAAAAGAAAAATAAGCCACAGCTCTTAGGTATATATTGAGAACAATTTCTCTATTATCTTTATTGTTTAAACAAAATGTAGTTGTCTGATTGTAAAATAAAAGCCGAAGTTGTATCGCCCCTTGTCCGGGGTATGAGGTTGATTTGCCCAAGTTATTTTACGCTAAGGAACTACCATGTCTACTCAGGGGCGTCTACTTAGGGGCGGCTGTACCTTATGGGATTTGGGTTAGCCGACCCGTTAAAAAAAATATTACAGCTGGAAAAAAAAATTAGGTACACATAGATACGTGAAGTTGACCCGTTTATTTTTATATATTGATCCGTATTGAGCTATAATATATAAGACTGAGTTTAGTAAATACAAAATATGACAAATTTACGACCCGTATCATCAAATTCCTGAAGTCGCCATGTGTCTACTGATGATGATCAAATTACAACCTCCACAAGTTATCTCACAGATTCATTATCTCGATTGACGTTCGTTATAAAAATTACCATCAATGATGCTAACTTTAGTCATTATCAGAGTGATGTTCATGCAATTTAGGAAACTTGAAAATTTATCATATAAAACAAGGTGTTGTGTTTATATGGTCTTTTGGTCATAAACGAAACATTTTGATTGTGTCAATTTATATAGAACCCCATAAAGAGAACCAAATCGGAAATCAAAATAATGTCATAGATAGACAACTGCAAAAGCTTAAAATACTTGATTCAAAAAAAACAATTGTTATCCAAATCGGTTAGCATTGTAATGCATGTGCACCCAACCACGTACTTCACAAGGTTTAAAAATATTATAACCTCGTCAAGTAAATACATTAGGAATTGTACTTCATGGCGGCCATCACAACTATTCTGATGCAAAGGCTTAGCCAACGACACGTGTCCTTGGGGGCCGAATTCTGACTTAGAGGCGTTCAGTCATAATCCAATGCACGGTAGCTTCGCGCCACTGGCTTTTCAACCAAACGCGATGACCAATTGTGCGAATCAACGGTTCCTCTCGTTTCGCTTTAGTAAGAATGAATTTTCAATTGTGCCTGTTTGGCTACAACTTCCTAATCTACCATTGGCTTTCTGGAAGCCTGAATACCTTAGTAGCATAAGGTTTTTTACGAGCTAGCCTTTTAGTATGGTTCTTCTTTAATCACCAATTGCACATCGTAAAGTAGGGGCGGATTTACCTTATACATATGGAGGTCCACGGACCCCGCTAAAAATAATATACTCTACATTTTATCTATAGATTATGTCGTAAACTGTAAAGTAGTCACATTCATATACAATATTTTTTAGCAATTTCGTGAAAAAGATCGATTACTTGATCTCGCTTGTCTATGATAATTCAAGAAATCAAAGTTAAGAGATTTTGTCTAACACCGACCAATGGCATCAGTACATTTATGTGATGAATAAGTATTAAAATGTCTTTTCGGTTTCATCTTTCAGGCATCATTGATGTGGGGGGCATTGAGGTTTATTGTTTCAGTTTACTTTGAGAGAATATGGAATTTTATGTGGTGGGGTTTGTAATTTTTTATTTTTGCCAAAAATATATCCAAGGACGATGAATGGTGTTGATTGAGTGTACCTAAATTTCCAATTCCAATACAATGTCAAAACATAATATAGGAAAACAATTAAAACCTCGTCTCAAATTGTAAAACACCGTCACCTAGAACATAATCACCTAAAACATAATCCCATAACTTAACAAAACAATCTCTACATTTAGTTTCATAATCTCTTGGTGGCTCCTCTCCATCCACTTTTCGTTCAGACATAGTCGAGTTCACAAGATTGATCACATCCTTCATAACATGTTCTTGACTCTACTAAGAATGCACAACTGGAAAAAAAAAAATGCATTAGTTGAGTTAAAGACAAAATTCAGTGAGTTACTAATCAGGGGCTGACACACATTAACTAGGGTGGGGTCACGTGACTCCACTAAGATTTGAGAATTTTTATAGAATTAAAACGATGTAACTTTGTTGTTAAAATATGTCATTTTGTCGTTAAAAATGTCTTTTTAGGCTTCGGTGACCCTACTGGAACAAATTTTTTTTACATAAAATATTATTTTAGACTCCGGTGACACCAATTAAATAAATTTCTACATCCTCCCCTGCTACTATATTTGAGCGTTTTACCTCTCGAGGTCCGGGCATCTTTTTGAGGTGAGCACAAGCTAAGGTAACTATAGGTCTAAAACCATGTCTCATAATTGGGTGAGAAATCATGTGAATGACCACTGACCAGTCTTCTTACTTAAATGGTCCTACCACATATGTCTGCTTACTCATGATTGCTTCTTCTTTAACACTTTCCTTTCAAGGAAAGATATCCGCAAGGAACACCACATTCTTAGACTCGATGATGACATGTTAATGTACATCATTGATGTCTGAAAAAACAATAGGCACCAATGATTTTAGGTCCTATCACTCACTATGGTTTAGGTACTTAATTCGACCTTAGCCAAACACCCCCACATTTCCAAGAATCTGTAGCTAAACCACAGCCTTTCCACAACTCATTTGGGGTGTCTTCCTTCTTCACTGAAGGGATCTCGGTCAGAATGAATTTTGCTGAGAGGGCAGCTCCCCCCACAAGTTCTGAGGTATTAGAGATATAATTAGATTTAGATTATATATTTTGATATTATGTATTTATGGTGATATATTCTGCATTTATGGTTATATATTAAGCTTCCTCTAGAAGCCTTTCGAGGCTTATATATTGTAATGCTTTCTATTGAATAACAACAAGCCTTTTCTCATTTTCAATAATCTATCATGGTATTAGAGCTCTAGACTAACGTCTTTCGATCCTGAGCAAGATCTACGAAAAAGAAAGCCCGGGTGTGGGTTTGTGACATCAATATGATCAAACCCTCACCCCCTCCCAATTTTATTTTATTTTATTTTTTCATGTTGCAATTTTTTTTTATTTTTTTCGCACGGGTATATCCCACAAAAATTTTATTTTCTGCTAGGGTACGTCCCCCTCCCTCCTGTTCAAACAGGTTGATTTCTTTTCTGCAAGGGTATATCCCTCAAATTTTCTTTTCTGCACGGGTAAATCCCAATTTTTTTTTTATGCAAGGGTATATCCCACAAAAATTTTATTTTCTGCTAGGGTACGTCCCCCTCCCTCCTGTTCAAACAGGTTGATTTCTTTTCTGCAAGGGTATATCCCTCAAATTTTCTTTTCTGCACTGGTAAATCCCAATTTTTTTTTTCATGCAAGGGTATATCCCTCCCTCCTGTTAACACAGGTTGACCATCGGTTCTTTTAAGGTATATCCTGAAATTGCGTCCCAGGATTTCTTCATCCACCCACTACTCATTCCTCCCGGTTACTGTTGAAGATGCATCCAACCGCCATCAACGCCTACAAGTTTCAAGTTTCATGTCCGCTGCGCTCCCATGAGCTTGAGGGGGGCTATTAGAGATATAATTAGATTTAGATTATATATTTTGATATTATGCATTTATGGTGATATATTCTGCATTTATGGTTATATATTAAGCTTCCTCTAGAAGCCTTTCGAGGCTTATATATTGTAATGCTTTCTATTGAATAACAACAAGCCTTTTCTCATTTTCAATATTCTATCATGAGGTATACCCGAACTTAACAACATAGCATTCATCCTCTCTTAAAGAGTTCGGTTCTTGCACGTAGCAATACCACTTGATTTAGGTGTGTATGGTGTAGTTGTTTGATGAATGATGCCGGGCCCTTAGCAAGACTCATGAAACAATACATCATATCCACCATCACAATCCCTACGGATACATCTCATCCGTTTGCTATTTTTAAAGAAGAAGCAATCATGAGTAAACATACAAATTTCTTAATTAAATGGTCCTACCACATTACATAGTTAGGACGATAAATAGAGCAAAAAAAAAATAAAAAATTTCAATGATTGGGTACAATAAAGTAAAAGACATGATATCATAAATGGAGTACCATATATTAGTTGTTCTTTTTTAAAGATCATTAGTACCCTCTCTATATTCTTTCAAACGAGCAAGTGCAAACATTTGAGTTTTATTTACATGAGGCAGGCAACGTTTTTTTCGTAAAGTCAATGCCTTTGACTTTTCTATTTAAAATGCTAGGAAAAGCCCATATATCCATGCCTAACCACATTTATAAGATAATATGAAGTAAAATGCTCAAGGACAGTTAAATAAAAAAAAATTAATCAGAATTTATTCACTAAATCATGAATCATTCACTTAATAAAAATAAAAGTGACTAAGTTCATGTTCTAACAAGCTTCTATTAGTAGGTGCCAACACTTGAGGCTGAGATGTTGACATCTTATGTATATTAAATGAATATGTCACACGTACAAGAATGAATTAAAGTTGCAGAAGGAAAAGATGAACAAAAATACAAATACATATATCGATGAGAATCAACATTACTATGATCCGGTGCATGTTTTAGCCCTCATTAATTTACAACACTTTTGGCTTATTTTGGGTACTTCTAGACCATTTATAGGGTAAATTCACATTGCACACTCACTTGGAGGTGAACGATCACAGAGATGGGAAACCTCGGCATTTTACGGTGTTTTAGACCATATTCGAACTCTATCTTTCTTGCAGAGTTATGCTCGGTATTGTTAGGATCAAGCGTTTACCGTTGTATTAAAACCAATTGATGTTAGTAAATGCGCATATTTATTTCCTTTAACATGCCCCCTCAAGTGTGGGCTTCTAACAAAACTGTGTCATCTAGGCACACAAAGACAAAACCAAATCATGCCAACAAGACAAAGAGGCCCAACACTTGCACAATATAACTGGGGGAGCCAGGGTTTGATTCCCCGACCTCCCGTTCCGATACCATGTTAGGATCAAGCGCATGTTTTTCTATCGATTTTGTATATATATGGAATTAGCAAATTTGATGATCCAATATTTTTTCTATTTCTCGCTATCACTAATACCAATTTTTGCTTCTTTTTTACTTGCTAAAAGGTCCTTATAGCTACGGAAATGAAACCATCTGTTGATTACCGCTTGAAGGAGAACCTTACACTTCAAATAAAATGAAATAGACTCCATTACCGCTTGAAGGAGAACCTTATACTTCAAATGAAATGAAATAGACTCCATCTGTTGATTACCGCTTGAAGGAGAACCTTGTACTTCAAATGAGGAGAACCTTGTACTTCAAATGAGAAAAGTAAATTTTCTTTACTTTGGTCAAAAAGTGGTCATTAGTATATCTGACCCTGATTATTTTATTGTCATTAAGATTTATTAAGATCTTTGATTAGGGCTTGGATAATCATAAAAGTATTATCGAAACGGGCTTGATTTCTCCCCACCAAACGACACTTCCACCTCACCAGACTTACAACTTCCACCTCCACCCCCACCAGGACGACCAGACGTACGACTTCCACCTCACCAGACTTACAACTTCCACCTCCACCCTCCAGATGTAGCAGATAATGAATTCAGGAATTACAGTCTAGCGTGATAATGAGTTTGTATATATAACTATTTTAGGGATTACAATCTTGCATGATAATGAGTTTGTATATAGGTGCGTGTAAGTATGACTCGATTCCTTACATATTATGTATATAGGATGCGGACGCCATACCTTACATATTTTTTTAGGATTGATTATTTTGGGTGAAAGATATGAGAGGTGAATTACAATGTACTGTCGCAAATGTAACATTGGACATTGTATATAGGAAATAAAAGGTTCATTTGAATGCATAGAGTATAGACATTGGGTTTTATTAGACATGTATCATTGGGACATTGTATATAGGGGAAAAACTTGGGTTTTATTTGCCTTGTATCATTGGTATCATTGGGACATTGAATATAGGAGAAAAAAACTTGGGTTTTATTTGCCTTGTATCATTGGGACATTGAATATGTGGAGTCAACAGAATAAGCACAAGATATGGGCAAAAGAATGAACGAGGTACAACAAGAATTTCTTCACAATAAGGTTTGTGGTAAAGTATTCAATGATTGTCTTCTAATTTACTACTTTTTGATCTTTTCTAATAATATAAGTTCGTTCAGGATATCAATGAATGATTTATTATTATTTTATTTCTTCTACCCTTAATTTATTCTAAATCAATTACTTTTTACTACTACACAAGTTTTGCATTAATAATAGTTAAATTGTATTTTAGACTTTTATTATGAAAATTAATTGTATTTAACTTTCACTACTACACAGGTCTTGCATTAATAATAGTTAAATTGTATTTTAGATTTTATCATAAAATTAATTATATTTAACTATTTTTTTAAACTGTGTAAAAGTTCTAAATTGATTTATATTTTTGGAAGGACGTAGTATGTTATGAAAACTTGATTGTACTGTGTTGTACAGTTTGTACTACCCTTGATGTCAATTAAAACAATAAAAAGTTACTCATGCTTTTTGGATATTTTTTTAAAATAAATTTATTGACTTTCATTTTGCTGCTAAAAATAATATATACTTATATTTTTCTGCTAAAAATAATGTATACTTATATCATTTTTCAACTTCGCCACGTTGAAAATTCCCCAACCCGTTGACATTTCAACAGGCTGAGGTAAAAATTCAACATGGTGAGGGTGAAATTCAACGGGCTGGGGGAATTTTCAACATGGCGAAGTTGAATTTTTAAACGAGGGACTTAAAAAAATGTCAGAGTCGACCCGACCTGATATGAAATAAAAGTGTTAAAACGACCTGAAAATTTATTTTCTCTCGGAGGATCCGATACAATGATAGTTGTATGCATAACCGGAAAAGACATCGGATGACTGGATGAGTCACTACGTATAATTAAAATATAATAATATATTGAAAATATAATAAAAAGTTATTATATGACGTCCAAAATAATTTTCAAAAGATGCAGACATTCAAATTACAAACAAAATACATAAAAAAAAAGGAGACTTATTAAAAAAGACAAAAAAAATTCACAAATTAACAAAAAAAAGGACAGGCATAATATATTTTTGGTAAAAAGGACAATTTAATACATATAAGTACAAAAATACCCTTAAAGCAACCAAAAAAAAAAAAAAAAAAAAAAACACTCCCACGTCCTTTCGGAAAAAAAAAAAAAAAGCTCCCACGTTTCTCTTTTTTTTTTTATGCTAAGCACCCACCATCCCACGTTCACCTCCACTATATCATATCCTTGAAGGTACTTATTATATTCGTATCTTTCGTCGTTCTATTTTGTCTTCTCCTCGTTTGGTTTTTTCCACTATTTTTTTTGCTTACCGTTTTTCCTTTTTTCCCTATAGGATTATATTCCACCACCGCCCGGTCGCTCCAATGGCTCTCTTCCACCTTCTGTTCGTGCTGGCGTTTATTGGAACAGACTATATATTATTTTGGAGGTCGTCTTCGTCTTCACTTGTTCTTTTCGTTCACATTGTCTCTGCTCTCGCTTTCGGCAGGTAAGCTTTGGCTCTTTGGCTCTTTCGTCTCTGTCTTTTCTTTTGCAATTTTCTTATATTTGTCCAAATTTCGATCCAATTTTCTTATATTTCTCTACCCTCTTTTTGATTGGAAGAATTTGGATTCAGGATTTGTGAGAGATGATTTGTATGAGCACATTGATGCTCCTCAATGGCTTGATTTTTAGCTCCAGATGTTTCATCGGATGACGATTTTTGGTTCTGCAGACCAGGTTTTGTCATTTGGTTTTGCGGGTTAATTAGCTTAATTTCTTTGTTCTGTGTCTTGATGATTTTGGGTTTTCTTTTTAACAATTTATTTTTTGTTTGTAGATTTGCCAGATTATAAGCATTGATGCATATGCAATGTGTCCATTTTCTTTGTTCAGTCAGCTAGAAAGTTGTAATCTTGATACTTCGTAAGCATCCCTTTCTATTTCATTTGCTTTTATACTTTTCGCGTTTTTTCCTTGCAAAATTGTTGGTTTAGAAATCGAATTCTCGCAAGAATTTGGGAATATCTCGTTGTAAAGTTTGTATCTTGGAAGTGTTTTTGCTTTAATATATGGGGAAATCGGGAGGTAAGAAAAAGAAAATGCGCCGTCGGCCAAAACCGGCACACTCGGAATCGGGTTTCATCGGGGGATGATAACCATAAACCAATTGGAAATGGTGGTGTTGATTATAGCTCTTCTCGTGTTTTTGAAAAGAGCCCATGAGCTCAAAGAAGAAGGAAATAAAAAATTTCAAGCCAAGGATTATGTGGTTGCTCTCGCAACATTATGATAATGCTCTTAAACTTCTCCCGAAAATGCACCCGGACGGAAGCGGTGTTTCACAAAGCAACGGGGTCGCTTGTTTGATGCAAATGAAGCCGATAGATTACGATGCTTGTGATTTCGAGTGTACTCTTGCACTTCGGGTTCGGCTGGTTTTGTTCGAGCCCTTTTGCGAAGAGCCCGTGCCTTTGAGGCTTTAGGGAAGCATGACCTTGCGGCGTTGGATGTGCGGTTGTTGTTGATTACCGACCCGAATCACACCGATGGGCTTGAATTGGCCGGACGATTACGATTGGGGTGGGTCCGCGCCGGGAGGCCCAACAGATCTCCCCACGAGGCCATCACCTGTTGCTCTTGGAGCTTCGGTACCGGGGATGCACCGGTGGGTGGCCTCGGACCTTGTCTCGCCGGCTCGGCCCGTGGCAAAGAAGCTGCTTCCACAAACTGCTTGGATCGGTTTTACCGGCTACAAATAAGCCGGATAGAAATAAAGAAGTTTTGCCCAAGAAAATGGTTTTGAGGCCAAAACCAAATTGCCAAAAGTTGTCTTGAAACCTTCAAATGGTCCTCCTAAACCAAATACCAATATAGTCATGGGTAATTCTAGGGAGCCAAGATCTTCATTAACTGCATTGGCATCACCTCCCACTCGTCAGCCACCTTCAGAGGTTATAATTCGTTGGAGACCACTTAAGCTTGTGTATGATCATGATATTAGGCTTGCACAAATGCCTCTCCGTTGTACCTTCAAGTGTTTGAGAGAAATTGTGGGCAAAAAGTTCCCAATGGCAAAATCTGTTTTGATCAAGTATAAAGATGATGATAGGGATCTTGTGACGCTTACATGTACGGATGAGCTTCGGTTGGCGAATCCTCTCGTTGTCAAACCTAATGCTAAGGAAACGAGATCGGGTTTAGATGACTCGGTAGGGTTGTTGAGGTTGCATGTTGTTGAGGTTAGTCCTGAACAAGAGTCACCACTTCTTGAAGAGGAAGAAGAAGAGAAGCCTCTTGAGAACATTGCTGCTATAGGCAATGAGAACGATTCACAGGCAGGAGATTCCGTTAGATAATCATGAAAAGAACAATTACAGAATTAACATACTTTGTTAATCGTTCATACTTTGTTAATTCTGATTCTGCAGATTTGTTACTTCGTGATTGCGTCCTGTATTTCAGCCTCTCGATCCTTTTTAAGGTACACCATGTTTGGAAATTTCCCGAAAAGCTAATCATAGGTTCTTCTCTCCATCGGTCTTTTTGTTGTTAAGCTGTGCTGAATTATGTTCTAATGATAATTAGCTTTCATGGTTGTTCAGCTGAATGTCAATCCTTTGAAAGAAACTGAGATGATACTCTATGGTGGAGAGTTTTATAACGACGGAAGGTCGGTTTCTTTGCTTTTTTGAATGCAGAGAAAATGGATTTTCCAGCAATATTATTCCAATTTTTCTGATATGAATGAATATATGCATTGCTCAAAGTTTGTTGCTTTACTCTTGGATATTGCTGGAGAAGAATGAGTTAAATACATGGATGATTTTAGTGTGCTTGTGGTGGCATACTTCGTTTTTGAGCTTGTTTTAAGCGTGTTTGATGCCGCATGTTGTGTTTTGATCGGATGTAAGTGAAAGTCCTTGTTAAGTAGTGTCCACAATCGAATTTTCCGGGAAATTCAGTTGCCGAGTGTCTTACTTTGTTTATGAGCTTATTTGTGGTGGGTTTGATGCTACATGTCGTGTTTTGATGAGATGTTGGCGGAGCTTCTTGTTAACGAGTCTCCGTAGTAGAATTTCTCTACGGCATCACCGTAATTCTATACATATCTTGAACTAAATAAATAGACGATGAGCCTAATTTGAAGTTTAAGTCTTTTTCCCGTTGTTAGTACTATTTTTGCTTTTTAGATACAAGCATTAGATTTTTCTTGAATATTTTGTTTGTCCATGTGATATTGTTGTTTAAAAGTTTAATCTATAAGGTGCAGAGTTAGTTAGGTTTTCTCAAATTCAGTAGCAAAGTTCATTTGAAATGCTCCAATAGACTTAATAAAAACTCGTATTTTAGTAGGAAGGAAAATGTTAGTATAGCGATTTTTAGTTAGTGTAGTTAGTATTTCTATCTGTGGTTCTCCATTGAAAACTAATGGAGCTTAGTTTGCGTGGGGTTTAAATATTGCAGACATTTGTATACGGTGATCTCTATCGGTATGATGTAGAAAAGGAACAATGGAAATTGATCTCCAGCCCGAATAGTCCACCGCCTCGCAGTGCACATCAAGCTGTTTGCTGGAAGAATTATCTCTACATTTTTGGTAAAATTTAGAAATCTGATTGAGCACTCGAGCATGCTTAATTTATTTTCTTTTATTTCTTTTCCATTTACAAATTTGATTTATTTAATTTTACTCATAACAATTTATGTGTGTTTGAAGAATTCTGATGATGCCTATTGCTGTATGTGATTTTAAAGGTGATGAATTTACATCTCCGAATCAAGAACGTTTCCATCGCTACAAGGTATGTTTCTTTCCTTTTGTGGGGAATATTACTTTCTCTGTTTTATTCTGAGGGTTGTAAGTGTTGGTAGCCTTAACACTTCGAGCTCATCTTGCAGGATTTTTGGTCGTTGGACTTGAAAACAAAGCGAGTGGGAACAACTAAATTACAAAGGGTGTCCAAGCCCACGTTCCGGTCATAGAATGGTAGGTATAAATGCTCGAGTTTAGATTACATCATTCCATGCAATTCTTGGTGTGGTTGCTTTTCGATAACCAAGGTTTTGTTTTCTTTTTGAGAGCATATTCTTCTTATGCTTATATTCGATGATCGTGTTTTGCTAACTAAATGTGTAAATGTTCGTTCTTTCGCAGATTTTGTATAAGCACAAGATTATTGTATTTGGAGGCTTTTACGATACTCTTAGAGAAGTCAGGTTGTTTATTTACTTTGAATGTTTAATTATTTTTATTTTCGCTGTGTATTAATACATGCCGTGACCGAGAGATTGTATAAATTCGGTTACTTCACTATGATTTAACATTGAATTGTTTTGAAAACATTTTTAATGTTGTTTTGAAACAAATGTATATACAAACCACTAATATGGTATTCTTGCTACATTGTAAATGAAACCACTAATATAACACCTACACAAACAAACCAAACAATATTGTATCATCGACGTACGTGTGCAACGCACACTTGTTTCAACTAGTATATATATATATATATATATATATATATATATATATATATATATATATATATATATATATATATATATATATATATATATATATATATATATATATATATATATATATATATATATATATATATATTCAACTTAATTTTTTATAATGAGTTATATCTTTTAAGGTATGTTTTTAACTATCATAATTTTTTATCCTCAATTTTGTAAGATTTAAGTTCTGAAATTGTCATTCATTTTTACATTGATACTATGACACGAATGACAATAACGTACTAGTGACTATAACCCGTATTAGATAACATGCAACTGTCGATCGACACATCGCTTCACCGTAAACATATAAGTAGTGTCATTCAATTTGTCACTACTGGTTGACACTTTGACAGCAGTGACAGTAAACAATGCCATACAATGTGTTACTACACATTGTCACATCTACTCACCGAAAATACATAATTAGTATCATTCAAATTGTCCTAATTGCATTTCAAAAAAAAAATATCAGTGGCAATAACAAGAGTCGTACAATTTGTCACACCTATTTACCGAAAATACATAATTAGTGTCATTCCATTTTGTCACTACAAATTTCCACTATAACAGCGACTGACAATAATCAGGTTCATACAATATTTTCTTACTAATAATCACACTGATTCGCCGAAAATACATCAGTAGTGTCATTGAATTTGACACTACTAACTGACACTGAGACAACAATAACAATATTCAGGGTAATATAACGTGTTGCTACAAATTATCACACCGAGTTACCAAAAACACATAATCAGTTAGTCCACTACTAATTTACACTGATTTTATTTTGGATTAAATTTACACTGAATTATTCATGCGAAAATTTCTTCTCAACTGAATGATAGCCGCTGCTTGCGGTTTGCAAAAGAAAATAAAAATAATAGAGTTGAAGTGCCCATCAGCATGATGCTTGGTCCTGTAGACCCATTTGTTACCGACAACATTCATATTAGGCTGAAATGGAACAAGGTCCAAGTATTAGTACGAAGCAACGCATTAATTTCCTCTCTCATTGCATTACGCCAAATGCGGTGTTTTGAGGCTTCTGTGTAGGAAGTCGGGTCGGAGGTGGTGACGGTGTTGACGAGGGCCCGAGGTAGAGGATAGCGGATGAAACCTGGCATTTGAGTGGGTTTCAGGGAGTTAGTTTTGGTGCGAGTGATCATAGGATGCGGTGGAGGGGGGTCACAAGAGGGAGGAGAAGGAGGTGAGGCCGAGCTGGGAACAGATAGGGCCGAAGATACAGGAGGGGAGGGAGAAGGAGGGTCGGCCGTGATGGGCGGAGGGGCCATGGTGGGTGGAGGTGCGAGAGATGAAGGTAAAGGAACCGTGATAAGATTGGGAATCATAGGGGTAGGTAAGGGAGTATAAGGAAAGATAGTTTCATCAAAGACGACATGGCGGGCAATATAGACACGACCTGTCGATAAGTCTAGGCACTTATAGCCATGGTGATTTGGACTATAGCCGAGGAAAATACATGATTTGGAGCGGAAGTCAGTTTTGTGGTGGTTGTAAGGGCGAAGATGGGGCCAGCAAGCACAACCAAAGACACGAAGAAAGGAATAGTCAGGAGAGCGACCGAAGACCATTTCATACGGGGATTTGTTGCAGCAAAACGACTTTCTATCTCCTTTCTCAGCACGAAAGATCAATTGGTGGACCTCCTCACCAAGCCACTAGCTCGGCCTCGTTTTGACCTTCTCAAGGCCAATCTCCGTGTTCAGCCACTTCCCACGGGATTGCGGAGGCGTGTTGGGGATATTATAGATAATGAGAAATTGGTTTAAATATATCTTTTAAATATTTGTATTTATCATTTACTTGTTGGCTAAGATTATGTGCCTATATAAACTCGATTGTAATCACATCACAAATCAATGGAAATATTTAATTGTTACACTATCAATAAGTGTCCACTACTAATTTACACTGATTTTATTTTGGATTAAATTTACACTGAATTATTCATACGAAAATTTCTTCTCAACTGAATGATAGCCGCTGCTTGCGGTTTGCAAAAGAAAATAAAAATAATAGAGTTGAAGTGGAACGTTGGTTTAATTTTTTTTTTTTTTTTTTTTTTTTTATTATGGGAAACGTGGGAGTTTTATAGTGGGGAAGATAAAGGGTAGTATTGTCCACTAACATTTTGATTTGTCCTTAATGCTAAAAATTTATGAGTATGTCCTTTTTACTAATTATTGAATCTGAAATGTCCTTTTTTACAATTTTCCCTTAAAACCAACAAATATAAGGTAGCATTATTTGCAAAAAAAAAAAATATTTACAAAAAAAATATTTTGGGAGACTTATTGAAAATGACAAAAATATTTAAAAAATTATCAAAATGGACAGACACCTTAAAAAGACAATTTTACCCTCAACTCCAACATCCATTACCACATTCAGTTTTCTATTTTTAAAGAATGTCCACGTTCAGTTTTTTTTTCTTCTTTAAGAATGTACCACGTTCAGTCCATATATATATATATATATATATATATATATATATATATATATATATATATATATATATATATTGCTGTTTGACACTACTATTTGACACTACTATTTGATATTGTGATACTATTTAACACTACCATTTGACATTGTTATAGTACGTGACAACTATTTGACATTGTGATACTATTTGACACTCTCATTTGAAATTTTTATATTATGTAACACTACTATTTGACAATACGATTTGACATTGTTATACTATGTAACACTAACATTTGATATTGTGATAATGTTGACACTACCATTTGACATTGTAATATTATTTGACACTACCGTTTGACATTGTTATACTATGTAACACTATTATTTGCCTACCATTATAGTTGAACATTAGAGTTATTATATATATATACATATATGATGCAAATGTGGGAGTTGTTATAAAATGGATATAAAAAGAATGAGATGAGAACAAGATATATATAATAGAGATGAAGCTTTCTCATTATATTTTGTCAATACAAACATATATCTCTTCTTCTTTCTCTGCATCTCCATTTCCCTTGGTAATGATACATATATATATAGCTATCAAAAGGGGCATATGGCATCCATCTAATTTACATGGCTAGTGTCAAAGGATGCCAAGTGTCTTGACACTCTCCAAAGGTAAATACATGACACATGTACATGGCTTTTGAGTCACTAAACTTTTATATATATATATTTAAAAGTAGTATACCGTAAATAGGACATCCACATATTACGCGTGTATTTAAAACAGGAGTTTTTTTTTTTTTTTTTTTTTTTTTGGGTTGAAGCAACGTGGGATCATGGGGTTGTTGGGTTATATTTTTTTTAATTATTTTTTTTGTGAGATTTTTCATATTTAAATAGAGGGGCAAAATTGTCTTATTAAAGATATTTTTATTTTTTGCTAAAATACAAATATTTATGTCCTTTTTGATAATTTCTAAAAGATTTTTTTTTGTCCTTTTTCATAATTTTCTCTATATTGTTTGCTCTGCCCACTATTTATTTCGAAATAGGTAATTTTGGTGCCATACCGTGCAACCTAAAAGATATTGTGTGGTTTAGCGGCTATTTTAGGGTTGTACATGTGACGTTCATATCATCCAGATCGGGTAGAATGTCACTTCACACATGTTCAATTTTTGCCTTGCTATCATTTTTTTTTTAACAACAAGAAATTTTGTTTATAAAAATCTAGCCTCGTTATCTATGATTGCAATCGTACAAAAGTGCAAAAGCCCGGAAAATGCAATGATTGCAATCGTACAAAGGCGAACTGCAAGATTTACGGTGTAAAACATGAGGTTGAAAGAAATTATGTAATGCGCTTCAGAGAAGAATCGAACTGACGACCTTTCTTGGCATTCTATGACAATTGTCTATCTATGACGATTATTTTGATTTACAATTTGGTTACTTTTATGGGGTTCTATTCAAATTGACACCATAAAAAAGTTGCGAACGACATGATTACTAAAGCACCGTATAAACATGACACCATAATTTTATATGATAAATTTTCTAAGAGACAAAAGGATGCCCCTCGTATGCAAGTTTGCTGAATTGCATGAACATCACTCTGAAAATGACTAAAGTTACCATCATTAAGGGTAGTTTCACTAGTTTATATAACTAACTGTCGGATCGATAATGCGCAGACACACTTTAGAGGGGGGTGAATAGAGTGTGGGTAAAAATTGCCTTTTAAATTTTTTATAGCACTTAACAAGTTGCAGGCAAACAATATGTTAAAAATCGGAGTTTAAGAAAATAGTTTAACACACTTAGAAATAATCTCGAAGCAGGACTTAAATCTAAGTTATATGTATTAACTATTATACCTAGATCAAGTTTAATAAATCAGATTGATAAATCAAATAAGCACAGAATTAAACAATTGATACAGGTGAGGTTTGATTTAATATGATGAGTTCAAAACGGTTCAGGTTATATATATATATAATTATGCAGACAATACAGAAATGTAGTTCAAAAGGCTTGGGAAATACACAAACGTTTATTGACTAAAAACTATTCCAACAATGAAAATTAATAATTCAAGTATATATTACAAGCTCAAAGGTTCAGCAAAGTAAAATTCAGGTTTAAAAAAAAACAATGTAATTCTAAGTACACAGTATATATATATATACTATTACATAAAGCGTTCAACAGGCTCGTATTACAAATGAGTTCAGCAAAATTATATCCAAGTTACAAGTTCAGGCTGAAACAAGAATTACAGCTGGTAAATGAACAAATCTGATAAACAAACTACAGCTGAACTTATCAGCTAACACCTGGGATGATAATCTGATCCAAACGAAAGGATTATCAGAAACGGTGTTACAAAAGTTGAATACAGGTTCAGCAATCTAAATACTGTCAAACACAAACAATTGGGAAAAAGATGATCTGTATTATTCACATATATCACGTATTTATAGTAAACATCATCAAAACCCTAATACGTAATTTTACACATATACCCTTTACACATATTTTACATACATATATTCTTACACGCCCTCAAGTTGGAGCATGCAAATCACAAATGCCCAACTTGCCCAAAAGAAAACGAAATTGTTGTTTGCCGAGAGCCTTGGTCAAAATATCCGCCCGCCGGTGACTCGTAGGAACATGCGACGTGGCTAGATTACCGGATAGCAACTCGTCGCGAACAAAATGACAGTCGACCTCGATATGTTTGGTACGATCATGGAAGACAGGGTTTTTGGCAATATGGAGAGCCGACTGACTATCACAAAACAAACGCATGGGCTGAGGATGTAAAACACCAAGAGAGAATAACAAGGACTTCAACCACTTCAACTCGCACGTGGCAACAGCCATTGAGCGATACTCAGCCTCGGCGGAGGAACGAGACACGGTAGGTTGCTTCTTGGTCTTCCAAGAGATGGGAGAACGACCCAAAAACACCAAGTAACCAGTAACAGAACGACGCGTCGGGGGACAAGCGGCCCAATCACTATCACAGAAAGCTGACAAGGATAAGTCATCCACAGGACGAAGCAAAATCCCCTGACCAGGACTCCCTTTCAAATAACGCAAGACGCGAATTGCAGCATCCCAATGGGGTATCTGAGGATCACTCAAAAATTGAGCAAGCGTGTGTACCGAGTAACTCAACTCAGGACGGGTAACAGATAAATAAACCAGGCGGCCCACAAGGCGACGATACTGTTCCGGATGAGCAAACGGCTGATCTGATGCGGAAGCGAGGCGATGATTTTGCTCCATAGGCGTATCAATAGGCTTACAGCCCAACATGCCAGCCTCAGTTAAAATGTCTAACGCATATTTACGTTGAGAGAGAAAGATACCCTCAGGGCCACGCGCCACTTCAATACCGAGAAAATACTTCAACGGACCCAAATCTTTCATATGGAAACATGAACTTAAGTATCGTTTAAACCGAACAAGGGCATCATGGGAAGAACCGGCAATGATCAAATCATCAACATAAACGAGAACATGCAAAGAAACACCATCCCGAGTATAACTAAACAACGAGTAGTCCGCATAAGATTGAACAAACCCAAAAGTCTTCAAGGCAAGGGAAAGCTTGGCAAACCATTGCCGAGGAGCTGTTTCGACCCGTAAAGAGACTTACGTAGTCGGCAAACCATGCCGGGAGAGGAAGCATGATGCCCGGAGGAAGCTGCATGTAGACTTCCTCATCTAAGTCACCGTGCAGGAAGGCATTATGAACATCCATCTGGTGCAATTCCCAATTGCGGGCGGCCGCAACGGATAACAAAACCCGAACAGTTCCCATCTTGGCCACCGGGGTGAAGGTCTCATTATAATCTATTCCTTCAACCTGGCGATTACCACGAACAACGAGGCAAGCTTTAAGGCGCTCGACGGACCCAGTGGAAGTATATTTAATTTTATATATCCAGCCGCAACCGATGGCATGTTTACCGGGAGGAAGAACTTCCAAGGACCAAGTATCATTACGTTCTAAAGCATCAATTTCTTCCTGCATGGCCCGACGCCAGCCGGGTAATTGAACAGCTTCCCGGAAAGTAGCGGGCTCACGGCCCTTGGTAATCGCTGACAAAAAACACTGGTGGCGAACAGAAAAATTATTATAATCAACATAACAAGCTATGTCAAACGGCTTACCTGAGAGGCCTGGCGAAGACGAAGATGCAAGCAATGGGGTGGGGTCTTCTTGCTGCTGGACAATCGTATGAGTAACATAATCCCGAAGCTTTGTGGAGGGAATTTTCACGCGCTGGCCACGTCCCAAAGTATCCGATGTGGGCACCCCGCCATCCGGGGAAGAACTCGTCTCGTACGCACGCCCCGCAATGGAGACGAGGCGGGCACATGCACTATGTTAGGGACATCATCGAATCGTCCCATAAGATGGGTTGACTAAAATAGCGTTCCCATTGCATGCGATCGTGGTCGGGAAGGGTGTCAAGAAATGGAAATTGCTCCTCGAAAAATTCAACGTCACGACCGACAAAGAAATCATGGGTCTCAAGGTCATAAAGCCGCCAACCCTTCGACCAAACGGATAACCAACAAATATACAACGCCTGACCGAGAATCAAACTTATCCGGGGCTCGAGGACGAACCGAAGCATAGCACAAACAACCAAAAATACGGATATTATCATAAGAGGGGAGACGACCATATAAGATTTCGTACGGAGTTTTACCATGTAAAATGCGAGTAGGCGTTAAATTAATCAAATGAACCCCAGTGAGGACACATTCTCCCCAAAAATACTTTGGTAATTTAGCTTGAAATCGAAGGGCACGAGCAACATTGAGGATGTGCCTATGCTTACGTTCGACCCGACCATTTTGTTGAGCAGTATCGACACAAGATTTGTGATGCAAAATTCCCTTTGAATCAAAGAAGGGTTGTAAACTTAAAAATTCGAGTCCATTATCGCTGCGAACACACTTAATGCGTTTATTAAACTGCCGTTTCACCATCTTATAGAATGTTTCAATCAAGTGTCGCACTTCATACTTTCCAGATAATAAATAGACCCACGTAGCACGAGAGCAGTCATCGACAATAGTAAGAAAAAAACGAGCATCACAACTAGAGGGAAACTTATAGGGACCCCAAATGTCACAGTGAATCAAATCAAATAAATCCAAAGCATTATTATAACTTAAAGGAAACGAAGAACGAGGCTGTTTACTCAAAAAACACACCGAACAATCCACGGCACACATTTTATTGGAGTTACTAAGACTAGGAATGCCTGATAAATAAGATACCATAGTCATCGAAGGATGACCCAAACGCCTATGCCACAACAAATGAGAGTCGGCTGCAGCAACTTTATTGACTTGAATTTTTGGAGAATAAACTGGCTGAAAATAATAAACCCCATTACACTGCACCCCCGCTCCAATCAGGTTCCTCAAAGTAGGGTCCTGTATAACACATAGCTTATTAGTGAAAATAACAAAATATTTACGGGTGGCGAGTAATTGAGATACCGATAATAAATTGCAAACGAGATCCGGGACATATAAAACATTTTCCAAAATTAAATCGGGCGTCAAAACAACAGTGCCAGATTGCGTAGCAGTAGTATTGTGTCCATTAGGCAACCCAACCGGGGAAGAAATGTCACGTAAATTTGTAAACAACGAGATGTTACCAGACATGTGATTGGAAGCACCGGTATCAATTAGCCAATCACCGGAAGAAAACATACCAGCTAATTTTTCGGTAGAAGTGGGCTTAATATTTTTGAAAGCAGAGAGAAGCTGGGACCATTGCTCCTCTGATAAAGCTGGAACGGACGGACGATCGGCATCACCGATCTGCTGCGCACTTCCATTCGTACGGTGGTTTTCCATGGTACCTGCAAAATTACGCCCACCGGTCCGGCCACCTCGTCCGCCACGATTCGAGTTACGGCCTCCACCCCGTCCACTTCGTCCGCCGCCACGGGAAGGGGGGTGTACCATTCCGGGTACCCAATCAGTTCAAAACAATGCTCCTTGTCGTGGCCGGTGCGTCCACAGTGAGTACGGGAGCGAGCATCTTCTCCGGCGGCCTTCGCCGGTCCGCCGTGGCACCTTGAGCGGCAAATCCAACCGCATCGGGCCGAACAGTTCACGAGACTCGGAAACGAGTTGTTTTCGTTCTTCGGCAATGATTTTTGCATATGCAACGTTGAGAGATGGCATTGGGTCCATCATCAACAAGGTAGAGACACGAAACTTCCGAAGCGTTTAGGATCGAGACCCATACAAAATTGGTGCAAAAACTCCTCTTCCCGAAGTTTAGCATAGTCGGTGACCGCGAGCATGTGCAAGTCGGCAATTTGGTGTGACCCACCAACTCATCTTGTAAACGCCGAAGGTCGGCGTAATAAACCGCAACGGATCGCCCCCGTTGCTTACAATCGACGATCCGTGATTTTAATTCAAGAATTCGAGGGCCATTCGCAAGTGAGTAACGATCACGCGGATCGTCCCATAAATCTTTAACATTATCGGGGTAACGAACGGCCGACCGAATCGAAACATCCAATGTATTAACGATCCAAGCCACGAGCATGGAGTTAACAATACCCCACTGATCGTAGTCCGGTGATTTAGAATCCGGCACCGGAATTTTACCATCGATGAAGCCAAGCTTATTTTTGGCACGTAAATTGTTACGAATCGAGCGATACCACTCATCGTAATTGTCGCCCTTCAACAAAACGGGACCGATAACGCCCTCCCTTCACTAGGGTGGAGATAATACGCAGAGAACGGCTCATATCGAGCAAAGACCTTGGCGGCGGAAGAATCACCATCGGCGGCCATGGATAACAAAAAAGAACGCCGTCGTTAGAAAAAAAAATTCTGTGGAAGTCTTTTTTTTTTTTTGGCCTGTGTTTTTGTTTTTGATCGAAAGGGAAAAAAAAAAAAGAAAAAAGAAAAGTGTTTCTCTAATTTAGAGAGGCTCTGATACCATGTCAAACACAAACAATTGGGAAAAAGATGATCTGTATTATTCACATATATCACGTATTTATAGTAAACATCATCAAAACCCTAATACGTAATTTTACACATATACCCTTTACACATATTTTACATACATATATTCTTACAAATACTACTGCCTAATAGCTATTACAAGATGTTCAAGGACGACTGAATGCAGGCTTGCAAGGGCAGTAGCAATGCAGCAAGTCAGCAGGATACAAGGATCAAGATTCAGCAATATTAAAAGACTTGCAGACTTAAAATAGCAACACAAGGGGTGTTACCAACCTTGATTAACAGTAACAATAATTTCTACTGATTATCAAAATTGGAACCAACAGGTTATGGGGGAAATCAAAAGACTGAATCACACAGTAATTTGAATCAACTCGGACAAACCTCTAACAAGTGAGTGAAGACCTACAATGTAGTCAACACTTACAAGGGCCTTGAATGAAAGACTTCTAAATATTGTATGAAACAAAAACAAGACCGAATCTAAACTAGACTTCTGTCAGAGGTTAGAGGTCTAGACTTAAGGATATTGATCCTTCTTGAGCATTCGAAAATAGTCCACGAAGCCTCACTAGGCGGATGCCTTGGCACGTCGGACCAAGCAACCTTGTGACCCGTAATCGACCAAGATGATCAATGTCCAAAATCGGGACTTCAAAACTCGAACCAACACATAACTACCACAAACAAGACTAGTATCAAGAACAGACTACTATCAAGCAATTTCAATAAGCAATCAAAAACAGACCATTAAACATAGAAAATTGAAAAACGATTGAATTAAAGTGTTACCTAGACACAGGAACACTGAAACCTCAATTCAGCATTCTTTCAAAGCTATTGATCAGAACCTTACTTCTCAATTATGTAATGCGCTTCAGAGGAGAATCGAACTGGCGACTTTTCTTGGCATTCTATGACAATTGTCTATCTATGACGATTATTTGATTTACAATTTGGTTACTTTTATGGGGTTCTATTCAAATTGACACCATAAAAAAGTTGCGAACGACATGATTACTAAAGCACCATATAAACATATAAACATGACACCATAATTTTATATGATAAATTTTCTAAGAGACAAAAAGATGCCCCTCGTATGCAAGTTTGCTGAATTGCATGAACATCACTCTGAAAATGACTAAAGTTAGCATCATTAACGGTAGTTTGTATAACGAACGTCATTCGAGACGATGAATTCGCCAGACGAATTTTAACAGGAAGTGTGCTAAAAGTAACTTGTGGTGCTTGAAGATTTTTGCCATACGAAACATTTTTGTTGTAGGAAATAAAAACTCTTTTTTACTATATGAAATTGAGATGTTAAGTTGTTAATGTCATCAAATATCAACGGATATCCATGGACTTTGGATATAATACGAGTTTAATTTTTCTTAACCCACACATAGATCAACCTTATCAAGAAGGGGTTATCTCCATAGGCGGACGCAGACTCTCGGACGAGATGTGATACGATGTTCTTTTTTTTTTTTTTAAACAGTTCTATAAATATATTTTGTTGAACAATAAAGATAATTGAGAAAACTGTTCTCAATCTATACCCAATTGGTATGACTTATCCTGCTTTTTAAATTTGGTTTGACAATAATAATATACTACAACAAACAATCATGTTTGTTTCACTGTTTATTTTTCTAATGTTTTTATTATAATAAAATTTCTTAAAGTATGTCACTTTGGTATGATTAGTAAAAAATTATTAAGATATTCGATCATTATGTGACAAAAAGAATATAAGGGTGAGGGTTTTTTCTCTCCTCCTAGAGTGAGAGTGTTTCTCTCTCCAAGTTGAGAGTTTTCTTCTTCTTCAACCTCCCTTCTTCAATCCATTGCATGTCCAAACTTCAAGGTTTTGGCTTGGAATTCGCCTTTCTTTCTCCTTTGAAACGGTCTCTTTCTAGTTTCAATCGGTCCACACCTTTAAGCTCCACCCCCACGAGGATGTTAGTGTGGAACCGTCAAGGCTTGGGGGGATCCTTGGCGCTTCCCAGCTTGAGAAGGCTTGCAAACTCCACTCCCCGGACTTAATATTCCTTATGGAAACTAAAAACAAACTGGATTTTCTCAGGAAGGTCTGTAGAAGGTTAAAGTTTTTGGATTTCTCTACTGTCGAGCCCATGGGTCTGGCTGGTGGACTTGCAATTTTGTGGCAGCAAGGTATTTCCATTCTGTCTATTTACTCAACCTATTCCACTATTGAAGTGGAGATTTTGGACCATGTTATTAATAATACTTGGTGGTTTGTGGGGGTCTATGTTCACCCTAATCCTGCTACTAGAAGAGAATGCTGGTCTCTCCTCTCAAGTAGAATAAGGCTCTGGGGTAACAATTTTGTCTTGGCAGGTGATTTCAATGCTCTCCTTTCTCCTAATGAAAAACTTGGAGGCACTCAAAGGCATGCTAGTTCCTTCAGGGAGTTTAGAAATTTTGTGGCAGATAACAATCTGGTAGATCTGGGCTTTCAAGGCCAATTTTGGACATGGAAAAGATCCTTGGCTGGTCACCCCACCACTTTTGAAAGATTGGACAGGTTCCTTAGTTCTATTTCTTGGAAGGATTTGTTCCCTGGTTTCAAATGCTCTCACATATACACTTTTGCTTCTGATCACTGCATGATCCTAGGGGACACTCATCCTCTTAATTTAAGGGCCAAAAAAACTTTTGTTTTTGACCAACGTTGGATTGGCATGGAAGGGTTCAATGAAGCCATACAAAATGGTTGGAGTTCCTCTTTTCATGGCTCTTACATGTACATTTTTTTGATGAAGGTCAAGGCCACTAGAGTGCAAATTTTAAAATGGAAGGGTGGGGAAAACTTCATAGTGCTATTAGCTCTAATGCTAACTCTGTTATTGTCAATAACTTAGAGGAAGAGCTCAAGGATGCTTACAGGAAAGAAGAAGCTTTTTGGTCCCAAAAGGCGAGGGTGTCTTGGTTAAGAGAGGGAGATAAGAACTCTAGATACTTTCATGCGGTACATTTCAACTAGGAGGAGGAAAAATGCTATTCTTGCTTTAAAAAAACCTAATTCTGATGCTTGGTGTCAATCTACCAGTGATATATCTGCTGTTTTTATTGATTACTTTGCCTCCCTTTTTACTTCTGCAGGACACTTTCCCGATTTTGACAGGCATTTTGGCAACTTGGCCCCCAGAATCACCAATGATATCAATCAGAAACTCATGAGCCCCATCACTGAGCTTGAAGTCAGGAAGGCTGTTTTTAGCATGAAGACGCATTCGCCGGGTCCCGATGGTATGACTCCCTTGTTTTTCAAAAAGTTCTATGATGTTATTAAACATGACCTGGTCAATATGATCCAAAGCTTCTTACATTCTGGGAAAATGCTTAGAGAACTAAACCACACTTGTATCTCCTTAATTCCTAAGCATCCCCATTCTTTTGAAGTAACTCACTTTAGACCCATAAGTCTCTGTAACGTATCCTATAGAATCCTCTCTAAGGTGTTGGCTAACCGTTTAAAAGTTGTTCTTCCCTCTTGCATTAGTCATAACCAGTCAGCTTTCATTTCTGGGAGATACATTACTGATAACTACATCCTAGCTCATGAAATCCTCAATATTATGCTGCATGGGAAGCCTACTAGAGAGAAACACATGGCTCTAAAAATAGATATGGCTAAAGCCTTTGATCGTGTTGAGTGGCCTTTTATCAGCTACATAATGAGAAAGCTAGGATTCTGCCAGGATTGGGTCAATAGAATTGTTGAATGTCTCTCATCCGCCTCTTTTTCTCTACTCATTAATGGTACCAGAACTGGCATGTTCAAACCTTCCAGGGGCATCAGACAAGGAGACCCTTTGTCTCCCTATTTATTCCTCATTTGCGGCGAAGGCTTGAGTCAACTCCTAAACAATGCGAAAACGTCAATCATATTCGGGGAGTTAAATTTGGGAGAGCGGGACCCTCTATTTCTCATCTCTTCTTTGCCGATGACGACTTCATTGTTTGTAAGGCCGACACTAGGCAAGCCCACAATCTCCAGGAGATCTTCAATATATATCAACAATGTTACGGGCGGCTCATAAATTTGGGGAAATGCGGTATTTTTTTCGGCGACCACGTTGGCCCGGAGATAAGATCTTCTATCCTTAATGTTTTTGTTGGTATCTCCGAAGCCCCGCATAGTAAATATCTTGGCCTTCCCTTTTTAATTGGCAGATCTAAGAGGGAAACATTTTCCTATATCAAGGAGAAGATCACAAACAAGCTCAGCTCTTGGAAGAATAACTTGCTCAGTCATGGGGGGAAAGAAATACTTCTAAAATCTGTCATCACCATGCTTGCATCTTATCCCTGTCGGTCTTTAAAATGCCCAAGAGCCTCTGCAATGATCTCTCTTCCCTTATGGCTAGGTTCTGGTGGGGCAAAGAATCTATTTCAAAGAACGGTATCCATTGGGTGAGCTGGAAAAAGCTCTGCAATGTTAAGGGCCTTGGGGGTCTTGGATTTAGAGATTTTGAGGCCTTAAATTTGGCGTACCTTGCTAGACAAATCTGGAGATTTTTCTCTCACCCTGATCTACTTGTCTCTAGGGTTCTAAAGGCTAATTACTTTCCACACTGCTCTATCCTAGAAGCCCGCGGCTCCCCTAATGGTTCTTACTTTTGGAGGGGTACGCCGGGTTCTCCCTCTTTTCAAGGAAGGATCCTTATGGTGTGTTGGTAATGGAGAATCTATAAAGATTTGGGAGGACAATTGGATCCCCAATAACCCCAATTCTAGGCCTTTAACTCCCAATATCTCCTCACCCTCTTTTTACGGGTCGGTGACCTTATCTTGAACAACTCCTGGAATGAATGCAAGGTTAGAGACATCTTTTGGCTGTTGATGCCCACCAAATTCTATCTTTGCCCATCGGCTCTTGTGGAAATAAAGATACCCTTATTTGGAAGCCTTCTTCTTTGGAACCTTCACTATTAAGGCTTGCTTACGCTTTCTTTTTTGAGAAATTAAACGAACTTTATTTTCTTCGGAACTAATACTCGAATGCTTCTACTTCGGTACTCATGATAAATTTTGGAAGTTTCTTTGGGCTTTATGCCCGCCGAACAAGTTTGAAACATTTTATGTGGAAATGCCTAAATAATATCCTCCCATGCGGGGGCAACATTTCTAACGGGCTTAAGTCTTGCTCCATTTCTCCCTCTTGTGGTTTTTGTGGTCACCATTTGGAGTCTGTTGATCACATCCTTTTCCTTTGTCCTATTGCCAAGGATGTTTGGTCCCTCTCCCCTGTTTCTTGGTCCCATTGCATAAACAATGATTTTAACTTAATGTCTTGGTGGAATAGCCTCATCTCTAAAAAATTTGATAGTTCCTTAGCTCGAAATTTGTTGAACAAACTATTTTCATATTTTGGCAAATATGGAAATCCGAAATGCTGGGTTTTCAATAGGGACTTTATTGACCCCGTACCACTATTTCTTTGGCATTGAAAGATTGGTGGATTTTTCTCGTGCTAACAACGGTTTGGGTTACGTGCAACAAGTTCCCGTTGTGACCTCGGAGCTTTTTGTTGCGACCTCGGCAATGTTACGCTACGAGTGTTGATTCCATGCCCGATCCTACTCTCTTTTTACGGACGATGCGGCGTGGAATGGCAATTCTAAACCTTCGGTGGTGGAGTTGCGGTTTTGGACAAGAACTACAATTTGGTCGAGATTTGGGGTCGTTCCTTCAAAAATTTAAATTCGCGCTTCGTCTTTGAAGCGAGTAAACTGTTCGGGGGCTTTTTGGCAAGCTAGAATCGGGGGGTGGAGCGACTTGGTGGTTAAATCGATTGCAAAAATGCGGTGGATATGGTGTGCAACCGCAAAGCCCCTCGCCGGATGTAATTTCAATTATTATTGATATCCGAGTCGATGGCGGGCTTCGACCTTTGCTCTTTTGTGTTTGTAAGGAGATTAAAGAATCTTGTTAGTCATGGTGTTGCTTCTTTTAGTAAAAGACTTGTTATCCCGGCCTTCGTGCAGGGAGCTTCCCTCATGGATTAAGGCTCGAAGCATGAGGAGGATAGGGTTAGATTGTAGTTGTTTCCCTTGTATCATTGTTGTTCTCTTTCGTTGCAGGGAAAAAAAAAAATATATATATATATATAAGGGTGAAAATTTATTTTAAAGGAGGCAAATAAAATATTTTCCGACCTAAGGAGATAAAATGTTTATGTGCATAATAAGTTTATAGGTAATGAGTCCATACTATAAAATATAACTTAAAAGATGTGCTAAAAAAAAAAAAAAAAAACCTTAAAAGTTGTGTGTCTTGACTCTTGTGTAGAAAATATTTATAGATAAAAAAAGTTTACCCTCAAAAAAAACTAAAGGAAAAGTTTACAAAATGATGTGGCGCAGTCATAAATATTTTAAAATATTCATGACTATGGTTGATCTAAATTGACTAAATTGTTTTTTAACATACATTTAATTTGGTAAGATGTGAGGGTAAATTTGTCTATAGCACATCATGAGAAAAACCCTACTTTTGCTATCATTTATAAATATAAATAATAAACTTCCGTTAAGCCGTAGGCCATTCCACACATCTTGCATTTCCTCCTCATATAAATCGGGAATCATCCAAAATGAGTTTAGAGGACATGGACAGGGTTCAAACGCGATTATCCACATCAATCTATCTTTCGAATGCGATTTTCCCAGTAAATCCACAACAAGATTATTCATATATAAAAAATGTTTACCCTCAAAAAAAAAAAATTACAAAATGATGTGACGCAGTCATAAATATAATATTCGTGACTGTGGTTGATCTAAATGGACAATTTTTTTTAATAGTACATTTAATTTGGTAAGATGTGAGGGTAAATTTGTCTCTGGGACATCATGAGAAAAACCCTACTTTTGCTATCATTTATAACTAAAAATAATAAACTTCTGTTTAGCCGTAGGCCATTCCAGACATCTTGCATTTCTTCGTATAAATCGGGAATCATCCAAAATGAGGTGAAATCCACAACAAGATTATTCATATCAATCTATCCTTTAAATTCAATATTTCCGGTATAATTCAAGGTGAAATCCACAACAAGGTTTTCTGGGAATAATTCATGGTGAAATCCACAATCTTTCAAACGCGATTTTCCCGGTATAATTGAAAATAAAATCTACAACATGTTTTTCCGGCAATAATTCAAGGTGAAATCCACGCTCTTTTGTGAGTTTCCAATATAATTCAATGTGAAATCCACAATAAGGTGAAGGTATATAAAAACTTTGATAATTTGTGTAAAACTTTTTTTTAGATTAAGTTGCAATTCATGATTGCTTTTGGAACTAAAATGTAAGAATTTGTATATGATAAGCATAATAATTGTTTTAATTTAGCAATTAACTGGTCGTGATTTGTTTAAAAGTTTTTGGTAAATTTTTTGTTACGATCTGAGACACTAGAATTTTTCGCTTAATACCCCATTTTTTTGATCTGAGACATTTTTCTCTTAATACCATAGCTTTTTGAGCATTATAAATGAATATTGCATTGCTGTTTTCGTTCCTCATTGGTGTGTCTTAATTCACAATTTTCGGAAAACAACAGATTTATGTCTAACCATTGCTTATTCAAAACAGATTTATGAATAAGCAAGGGTTAACGTTCGACTAAAAAAATGCGTGTTCATGGTTTAGAACTTTAAAATCTCATTACTTGTTTCTCATTACTTGGGTTAATGTTCGACTAAAAAAAAGGGCGTGTTTTTGGTTTAGAACTTTAAAATCTCATTACTTGGGTTAATGTTCGACTAAAATATTTAAAAAAAAAAAAAAAAAAAAAACGTGTTTTGGGTTTAGAACTTTAAAATCTCATTACTTGTTTTGGAGAGACTTTATGGTGCAACGGTTGTAAGAAGGTTGTACCAAGTGACATACATCAGAGCCTCTCATTTTTACTCTCTTTCACATAATACACTCTTATCGTGTGTGAGAGGTTAGAAATGAATGGTTGTAATGTACGCCACTTGGTACAACCTTGCTACAACGGTTGTATTATAAAATTTGTCCTTGTTTTGTGTAGTTGTATTTCTCAATGCATTATGTTTTGATATGGCATTTTTTTTGTTTAAAATTATTCAGGATCAATTATGATGAATGGTGATATATTGTCTTAAATTATATTTTAAGATTCTTAAAATGTTTTTTCAATATTTCTTTTGTTGCTGGATCCTTCAATTTGTCGATGATCGAAGGAGTCTTGTTGTCTTGTTGATGTCGGCAAAATATAGTTAATAGTAACATCGATTAAATACCGAGAGTTTTAAAATTCTCGCCCATTTACCACGTTGCAGAGCTTTATAGTAGGCGCCACAAGTGCCCAACGAGTAGCAAGATTCTCTTTTTTCGGGCTGTGCGGAAAAGCGTAACCAACCGCTAAACAAAGTGTCCAACAATTACCAACATTCCATTGGTGTGGAAAAACGTACGAAACCACGTATCGCTAGAAAAAGTGTACAACAAGTGTCCAACCAGTACCAACCTTCCATTGGTGTGGAAAAGCGTAACCATCGCTAAAAAATGTCAATAAGCCTAATATTGTTTTTTTTTCGTGTTTATCACAATATGTGTTGTCAATAAGCCTAATAATTTTTGTGGATAAAGTTTATCACAATATAAGTAGTCAATAAATGGACAATTTTCATCTCAATATGTGTAGTCAATAAGCATAAGTATTTATGGATAAGGTTTATCACAATATGTATAGTCAATAAAGGATATTAACTTCCACAATATGTATAGTCAATAAGCATAGGTATTTTTGTGGGCAATCTTTATCGCTTTCTATGGTAATTTTGGGGCGAGCCAAAACAACGAGAACAACTAGAAGTGTCTTCATGAGCAATAATTATCATAATATGAGCAAAAGAATGGATGTTCCATCGTAGCATCTTTGGAGTTGAAGACAATGTTATTTGTTAAAATCTAAATACACCACATCATCGCCTTCTTGATGGCGTACCAAACGTGCAGACCATCGGCTTGATGCGCAATCCTAGGAGAAAAAAAATACAATACTCGCTCCAAACCCTTGGGATAGAAACTGAAAATAAACACCGATCGAAAATCTTGCGCCAAATATATAGAGAAAGAAAATGAACAACAAAGAAAGATGTGAGAGCTTTCTTCACTACTCAAATCGCAAAGCGGACAAAGCACATGAGGAAGTGAAACTCCACACTTAATCACATTTACTCTTGTCGGCCGTCGATCAAATGTAAGCTTTCCAAAAGAAGACAGGCACCAAAGCATTCCAATACCAACCAGGGATGGCAAGTGTTACCAAAATATTTTTACGGTATCAATAAAAACTCTTTTTTTATTATATGATTTAGATGGTAAATTGGTTTTTTGGGTGGAAGATGGTAAGTTGTTAATGACATCAAATATCAATGGATATCCACAGACTTGTGCACATCAGCATGGAGAGAGGGTACGAGTATAATTTTTTTTGTTCGGGCGCCAAAAAAAATTGTGATGGGTATCGTATGAATACTTTCTAACACGTACCCACATTTCCTAATCCCTAATCAAAATATTAAAAACAGGCCTTACTTTTTTTTTTTTCATCATAGTATTCTCTTTCCTATACCGTTTCCTTTTATCCACTTATGGGTGCTTTAATCGGTTGTGGATGGTAGTAATTCATCATTAGTAGACACAGTAGTTCCTTAGCGTAAAATAACTTGGGCAACTCAACCTTATAGGAAGGGGTTATCTCTGGGGGCGGACGCATAATACTGTTCGTTTCACAGATTGTTTTCTATTGTTGTTACGTTATTCGATCAGTATGTTATAAGACGAATATAACGGCGAATTTTGCTTGTGTAATGGATAAAAAGTTGATGAGTAGTGGGTCCATACCGTAAAATATAATAACTTTTAAAAAGATGTATATATTGTGTAGAAAATATTTATAGCTAAAAGATTTACAAAATGATGATATGACACGGTTATAAACATTTTAAAATATTCATGACTCTGATCTAAATTGTTTTTTTAATAATACATTTAATTTGGTAAGATGTGAGGGTAAATTTGTCTATACAACATCGTGAGAAAAACCCTACCCTTGCTCATTTATAAGTATAAATAAGAAACTCCCTTTGAGCCATCATAAAAAACAGAGTTCTTGCATTTCCTTCTCATATTTCCTCTTATTCTTCACGGTGAAACCACAACAGGGGTACGTATATTAATTATTAAAAAGATTTTAATAATAAGTATTTAAGGAAAATAATCCCATTAATTTCCAAATTTAATCACATCGGCAATTTTGAAGAGCAACGCACAGAGAGGCGCCGCAGAGTTTCCGGGAAACGGAGAAAGGAAATCTTCAATCCCGCGGCTAAACCGTCGGGAATTTTGATAGACCGCAGGAGGTGGAAATCATCATCTCATCGAGACGAACGTTTCCACACCAATCGTTTTCAATTCAGTAAGTTTTCAATTTAGCCCTATAAAGATCGTTCTTGAAGAAAAATTTGACTTTTTAATATGATGCAGGGTTGTTTAATTGTAGTGTTCCGTTTAATTATCGTAGGTTGTTCGTAGAGGCCGTGAATCGAAGGGTTTGCGTGTTTGCTTTCAATCTTTTACTTTTGAATTTCTATTGAAATGCTAAAAGGTAAAGGGTGTTCTTCAATCGGTGTTTTGTTGTGTTAATGTTTTTTTTGTTTTTTTAAACAAGAAATTTTTTCATTAATCAGCAAGATGTTAAAAGATTACAAACAATTTTTAAAATTTTAGAAAAAAAGTAACCGAATATCAAAACAACCACATAAAGTAGAAACAACAGCAATAAAATTATTCCATAGGCAAACCATTCCACCACCAACCGTCTTCAATTCCAAATCAAATCATCCTTAGAAAAGTCGACACCAATATCCCAAGATCTCATGAAGCGCAATCATCGGATTTACCTTCCAATCTTCCCAAACTAATTTTTTGAGATAATTAGCATTTGAAAGCCAAGAGAAGGACAAACTCTGAATCTCTCGGAAAATCAATACCGGATTAATAACAATGCAATTAAAAATGACTTTGTTTCTTTGATTCCAAATAACCCAAGTAGTGATTCCAACTAAAGCTGACCACAAACGGGAAAACAGAGACGATGGAGAGGAACCAACATTTAAAAGACATAAATCCTTGAAGGAATATGCATTTAGTCCAACGATCTAACATGCGTCCAAATCAAGAATGATACATCGCAGGCAAATAGTAGGTGATTAACTGTTTCTTCAAACTTGTAACAAAGTGGGCAAAGAGTAGGTGATTAACTGTTTCTTCAAACTTGTAACAAAGTGGGCAAAGAGAATCCTGAATAACAATACCGCGGTAGATGAGATTCGGCTTTGTTGGTATTCTTTTGAGACTTTCCTTCCACATGCACTTTTGAAGGTAGAAGTTTGTTCCACTTTCCAACCTGTTCCCTATCTGAGAAACTATGCTTAAAATATTCCAACTCAAGCTTTTTCCTCAAAATGGCCACCGAGAAGATGCCATTTGAACTTAGGCTACATCTTAATTTATCATTTGCACATGCATAGCCACAAATAGTGTTAATAAAAATCTCTAACCCACATACCTCCTCCTCCCCAAAGCCCCTCAACCTCCTTCTCCATGACCAACCAAAAGAACGCCTATTTTGTTAGATCTAAACTCGTAAATACATATGTTATGTGGATGTCTAAAAGCTAAAACGTTAATATCATTGGTGAGGCACATTTTTGATATCGAAGAATGAAACACTTACTACTCCTACGAGACAACGTGTAACTCCCACATGGAACACGAGACCATGCCCCCAGAGCGGTGAAAACCATGTTGTGGTGCATTTTCACCATGCGTAGTCAGTGGAGGCTTTACATAGTCCTTTGGGGGTGCGGCCGACCCCCTAAATTTAAAATATTATGTACAAATATTGGAGAATTTTTTTTATAAACGCATATATATGTGTAATTGACCCCCTTATTTTTAAGTATTGACCCCCTATTTTTACCTATTTCATCATAATTATAGAATTAAATATCCAAGTATATGTGATACGGAAAAAAAATTGATAAATTTCTGACCCCCATAGTAAAAATCCTGCAGCCACCCCTGTGCGTAGTGTCCTTTGGTATTGATGTAACGAACTTATGTGCTTGAGGTTATAGTATGTGATCTAGTAGAGGGTGAGCGTGATCTCAATGCAACATATGTGGTAGTGATTGAAGATGATGCCATGTTATATGTATATGCCTTTATTGTTATTTATTATAACCGTTTCTTCTATCCCTTACTAAGACGTATGTACTTACCCCTTTTCTTTACTGTCCCCACCCCGAGAAGGTGGTGTATTTGTAGGTGCAACATCAATCCACTCTACATTTCAAACGCGATTTTCCCGGTATAATTCAAAGAAAGAAACACCTAAGGTATAAATATTTCTCTGATAGCCTGTGCAGTAACTTTTTGCATTTGATGACTTTTTTTTTTGTTTTTTTTGTTGTTGAAGTAAATCGTAAGATTTATATATGAATTTCAATTCCTTTAAAATATGTGCTACCGTCTATATCAAAAGATGGTCTAAAGTCCATTTATTCAAAAGTTTCCGATTTTTTTTATTGTTTTTTCAGTATGCTTGCACTAGTGTTTATGGATTGAAAACAAATTCAACGATTGCAAAAGATATAATACAACGATTGCAAAAGAGGTGTAAATAGCCTTAATAATTATGATATGCGTCAGAAATTCGGTGGAAACGTATGTCTTGGCTTATACAAACAGATAGGAAACGCATAAACTTATGCATAAACTTTCTTGTGGATTTGAGAATTATTTTTTGAAACTATGAACTTTTTCCAAACAAAACGTTCATTATTTCTTGTCCAACGATGAACATATCAGCTCGAAATATAAAATATCGAACTTTAGAGTTTAGAGCAATTTAGTGTACGGTAGAGTCGTAGAGTCGTAGAGCCGTAGACCATTGCAAAATACACAAATAGTGATATATCTATATGTGTATCTTTTTATAACTCATACTTATTATACTTATATACCTGCTTGTATAGTCTTCTTTATTTGTAATACTAGTTGGGGTGGGTATTGCCTTTGTAGCATAATTTTTGGGTTGTTCGAAATATTTGTTTCACAGGTTGTATTATGAATTCTGAATTGTTGTGTCAGTAGAAAACAAAATTTCTTTGTGGAATAGTTGGTGATATTAATAATGTTACAAAGTCTTCAAAATTACATGGTAAAACAAGCTGAATAAGTACTTACGTACACATTTTTCACAGCGATTGTGGATGTCTTCAGTCCTTTCCTCACGTCTGATGAAGTTCTTAACCAGTTGAAGAGCCTAAGAGCCTGAGAAATTTTTTCATGCAGTAGGTAAGACAGGTGGTTGCTGCTGGAATCTCAGGTGGTTCAGCTTGATTTCCTTCATTATTTTGCGGATCCTCATCCTCGTTGTTTTCGTGAACATTGTTTTGTTGGGGATTAACAGCAAACAACCTTTCCACCTAACCATCAAGAAAACAAGAAGTGTATTAATATATAAATTATTCAGCAAAGTTTAGCTTGCCAATCACAAAGGCAACCGATAAATTGATGATTGCGATATACAAAGGTCCCTTCCGCAGGGGAGGGCGGTAGGTAGAGATTATGTTTATTACTAACATAACAGCTAACCACAGATGATTATTGCAAATGCAAGAACAATCCACCTCCGACCATTGCCTTGTACGTTGGTGTTCTTGAATTTTGATCGATATGATGTATGATTTAGTGGATGACTTCTTCCAGGTGTGCATCCCGGATCCTCTTTTACCAAAGCCGGTTGCCCTCCTCGCATCACAAATTCTTCCGCTCATAGCTAAAATCAAGGAGAATGCAATTTATCGCATCACAAATTCTTCCACTCATAGCTAAAATCAAGGGGAATGCAATTTATTTCTAGGGAAGGAGGCCGAGCACCGGAAGAAATTAGATAAGATAATTCATACACAGATATTATGACCGTTGTGGAGATAAATCACAAAAAAATTAGTAGCCCGTTTACCTTCCCGTTGATCGCGTCCCAACATCGTACTATTATCTTTAGCACATGTAATCAGATATGAATGATCGTCCGTTTACCTTCCCGTTGATCGCGTCCCAACCTATCGTGCTATTATCTTTAGCTCATGTAATCAGATATGAATGATCGTGGGGACACCACGACATAGCGGTAACACCTTATGGAAGAAATGAGCTCATTAAACCTGTAGCCTCTTTTATATTTATGCTCGGATTAGTCTATGTACTTGTAATATTGTTCTCGTAATACGCTCCCAATTTTGTAGTCGAGTATTGGGAAGAAAATTTTGTAGTCAGTGTTGTCCCTCCTAATACGATGAAAAGAATATTCACGAACGTGCCCGGCAAACTGTTTCTTATGAAAAGAGCGTAAGAAAATTGCTTCCTATCAAAAGAGCGTAAGCAGGAAAACACAGTTAGTTGTCATTCATTGACTCAATAAAGTCCGACACAATATTGATGCCAAAAACAAAATTATGCTTGGTGATGTAAGAAAGTCTAATTTGAATGTCTTTTCTTTGTAGCTTTACAGTTTTTGACTTTTTCCATGTTTAACCGGCATTCTTTTCAACATGTGTAGGAGATTTTATGAGATCTGTTTTCAATTAGCTTTGTTAGGCTGAAATATAACAAAGATTAGCATAACAACAAAACAACTCCTTAAGAAGTCATTAAGTTCCTTATGAAACAAAACATAATTAAGCTTCACTCCTACAAAACACAAAAGATTTCCTCAACATGGTATCTAAATGAACTCTACAGAGTTGTTTGAATTGTTGCTTCTTGTAATAGATATCTCATTTGAGCCAGCTATTTCTTTACAAATTAAACCAATGCTTAGATTCTCATGCATTTAAATGTTTGATTACTTATATTGCATAATTGCTTTGTGATAAAAAAAAAAAAAAAAACACTGTCAGATTAAAATCAAGTTGACGGCTTTATTAACTATTTATTATGACACTACCTCGACTTGTTTTTTGGAAAATTGATATCAGATTAATGTCTGAATACATGTTAGACAACAATTTGTGTTGATCAAGAAGTAGCATTCAGGGGAATAGAAAGATGGGTAGTTAAAAATGAAGGGCAAAGATGAAAGTAATGTCCAAAGTTGATGAGTATGTACTAATTGTGCGCCTATGTCTACATGATGGGATGTGATTTGAATGGCACCATTATTCATCATCACAGGTTCGGATAGCATATAAAGTTATAATCGGTACCAATCCTGTGCATTCAAATATGATACGTCCTCTAATTCGGACATCCGAACGATATACGATTCAATAAATTGTGGGAGAGCCGACAGTACGAAAGCGACATCTTTCACAGATGTAAAACAAAATAGAGGACCGTTGATATTGCAAAGACCGAGTGATAGTTTTTGGAGCCGGTCCCCCCTCTGATTGCATTGAAGGGATCGTAAAGCAACCCCATTCATCCTTTGTGGCCAAAGAGACTAAGAGAGAGCACAACAACCCCTCATAAATCCATATTCGGGGTCACCGCCACGTCACAGAATCTGAAGAAAAGATGGCATCCCCCTCCAGGCCAGGTTCAATTAACCAATACGTACATCTACATAATATTTGTTTGTTTGTTTTGTTTTCTTATTTTTATTTTTTTTTGGTCTTCCTCTGTCTCAACGGAAAACAAGAATTTCCTTGATCCTCATTTTGCTCTGTGATTGCACTCTTCATTCTTCATTGATAACCAACCTTTCTGCAAGAACTTCCTTGTTTCAAATTTACCAATTCACATTTTCTGTCGGTGATTAGCATCTCGTATGTGCACTTTGCATTCTTGCACTAATCATTTTTTGTTTATCACCTTATTATAGCCGGTGAAAATATCCATTTTTGTTTCAGTTGATTGTATCTGAACCATCAAATACAGTAAGATCATCATTTTTTATAAATAAAAAGAGAAATTAGTTTATAGTCCACTTTTTTCCTCTTAATTAAGTGTTAATCCAGCTTTAATTTTTTAGTTGCATTAAGGACAAATAAATTCAATCGGACGTATATACCTCTATTTGATACAACTGTCAAACGCATAAGATCCTCTACGATCATAAGATCTATCGCTAACTTTCCTTGGATTTGATGTATTGTGACTGTTATTGTTCTCCGAATTGATCAATATTCTGAATTTTTACAAGTGATTACAAAAGTCATCCAAGCAGAGAGAGATCAAGTTCGCTGGCAAGGTCTATCAAATTTCTCTCCGTATTTCAATTTATTGTTAGTGAATCGTCATCATTTTTTTTATCAAGATCTGTAATTCCTCATTTGTTTAAAGAAAAAAATCAGGTGCATTCTCCATTTCTCTTTTTTTTTTTTTTCACTATGGCTTCTACATTGCAAGTTTGCTCTCTTCTTTAGTGATGCTGGTCTCATGGCTTCTTTTGTTCTTCCATGGTTTCCTTTTTGTTCAATGTTTCTCTCTTGGTTGATCACAGGCCGGTCAGACGAAAAGCATGCTGTCTTTCAAAAAAAGTGCTAATTAGTTACAGGTACTACTGCAACTTTAAGTTTTGAATGGCCTTTTTTACTTCATGTATTGTTGCCAAGAAATTAGGACCGATAAAATGTCATCAAAGTAGGTTGTTTGGATTTAAACCATTCTCTGTTTTATGTTTTATTGCTGTTAATTACAATTCTCTGTTTCATTCATCTAATCGGTTTTCGGAATCGGAATCAGAATAGTAGTCTTTTTGGGTACGTTTGATGATGCTTTGGATTCAAGATTCGACATTAAAGGCAGCAATTCAAGCAGGTCAAGATGGTGACAAATTAAATCTGATAAAACTTGCCAGTTTAATTAATTGAAGTTTCATCGAAGAAAAGAACGAAGGAGCTGAATCTTCAGAACAAGTTGTTGGATCAGATTCAGGTCACATGGATTCCTGATTCAATAGGAAAGTTATATATCTAGCTTGGTGATACTGTGTACTCATACTGTGTGTCTTATATGATATTGTTACTCATTGTGTGCCTTATATGAGCCTTATATAAGTCATATATGATATTGTGTCCTTTGAATTAAGCCTTAAATGAGCCTTATATGAGCCAGCTATGTGTGCCTTGAATTAGTCACTTGAATGAAGCCTTAAGTGAGCTCGACGTCATTTCACATCTGATACTGTTTACTGATATTGATATTGTATGCCTTATATGATACTGTTAGTGATATTGTATGCCTTATACGAGGCAGATATGATATTGTGTCCCTTGTTAAGCCTTAAATGAGCCTTATTTGAGCCAGATATGTGTGCCTTGAAGTAGTCACTTGAATAAAGCCTTAAATGAGCCTGATACTGTTTACTGATACTGTTTACTGATATTGTGTTAGTGTAAATGCTGCGATTAAATTCGGCTTTCAAATACTACGTCGAAAAGGTAGCAAATGAGGTCTCAAAATGAAAATAAAAAAAATATGATCTTTGGTGAAACAATTATGATGAACGGTGTTCTAAATCAAAAGTTACGGTCGTTTATAAGAAAAACGCTCCGGTTAATGCAAATATTTTTTTGGCTTTCAAAATTTACGTCGGAAGTGTATCGTATTTGGGCTCAAATTAAAGAGGAAAAAAAATATGAATTTTAGTGAAAAAATTTCGATGATTGGAGTTATAAATCAAAAGTTACGGATGTTTGGAAAAGAAAAAAAACAAAAACAAAAACAAAACTTGACCTGAAGCTGAAGCGGTAGGAAAATATGCGCGCGTCTTTAAAAAAAAGGGTAATTTTGTCTATCTGAAATTGTTTGTCGCTTTCTGCAACTAAAAATTAGAGTGTGTCCTATTTATTTATTTTATATTCTTTTCCATCCTTTTGCCTCAATCTTCCTAAAAAAAAAAAAAAAAATGTCAGTTCATGTTAGAAAATGAGGAATGAAGTTTCCAGATTGCTACCACCATGATTTTTCTTTATGGGATTTATTAATACGAGTATATGTAGGAGTACAATATTTTTAGAGCTTTATTGTTAAAAAGCATAAATTGAAACTAGAAATATATGTTCTCCAAAAAAAGAAACTAGAGATATATAAATAGGACAATGGAAGTTTTTATTGGATACAGGGGCGGACGCAGGATCTCGGGTAAAGGGAACAATAAAACTTTTAAAGGCAAATAAAAAATTTAAGGGAGGACAAACTATATGTATCGTATAAATTTTAGTGTATTTTTTTGGGATTAGGGGGGGGGGGGGACTGCCCCCCTGTGTTATATAGGTACGTCACTGATTGGGTAGAAAGGACAAGTGTTTATTCCACTACACTTTAAATTCTCTCCTCTTTAATTATAAAAATAAATATATTTTGATCTGAACATCAAACGATCGTAATTCATTCATCATATTTTTCCTCTTTTCGTTTTTTTATTTAGACATCCTACTCGATATATCTTCGATGTCATTTCGAGGTCATTTTCATAAAAAACAACGAAACAGTGGAACAATGGAATAGTGAATTTGAAGTCAATTCCACTATACCGAACAGTAAAATTTTCATTTATCACCCAATTTGTATTTCCACTGTCTTGATTTCTATTTTTTCCTCTTATTTCTCCTTTAAAACCCCTCACTTCTTTTATTCAACTCTTTTTTTTTCATGCCAACAAGTATTGGCTTTTGACAAGTTTTACAGGATATTTCTATTTCACATTAGTATGTCCTTAATCTCTTTAATTAATTCCTTAGTGTGTTTTTGATTCACAGGAATGAAATGTGCTTGAAACAAGACACTATCAAACTCTGGGCATTGTACCCTAGAACAGACAAATAAACTGATTCAGGAATTTCATTCATCTAAAGACATCTACAAAGCCAATCTATTCTAATAAATTTACGCTTGTTAACCTTCATCTTCATCTCTTCCAACATGTCTTCTTCTTTGGCTATACCAAGTCCTCCTCACACCATTGAAGCACATCCTCTTTTGTCACTCCTTTCACATGATCAATTGTTAGACCCGTTATTGGTTGGTGGTGTTATATGCATCACGTCTCCAAGTGTTATGGTCATCTCGCCAAAGGTATAGATGGGAAGTGTTTGTATCGGGTTGTCACCTCTCTACAAATGCCGATTGATATAATAAGCACCTTATCAATTTTCAAAACACTTTCAATATACCCTTCGGCGGGATGTCCTCGTTTACATATAACCACCATTAATAACAAAAGAGTATGTGCTTGAATGGTGTCAAGAGCTACCGGGTATAACCAAAAAATACACATTGAAAGAGATCAATGTTAGCAAGGGTAAATTTGTTAGAATGAATTGGCTTTGTTCTCGAACGATGGTGCCTATATTTCATGATGATAAGTCACGCAACCAGATTTGCATGACAAAGCACCTAAAAAGTTCGTTTGACAGCTGTGTTGGAATATATTCTTTATCGTTAGTTGGGCAGTGCATCCTAAATAGATCCCGTTTCCATAACTGGTTACATGACCCTTATGCAAGTATTTTAGCTCTTTTATTTCTTGTCATTCATTGGTACATATTTTGTGAGAGGCAAGATTTGCATAGTAAAACTTTTTAGTGATTTAGATGATGACCAAAATAGTGACCATCTTAACCGAGTATCGGATCGGAAGCACTATAGATGTGAGCAATGTCGTATCCCACGAGGAATCAATCAACTACCAAAGTCATTCTTGTACTTAGTTTAGGCTAATCGAAGGTGGAACAAGTTGTAACTAACACTACAATATGATATAAACTACAGATGAAAGAGAGAGACACATAGCCAAACCATGATCCAATTGAATACTTTCGCCCCTCTAATCGATTATTCGTGAATAAGCTTGACCAACCAACCAACCTAACACTTATATCAACTCATTCGTGGGTGCAAACTCCTAAGGTAGTAATAGACGCCATACAATAACCTAGTACCCTTTGCCCGGTTCAACAGTCCGCTTTTAAGAATTTAACTGACCGAAACAAGATAAAAGCTCTAGAGATGCTCCATTACTCAACCGATAAACCTCGTCCCCTAATCGAATCTAAATAACTCAGTCAATTATAAGAAATGATCTTAAAACCCTTTTTTCCACACCCCTTCGCAACATACATTTATAAAAGTGGTGTGTGATTATGAACTATGTGATCAAGCTAATTCAAACATTAAGAACAAGTTTTAAAACACGAATTCGTCAATACAACAACAATTAAACACTACTCATTCTCAATTTCATCAATTAGAGGGGATTTCTTCAATCTTCACATGATTTGACCATGATATATTTAGCTACTCATCTCAAAGCAAGAAATAACAATCAAAACAAAGATTAAAGCCATAAAATGAAAGAGAAACAAAATTAATTACCAAAAACACAGAAATTTGAGGTTTACATCAAGTTTCATCAACACTCATGTTAATTAGTGAAGAAGAAGATCCAAAATGTCAAAATCGAACAAAACTAAGCTAAAATCTAAGCTAATTTGCGTTTAATCAAAGAGAAATATTGAAAGATTAGCTAATCTAAGGTGAAAGAGGGAAGAAAATCGACCTAAGTATGCCCTAAGTGAGTCTAAGTATGAGTGGATATGAAATGGGGGTGAAAAAACTGATTTTTACATCCAAAATCCGCTGCTTGAATTGTCAGGACGTTTAATGCGTGCGCATTAAGATTAATGCGCGCGCACTAAGCAGACAGAACACTCAGCATCGACATCCATTCAGTAATTTAGTGATATCCTTTTATGTACAACTCCGATTTGAGCGATTCAAGTTGAGTTGGAAAGCACATTCAATTATCTACAACTTTCATGCAGACCACAAGTCCATACAATGCCTTCAACATTGCTCAAATTGCAGATAAAGTGAATATAAGGCGAAAACACCAACTATATTTGATCCGTTTCCATTCCCGGGTTTCGGTTATTCCTCTCTAAGCCTCATGCCTTGTCTCTCGGGCTCATAAGTCACATATGTCCTGCATCACAACATCCAAACACATACATGTTAAAGGAAATAAAGTTGCGCATTTACTAACACCAATTGGTTTTAGTACAACAATAAGCGCTTGATCCTAAGATGGTATCGGAGCGGGAGGTCGGGGATCAAACCCTGGCTCCCTCAGTTATATTGTGCAAGTGTTGGGTTTCTTTGTCTTGTTGGCCTGGTTTGGTCTTGTCTTTGTGTGCCTAGATGACACAGTTTTGTTAGAAGCCCACACTTGAGAGGGCGTGTTAAAGAAAATTAATATGTGCATTTACTAACCCCAATTGGTTTTATTACAACGGTAACGCTTGATCCTAACAATACCGAGCATAACTCCGCAAGAAAGATAGAGTTCGAATAGGGTCTAAAACACCGTAAAATGCCGAGGTTTCCATTTATGTGATCGTTCACCTTCAAGTGAGTGTGCAATGTGATTTTACCCTATAAATGGTCTAGAAGTACCCAAAATAAGCCAAAAGTGTTGTAAATGAGAGCTAAAACATACACCGAATCATAGTAATATTGATTCTCATCGATATATGTATTTGTATTTTTGTTCATCTTTTCCTTCTGCAACTTTAATTCATTCTTGTACGTGTGACATATTCATTTAATATAAATAAGATGTCAACATCTCAGCCTCAAGTGTTGACACCTACTAATAGAAGCTTGTTAGAACATGAACTTACTCACTTTTATTTTTATTAAGTGAATGATTCATGATTTAGTGAATAAATTCTGATTAACACCAATGATCTTTAAAAAAGAACAACTAATATATGGTACTCCATTTATGATATCATGTCTTTTACTTTATTGTACCCAATCATAATTTGGGTGCCATATGGTGTCATAGACCCGTTAGCGATTGTTTTAGGGTTGTAAATATGATAAAGTCATATCATCCTCGTGATCTATTAGATCCCGTTGAATGCAATCCTACAAAAACAAACTTCAAGATTTACGGTGTATTACACGAGGCTGAAAGAATTAATGAGACTCGAGGATCGAAGACTGGTCAGTATTCACATGATTTCTCACCCGATTATGAGACATGGTTTTAGTCCTATAGTTACCTTAGCTTGTGCTCACCTCAAAAAGATGCCCGCACCTCGAGAGGTAAAACGCTCAAATATAGTAGCAGGGAAGGATGTAGAAATTTATTTCATTGATGTTATCGGAGTCTAAAACAATATTTTATGTAAAAAAAATTTGTTCCAATGGAGTCACCGAAATCTAAAAAGACATTTTTAACGACAAAATAACATATTTTAACAACAAAATTACATCGTTTTAATTCTATAAAAAATTCTCGAATCTTAGTGGGGTCACGTGACCCACCCTAGTTAATGTGTGTCGGCCCCTGATTAGTAACTCACTGAATTTTGTCTTTAACTCAACTAATGCATTTTTTTTTTTTTTCCAGTTGTGCATTCTTAATTAGTAGAGTCAAGAACATGTTATGAAGGATGTGATCAATCTTGTGAACTCGACTATGTCTGTACGAAAGGTGGATGGGGAGGAGCCACAAAGAGATTATGAAACTAAATGTAGAGATTGTTTTGTTAAGTTATGGGATTATGTTTTAGGTGATTATGTTCTTGGATTATGTTCTAGGTGACGGTGTTTTACAATTTGAGACGAGGTTTTAATTGTTTTCCAATATTATGTTTTGGCATTGTATTGGAATTGGAAATTTAGGTACACTCAATCAACACCATTCATCATCCTTGGATATATTTTTGGCAAAAATAAAAAATTACAAACCCCACAACATAAAAATCCATATTCTCTCAAAATAAACTGAAACAATAAACCTCAATGCCCTCCACATCAATGATGCCTGAAAGATGAAACCGAAAAGACATTTTAATACTTATTCATCACATAAATGTACTGATGCTAGCTGATGGTCAGAGAAATTCATCATGTTTGATAATTATAAAAAGATGAAATAAATGTCATTATGGTCGCCATTGGTCGGTGTTAGACAAAATCTCTTAACTTTGATTTCCTGAATTATCATAGACAAGCGAGATCAAGTAATCATATTCTACACGAAATTGCTAACAAATATTGTATATGCATGTGACTACTTTACAACAGTGGCGGACCCAGAATTTTTTTTCAGCGAGGTCCGTAAATATTTAACACAGTAAATAATTTTTTTACGCGGTCCGAAATATTTTTCTATAGATAAAATGTAGAGTATTTTATTTTTAGCGGGGTCAGTGGACCCCATATGTATAAGGTAGATCCGCCTCTGCTTTACGATGTGCAATTGGTGATTAAAGGCTAGCTCGTAAAAAACCTTGTGTATTTACTTGACGAGGTTATAATGTTTTTAAACCTTGTGAAGTATGTGGTTGGGTGCTAACCGGTTTGTTTTTTTTGAATCAAGTATGTGGTTGGGTGCTATCTATGACATTATTTTGATTTACGATTTGGTTCTCTTTATGTTTCGTTTATGACCAAAAGACCATATAAACACAACACCTTGTTTTATATGATAAATTTTCAAGTTTCCTAAATTGTATGAACATCACTCTGATAATGACTAAAGTTAGCATCATTGATGGTAATTTTTATAACGAACATCAATCGAGATAATGAATCTGCGAGATAACTTGGGCAAAATAACTTGTGGAGGTTGTAATTTGATCATCATCAGTAGACACATGGCGACTTCAAGAATTTGGTGATACTTGGGTCGTAAATTTGTCATATTTTGTATTTACTAAACTCAGTTTTATATATTATAGGCAATACGGATCAATATATAAAAATAAGCGGGTCAACTTCACATATCTATGTGTATCTAATTTTTTTTTCCAAATTTGTAATATTTTTTTTTTTTAACGGGTCGGCTAACCCAAATCCCATAAGGTACAGCCGCCCCTAAGTAGACGCCCCTGAGTAGACATGGTAGTTCCTTAGCGTAAAATAACTTGGGCAAATCAACCTCATACCCCGGACAAGGGGCGATACAACTTCGGCTTTTATTTTACAATCAGACAGCTACATTTTGTTTAAACAATAAAGATAATAGAGGATATTGTTCTCAATATATACCTAAGAGCTATGGCTTATTTTTCTTTTGAAATTTGGGTTCTCTGTTCCATAAAAAATGTTCATTTTTGAAAATGAACTATCCCATTAAAAGTGTCAATTTAGAAAATTAATGCATATTTTTCATACATACCCCAATCATACATTTAATGTGTGTATACATTTTTAATATTCCAAAACAAGTATTTATTATGAAATAGAGGTATATATATCAATTAGTGTTTAAAATACAACAAATTAAATTTTTTTTAATCTGTGTGCGCCACTAAAATTGAACATTTTTTGTGGGACGGAGGCAGTATAATACAACATTACGGTTCGCTTCATAGTTTGTTTTTCTATTGTAATAATTTTTTTTTAAATGTATCACTTTTGTAATGATTAGTAAAAAATTGTTAAGATATCCGTTATTCTGTGACAAGTCCAATATAAGGGCGAAAATAAATTTTGAAGGATGCAAATAAAATACATCTTATATATACTTGTGTAATTTTCCGACCCATAGGTATAAAATGTTTATGTGTAGCGGATAAAATGTATATGTGTAGTAGTCCACACTATAAAATATAACTATTAAAAAGATTTACGTATTTCCTCTCAAAACAAAATGTATGTAGTGTGTAGAATATTGTTTATAGATAAAGTTGCTTTTTACAAAATGATAATGTTGTAAGGTTTTTTTTTTTTTTTTTTTTTTTGTGTGTGTGTGTGTGGAAAAAGGTTATAAACATTTTAAAATTTTCATGAGTGTGGTTGATCTAAATGAACTAAATTGTTTTTTAAATATTACATTTGATTTTGCTAAAGCTGTGAGGGTAAATTTGTCTATACGACATCATGAATGAACCCTACCCTTGCTATCATTTAGAAGTATAAATAAGAATCCCTTCCGGCCATCAGCCATTCCAGACCCCTTGCATTTCCAATCATTTCCGAGATGAGTTTGGAGGCCAGGGACAGGTTCGATATATCCTATCAATCTATCTTTCAAACGTGATTTTCCCCGTATAATTCAAGGTGAAATCCTCAAAGTGTACGTATATATAAAAACGCTTAATTTGATAATTTGTGTATGATAATTTGTGTAAGACTTGTTTTTAGAGTAGTTGCAATTCATGCTCTCTTTTTTGTTTTGAAAATATAAGGATTTTTATATGATAAGGATAATAATTATTCTAATTTAGCTATTAACCGATCGTTTGAAGTTAATTTTGTGTTTGTTTAATGTTCCGGTAAATTTTCCTCTTTTGGTATTACAAAAAAAATTCCTTCAAACACATGGATCCTAATTGCTTCTTTATGGTCTGACACACTAATTTTTCTCTTCGTATTTCATCAGTCATTTGAAAACCTTTCTCAAGCCAAAGAGTTCGCAAGGCTATAATACCTGAAGTTTTTGAGCGCATTGTTGTTTTTTTTCCTTTTCTTAATCCATTATTTTTGTGAAACGGAAAAAATTATTTATATGTTTCTCAATATGTGCTTGTCAATAAGCATAAAAAAATTTGTGAGCAATATTTAGTAAATAATGTTTATCACAATATGTGTAGTTAATATAATAAGCATAAGTATTTTTGTTTTTATGGGCAATGATTATTATTAATATGGCGTTTTATGCGCAATGTTTATCACCATATGAGCTGACAATCCACACAATATGTGTAGTTCACATAATATGCATAAGCATTTTTATGGGCAATGATTATCAATATGGCCTTTTGGTGCGCAATGTTTCTCCATAAGCAGAAGAAAGAAAGAACGAAATGGTGGGCTAATATTTTATTTGTCACAATACGGGCAAAAGAATTGTGGACAAAAGTAATTCAAAAATTTAAGATTAAAATAGTAACGTTCATCAAGGAGCTGTTGTGATAAAATAATTCAAAATTTAGGATTAAAATAGTAACTGTTGGTGTTGTGATAAAACAATTTAAGATTAATTAACTCTTGGTAATGTGGTGTGTTGTGTTAAGCTTGTTTAATTTTTTTGTTTTTCTTTTGAAAGGATTGTTTATTTTGTTTTTAAGGTTTATGGTAAAGTTTGTAATGTTTGTCTTCTAGTGTATATGTTTTGAAAACTTGATTGTAGTGTGATGTAGTACATTTGATGTCAATTAAAACATTAAAAAGTTAATCATTCTTTTGGATCTATTATATAAAAAACCTTCATTTTCATTTTTTTGCAAATAATATATATATATATATATATATATATATATATATATATATATATATATATATATATATATATATATATATATATATATATATATATATATATATATATTATATTAGGTAATGAATATTATATATATTTAAGTAATGGGGTATAATGGATGAGACTATTAGGGATGATCATGGATTGGTTTAGATTGGTTCGAGTTGGTTTGGAAAGCGTAGGGTCGGTGTGGGATTTTATCTTATAACTTGTACCCAATCCAAACCAAAACGATTCTGAGATTTGGTTTTAATTTGGTTTCAGTTTGATTTTGGTTTCACCCGGTCGATTTATTTAAGAAGCTATTTTTATGTCACAACGTTATTTTTAATTTACATAAGCGGTTTAATGTAAAGTGGAACAAGAATCACAAAAGGTTTGTCTCAACTTGGAACAAGCCTGGAGGCGATTGGAAGAAGAGATGACTATATGTACAGAGAGAGTGTGATGGATTGATGGAGGCAGCGTTTGAGTTTCGAATTATATGAGTGATGAAAATTGAAGAGTGTTCAACCTGGAACAAACCCAGAGGCGATTGGAAGAAGAGGTGACTATATGCACAAAGACGGCGTGATGAAATGTTGAAGGCATCGTTTGAGTTTCGAATTATATGAATGATGAAAATTGAAGAGTGATTTTAAGTTTATGGTTGTATTCTTAGTTTTTATATATAGTATTGTAAAACCATGTTATTTTGTAGAGTAATTAATTCGGGTTGGGTTGGTTAGAAATAAAATAACCAAACCCAAACCATTATAATTTGGTATGGTTACAAACCAAACCGATTCAATCGTTTTCTTACTGGTTTGGATAATTTCTATTTGATTTGGATTGGTTATTGGTTTGGTTTGCTGATTTTTCGGTTGTTTTCTCAGCCCTAGAGGCTATGGAGGTGATTGAGTAGTTTTAGATGAACGGGAGTTTCATACCACAAACAATACTTCATTCTTTTAAAGAGAAAAATCTTTTACCCCTCGTGATTTGTCAATTGAAGCATTTGTCCCTATGTGCTTTAAATATATATTGTTTACTTTCTTGGGGTTTTTCACAAACCATCAAACAACAATTCATGCAAACACTAAGGAATATTATGTCGGAATATTCTTAAATTTATTGTTATTCCCATTTTGTCTTTGTATTTCAATTATCTAAAACAACTTAACTCATTTCTCTTCATCAAAAAATTAAATCGAGTATTCTAGAAAAATAAGAGCAGAACGCCGATTATTGACTAGGGCGGCGAGGGGGCCGATTTTGGCTGGGATTGACTGCATTTTCCGACGATTTTGGAGTTTTCGATCTTGATTCCGGCGATTTTGAAGTTCCTTGCTTGGTTGTTGCTCTGTTTCCTTTCTGTTCTTTTTTTTTTCGTCTCTATTCTACGATAAGAGTAGCAGACAAACCGGAGATGATGGGTTTTTGTGTGTTAGCGCAAATAATTAGTTACTATAATTGGTTATTGTATTGAGCCCGACTCGACTCGTTAAGTTTACTTATTCACTAAGTCTTGTAACACTATATATTTGACTCTCATCTCATTGTAATATCATTCATGAATCAATTAAAATATTCTACTCTCTAAAGCTTGATATGATATCAGACCCGTAGGTTAAAACTGCCCAATCACCGATCCTCTCTCCCCTTTCTCCTCCTTAATCTCGGATGAATTCCATATTCTCAGCCCCGCCCCTCTCTCTCTCCTTCTTCCAGCCGCAGCGGTATCAACAAAAAAACAATTACGACAGCTCTTCAATAGCTTCAATGGAGGATTCCACCACCACCTCCACCTCCAATCCAACGTCATCTCACTATCCCGCCTTCAATTCTTCCCACTCCATTAACACCATCACACTGATACGCACCTATTATCCCATCCGGTTAAAAATGGAGCCTTATCTCAAAGGACAAGAAGTTCACGATTTTGTCGACGGTAGCAATGCATCTCCTCCATCACTGATCGATGGAAAACCCAATCCTTAATATGCTCATTGGGCTACACATGACAATCTGATACTTAGTGCCATCACCGCATCTCTCACCAAAGATGTTCCCGTTCACGTTTATCATGCCCGCACATATGCAGCCTTTTGGAAGGCGATCAAGCAGTGCTTTGCCTTTCAATCTCGTGCTAAAGTTGTTCATCTTCGATCTCAATCAGCTACCACAAGAAAAGTTGGTTCCACCGCCACCGAATATTTCCTGACCATCAAAAGTTTGGTTGATGAATTTGCGCTTGCCGGGCAGACCCTTCAACCAGATGATGTCATTAACTATGTTCTTTCCGGATTGGGTCCCGAATACGATGCGTTAGTTGACATGCCTTCTACCCGGACCAAACTTACTGTTGAGGAATTATTTTGATGTTTATAACCATGAGGCTCGTATTACTCATCATGTTGCGGCTACTCTAACCCCTGATTCGGTTCGGCCCGTCCTACCTCAACCGCCCACCATGCAGCCCTCTGCAAATTACGATGCTCGTCCGCCGTCAAACCCTGGATGAGGCTCCAACAATAGGGGCAGAGGTCGCGGCATGTCTTCCTGTCCCCGTCCACCTTCCGATCAACATCAATCTCCGTCACAGCAATGTCAATTATATGGAAAAATAGGTCACACCGTTCTCGCGTGCTGGTACAGGTTTGATAAAAAATTTGTTCCCTCTCCACCTTGTTCCCCTTCTTCGAATTTTGCCGGCTCTCGGGGTCATTTAATTCGTCGGGTCACTGACCTACCCTTCGGCGGCATACTCGGGGTCTAGTTAAAAATCTGAAACAGTAGGTCACACTCTAAAGGATATTTATTGGAAATATCTTGGCTGAAAAAGGAAGGTAATCAACAATTAAATCGGGATGTCTAATTCTCAGTTAATTGTTGAGAGAGATTGTCTCAATTTAATCGTCATCTCTTTGACCTACCCGTCGGCGACACTGAGGTGTGAGATTAAATCCTTGGAATGGTAGGATAACTACATGCATGACATCACGTTTATTATTCCTAAAATTATTATATGTTGTGGTGTATGATTTGATTTATATTTATGTCATAAATTATTTTACAACTACATATCATCTCAAGGTATCTAAACTGCTAAACACAAAAAATTGACTGATGATGATTTCGTAAAAGTGGAAGTAACAAGAACGTTGAACTCAATAATCGAGAATGAAAATTAATTCTTCGGAAGAGGATGATCCTCTTGAGCCTACAAACTTAAGTGGCATTTGATAAGAATGTGACTGCTATCACTCGTGCTGAGAGAGAGACAAAATAAATTAGTTCAAAGATGATGAGAATGATTTGGTATCAATCTCACTAGACATCCCACAGTTCATGAGTAGTATCTACTCAAATGAACTATTAGTTCATGGCCATTTCCTTTACTTAAAGCCAAGAAGTATCACAACTTGTTCATATTGACCTTCGGGGTCTTATGAAGGATACAAGCTAGTGGGAGCTTTTGAGTAGTCGACAATTTGTTTGATAGCTACTCAAAACGCCGATTAGTTTATCTAAATATTTGGAGGAATCTCTGATATTACCAGAGAAACGAGTATTCCATATTCAGATATAGGCTATAGCATAGTATTTGGAACTGATGCTCGGCCTACCTCCGAGTGAAACGATTTCACTGAAAGATAAACCATGTATTGTCTTGTATAGTTATTGATATGCTACATTACATTGCTTAACTCAATTAAGATATTAGTTGAAAAATAACGGTTTACATTATTATGTAATACCGAGAAGTCTGCCTAGAAGATGCTTATAAATTTATAGATCAAGAGTGAACTACGTTTACTCCACTTTCGTAAATAGAGGCGTTTAGCACTTGGTGCTTGAAGGTAGGACTGGAGATTTTCCATACACGTTCAGATGGTGACTGTTCGTGAAATATCTTAATGCAATGAGTAAAGGCTGGTTATAATATTCTTAAGATTGGATAATGACGGTTACACTGTTACATCATTTCTAAAAGAATGTTTAGACAACAACCTTAGACCTTGATGTAAAGTTACTCAAGGAGTTACTATTGATTTAATCAGACCACATCAACTTTGGTTGTTGGGGATGACACTGATAAATATTACTAAACCAGATCAGAGTATCAAACCACCCAAATGCAGTGGGAGTATGGTTTCATCCATTGACTATAGTCTGCTGGGGGTGATTGATAACCTATGGTCTTTTGGAAGGACTGTATAAGATTCTGATAATAAGAGGTTGGTTTAAAGCCACAAACTCGTATATGGAGTTTTGGTACTCCAGTACTGTTCATACTCTTGTAGAACCACCTGAGTGTCTCAGACCCAGTATGAGTAATTGGATCTACATGGAAAAGAGTCGAATGAATGGGAAAGTTTAACTTTCTTAACAAAGCCAAGTGGTCTGGGGGTAATTTCCCTGAGAAGTAGATAGTTCAATGGGGGTGATGCCCTGAAACTTCCTCACCACTCAACCTTGCTTAATTCCCAGAAAAGCAGAAAGACTAACAGGGGTGATGTTGTGAAACTTTCTTGCCTTACAAAGGAGCTTGAATTCCTTCGGAATAGAAGGGTTTTTAGCTTAAAGCCAATGGCAGATTGACTGCCTATGCTTAAATCCATTGGTGGATTAAAGTAAATCTTCAGGTCATTGAAATTCATATGTTTTGAAATGTGTGGGCTTGACCCGAACATTGATGAGTCTTTTGTAGACTAGAGAATCAATATTGGTAAAGTAGTAGACGTTTTATACAGGTAACACTGCAACATTTGTGAACAACATTGTGTGTGTTATTTGAAGTCAAGAGCTGACGAGCCAAAGCTTCTCTGAATCAGAGAAGTGGACTATATTCTTAGAATTTGATTCGGTCGAATTCATGAGAACAAGTTGTTGGCAATATCCCATCCATCTTATTGGTTAAAGATGATAATGCATTTTTGAATGCAGAATTCAACGAGAGTTTTCCTACCCAACCCCTCCCGGAATAATTCTCTTAGTCTTCGGACATAGAGAAAATGGGATAGATTCTCTTTTGGATAGAGAAAGTCAAGTTATTAAAAGTCAATAAAAGTCGAGTCTTGGATTCGGACGTTGAAAGCAGTATAGTGCATCCTCAAGTATCCTACTCCCGACCCCTAAGTCCACTGGGGTCATTTTAGATGGGGTTGCGAAGCTCTCGCCGCGACTTCAATAACTAGACTATAAATCCCAAAAACAAAATAAATCCACAAAATAATCCGCCAATAATTTCGTAATTAATCATTAACTATTTCCATTGAAAATAAAATATTACAACAAATAATATTACACTAGTTCCTTAAAAAGAATGACACCATCCATGACGCCAATTTTTATTTCTCCTCGGTCTCGATCAATATCATCTCCTATACTCTTCATTCCCCTCGATTATTAACTTGTATTTATATTTATAGAAAGAAAAACAAAACAAAACAAAACAGAGAAACACATAAAATGAGGCGTCAGCAAAGGGCTGGTATGAGCCACGTGTGCAAGTGTTATACTGATAGAATAAATGAAAAGTACAAATTTTAATATTTTGTTTTGTTAACTGATAGAACAAATGTCAAGTTAACTAACAATCAAATGTCAAGTTTATTTTCATTTTGTTTTGTTAACTGATAGAACAAATGTCAAGTTTTGTTAACAAATGAGAAGTCTTTTATTAACTGATAGAACAAATGAAAAGTACAAATTTTAATATTGAAGTGTACGAGCATTAAGAAATAATGTCAAGTTTATTTACAAGAACCAGCTTTTGCCGAGCCGATGAGTCAAGTGTTAGGTGTAGTGCCCGAAAGACAATTTGTGTAATTGTTTTTAACAATGGATGACAGATTTTAACTCACCTTATTACTTGCTTTGTGCTTGTAAATAATACACTGCTGCAAACCCTAAGTATATCAGTATGTAACCGCTTAACTCATTGTATGGCATGCACGTGAGGATTGAGTTAGTGGTGATATACTTAAACGATAGTCCGTGGTGAACTTAATCGAGAATTTAGGGTCTCTTGATTAAAACACCAATAATGTGCCCGAACACCTTAGGGTGTGATAGTTTTATCCGGACCGTCGGTGAGGGTACTACGTGGGGCATTTATATATGATGGCATTCATATAGAATTTGGACCGATTTAATCGAATTTCTCGGTATAATTCGGTAATCGAGGAATCTTATTAAATCATTAGATGATCATATATGGATCAACCTTAATCTGAGGTGATCACGAGTCTTGCTTGTCCCGGGGTAGTGTTTGATGTGTTAGTTACGGTTCACTTTAATATGTGTTCCAAGCCACTTCTCATTGGCACTATCTCCGGATGAGTGAGTAGTTCTGATTTTTCACAGACATGGAATCCATTCCTTCTTGCGGGAAGTAAAGAGACAGTCCCCTTATTTGTTAGCCCTAAGAAAGTGATCGATCCCGGGAGTTCACATTTGACTAATTAGCTACTAGTCAGATATGTGTGCTAATTGATCATCAGGGGGTTAATGGTAAATAAGGATAAGATATTCGAGTCGGGTTCACGGAGACTTCCCACTCGAATGGACGATCTATGGAGGGTTAATCCGTATGTAGTGATTATATCAATGGACGCTTATTCACTCTATGGGTTGAGTATAAGTATACATCTATAATCGGTAGAGTTCGGTTTCGGGTTTATGGTGGCGTAATCCCGGAATTAATAATTAATGTACTTATTCGTTCGATGAATAATTAATTATTGGAGCTACTTGGTTATAGGTCCATAGGTCCCCGATGTGGCTTCGTAATTTGGACTAATAATCTTGTTACTTGGGCCTCGGTGATAATTAATTGGTAAAATTTAATTAATTGATATGCATGGATATTATTTAGTTGGGCTAAATAATATAATACACGTGAAAAGACATTTTACGTGGGGCCTAAAACCTAGTGTATATGGCGCCTCATACTTCATTAAATGCAAGATTTGATTTTCTTGTGTGATTAATGATTAATAAAAGATGATTTATTTGTAATTGATTGATTGATTAATCACAATCTTTTATAAATGGAATTATCCTTTATTGTGATTTCTTTTTAATTAATTATTTAATTGATTAGAAACTTGGAGGCTAGGATTTACTTTCTCCTATATAAAGAGAGTTCTTCCAAGACATAAGGAGATTGAAAATTTCGACCTATACACTAAAAAAAAAGAGAAGAAAAAATTGTTTCTTGTCTTGGGTTTCTGTTGTGTTGCATATCAAGGAGGTTCGTTTATCAAGAAGGGTGTCCACCAACCGCCGTTTGGAGAACACATCGGAAGATCTTGGCTTCTCTTCCTACTATTGGTAACATGATCTTAACCCCCTTGTAATAGTTTAAGTCCTTTAATTATGTGTTTTGATATATAAATCGTGATCCATCCGCCGTGCGTAGATCTAATTCGTTTAGATCTAAGAACCTGCATCCTTCATGTGGTATCGAGAGACGTTCCACGATTTATATAATCATAATCGTAGTTAAACGATTTAAAGGAGTGGAATTGTATGTAGGTGATATTTTACTTATTATTATGCATTAATAATTTTTAAATTGCTATGGTTGAAGAGATGGATTGGGGTTGGCACCGTTTTCCCGTTAGATCTATTGTAAACTCATATAAACGATGAAAATTCGTTCATATGAGTATAGGAAATTATGTAATTTATTTATTATTGCAAGTTTAATTTCCTGTAAATAGATCTGTTTAGTAGCTGTATAGTGTTTTCGTTTTTCCCGTTGTTTGAGCCGTTAAAACGAAGATCCATCCGGTCAGAATTAAGATTAGAAGTTGATGAACAATCCCACAAATTTTGGTGTCGATCAGAGTCCATTTGGGTATCCGTTCGTTGCTACGAAGTGGCTGCTGTAACAGAAAAACGCAGGATTCACAGAAACCCTAACTGTGACTTCTTCGATTTTCTGGGAACAATTGGACCGTTCAAATTAAAATCCGACCGGTCAGATCGCATATCATGGAGTTTAGGACGTGAGATAAAAGTTTCAGGACGATCGGGATTCATCTTGATCCCCGATCGGCCTCGGGAAGTATATGATGCGCTGCTGTAAGAGTCTGTTTCAGCAGAAAGTTGGGCGGCTCACTGAGGAAGACTGACAAGTCAAAACTCCGATCCGGCCGTCCATCTTGAAGTCCGAAGAATGAAGATCAGATCTGGAAAGTTTCGTCCCGATCCATATTGGGGACGATCGCAGACAAATTGAAACATTGCAGAATAATTTCGGACATTTAGAACAAGTCCAAAGATTTGTACTGAATGACTTAAAGGGTTGAGTGTTCATATTCTCAATGTTCCATACGATAGATTGATTCCCCCTCAACAAATATCCAAATCAGCCACTACATTAGATAAACCAAATCCATTATTTCCAATATACTCCATTTATGTCCATATCCCAAGCCACACCCTCCGTCTTAAACAACTCCAAAATCCTTGTCTATGTCACGACTAGCGATTTTCGGCCCTAAATCACACTTTAGTATCCTTGACCCACAATCTGCATCTTTCAATATATTTTATCAGATTGCACTGTTAAAGGAAATAAAGTTGCGCATTTACTAACACCAATTGGTGGTAGTATAACGGTAAGCGCTTGATCCTAACATGGTATCGGAGCGGGAGGTCGTGGGATCAAACCCCGGCTCCTCGGTTTATTGTGCGAGTGTTGGCGCCTATTTATTTGTTGACCTGGTTTGGTCTTGTCTTTGTGTGCGCTTGATGGCACAACCTCGTTGATGGCGCCCACACTGGCGAGAGAGCGTGTTAAAGGAAATAAAGTTGCGCATTTACTAACATGCACAAATCAGATCATTAAAGGGTAGACATATGCTTAATGGGTGGCATCGAAAATACAATAGTTCTTTTTTGGGAAACTGGATGCTCCGAATTGACAATAGCAGGGAATATTGGGAGTTCGGTGATAAAGAAACTGATGATTGAGGTATCGAATTGAGGAGGGTTTCCTGATTGTTCGTTACTGGATATGGTGGAGATGGATATGATGGTAACGGTGATGATAAGTGTCGTTGAATATCGGAATTTTGATTATGACTGTTTGATTGTTAATTTTATGCTAACAATGGCTGCTGGATTCATAGTTTTCGGTTACGTGAATATGACGATCATCCATGGTTGTGACCATCTTAAAAGGACATCACAAGAAAATATGTAGGTGGATGTTGTTTCTTAAGCAATGGTGACTCCATTAATGGTTGAGCTAGTAATCCAATTAAGGAAGAAATGGGTAAGTGATGGTGAAAAATATATAGAATCATAGGATGCATAGCTTGCCATTTTGAAGATTAATAGCCCTGATATATGGTAGTTTGGAGTCGACATCAAATCTGCCAATGTCGAATTTTGCAGAGAAGGACTGGTAAGGAAGGAGGGAGGGTTCGCCCAAACGTGAGGATATACCAGACATATATATATATTGCTGGAAATGACCATAATGACAATTAAAATGGGAAAAGAACATCTAATTATGACATTAAATGACATTAAAAGAACATAAACAAATAATCGCTACTAAATCTCACATTATTCATTTATTGAATTCCCCGCGTCCGCTACTCAACTATAAATAAAGGTAATGAAATGTGTGACGTTATATCATTTGGTTCTATCAAAAATGATGATGATAATAATAATAATAATAATATCACTTTTAATATAAAAATAATAATGTCACCACGAAATCATTTCTACGTTGAAAATACTGCAGCCTAATCAGTAGTATGAAAATATAATACTAGATCTTATTAGTTGAAAAAATAAACAAATAAATTATTATAAGGTCCTTTATAAACAATATGATGAAAACCGGGGTGTTACATTGAGAGAACGAGGAATCGTATGCTTGTCCATTCGGGTGCGAACCTGAGTGTCGTTGACTACACTGATTCTGATTTTTTGTCGGATTAAGGATGATCGTGAATCGATCTCAGTCTCAGTGTTTACTCATAGTGATGGAGCTATAGTCTGGAGCAATCCAGCACTGCCAATTTGACTATGTTAGTCGAATACATAGCAACTTTCGTAGCAGCTAAAGAGGCAGTGTGGCTTGAGAAGTTCTTTGTTGGACCGGGAAGTGATTCAAGGTCTCGATGAGCCGATACCATTTTTTCTGTGAAAATAATTGAGAGGTAGCTCATGCAAAAGTTCTTCGCAGTCACAAGAGGTCAAAAGCATATTGAAAGTAAGTACCACCTGGTCAGACAGATCGTGCAGAGAGGCGACGTTTCGGTCCTAAAGATCGCCTCGAGCCGACAACCTAGCTGATCAGTTTACCAAGTTGCGTGGCATCTATTGTCACTGATGAGCGCTTGGTTGGTATGAAATTGGGAGATATGTCTCATCTGCTTTAAAGCAAGTGGGAGAATGTTGTGGATAGATAGAATAAGGGTGTGGTGCTCAAAAAACAATCATTGCTTGTCTTTACGGGCAAGTGGGAGATTGTTAGATATAGTGTACCCGAAAGACAATTGTTGCTTGTCCTTACGGGCAAGTGAGAGATTGTTGGAAGTAACGCCCGAAAGACAATTTATGTAATTGTTTTTATAATTAATAAATGATAGATTTATTCTCATATTATTATTTGATTTGTGCTTATAAGAAATACACTACTGAAAACCCCAAGTCGTATCATATATAGCCATATAACTTAGTGTGTGTCACACATGAGGATTAAGTTTATGGTGATACACTTGAAATGTTAGTCCATGGTGAAATTAATCAAAGTATGAGGTATATTGATTAAACCACCATTAATGCACCCAGAACACTTTATGGTGTGACCGTCCTATCCGGACCATCGACATTGGTTGTCTAAGTAGGGCATTTATATATGATGAGAGTCATATAGGACTGGACCGATTTAATCTGCGTTTCTCATATAATTCCGTGATTGAGAAATCTTATTGAATCACAAGATAATCATATATAGATTAACCTTAATCCTGAAGTGATTACAAACTCCTACTGGTTTCAGGATAGGGTTTGATGTGTTCGTTAAGGATCGCTAAGAGGCGCGGTCCGAATCACTTTCACGTTGGCACTATTCTGGAATGAGTGAGAAGTGTGTGTCTCACAGATATAGAATCCATTCCTTCCTGCGGGAAGTAGAAAGACAATACCCTTATTTGTTAATCCTAGAAACTGATCGATCCGCGGAGTTCGTATTAGTTATGAACTAATTGATCACTAGTGGGTTAATGGTAAATAAGGATAAGATGTATTGAAGAAGGTTTACGGAAATAATCCCGCTTTTACGGATAGTCTATGGAGGGTTAGTTTATATGTAATGATTATATCAATGGACACTTATCGACTAGACTCAACGTTTTGAGAATAAGTTATATCTACAATCGATAGAGTTCAGTTTCGGATTTATGGTGGCGTAATTCCGGAATTAATGAATTAAGTAGAAATATTCTATTCGATGATTATTTTATTTAATTTATTGTTGCTACTGGTTATAGGTCTATGGTCCCCGGGTTGGCTCCAAACACGCGAGTGTTTTCTCGTTTTATGGAACCTCGAGAATAAATTATATAGTTGGTCTATTTAATGAATACGCAATATTATTTATTTGGTAAATAATATGTAAAATAGAAAAGACATTTTCTATTAAATTAATGATGAAATTGGCGCCACATTATGGATAAATTAGGAGAAGAAATTTTCCTAGATTATCTCATATGTGTAATTAAATAATTATCTATTTGTTGGATAATTAATGGAAAATAAGAGATTGATTTTTTGGGAATTATCTTTTATCTTTTGGCAAATATCTTTTCCTTGTGGGAACAGTTAATTGTGGTGTGAAAAGGATAAGTCTCTTGACTATTTATTTTCCTATATAAAGAGAGTTCCTCCTAGCACAAAAATACACATTAATTGCGCCACTTATCACCAAATAGAAGAGAAAAATTAGTTTCTTGTTATAGTCATTAAGAGGAGAAAAACTAGGGTTTTTCTTGTGCATATTCGAGGAGGTTCTACGGCGAGGATCGACGTCCACCAGTCGTCGCTTGAGGAGATACAATCCGGAAGACTGCGGCTTCTCCATCTGTCGATTTACTATTCCTCTTAAATAAGGTAAATTTTCAACCTTCTCATAGTAGTATTAATTATTTATGCGAATCAAATCGTGGTAAAATCGCATGCGAATTTATTCGTAGCTTCCGCTGTGCATGATCGAGTTTCTCGATCGGTGCTGTGAATCAGATCTGACGATCCAATTATGGATTGGATCCGGATTCGGGTTTCTATATATCCAGCCACTTTCAGCTACACCATTATGTTGAGGTGTCTTCCTGACTGTATGATGTCTGGCAATACCCTCATCCTTACATAATGTATCAAACTCTGACCAGCAGAATTCCAGACCATTATCTGTTCTGAGCCTTTTGATTTTCTTGCCTGTCTGATTTTCCACTAGAGCCTTCCACTGCTTGAAACTGTTGAATGCATCACTTTTGTGTTTCATCATTACCACCCAAGTCATTCTTGAATTGTCATCTATGAATGACAGAAAATATATGTGACGACCCAATGATTCCACCTTTGATGGACCCCATCAATCAGAATGGATATAATCAAGTGATTCCTTTGTACTGTGCTTGCCTGCTGAGAACTTGCTTCTATGTAACTTCCCAAACACGCAGTGCTCACAAAAGTCCAGATTCTTGACTTATATCCCCCAAGTAAACCTGCTTAAGAAAGGACTTGCATTCCTCTTCACCCATGTGACCATGTCTCACGTGCCACAACCGAGTCTGTTGTGACTAATGAACTGCTGAGGATGCCACAGCAGCAGAGCCAGATAGAGTAGAGCCTTATATTATATACAAGGTTCTCTTCTTGATACCTTTGAGGACCACAGCTGAATCCTTGTATACATTCAGCTCTCCACCTTCTCCTTTGAAACTGAATCCCTTGTTGTCCAGTAGACTAAGAGATACCAAATTCTTGGTCATTTGTGGAACATGTCTAACGTCTTTCAATGTGCAGAATTCTACCATCCTCTGTTATCAACTTGACTGAGCCAATTCCCACTATCTTGCAGACCTTGTTGTTTGCCATAGAAATATGACCACCATCTATCTGTTCATAAGTAAAAAAACCACTCTTTGTGTTGAATTCCAAACATCAACATGATGTGTTGAATTCCCATCAACTAGAACCAGATCCTCTTTAGAATGCTCAGTAGCCACAGCTGCTGTGCCAGAATTGCTCTCCTGCTGCCTTTTCTTCTTTGGACAGTTGGACTTCCAATGCCCTTGCTCTCTACAGTAATTATAGACATCTGTGAACTTAGGACCTTTGGAACTACCCTTCACGGATTTCTTCTTCTGTCCATGCCTTTTTCCATTTATGCTGACTACTAGTCCAATAGTCGATTGTCCGTCCCTACATACTTGCCTTGTGTCTCATCTCCCTGGCATACAAGGCTGCCCTCACATCCTCTAAAGCCACTTTATCTTTCCCAACTATGAAGGACTACACAAAGTTTTCATATGAACTTGGTAATGACACCAACATGATTAGGGTTGCATCTTCATCTTCAACTTTACCATCAATATTCCTGAGATCAAGTAATATTGTGTTCAGTTGATCCAGATGTTCCCTTAGCAGACCTCCTTCATGAATCCCCAGACTAAACAGCCTCTGCTTTAGCAGCAACTTGTTGGTTAATGACTTAGTCATGTACAGACTTTCAAGCTTTGCCCACAACTTGGCATCTGTGTCTTCCTCAGCAACTTCCGTGATAACATCATCAGATAAGCACAACATGATGGTTGAATGTGCTTCACTTCCAGACTAGCAGAATCTACTGAACTAGCATCTCCTTTACCAGATAAATGAGTCCATAATCCTTGTTGTTTTAACAAGTCCCGCATCTTGATTTGCCATAGACTAAAATTGTTTCTCCTGTAAATTTGTCGATTTTTACGTTAACTGCAGACATTTTTCTTGCCAAAGATCACAACTTTTATCACAAATTCCTAGCACCGGTGAAGGTCATGGTGAAGATAAAGGTTGTCCGTACAGATGATTCTCTCAGAACCTGGCTCCGATACCAATTTGTTATAATAAGATAGAGAGAATCCAGATGCAATTAGATAAACACAAAAGAAATATAACATAAATAATCACACAGAGGAACATAAACAAGAAGAACACAAGATTTAACGTGGTTTCTGGCGTTGTGCCGACTACTTCACGGAAAGAAAAGAGATATTTTATTATGCACTAAATTTTAGACGGATTACACACACTTTACGATGATCAATACAGTTGGTATTTATAGGCACAGATCCCTAAACCTAACCCTCAAGAATCTTTGTCTGATTTCCATAAATGCCCTAGATGTTGGATCACCCTGCTGATCCCACTCAGCTGATCATTTCCCAGAGGTAGAACTCAGCTGCACCCAAAACCTCAGCAGACCCTCAGCAGGCTACTGACTCCAGAAGAAACTCAGCAGACTTCCCAGCTGACTTTCACAGACTTGGATACACTCTTCAGCAGACCATCACTTTGCTGATAATAAGATTAGTTCTACCAGATGTAGAGTTTAAGTCACTTTACTGACATTGATGAACTGAAATGGACGTTAGATATTCATAATGCACATTGAAACGTTAAAAAACAAAGTTCAATTCTTATAGTTAATCCACCGTTGAGTACCAATGCCTTGCATCTGTTTGATTAAATGCAAGAACCAACGCCGTTGCCTAGTTTGATTAGATGAAAATCTATTGGGTCACGCACATAAAAGATATTTTATATGGGTTCAAACGTAAGTTTAAGTATGGCTTTGATGTAGTTTCCATAAAAGTTATAGATAATCATTTTTTTTCTTTGTAAGATAAAGAAAAAAAGTTTTACTACTTAGCATAATTACATATGTCCACATGCATATCCACCTGCACGGTGAAATACATGTGCGTTCGCTTATCTTATGCAGATATTACACATGTCCACTTGTATGTCAGTTAGCATGCTGTAACATGTGTTTATTTCTCTTATACAAATTGTAACAGTGACTTAAACTATGCATACTATGTTTGGTCAGATGAGTGGCATACTCAGTTGAATCTATATGGAAGCCTATTCTGGTCACTAGAGCATGAAGCTGCTTCTGAGTCTGATGCTCAGCTGAAGGGAAGTCATCAGAATTGATCATCTGCTGAGCCGGTTGTGCTGAGTTGGTTCTCAGAAAACTTGGGGAACACATTTGCATGGTTTTTCCATAATTGTTAAGTTAGATCTGGGGGCATTTCAATCATTGCATGTTTTGTCTATTAAGGCGGTTAGGGTTGGATTCCGAAGGCCTATAAATGCCATATATATTGCATGTAAATTGTAACTTTCTGTGATGATAAAAGAATTCTCGTTTGTCTTCGGAGTAGTTGATACATTATCGGAAACCACGTTAAATTTGGGTTCTTCTTGTTTCTGTATTACTTGCTTGTTTATTTTCTGTTCTTACTCGCAATCACCCTCACTTACTGAATGATCCGTTATAACTAACTGGTATCAGAGCGTTCAGTTTTTGTCAGGAAATCTGTTAGTTCGAAGCAAGGTTTATTGGCATCAAGGAAATAATTGACGCTAGGATTTGGGATCAATGCAAGCTGTTCTGGTGAGAAAGATGTCTGCTTTAAACATTAAAATTGACAAGTTTATAGGAAAAAACAGTTTCAGTCTGTGGCAGATCAAAATACGTGCTTTGTTGAAACAACAGGGACTATGGGATCCTCTATCAAAATCAACAGAAAGAAGTGTTGCTGAGAGAACCAGCCTGGAGGAGAAAACACATTCAACTATTATGTTATGCTTGTTAGATTATATTATCACAGGGTTGCTGAAGAGGATACTGTAGAAAAACTATGGTTGAAGCTTAAGAATTTGTCCGGACTAGGGTTTCAAGGAGGTAGGGCTGTATATTGATGACATATGGTGTTTTTATGAGGCCTTTGTGGAAAAACCTTGTAATTTTCCCTCTTATTAATAAAATTACAGGTGTTTTGAATAAAAGAAAAGAAACAATATTGTGAATAACACATCATCCATTCAAAATAAGGGTAATCAATTGCGTCAAACTATTCTTAGTTATTATTTAAATATTTTTAACGCAGGGATAATCAAGTGCATCAAACTATTATTTGTTATTAATTATATATTTTTAATACGCAATATTATTATCGGTTTAAAGGATGTTTCCTCATATTTTGTAAGGTAAAAAAACATGTTAAGTCCTTCCCAAAAAATTCAATCATTTAGAGGATAAATATGGTAGCATTAACCCCAAAAAATACACGACAAAAAAATTTATTAGAAAAAAAAACACGTCAATGCAACCCAAAAAACATGTTAACCCCAACACCAAAAAAACATGCTAAATCCAATCACTGTTGATGATGCATTTGGTTCCACCAATGACATATACAACAGATGTATGACCAATCTCTTCCTTGAGTAGAACCATAAAGATTTGACTTGATCAATTCACCAATAGTAGGCTCAAGAAAGAACTCATGGTTAACAGGTCTAGGCAAGAAATTCCTCCAAATATTACAGGTCTATCCATCTAAAATCTAGTAAGAGTGTAAGACATGTAGAATGGACTCCTCTTTCTGATTACAAAGACAACACATAAGGGAACTACATATGTACCTATACCAAAGCAGAACCACAGTAGGTAAAAAGTTGTGTTGTGCTTGCCACAACATAGAGTCAACTCTACTATGGCCTTTTAACTTCCATATATCCATCTAGATTTGATCTTCGATCATTTGATTAGTGTTATTATAGAAAGCATAGGCTTGAGAAACAAAGTATTTCCTATCTTGACATGCAACCAACGTGATGACATCTTCACATACGATGAACCTTTCTTTCAGTGCAAGAGCAACAATACATAAACTTTCCAGGAATACGATGCATTTCCTTTGGGTTGGACAAAAGGACTTCCATATTTCATGATAAGAACCCTCAACCAAACAGATTGATCATGCATAAGGATTTTTCATGCCAATTTACCTAAAAGAGCAAGATTCAATCGAGAAGGATCTTTAAAATGGACACCACCAGCCTCTTTCTTGAAACACGGGTTCTTCCAAGATATATAGTGCATATTTATCTTAGTCTGCTCTTCCTAAGAGGAATTGTCCACAAAGTTTGTTTATTTCATTTAAGACTCCCTTACGAATCTTAGTGGCATGCATAACATAATAGAGATGGGTGGCTAGCGAACTCATGATTAAAAGCATTTTGTCCACTCTTGATAGCGTCTCCTGCTTGAAAGTTTCTTTTTAATTCAAACAAAAATATATTCATAGGTTTATTTGGTTGTTCTGGAATGTATTAAAGGGACACCAAAATAGGTTCCCAAGTCATCAGTGAGATTCACATTCCGGATCTGGCTAAGGAGGGTCCTCAACTAATGGATGTTATTCCTAGAAAAATGAAATTTGGATTTATGAGAACTTACATTTTGGCTAGAAATGTTGCAGAAGTTTTCAAAGGCACCTACAATAGTGATGATGTAGACCACATAAGCTTCAGCAAACAAAATTAGATAGAATCATTTACTCTAACATGTTTCCATCTACCCTCCTGAATAGCTTTGTCAATATACTGGTTTTAGATTTCCATGCAGAGGACAAAAATGTAAGAGGTAAGGGCCCACTTGCCTAAGTCCTATTTTCAAGGTTGATATTGTCTAGCTTCTTTCCATTCCAAAGCATTGAAAGTTTAGTGGTTCTAAGTCCAAACAAGATCAAATTTGTGATCTTTCTAGATAAACCAGTATTCTCCGTTTTTTTCTAGAAAGGTCCAATGGATTCCGTCATAAGCCTTCTTCAAATCAATCTTGAACATTAGCTTGTCTTTCTTTCTCTCCACACTTTCAAAATAGTGGAGCACTTCCTGAGCAACAAGAGTGTTCGCAGCTTGGGTATGGCTGACCAAATTTCCATTGACAGACTGTAGTCTACTAGCTATAATATTGGAGATAATTTTGACACAAACATTTGTTAAAGCTGGGATACATCTTCTGGGTTTCACCTTTTGGATTAAAGATACAACAATTTCATTGAGTATTTCATCAAAATTGCCTTTATCAAATGCCTCAAATACAAATTGCGAAATTGATGAACTTACAGCGGGTCAAGACTTCTTAAGAAAGCAATCGGGTTTTCCATTATGCCTAGGAGCTTTGCACTTCCCCATTCGGAACATGGTTTCATCAATTTATTTTTTTTGAAACTTATCTATTTAAGAACTGGATATCTGAGTCTTACAAAGCTCAGAATCAAATGCAATTCAAAAGATTATGATCAATGGAATCTGCTTGGTAGAGGTTAGTGTAAAAAATTATCATCCCATCAATGAAACATCATTAATCTATCCAATACGCCCTGATCATCTTTCCGACATGTAATTCTGCGTTTCTAATGTCTTTTGATGGTAGTCATATAGTAAAAATGGGTGCTTATTTCCCTTTCAGTCAACTATTCAAGTTGAGATCTCTTGTGCATGTAAATCTCTTCTTGGTCCAAGATGACATCCAGTTCGAAGTTTAAATCATCATGCAGTTTAGTCAGGTAATGTGAGGGAGCCTTTATAAACTTCTCTCAACACCTTCAATTATAGCAAGACCGTTTTTCTTTCTTTGGAAGATGTTTCCAAAAATCTCATGGTTCCATCTTTTGGTTCTACCGGAAAACAATTGTATGGTAGGGAACAAGTAATTGCTACTATCCCAACCCTCTATCACGTGCCTTCGAAGTTATTGTGTTCAAACCAGGCTCTTTAGAAATATAAACAACGTAAGATTTATTACCTTTGGGTGATTAAATTCAGTATAAAGATATAAGGGATTATGATATGAGTGCTCTCTTGGTAAATGTCTGGCCTGAGCATTACCGAGCTTCTCAAGCAATCCTATGTTACACCAAACCTGAATAAGTCTTTGTTGGTTTCTCTCTCATTGCCATGGGGTTTCCCACTTTGGGTATGCCTAGGTCCTTGAAAATAGACCTCCAAAACATCACAATGTTGTACCACCATCCAAAACAATATATCGAACATTTTAGATGCATATATGTTAATAATGTCATTTATTTTAAGAGGAACTTGGATAATGTCTAAAAGAAGTAGAGACTTGGGGCAAAATGATTATTTATACACATCAAATACATGATTTAATAATTAAGAAATACTAAATTCCTTAAAATAATAATAAATATATGACATATAAGTTATTGTTTAATTTCATAAAGTAAATCCGATAAAAAAAATAAAAAATATGCAAGTTTGTAACAAGTACCATTATTATGTATATTTCAATTATTTTTACAACAATTATATTTCAATGTTTTCAAAATTAAACACATATATAATATTGTACTCTATCCGTTTTAAAATAATTAATGCAATTGTCAAATTAAAATCATTTGTTCTATTTATTTATTTATTTATTTATTTTGCTTAAAACCTCCGGTATCCGGACCCACTGGTCCGACTAATCTGGAGTTCGGCCCGGCCGTGCCTACAGAGTCTGACTCTTACTCAGGGGTAATGCCTGACCAAGAGATCTTGCAACATGAAAATCATTTGTTCTATTTTATGTAAGACAATTAAATTTCCGCATCATTTATTGTGTTTTTCCTACATCTTCCATTATTTATTAAGAAGTGAAAGAGTAAAAAACTACATTGCTTTGATTATAGTCCAGGGATTTTTTTAGTGATTTTGGTATTTAAATTAAAGTATTAACTCCACTTCCTTACTATTCGTCTTCCTTACTATTCGTGTTTTTGACAATTACATCAAGTTATTTTGGAACGGATGGAATATATAATGATAAATTAAGTTGTTAATTTGTTTTAATTTTAAAAGCTTTTATCTAAGCCAAACACGTGCAGAACACGTGCATTAATTTTTCCAGTTACTATAAATTAAATAAATAAACAAACAATTTCGAACTCATTTGACAATCATTCTTGTAAAGAAGTAGTAATATTATTTCATAACTCATTAAACAATTTTTGCCAACTAATCTAGTTAAATTTCAGATTAACAAATTTTAAAAGTAAACTCGTTTGCAAAATGATTTTTCGCGTTGCTAAATTCTGACGTTGTTAAATTCCAGCTGAGCAAGATGGGTAGAAGAGACCCTAAATTCACCGATGCCTCATTTCCGGCTGAGACTTTACTAAGATATTTGAATGAAAAGATCAATAAAAGTAGACTCTAAATTTCTCTATAAGCTATCCTACACAAGAAGGGCCTGAGGATTGCCATAACCGCTCATATATGGAAATCAACTATCAATTAAGTGGGAATAAGCACTTCATTTAAGGTACATTAACTAATTACACAGATAACCTGGCTGGGGGGAAATATGGGATCTTATAAAGGGCCAAATGCCAAAAAAAAAGGTCACCAAATATTACAATCAGCATTCAGTGATCTGCTTGAACTACCAAAAGCTCTGGAAAACCTATTAACAGATGGAATCCAAAAATAAGCGTATAATCTCCGAGCTACATACCGAAGCAACAGCAAAAAAACCTCCAAACAGATGGAGTCCAAAAATAAGCGTATAATCTCCGAGCTACATACCGAAGCAACAGCAAAAACTCAACCTTGGTTGTACACAAAACAAGCTGAAAAACCTGTTCGTTTCTCCAATGCCACGCACAAAATAAAACTTCCCTGAAGATATATGGCCGTGTCGGATCAAAACAAGCTTGACTCAGGTTCCAATCCCCGTCCCGGGGGGAAATTACCTTCTCCTTATGTACATCCCTCGCTAGAATTGATCAAATTTATCATTTATAAAACCGATTCGTTTTTTGCTCGTTTCAAACAAAATATGAGTACATTGGCAAGTCTTTCATTAGAGAATTCTTTCTCATTGCTACAAACCATGTTTGTATCATATCAACTGTATCCAACTACGGCTGGGAAACTTGCTCGATTTCGTTTTCCAACTACTATCAACTTTATCCCACATCCTTGAATCAAAATACAAACTTGACATCAGCAAATTGCTTCCTGAACACCCAGGCTCAAGTTTAGCTAGCTTTTCAGCTGCGATTTCTGCCATACATACATTTCCATGCTCTCTACATGCTCCTAACAGTGCTCCCCATATGAAAAAATCCGGTTCAATCGGCATATTGAGAATAAAATCATAGGCCATATCTAGTTCCCCTGCTTTTCCTAAAAGACTAACCATGCAAGCATAATGCTCTAATCTCGGATTAATACCGTACTTTTCGTGCATCATTTGGAACAACTTTCTTCCAAGTTGGACCATCCCAGAATGACAACAAGCAGTCAAGGTGGCTGTGAAAGTCAAGTGGTTAAGTTTCATACCTTCTTTTTCTACCATTTGATTAAAAAGTTCAACTGCTTCACTGCAAAACCCATGATTCGCGTAACCGAAAATCATGGAATTCCATGTAGCTACGGTTCTCTCGGGCATACCGAAAAACAATGTCTCAGCAAAGTAAATATGCCCGCATTTCGAATACATATCCACAAGTGCACTTCTTACAAATACATCTTTCTCATACCCCATCGCCACTGCATAGCCATGTATCTGCCTTCCACATCGTATGTCGGCTACAGTCGCACAAGCGGGCAGTAAACCACTAAGTGTAGATGTATTTGGACTGAATCCATGGCTTAGCATTTGTTTGAAGGTTTGAAAGGCGTCCTTGTTCCGGAAATTCTGCACGAAACCGGAAATTACGGATGTCCATGATACTACATCAGGATCAATCCCATCCTCCATCATCAACTTAAATATTTTCCACACCATTGATTCATCGTTTTGTTGTGAAAACCCTGCGATCAGTGTGTTCCATGTAACCAAATCCGGATTCAATTTCAGTTTCTTCCTTCTTTGAACCAAATGTAATGCTTCTTTCACATTTCCACAATGTACATATCCAGAAACCATAGCATTCAAGACCACCACATCTTTTTCTTCTACCCCATCAAACACCCTCTTCGCACAGCCAATTTTTCCACATTTTGAATACATATCAACTAATGAACTGATCACAAACACATCAAGTTCAAACTCATTTTTTAGTACCAAACCATGTAAAGCCTCTCCAATCCGCTGCTCTGAAAGATGGCCACAGGCTTTAAGAACACTAGGAAACACAAATCTACACAGCCTAACGCAATCCCATTGCATTTCAGAGAAAACATCCAACGTTTCCTGATAAAATCCATTTCGTGCATAAGACCCAATAAGGGCCATCCAACGTCGAGTATTTGACTCAGGAATTCTGTCGAACACCTTCCGGGCAGTGGATAATTGTTTGGTACATGTATAAAAGGCTATTAATTTGGATGCAAAATAAGTTCTACGTGACAACCCATTGATTATTAGGCGCGCATGGACAGCTTTGCCTGATTGAAGGGATTTAGCATTAGAGCATTTCTGGATGAGCTGTGAATAGGCGTCTGATGATGAGTGAAATGAGTGGAATTTGATAGAAAGTTGTGGAAACACATTTGAGTATTTCAAGCACATTTGGAGGGAGTCGGAGGATATGAAACAATGATAGTTGTATGTTGGCGAAACGATCGGCGACATTCAACCGGAAAAAGACATAGGGTCACCGGATTACCGGTTCAACCAATAAACTCACTACATATAATTAAAAATAGAGTGTCACATTATTTTTTATTATTCACAACACATTACTTCTAGAAAAAAATTATTTCGACAAAAAATAAAAGTTATAATCACATACAAAATCATTTCCAATAGATTCTGACATTCATATTACCAAAAAAAATATAATTATATATTGAAAACATAAGAAAAAATTATAATATGACGTTCAAAATCATTTCTAAAAGATTCCGATATCCAAATTACAAACAAAATATAAAAACAAATGTAACTAAATTATAAAGAAACAGGCTCCAAATCACAAACAAGATACAAATGAAATAGGTAAATTATAAATAATCACTACAACACTAATGCATTTTTACAATTTTTATTCCTAAATGGAGAAAACTTGAAAGAATGAAACGACAAATAATTAATGAATGAAATTAAGGTTTTTGCGTTTTGATTTGATTATAAGAAAGTAAAATATTTATTTTGTTTTAAAGTTAAATCCCTCCGATATAAAAAATAAAAACCGGTTAGACCAATAACCGTTTGGGTCACAGTTTAGCGGTTCAAACGACGGTTTTGAGCGGTCGATCTTCTTAACCGGACATGTTTCGTGTCCAGGTCACTGGTCCGGTCCGGTCCGGTTTTAATGACTATAGTTTGTTAATGATCAAGCGCTTACCGTTGTACTAAAACCAATTGGTGCCAGTAAAGACGCTACTTTATTTCTTTATACATTAAGAGTGTGGCAATCTGTCCCACCACTTGCACATTTTTTTTAATTAATGTTCCAACCAGGGTTCGATCTCACGACCTCTGGCTCTGATACCATGTTAAGAATCAAGCGCTTACCGTTGTACTAAAACCAATTGGTTGTAGTGAAGGCGCAACTTTATTTCTTATATATTTAAGAGTGTGGGTAATCTGTCCTAATATAGTTGTATGAAACAATTTATTTATCATTTCATATTTTAAAGTTAAATGGAAAAACCATAGTGCCGATGTATTGTATATTATTTGTACCACATCGATATTATACCCGATACATCACACCGTTTTTGTGGAATCGACCATGTGAAATTCGATTTTAGAGTAAAAAATCGACTTTCCGCAGATTCGATTCAAAATCGACATTCGGAAGGTCGATTCTTGGCTTTAGAATATTAATTTTCACAGATCGATTTTGTTGTGATACGCATGTCATATTGTACATCGATAGAGTCATGATGATACATATAAGGGCCCCTACATATACCGTGTATTTATTAGGTGGGAAAATTACTTTTTTTGTTTCTTATTTTTCTTCATTTTATCCAAAACTTAGTCATTATTTTCATATTGACATTTCTAGTAATTAACTATATTATTTTTTTGTATATTTTTAAGACACTTGACATTTTACCTATCGTCAGAACCGTTAAGTGTCCAAAAAGTGGTAACAAAAATACTACATCCGTCTTAAATATAAGTTATCCTATATTTTTTTATTTGTCATACAATATAAATCATTCTACATTACGAATGCGACATTTATTGTCCCTTTCTCTATCTTACCCCTAATTTATTATGAATCCAACACATTTTCATTACTTAATAACTATTGCATTAATGATAATCAAGGGATATTTTAGACATTAACTTTCAAATTAATGAAATTCAACAATTTTCTTTATTTGTGTGAAAACTCCTAAGATTACTTATATTTTGGGACGGAGGTAGTATATAGTTAAGGACCAAAAATGACACTATGAAAAAGTAAAGATTATTTTCGTGATGATAAAAATATAAGGGATTAAAAGTGTTGTTTTATTATTTTTTTTAAATTTCTCGACAAATACTAGTGCGTCGCATGACACAGATTGTAAAATATAATGGCATTTGTTACGTTTCCCTTAAATGTATTACAAGTGTCCACACACAAAAAAAAAAAATTGTTGAAATGCCAAAAATGTTAATATGAAAGGTAGATAGGTCAGTTTTGAAAAAAATGAATTAAAATGAGGGATCAAAAGTGTAACTTCCCTCCTACAAAAAAAAGTGTAACTTTCTGTTTTAAAACAGTATCTTGACTTTAAACTGGAGTATGATGGTTCAAACCTCGTTAAAGGGGATTTCTTTCATGGCACGTTTGGATTGCGGTAATGGAATGAAATGTTTTTTTCATTCCATTCCATCAATTTGGCGGGTTTGGCAACGGCAGAATGAAATGTGTTTTAATTCCAACGGAATGAAAATGGATGATTTTCATTCCATCCAAAATCCAATGGAATGGCCGGAATGGAATGAAAAAATAAATCATGCAATAAGAAACGATTACATTCCACTATCTATCAAACGCAATAATAGAATGATATCATTCCATTCCATTGCATTGCATTCCAACAGATTCATTCCATTCCATTACATTTCATCAATCCAAACGAGCCATCAGTTCTTTGATAGAATAGTAATCTTATGACTCTAGAACACGTAGACTTGGGACCATTATGGTTAGGGTTTAACAATATTTTATGAATTTCCTCAAAAGTTTGATCAATTGTGGCATCTTTAGAATTGGAGACGATGTTATTTTCTCAGTGTCCAAATAGACCGCTTCACAACCTACTTGATGGCCTCCCATAATCGATGACCATCCTTGTGATGCACAACCACATGAGGGAACAAACATATAACACTCCGATCTTTAGGACTAATAGTTGAAATAGAACTCCAAACGAAGATCTTGCAACTGTAAACCCCTCGTCATGACATGATGGTACAATTTCCCTTTTTATACATGCATATGAGATTCGTGAACATAATTGAAGTATGAGATATTTTAATTAAAATACAATTAATGCTCTATATTAATACTTAGAATGTGATCGTTTAATTCGGACGTCAATACTTAACAAATTAATAAGAGTATTTACATACAACATGATTTCAGTACTGGAACCGATTTAATATGATTTTCCCATATAATCATGTGATGTAAATCTTATTAAATCGCAAATTCATCATATATAAATAATTCTGAATCTTATTTGATTATATATACTCGTGTTTGTTTAGATCTTTTTTGTTAAGAACTGAAAACGAAATCAAAATACGTTTCTATTCCATAGCTACTAACCACACATCATTTTTCAGTAACATAACATTTTACATAAAAGAAACAAAGTTAAAAAAAAAATATTAAAAAAAAAAAAAAAAAAAACGTTGACAGATAATATGTTATATATTACATTAACACATTGGCAAAACCAAACAAGAAAATGCATGGCTTACTTTGCATGTACTTTATGTATATTTCTGTACACTTTTTCTATATCAATATATTATCATATCAAAGATCAACATGTACACTTTTTCTGTACACAAGATCTGTATCAAAGAACCGTGATTAAAAAGAAAAGAAAATAAAAGAAAAAGCACATATTCTAAAACTTTGAAATATTTGAGTTTATTTGAAGATTAGAAAATGAAAACCAAATCATTTTTTCCCTTGAATAATCTTTCAAAGAGGAAGTAGATTGATTTAAAAGATAGAAAACAATTTCAAAACAAAACAAAACAAAACCAAAAAAAGGAAAAGAAGAAGAAGAAGATAGAAAGCATTGGTTTTAAGAATAAAATAACTGTCACGATAATTCAAACACAATAAACGTCATAGTTTAATGTGTCATTGAAACCACTCATAATGTGACATCAATGCCTATCCTTAAATAAATATCACATAATGAAAGGTATATTGCCACATTTTGTCATGTCAATTGTTGTGACATGATCATTGTAACATCAATATTAAGCAAGAGAAAACATTATGGCCACAACAACTTGTGTCATAACATACAGCTGACACAAGATACTTTTACGCCATTGATAAGATAAGTTTCACTAACTATACTTAATGGTTTAAAAGTGTCTTGCTTCAACTCTATTGTGATGCTCCTCCCTATTGAGCTTCCTTCGTTGTAGTAGCGCATCTACTATTATCGCTACAATAGCAAGTTATGTCCTCGCTGTCTGCGTAATTATTCGTACTTGATCCCTTACAAACTAAGGGTACGTAGGTAGCCATTTCGGCTCAGCTCATAATCATAAACACAACATTTCCTTCATCTTGTTCTTGAGCATTATTGGAGAAAACACTCATTTTAATCCAGTTATCCACATACACATCTGCTAAAATTTATTGGTGATTTTTTCGATATCATCACTACAGAACTGAATTTGGATGCATTACCACATTGTTGTTGTAGTTGTGTCTATCCATAGAAGGCCATCTGGGATGGAGGTTGAGTATCATGTCCTTTAACAGAGAACTGAGGCCTCATATTATCTAAGTTTTGTAGGTGAGAGAACAGTTCTGTGTATGATGGTCTAGGTGGCTTGAGCATGGTTGCTGTGAAGGTCTCATATTGGGGTCCTAGACTTGTGAGGAGAAAGTAGACATTGTCTCAGTCATGGATTGGTTTCCCAATGGCAGCCAAACTGTCATACAACCCTTTGATGTACTTGACATGATCATTGATGTTTTTATCCTCTTCTTTCCTCATGTAAGTATTATGTGGCTTAAGATTGAATTCCCTTTCTTTGGGAGTCTCAGACATAAGCATTCTTTAGGGCATTCCAAATAGCTTGAGCAGAGTCCAATCCAATGGCCAAGCGAAGTGATTCTTCTAACAGTGATCCAATAAGCCACCCTTTCAATAACTCGTCTGACTTTCTCCAGTTGACATATTCAGAATTATGTGTTTGTGCAGCAGTTTCATTGCCTGATGTGCTTGAATTCGATGTGGAGAACTTCTCAGGTACATGTGTCTCCTTAGTCGGTGGCCTATCAGATCTTGGCTTTCCGCCAATGCAAAGGCTTGTTCTCGCCATAGTTTTTTGATGTGAGTTTCAGAGAGATAAAGCTTGCTACGTTTAGTGATAGTGTTGTCATGGCGTTTAAACACCCATTGACTCTGATACCATTGAGAAAAATGAGAATTAAATGAATGGTAATAGTTTTTATTCAACTTGAATTTCTGCTGCCATGGTTTGCTCTTTTATTGTACAAGAGATTTCAGCCTAATTGGCTCTATAGATAGACTTTAAAGAAGATAAATACATTGATTTAAACACCACAAATGTCTAGAGTAGATAAACCCTAATGCACCTAGTCACTAAGCCTATCCATGCTCCTTATTATTCCTGATCACAGGTATTTATCTGGCTTTGTGTTGAAATTATCTTTAATTTAGAACTGTATTGGCTTTATCTGATAACCTAGTCCTTGTCTTGCAAGTGTTCGATGAAATGCTTGTATGAAAACTACAACCTTATCTCGTATTTTTGCTGCTGAGCTGTGTGTTTATCTTTATTCTGATCATCTATTGCGTCAAGATTAGGTAATTGCAAACATGTTCTCCAAATCACAACCCTCATTCATAATTTCACTCATTAGCTTCTCCAATCTATCATTAACCTGTGGATGACATTCATCGCCCGAAAAAAATGCGTATATTTTCCCATTAGCTTCAATCCAGCTCCAACCTGGTTCTTTCTTGATACCATTACCTTCTATTACTTCCCATTTTCAACTGCATCACCCAATCTTCCTGCATTTTTATACATATTCGAAAGCGTAACGTATATCGTTGCATCGTTCGGGTCTAACTCCTTCAAGCAATCACCTACATACTCCCTCATTTCAATGTTGCCATAATATCTACATGCTGCAAGTAATGGACTCCATATCGGCCCAGTCGGGTTAATTTGCAGTTGTTTTGTTATAAAGTTTAGAGCTTTTTCTAGTTCCCCTGATCTACTGTACAAATCAACCATGCAACTGTAATGTTTCTCGTCCGGTGTGATTTCGTAGTCTTTTAACATCGAGTTGAAGAATTTTTCACCTTCTTGAACTAATCCAAAATGGGTACAAGCAGAAATCACTGAAAGAAAAGTGGAACTGCTCGGGTTTATTCCTTTCGTAACCATATCGTTATACAACGAAATAGCCTTCTTTGCATATCCATATTGGGAGTAAAATTTGATCATAGTGTTCAAGGACACTACATCTGGGAACAATATATAGTTAAAGATCTTTTCGGCTTCATATAAATTGCCAGAGTTTCCATAATCTTCGATTAACGAGCTTGCAACATGAAGATTTCTGTCGTATTTAGCTTTGATAATCTGACTATGGATCTGTTTGCTTATCATAAGTGAGGGCAATGAAGAAGAAGCGTTTAGTACAGTCGAAAATATGTATTCATCGAGTGAAACATCGTCTTGAACCATCTTCTTGAAAGCTACTAAAGCTGATTCAATAGTCTAAAATTTACCAACGGGGATGATTTATGCATGATGTGGGGGGAATAACTAATCACTCATAGTTAGAACTAATTTTTATAAACTCATAAGGATATAATTGTGTTTGATCTTGCGCGTTATTGTCACCACCATAATTTACTTATATGTTTTATAGTTGGTCGTAGACCGTAATCGTGACAGTTCAATCTAGTTAATTTGTGTTTTTACGAGTCTCTGTGGTATTCAACCTTGACTCGTCTGTACTCTTCTACGATAGACCTAGTCCTATTGCTAGTAGCAGTCCATTTGGCTGAGATCATGTGTGTTTATGTTTGCTCTTCTTTGGCAGTCAGATTGTGATTTGTGTATTACTACTTATAGCAAGGGTCATATAGATGCTATTGTTCGAGATAAAAATATGAATGAATGGCGATTTACGGGCTTTTATGGTAATCCAGTGGTCGAGGACAGAGCACATTATTGGGACTTATTACGTCGGTTACACTCTCATTTTACTTTGTCGTGGGTTGTTGCAGGCGACATTAATGAGATTCTTCTGTGAACTGAGCAGGAATGCCCGCATGGGAGGCCTTTCCAACTAATTTTGGCCTTTAAACGGGCGCTCACAGATTTTTAGTTATCAGATTTGGGCTTCACCAGAGCGCCATTGACATGGTGCAATCATCATTAGAAAGGGGTGCCTACTCGGGTACGACTGGATAGGGCGGTGGGGAACATGGGTTGGCACTCCCTTTTCCCAGGCATGTAATGTACCCCTATTGAGTTCTAGATCGGACCACACGCCATTATTGATCTCAGAGACCAATCCTTTCCGGAGCAGGGATGTGACGTGGAAGCCAGTTCCGTGATACTGCACCTTTTGAATTCGGGACACTGAGTTTCAATCGAGATTCGCCTCCGCAAGGAATGTGATATCCCGTACCTCCGTAAAGGGTATAAAAGTCTTTTTACAATTTTTTGTGTGTCTCGATAATTTGAATGGACTATGTTTTAATATAATAAATAGAGTCAAGATAAATGTTAAAGGGTAATTAGTATTTTAAACGTGTAACTTTTAGTAAGGGCAAAACGATAAATGTACTACCCTCTATATATACCCATCTTTAACCCCAAAGCCTCATTTCACTTTCCCTCCCGAGTCTTTCCTGCAACCGAGAGAGGTAATTACAGTATTTTAAATGTGTAACTTTTAGTAAGGGCAAAACGGTAAATGTACCACCATATATATTTATCTTTAACCCCAAACCCTCATTTCACTTTCCCTCCCAAGTCTTTCCTGCAGCCGAGAGAGAATAAAAAAAAGAGAGGAAAAAAAAGAAGAAAAATAAAAGAGAATGAGAAGAAATAAGTTCCGTCTTTCGAATCAATCCAACCGTCGAAATCACAAACCAATTACACCAAAATGCTTCTCTTGATGAGAACTTAATTTTGATACAAGTTTCACTCCGATCGGGTAAGAGTTTCGAAAACCAATTTTCTAGATCTATAAGTGTTCTTGGTGTTTTTCTTAGTTTTTTTTATGCTTTAAAGGTTGTAGTATTCTTAGAAATCCATTTTGGTGTTAGTTTTGAAGTGGTTGCTTAGATGCTTGGAGCCTTGCTTGTGGAACCGGATTTTCTTGGAGTGTTTTAGAAGAGTTCTTGGAGCTTTTTGGTGAAATCAAAAGTAAAGGGTGTTCAACCAAATCTAAATGTGTTATTTTGGTGTTTAGATGTAGATATTTACTTCAAGTATGTTTTACAGTAATTTCATATCACTTTGGCTTGGATTTTATGTTATATTAGTGTTTAGATCTAGTATAATGTTACAAGCATGTTTTAGAATAACTTCCGTATTAGTTTTATATAGATTTGGAGTATATTTAGTGTTTAAAAATGGTGAAGAAAACATGAAATTCTATCATAGATTGTTGGCTGATTTTCTACGCAAAAATGAAATAGAGAGTTATGTGGAATGTTGTAAAGTCAAGTGTACAAGTTCTAGTGGTTTTAGCTCCGCACCGTGTCTCATGGAAGCATTGAAACACTCTACATTTGGCCTTACGTGATGTTGATTTGTGTTCAATATCTTACTTGTAACATGACGAAGTTAGGGGTTCTGTTTCTGGTGTATTCGACTCAGCACCTTGTGGATGTTAAGATCAAGCGCTTACCGTTGTACTAAAACCAATTGGTATTAGTAAAGGCACAACTTTATTTCCTTTAACATGCCCCCTCAAGTGTGGGCCTCTAATAAGGCTGTGCCAACTAGGCACACAAAGACAAGACCAAACTAGGCCAACAAGACAAAGAGGCCCAACACTTGCACAATATAATTGAGGGAGCCGGGGTTTGATCCCATGACCTCCCGCTCTGATACCATGTTAGGATAAAGCGCTTACCGTTGTACTAAAACCAATTGGTGTTAGTAAATGCGCTATTATATTTCCTTATATCACTTTTAACACGCCCCCTTAAGTGTGGGCCTATAACAAGCCCGGGCCAACATGGCACACAAAGGCATATAAAAGGCACACAAGGCCAACAAAGAGACCCAACACTTGGACAATATAATTGGGGAAACAATGTTGGTAGCAAGGATTGATCCCATAACCTCCCGCTTTGATACCATGTTAAGATCAAGCGCTTACCGTTGTACTAAAACCAATTGGTGTTAGTAAATGCACAACTTTATTTCCTTTAACAGTGGAGACCCTCTGCGGGGAGATACTCGGGATCACCGGAAGCGTTATTCCTTAGCCTCATGGGTATTGGATGAGATTCCAATATTTGTGTGCAATGTGTTGGGTAGTGTAATGTAGAGTCCGTCTAAGGTTTAGTGGTCCTTAAGAAGCCTTTTTATGTGAAATGAACTTAGGTGGTTAGATTAATAGCTTAAATACGTACTTGATGAGTCTAAAATCTAAAACATGTTAATCCTTGATGAGACACGTTTTCTTATCGCAGCATGTAATTATTACACCTCCACACTTTTAGATACTTGTGTCGGACTCGTGTAATATTCCACACTTTTAGATACTTGTGCCATATGAGGTGCTGAATGTGTCATGGTGCAGTCTTCACCATACAAAGTGTCCTTGGATTAAAATGTAACAAATGTCTTATTTGATTGAGTCTACTAGTAAGACTAGTAGAGTGTTATAAGCGAGTGAAACATATGTGTTGTTACGTTTGTTTGACTTTCCCTGTGATATTATTATTGTTATTATTATTAAGGATGATCCTTGTGATATAACATGGGTAGATTCGGTGCTTCTACCATTTACTACGTACGTTTGTACTTACCCTTTAGTATGTTGTTTTCCCCACCCCGAGAAGGTGGTTTTGTTGTAGGTTGAGTTCGAGATCGCTTAAGAGTGGTTTCCAGAGTTTCAAATGTTGAAGTCTATCTTTCTTACCTTATGTTGTATAATGGTATAGAATCTCCCTTTTTCTTTTGCAATAGATTAAGACAGTTGTACATTTGGTTTGTAAAGAATGGTTTGTAATAGTTGAATGGATATTCAACCTTGTGTATTTTTTTCTTGGGATATTGGTTTTAGTTGCAGCCCCGTGTTACTTATCGATCGTTATAATAATCTTTAAAGTTTTTTCCGAGTCTTTGTTTTCGTTTTCTGCTTGTTCTCTGTTATTAATGATGTCAGGCTTACGTATATAATCAATTTATTTTAATTATATACGTGTCGGACGTTCTTTTCTGGTTAAGGACTCGGTATTCGATCAGGGTCGTCACATGGAAGACCGGAAACCTCGAGGGTAGTGATGCCCTAATTTCACATTTGGTGAATGTTCGTAGGGAGTTGAAAGTTTGGAGCAAGACAAAACACGGGAACATTCAAGCGAACATTAATAAAAAGGTGGAGGAGTTGCGTATCCGTGAATCAACTGAGTACTCGGTAGATAAGGAGAGCGGCTTTTTGATATTGACTACTGATACACTTTTGATGAGGAATATTGCATCAACCATGTTTGTACCTTATAATTCTTCTAATCAACGTACGACGAAAGACTACGACCAAATTTTTTTTTTATTTTAAATTTTTAATAACAACTGATGAGTCATCATCCGCCGCCTTCTTCCACTGTTCCACGTTTTTATTCCCACTTACTTCTTCCCACCGCTTTCAAGAGATGCGGTATAAAAAGAATTGCAAGATGCATAATGGACCCTTTCTCTCGCATTTCCAATTCGAAGGCCTCTTCTTCTCCTTCTCCCTCTTTTTCATCTTCTCGCTTCTGCTCGTACGTTTCTTCAACATCAACAATTGTTCTAATAATTGTTCTTCTTGATCAACCATGTTTATTGTTGTTCGATTCTCGCTTGTTGATAATGTTATTACTTTGCAGGTTTGTTACTTGGTGATTGGTGAATGCCTCGTGTTTACAGTTGTTGATCCTTTTTTTTAAGGTAGGTACACGATGCTTCCTGTTCTATTTTGTGCTTATTGTGTTCTTTGCATGTTGGTTTGTGCGTTTCTTCAACCATGTTTTTCCCTTTATTTTGGTTGGTGTAATTGATTTGGTTTTCCTTTTCTTTGATTTTGAATGGTGTAATTGTTGTTCTAATGATAATCATGATACTCTGTTAATTTTGATTATGCAGCTTTGTTCCTTGGAAAGGAGATTACCTATTGTTTCTTAGCTTCTCCATCGTTTTTAAGGTACACCAGATCTCTTGTCCCCTTTGCTGTTTATTGTCTCCATTGCATGTGTGTTCGATGATGCCTACTTCTTGTTAATTTGTTTTGGGTAGAACGATTTTGTGGATGGTTCCTTAATTTTTCTCGATCTCGCTTCTTATTTTTCCATTGAATGTTAATTAGATCAAAGAAAAATAATATTTACTTCGACGATGACGATGCGAGAAGAATATTTAGAGTTTGTGTTTGGTTATTTCTTCTAACGAAATTTTAATTTTCTGTTTTATGTTTTTTTTTTGATTCATCGGTTGCTCATAGAGAGTGCATAGAGAGATGGTGCAATGAAAAGGGAAACACTATCTCGTGAAATTTGTTTGCGGGTTGGCTTAGTTTTTTTTTTTTTTTTTTTCCTTCTTTAATCATCTTACTATCCTCTGTTTTTTTCTTCTTTCTAAATCAAATGTTCTCCTCTGTTTTATTGCTTTGTGTCTTTTCGGTGACAACACCATGACGTCGCTCTTTTTCTCAATGCGAAAATTGCAATTAATAAACAACTTGAAATAACTAGGATTCATTATACTTTTTACGATTGTTTTTATACACATGGTCTACTAGATATCTTTTAACGAAATGTTTTGATTTTCTATTTCTGGTTTTCCCCCTTTCGAATTACATATAACTCACTCATGCTTACCTCTATTGTGGTTTCCATGTATGCAGATCAAGAGTCCTGGAGGAATCTGAAATGTGGCAGTTGATTTCAAAGGTAGACTCAACTGACGAGGCAACAATTTTGCAGTAAGGTAGATGTGGATCTGTTGGAGGCTGTAACAAGATCTTTTATTCTCGGTAATTTTTACGGTTTCTTTTTTTCCTGTGGCCTTTCTCCACCCACAGAAATCTTTCAGCTTTTTAGAAGATGAAATGGCATTGCAGCCTCCTCATCTTTCATTTTTTTATTTCCGCTATAATGAAATGGATTTCTACTATATATGGCTGTTCATGAGCTGAATCTGTGGAATTTGTGGTCATTGGGGTGCTTTGTTAGCCGTTTGTAAGGAAAAATTCTACCCAAAGCCGCCAAATAGGTTTTCTCGATCGGTTGCGGTCATTCCAAAAATTGTTATTATTTGGTGATGTGCGGGTAATTCATGTTACGGGTTTTGATCCTCATGCCTTTGCACACTTCCGAGATGAAAGGAAAAGAAGGCGTACTCGGTAAGTAGTTATGTGTGGTTAACTTTGTTTAATGTACGGACGAATCTTAAGATTAGATCAAAAGTTCTGCTTATCTTCTTCTGTTTTGTTCTATTTTCGTTCTTTTTCTTATAGATTGTTCTTTGGCTATCAATTATATTTGTCATTGCATAAACTTGACTTTGGGATGCCTATGAACACAAACATGAGTGACTCAAACAAAAATTCCCCCAAAACGAAGTGGCGCTCACACTGTCACTAGCTCCTCAAGAACTTCTCCTTCATCCGTGAGCCGCTGAAGCTGAATTCTGAAAGGCGAAACGACGAGAAAAAGAAGCAAAGAAAATAAATTCAAATGGGGAAGAAGAACAAGAAGCCAAGAAAAGGAAAAGAGAAGACAGAGCGAAGAACAACTAAAGGAGAGGAAAAAAGAGCGCGCAGGGAATCAAAGAAAATTTCTCCTGAAGACGCCATTGATCTATATTGGTACTGTATATCCCTTTTTTTTTTTTTTTTCCGGTTGATGATTGATTGTTTTGTTAATATTTTTTATTTTTTCGTAATTTTTGGGAAGCTCAGATTAGTATACAAAAGGAGGATGCTAAGAAGAAGGAAATCATTATAGAAGAAAATGCTCCGAGGCCGTCTCCAAGATCGAATTGTTCTGTAATTCTCGTTAAAGTTTCGATCCTTTTGTTGTTTAGCAGTGCTGAATTGTGTTCTAATGATAATTAGCTTTTATGGTTGTTCAGCTGAATGTCAATCCTTTGAAAGAAACTGAGATTTAGTTGAAATCTCCATTTTAAAGTTTAAACTTAAACTGCATTCACTGGTGCAATTTTATTTTATGTTACTTTTTTATTTATTGTTTTGCTTGCGAAATGAAGCGAATTGCTTTGCGAAGAGAGAAACTTTGAAAGGAAACCACATCCAATCAAAGTTGAGCAGGATTTGAATTGAACTGCATACACTCTGATGTCTCTTACACCATTGAATCCCCTCTAGGAGTTGAACAATAGGTACTCCTTGCCCCTAAAATCCAACACTAGCTTATTTATCATTACTAGCTAGCCATCTAGATGATCAATTTAATCGGTATTGGGAACCGTTTTGACATAGTAACAATGATGTTTTTGTTTGTAATTTTTCTGTTTTAGCTCTCATATTCTGCTCAAGCTTTGTATGCAGAGCGTATACAAGTTGTATCTGTTGTCCAAGAAGGTGAATAAGAAACATACACCGGTGCACTTGAGGCTAAATAACAAAAACGTGAGACCTCTTATGTCCTTACGGATCAAGGTATACCTTTTTTACTTTTTGTTTTTTTGTAGGTCTTTTAAATGCAATGTGCAATTCATCGACATTTCAAGTCTTTAATTGTATTTTTTTTATCATTCTAATGTCATTCTTTTTCCATTACTTTCATGTTTATAGACATGCAAATGCTAATGGAATAGTTTTGGCTGATCTAGGGTTGTTACAAAATTTTAACATGATCCATCCGGAAATGAAATTTCGTAAGTTTTGATTTGTTGCTGTGTTCCGTCTCAGTTTGATGTTGATATGTTATGGAAAAAGGGCAATGATATCTCAAAAATTAATTAATCGCAATGATAGTCAACAATAACAGTTAAAGAGATGACGATTAACAGAAGAAGACGATGCATATAATGAAGAAGAAGAGAATGAGGTTGAAGAGCAGAGCAGGTTAAATCTTAACTTGAAATAAATATCAGTGTGATCTCTTTTTCATCTTATACCTTGTGTTTTTTTTTCCTAAACAATTTTTTTCTTAATGTCATAGCTTCGCAATTTATCGTACCATTCAGAATGTATTGTTGGATTCTACAACCTCTTAGTATGATTGCCTTAGAATCTAATTAATTTGAGAGGTTTGCATTCAAGTATTGAAGAATTTATCTTACTATGTTATTTATCGTTGGATAATAATAGTCTATTTCTCTCTTCATTTAGCATCCTTCATTTTGATTGAAATATTATTTTTTAAAGCTTGTTCCATTATGAAATTTCGATTCTTGAATTGTCTCCTTTAAACTAAGGATAGTATGGCTTGAGAAGGTACTTATTCCACTGCTGATTTTGGGAAAGACACTAGAAAAGTTGTGTTTGATTTTTGAGTTGAAACTAACCGGAACCGGTGAGGAAGCTAACGGGAACCGATTATGATGGAATGCAATCTTGTGTGAGGTTTTGTCTAATATTGTTTTATTCGTTCTTCATTTGTAATTTTAGCAATGAATCTGATTTCAGAGTTCATCACCACCACAGTAAGTAATGCTGAAATAGGCAAAGTATACAGTTCAGCACAATACAACACATACATTAACAACACAAAACAACCTCTCGAACAAAACACGAAAAAAAACGAGGTAGGGGCAACACCGTGCAAAGCACGGCTACCCCACCTAGTATGTATATAAGAAACAAAGTTTAAAAAAAAAATAATTATGGCAGATAAAATGTTAGCAAAACCGGACAAGAAAATGCATATGATTACATAAAATGCATTGAATACACACAAAGTAAGTTTACTTTGTTACTTGCTTTGCATGTACTTTGTGTATTTTTCTGTACTCTTATTCTATATCAATATAGAAATCACAAGATCTGTATCAAAGAACCGTGATTAAAAAGAAAAAGCACATATTCCAAAAACATTGAAATATTTGAGTTTATTTGAAGATTAGAAAATGAAAACCAATCATTTTTTCCATTGAATAATATTTCAAAGAAGAAGTAGATTGATTTAAAAGACATATTGCATTGGTTTTAGGATAAAGTTGCTGCCACAATCATTTTAACACAATAAACATCACACTGTGATGCGTCACTAAAATCCTTTTGTTGTAGTAGCACATCTGCTATTATCGCTGCAATAGCAAGTTGTGTCCTCGTTGTCAGCGCAATTATCAGGTTCCGTAGAACACGGGGGTTGAGCTTCACAGAAGTCTATACTTTTCGCCGAAGTGCATTTGCTATTGCTGCAATAGCAAATGATGTCATCGATGTTTTCACAAGAGTCGGGTTCCGTAGTACAGTAGGGGTAGAGTTGCATTTCACAAATATCGGTTTCAGTGAGAACTCGACTAGAATATCCGTGGATAGTAATTGGCCCTTTCATGTTGTCAAGTACTACAAAAATGATAGCAACAATTTTCATGCTTAATCAAACGCATATGTGCATAGGAATGATTCAAAGAGCATATGCAATATATTGTAAAACAAGATAAAACTGTAAAGTAGAGATGGAAAGCATTCAGATCGATCAATCAGTACATATATATATATTCTCTGTTCACATATACAGGGGCGGCTATAAGATTTCTCTAATGTTGGTCAGAAATTAGTCAATTCTTTTTGTCTTTTAAACATAGGTTTGCATATTAGATTTTATAAAACTAATAATGGGTCAAAATGTAAAACCCCGAAAATCCAATAAGGGTATATTTGTCAAAAGAAAAATATATTTATTTTCCTATTAGTTACTAAGACCTAGAAGATTTAATTAAAAAGGATTTTTAATTAATTACATTAAAGGGATATTAATTAAGGTATTTAAAGGAAATAATACCAGAATTAATCCATTAGTCGATACGTTCATTATTCTAAATTCTGAGAAAGAAGGGGGCGACGCATCAGAGGAAAAGAAAAAGAGAAGAATGCAATCTTCCAATCCGGGGCTGATCAGTTGAGTTTTTGCGCAGACGATAGTAGAATAGTTTGATCACCGCGAGGAGAGGATCGTTTCTATACAAACGGTTCGATAAATGGTAAGAATTCCCTTTTAGCCCTAGTTAGATTTCTTGCGTTCTTGAGGTTAAACCTGCGTTTCTGAGTTTGGGGAGTTGTCTAATCGTAGCTCGTAATTGATTATCGTAGGAGAATCATAGAGGAGTTTGGTGTTGAAGATTTCAAGCTTTTTACGATCTTTTTATTCCGTTTTTGCCCGCAAAAGATCAAAGGTAAGAGGGTGTTCTTAAACGGTGTTTGTGTGCGTTTTATGCTGATAAAATTGCAGGTTTGGGGTTGGTATAAGGTTGGAAACGTTTGGAGTAAGTTACAGATCATTTCGGGGTCAAAAAGGGGTTGATTTCAAGGTTCAACCGTCAATGTGTGCACACATGATGTGTAATGTGCGCACACTGACAGGCCAGAAACTTGGGATTTTGCTCTACTCGACCAATGTACGCACACTGAAGTGCGATGTGCGCACACTCTGGAGGCTGAATATGAAATTGGAGTTCCAGGCAGGTTGATGTGAGCACACTGGAGGGGTAATGTGTGCACATTATCCCAGTTTTCACTTTTATTGATATTTTTGAATGTTTGATTGGTTTGCATGCCTTTGAGGGCATTCCATGTTATTTTACAACGTCTAACATCGACTTCTGGTAGCCTTGGTATCAAATCGCACCACAATCGAGACCCTCTGCGGAGAGAAGGTGGGAGCACTGGAAGGCTTTGTTTAGGCCTTGTGGACATTGACTTAGTAGTCAATGTTTCCTTTACAGTGTGCTAGGTAGTGTAACTAGATGTATAGGACTAGAAGTCCTTAAGGAGCCCTATACGTGAATGAACCAGGTGGTTAGGACTTAACTCGTAAATACATACGTGGTTGTCTAAAAGCTAAAACATCAATATCATTGGTAAGACACGTTCCTAAATCCAACCATGAGAATCTTGCAACCCTTTTGAGTTATGTGTCAAGGGACAACGGTTAACTTCCCACATGGAGACCTAAGTCCATGCCCCATTGAGAGGTGCTTAATATGTCTCGGTGCATTTCTCACCATGCACAGTTTCCTTTGATATTGGTGTAACAAACTTATGTGCGTGAGGTTATACTATTTGATCTAGTAGAGGGTGAGAGTGATCTCAATGCATGCAACCTATGTGGTAGAGTTTGTAGAATTTAATTGTTATATGTTATATATATATATATATATATATATATATATATATATATATATATATATATATATATATATATATATATATATCTCTTTTATTTATTGTATGTAGCCGTTTATTCTACCTTTTACTAAGTACGTAAGTACTTAGCCCTTCTCTTTCTTTTGTCCCCACCCGAGAAGGTGATTATCAGGACGACGATAAGTATGAATACGACGACGGTAATGACGGAGCTGAGGTTTAAGCTCATGAGGATGGACATTTATTCTTTTTATGCTCTTCCTTTTAAACAGTTTGAGAGACAATTTCTTAGTATATTTTCAGTTTATTTGGGAGGTAATAAAGTAAACAACATTTATTTCGTTGTTGTCGTTTCACTTTCCTATACGTAGATTTTGGGACATGTTGATCATTTGATTGTCATTTGACTTTCTATTCCGAGTAATCTTTAGATATTCCGCTTTTACTCTGATTGATTGTTACGAGGCTTATGTATATATTAATTTTGATTTATTAAAGTTAATATATGCATGCCGGGCATTTTTGACGGATAAGTACTCGGTGTCCGGAACGGGGCGTCACAGTTGGTATCAGAGAGAAATTTCCTATCTTACATCTAAGATCGTAGTTTAAGATGAATTTTTATGAGTTTCTATAGCAGCTCAGCTAATCCTTGTCTTCTTGACAGATGGGTAAGAAGGTTACAAGGAGCACTAGTACTTCGTCTGAGGGACAAACAAGTCTGGGTATCACTGGTATGGGGGCTTTGCAGACGAGTCACGGTGTCGCTGTTACTGAAGGACTGTGTGTAAGTTAGAGTGTTGTTGTTACGGAGGGTTTGGAACAGGTAAGTGTAGAACCGTGGGTAGAGAGTGATGATGAAGACTTACCGGGATAGACTTCAGGGGAGAATACCCTTTTGGTTCATGCTACTACTTCTGAAGGTACAATCATGTTGCCTTCATTAGCAGTTACCACTACCACTATCATTGTAGGAGAGATTACCTTTCCCCTACCACCGCCACCTCCCACATCCCTAAATGCAGTCACCATCATGTCCACACATCCGTCATCCATCATGCCACACCCACGTTTTATACACCCCTAAGCTATGTTAGGTGTAGTGCCCGATAGACAATTTATATAATTGTTTTTATTTAATAAATGACAGATTTTATTTCATCTTATTATTTGCTTTGTGCTTATATTTAATACACTGATGAAAACCCCAAGTCGTCTCATATATAGCCATATAACTTAGTGTGTGTCACACATGAGGATTAAGTTTATAGTGATGCACTTGAACTATTAGTCCGTGGTGAACTTAATCAAAGTATGAGGTCTATTGATTAAACCACCATTAATGCGCCCATAACACTTTATGGTGTGACCGTCTTATCCAGACCGTCGACATTGGTTGGCTAAGTGGGGCATTTATATATGATGAGAGTCATATAGGACTGGACCGATTTAACCTGAGTTTCTCATATAATTCCGTGATTGAGAAATCTTATTAAATCACAAGATGATCATATATGGATTAACCTTAATCCTGAAGTGATTACAGACTCCTACTTGTTTCAGGATAGGGTTTGATGTGTTCGTTAAGGATCGCTAAGAGGCGCGGTCCGAATCACTTTCCCGTTGGCACTATTCTGGAATAAGTGAGAAGTGTGTGTCTCACAGATATGGAATCCATTCCTTCCTGCGGGAAGTAGAAAGACAATCCCCTTATTTGTTAATCCTAGAAACTGATCGATCGGCCGAGTTCATATTAGTTATGAACTAATTGATCACTAGTGGGTTAATGGTAAATAAGGATAAGATGTATTGAAGAAGGTTTACAGAAATAATCCTACTTCATTACGGATAGTCTATGGAGGGTTAGTTTATATGAAATGGTTATATCAATGGACACTTATCGACTCGACTCGATGTTTTGAGAATAAGTTATATCTATAATCGATAGAGTTCAGTTTCGGATTTTTGGTGGCGTAGTTCCGGAATTAATAAGTTAAGTAGAAATATTCTGTTCGATGAATATTTTATTTAATTTATTGTAGCTACTGGTTATAGGTCCATGGTCCCCGGGTTGGCTCCTAACACGCGAGTGTTTTCTCGTTTTATGGAACCTCGAGAATAAATTAAATAGTTGGTCTATTTAATGAATATGCAATATTATTTATTTAGTAAATAATATGTAAAATAGAAAAGACATTTTCTATTAAATTCAATGACATTATTGGCGCCACATTTGAGGATAAATTGGGAGAAGAAATTTTCCTAGATTATCTCATTTGTGTAATTAATTAATTATCTATTTGTTGGATAATTAATGGAAAATTAAGAGATTGATCTTTTGGGAATTATCTCTTATTTTGTAGCAAAATATCTTTTCCTTATCGGAATATGTTTTTGTGGTGTGAAAAGGATAATTCTCTTGACTAGTTATTTTCCTATATAAAGAGAGTTCCTCCTAGCACAATAACAATTACAATTGGCGCCACACATCAAATAAAGGAGAGAAAATTAGTTTCTTGTTCTAGTCATTGAGAGAAGAAAAACCTAGGGTTTTTCTTGCAAGCATATTCGAAGAGGTTCTTCAACGAGGATCGACATCCACCGGTCGTCGCTTGGAGATACAATCCGGATGACTACGGCATCTTCCTTTGGTCGAATATCTATTCCGCTCCGATAAGGTAAATCTACAACCTTCTCGTAGGATTAATTAGTTGTGTTTCATATCGTAAAATAGCATAAGCTTCCGCTGTGCAAAGATCGAGTGTCTCGATCGGTGCTATTACTTCTAGCAAGCTACACCCCACAAATGTCTGTTGTCCTATCCTTCTATCAGATGTACCCCCAACCACCACAACAATACCCACAACAGTCCCAATACTATCCATAAACATCCCAGTACTATCCACAGCAGTCTCAATACTATCCACCACCACCACCATACGGCTACCCTACACAAGCTACATATCCTCCACATACTTCTTATCCCCAATTATCTATGCCACACAGTACCAGGGCCATATGCACCACCACATCAGCCAGGAGCTCACTTACAAATGAATCAGGCCACATCACTGGCACCACCTCCAGTATCTTAGCCGTATCCTACACCTAGAGGGCTTAACCTACAACCTACACCCCAAGCCTCTACCCTTTCTGCTGATGAGGAGCGTGAGGAAGTTAGACGTTACATGTGTTGAAATAGTGTCCTAAATCCAATCAGGTTCGACCGGATCCGACCGGGTCGGATCATTTCTACTATTTCTTTATGTTTATACATATATTAAATGATTTTTCTGTTGTCGTATATTTGTTCTTTTAAAGAACCAGTTATGAATTGTTATATGACAACGTCCTTAGTATTAAACTGTGATAGAGAAACCATGATAGGCGATTATGGTTGATGAGATCTCTAATCACTTTAACAAGTTTGATACTTAAATGTCTCAAGGCTGATGTACTATTAAACAAGGCATTGATAGTACGAACAGACTAGCACGTATTAGATGTCTTCTGTCTTTAAGGGCAGTGATAGATCTCGGCTATCGAAGTGTAGAGACACTTGGACTATACGTGGACGTGTATTAGAGAATGCGTACTTTAGACTGACCCACTTACACTGTTAAGTGTCATACTATGTGGCGGTTGTGTAATTATACGTAGGACCGGAGTCTACATGGCATCACGGTGTGGATTGTCATGCTTTGACACTATTGAGGTTTCCCCTAGCCATGGGGCGATCATGCGGTAGTGATTGGGTGTGATACTGAAGCATGAGGAGTATACATGTATGGTCGTCCGGAAATCGCGTACCCTATCAGTAGGGGTGAATATCCGAAAGGGTCTTCTTATAAGGAATGTCTTACTCTCGTGAATCTTTGCAAAGTGGAAGTAAATGAGTTACTTCAAGGGAGCATGATATCCAGATTATAAGATACGGTCATTGTTGCTTGACACTCGACGTACGACCGTATGGATATTATTACAACGATAGAATTCTATTTACACGGTAACTTTTTCACATGAAAGGTAGTAGTCATTGCATTTGACTCTTCCGATGATTATGGGTCACGGTGTGTTGCTAGACACTATCCCGTGATCGTTAGGCATGAAGAGCATTTTCGTAATTTGCACTTTGTGTCTGCGGCCAATATTCGGCAGTCTATCGAGTCACACACATATGAACATCAAGTCGGATTAAAATATGGTTATAGTTGATGACCAAATAAGGAAGAATTTATCTCATACTATAAAGGTTATAGTGGTAAATTAATAATGTGTTATTTATTTATTATGAATAAATTAAATACAAGATATCAATTATGTTGATTAATTAAATATGTATATTGATACTTATAATTTTGAATATATATATATATATATGATATACATGTATTTTTCAAATTAATTAATCATAGTATTATATTAATTAAAGAAAATCTCAATCCCTAATTTTGTGGGGAGAAGCAAAGCCATTTATATTTTGTATTGGATACAATTGAGTTGTGCAATTTAATTAATAATATTACCATAATATTAATATTGGTTATTAATTGATTTTTGGAAAATAGATTTATGATAATAAGATAAAGACATATTCAATATAAGATATTGTCAATATATATCTTAGGAAAAATATTTAATATAAGATATTGAATATTAATGAGATAAATCAATCAAAGGGATTTTCCTTATTTTATTAGGAAAATGTTTTCCTTCTCCTCAATCTTCTAGGAATCTAATCCCATTCAAATTGGGAACTGTTGGGGCGCAGGTCACCCTATTCAAGGGAGGCTTGGCTAGCTCTTTTGAACATCAAAATTCCAAGAATTAATAGTTCTTGTGAAAAATAGAGAGCTTCTTAGAGAAAGTTTAGAGAGAGAGAGAAAAGGCCGGTCTAGAAACCGGATTTTTCTAATAGCAATCCAATGGTGGATTCCGGTGGGTTGTTCATGTGGACTAGCGGTAGAGGCCGACACTTGGGTGGTTCCGTGCACCACTACTCTCCTTAGACCGTCAAAGCATCGATCTTTTAGATCAACCAAGGTAACCACCGTCTACTACTTATTTGTTTATTGCTTAAACGAAGTCAATCATGGTTAAAAGGAAATAAAATTTTAAAATCCGCTGCGTTCCCACGTAGATTTCCTAACAACATGGACGTCAAGAAAGCACATATAGCACACTTTGATGGGAGGACCATTACCACCGAGGCAGATGGATGGTTAAGGACAGTAGAGAGGAATTTCAGCCAGATGAGACTATCCAGAGACAAGTGGGCCAATTTGGCAAGTTCACTGTTGACAGGGGCAACCCAAGAATGGGCAGATATGATAGAAAACACGAGGGGCAAGATCAACAATTGGGATGAGTTCAAGCTCGAGTTCATGGATGAGTTTTTCTCGACAGCACAGAGGTCGGCAAAGGAAAGAGAGTTCTATAAACTTTGTCAGGAGGGTATAACCATCATGAAATACCAAGAGCGTTTTCATGAGTTAGGAAAGTACGTGCCTACAGCTTTGGCCACTGAAGCAGATAGAGTATTACAGTTCACACAGGGGTTGTCCAAGGACATCATGGATCAGTTAGTGGGCAAAAAGCCGAAGACTATGAAGAAGCTGTTGAACACATGTCTTGAGATTGAGGAGCATAACGCAAAGTCTTCAGAGAAAGTAGTAAAGAGGCCTTTCATTGCCAGTCAGGGATAGAGACAAGTACAGTCCCAGAGACCAAGGAGAGCCGCACCAGTTTCAGGCAGGGCACCACCGCCCAAGTGCCCCAAGTGTAACAGGTCACATGCAGAAGAGTGTCGTCTAAGTACATGAGCTTGTTTCATCTGTGGTAACACGACACACTTGGCCAGGGATAGTCAACAGAGAAAGGACAATCAGGGTTCCGCACCGATAGCATCTAAACCCCTTGCGGGGAAGGGCAAAGCGACTGGTTCTAGTAGAGTGTTTTCGATAGATGCAGCTGTTTATGATACTGAGGACGGAGTCGTGACGGCTACTTTAAGTGTTTTTGGTTGAGTTCTTTTACTTGTTCGAGATATCCTCCTGATGTTTGAATTACTTGTTTACATACTTGCTAGGTTCTATGCTAGTATGAGGTCTACCTGTATCTGCTTTATTTGACACCGGCGCTTCAAACACGTTTGTGTCAGTAAAAATAGCCGAGCAACATAGGATGCCTTTTGGGAAGTTAAGAAACCTCTTTCGATAATGACACCATTAGGAGAAACTTCTCAGGTTGATAAGATGATTCCTCCTTGTAAGATCCAGGTCGGTAAATACAAGTTTGAGTCAGACTTGGTAGTTCTGGACTTTTCAGGATTTGATGTATCTTGGGTATAAATTGGTTGTCAGAGAAACATGTGCACTTAGATTGAAAGGACAAGAAAGTGACCTTTAGGGAACCAGGGAAGACCCCTATCATCTATCAAGGAAATGTTAAGTATTCAAAGGTGCGACGTTATCCCATCATTTCGGCCCTTAGAGCGGCTAAGGCCGTGCAAGAAGGATGTGATGCGTTGTTGTTCTTTGCGATGGACACGACTGAGGAGAGCCCCGAACTTAAATATTTTCCAATAGTAAGGGAATATCCATATGTGTTTCCCGAAGAGTTACCCAGAGATATGCCAGACAGTGTGATTAATTTCACTATAGACTTAATTCCTGGAGCAAAACCAGTAGCTAAGGCACCATACATGATGGCTCCAGCCGAGTTAGTAGAGTTGAATGAGCAGTTGGCCGACATGTTAGATAAAAATATATTCAATCCCAGTACATGACCTTGGGGAGCTCCAATTTTGTTCGTGAAGAAGAAGGACGGTAGCATGAGGATGTGTATCGATTACAGAGAGTTGAATAAGTCGACCATCAAGAATAAATATCCACTTCCGAAAATAGACTACCTGTTTAATCAACTTCAGGGGAAGAAGGTCTTTTCTAAGATAGACTTGAGGTCAGGTTATCATCAGTTAAAGGTTAATGAAAAGGATATCCCAAAGAAGACATTTAGCACTAGGTATGGGCATTACGAGTTCATAGTCATGCCATTCGGTCTTACGAATGCACCATCAACATTTATGGACCTTATGCAAAGGATCTTCATGCCATATCTAGATAAGTTTGTAATAATGTTAATTGATGACATTTTGATCTACTCAAGGGATGAGTATGAGCATAGGGACCACTTAAGGATAGCTTTGCAGACGCTTCGAGAAAACAGACTTTACGGTAAGCTCAGTAAATGCGAGTTTTGGTTGGACCAAGTAAACTTCTTAGGCCATGTTATTTCAGGAGAAGGAGTTAAGGTTGACCCAACAAAGATCGAGGTAGGGACTAAGGGGCCAGACCGACTACTATTTCAGAAATAAGGTGTTTCTTGGGACTGGCCGGATACTACAGACGCTTTGTTAAGGATTTTTCAAGGATTGCTTCACCTCTCACATGACTTACCCAGAAGAGTGTGAGATACGAGTGGAGTCAAGAATTTGAGGATGCTTTTCAGACGCTTAAGGAAAGGTTGACCACGGTACCAATGTTGACCCTACCCGAGGTATTCGATAATTATGATGTGTATACGGATGCTTCAGGTTAAGGGCTTAGCTGTGTTCTGATGCAGAATGGAAAGGTTATTGCGTATGCTTCGATGCAGTTATGACCACATGAGAAGAATTACCCCACGCATGACTTAGAGCTAGCTGCAGTTGTGTTTGCCTTGAAAACTTGGAGACACTATTTGTATGAAGTAAAAGCATGAGTTTTCACGGATCATCATAGCCTTAAGTATTTCTTCAAGCAGCAACAGCTGAACATGAGACAGAGGCGTTGGTTAGAATATGTTAAAGACTATGATTTGGAATACAGTATCATCCAGGAAAGGCAAATGTAGAAGTAGATGCCTTAAGCAGGAGACCTGTTAGTGCACTTCTTGAAGTGACAGAAGTTGTAGACCAGTTTATAAGACCTAAGTGTCCAGGATATGGGACCACAAGAACAAGAGCAGTATGTTGCACCGTTGACTGCGTGGTCCGAGCTCATTGATGAGATCATGAAGAAGCAGGTTGAGGATCCAGTAATAGGTGAATACAAACGAGTGGCTAGGACAAAACCGGACATTGGGTATGAGTTAGATGTAGATGGTAACGTTTGGTTTCGGAATCGGCTTTGTGTTCCTAATGTCGGAAATATGAAGAAGAGCGTGTTGAATGAAGCCCACAAGGTAGCCTTTGCAGTTCATCCAAGGGCAACTAAGATGTATAGAGAGCTGAAGAACTACTACTGGTGGCCTTCCATGAAAGCAGAGATAGCTGACTTCGTGTCAAGATGTGACACATGTCAGAGGGTAAAGGCAGAGCACAAGAGACCGGCGGGGTTACTCAGGCCTTTAGAGATACCTGAGTGGAAATGGGAAAAGATCACTATAGACTTCATTAGTGGATTACCGATGACCAAGACGGGATACAACAAGATTTGGGTAGTTGTAGATCGGTTGACAAAGTCAGTGCACTTTTTGCCAGTTAAGGAGAACATGTTGTCGAAGAAGCTAGCTACTTTGTACATCAGCAACATAGTGAAGCTTCACGGAGTTCCAGTTTCTATTGTATCAGACAGGGATAGTCGTTTTGTTAGCAGGTTTTGGATGAGTCTTCAGAAATAGTTCGGGACTAAGTTGGATCTGAGTAGAACGTTTCATCCCCAAACAGACGGGCAGTCGGAAAGGACGATTCAGACTCTCGAGGACATGTTAAGAGCATGTGCCTTAGAAGTAGGAGGCTCATGGGATGAGTACCTCCCAGTGACGGAGTTTGCATACAATAATAGCTACCATGCAAGCATCCAGATGCCACCGTTTGAGGCTTTATATGGAAGAAAGTGCAGAACAACAGTGTTTTGGGATGAAGTTGGAGAGAAACAGATAACAGGGCCAGAGTTGATACAACAGGCTAAGGAAAAGATTGAGGTAGTCCGTCAGAATCTGAAAGTGGCTCAAGACAGGCAAAAGAGTTGGGCCGATGTGAGAAAGAGACTGCTGGAGTTTGAGGTCGGTGATAGAGTGTACCTCAAGGCATCACCCATGAGAGGAGTGAGACGGTTTGGACAGAAGGGCAAGTTGAGCCCCAGGTATGTAGGACCTTTTGCGATCCTAGCTAAAGTAGAACCGCAAGCTTATCGTTTGGAGTTGCCAGAATCATTGTCAAGAGTACACAATGTGTTCCATGTGTCAATGCTTAAGAAATGTTTGACTAATGTTGACACCGAAGCAAACATTGATCTTGAAATGGTTGAAGAAAACCTTACCTATGAAGAAGCACCAGTTCGTATCTTAGAACGGAAAGCGAAGCAAATCAAAGGCGAAGATGTGCAACTAGTGTTGGTTCAATGGAGTAATCATACACCCGAAGAGGCAACATAGGAGAAAGAGGATGACATAATCGATGAGTTTCCAGACTTCAAGCACCTCCCAGGTACGTTCAGTTGATGTTCAGTTTCGAGGACGAAACTTTTCTTAAGGGGGAGGAATGTAAAACCCCGAAAATCCAATAAGGGTTTTTTTGTCAAAAGAAATATATATTTATTTTCCTATTAGTTACTAAGACCTAGAAGGTTTAATTAAAAAGGATTTTTAATTTATTACATTAAATGGATATTAATTAAGGTATTGAAAGGAAATAATACCAAAATTATTCCATTAGTCGATACGTTCATTATTTTGAATTCTGAGAAAGAAGGGGGCAACGCATCAGAGGAAAAGAAAAAGAGAAGAACTCAATCTTCCAATCCGGGGCTGATCAATTGAGTTTTTGTGCAGACGATAGTAGAAGATTTTGATCACCGCGAGTAGATGATCGTTTCTATACAAACGGTTCGATAAACGGTAAGAATTCCCTTTTAGACCTAGTTAGATTTCTTGCGTTCTTGAGGTTAAACCTGTGTTTCTGAGTTTGGGGTGTTGTCTAATCGTAGCTCGTAATTGATTATCGTAGGAGAATCGTAGAGGAGTTTGGTGTTGAAGATTTCAAGCTTTTTACAATCTTTTGATTCCGTTTTTGCTCGCAAAAGATCAAAGGTAAGGGGTGTTCTTAAACGGTGTTTGTGTGCGTTTTATGCTGATAAAATTGCAGGTTTGGGGTTGGTATAAGGTTGGAAACGTTTGGAGTAAGTTATGGATCGAATCCGGGTCGAAAAAAGGCTGATTTCAAGGTTCAACCGTCAATGTGTGCACACATGCTGTGTAATGTGTGCATAGTGACAACCCAGAAACTTGTGATTTTTCCCTACTCGACCAATGTGCGCACACTAAAGTGCGATGTGCGCACACTCTGGAAGCTAAATGTGAAACTGGATTTCCAGGCAGGTTGATGTGTGCACACTGTAGGGGTAATGTGTGCACATTAACCCACTTTTCCATTTGGTTGATATTTTTGAATGTTTGATTGGTTTGCATGCCTTTGAGGGCATTCCATGTTATTTTACAATGTCTAACTTCGACTTCTGATAGCCTTGGTATCAAATCGCACCACAACTGAGACCCTCTGCGGGGAGAAGGTGGGAGCACCGGAAGGCTTTGTTTAGGCCTTGTGGGACATTGACTTAGTAGTCAATGATTCTTTTACAACGTGCTAGGTAGTGTAACTAGATGTATAGGACTAGAAGTCCCTAAGGAGCCCTATACGTGAATGAACCAGGTGGTTAGGACTTAACGTAAATACATACGTGGTTGTCTAAAAGCTAAAACGTCAATATCATTGGTAAGGCATGTTTCTAAATCGAAGCATGGGAATCTTGCAACCCTTTTGAGTTATGTGTCAAGGGACAACGTGTAACTTCCCACATGGAGACCTAAGTCCATGCCCCATTGAGAGGTGCTTAATATGTCTCGGTGCATTCTCACAATGCACAGTGTCATTTGATATTGGTGTAACAAACTTATGTGCGTGAGGTTATACTATGTGATCTAGTAGAGGGTGAGAGTGATCTCAATGCAAGCTATGTGGCAGAGTTTGTAGAATTTAATTGTTATATGTGATATATATCTCTTTATATATTGTATGTAGCCGTTTATTCTACCCTTTACTAAGTACGTAAGTACTTACCCATTCTCTTTCTTTTGTCCCCACCCGAGAAGGTGATTATCAGGACGACGATGAGTACGGATACGACGACGGTAATGACGGAGCTGAGGTTTAAGCTCAAGATGATGGACATTTATTCTTTTTATGCTCTTCCTTTTAAACAGTTTGAGAGACAATTTCTTAGTATCTTTTCAGTTTATTTGAGATGTAATAAAGTAAACAACATTTATTTCGTTGTTGTCGTTTCACTTTTCTAGACGTAGATTTTGGGACATGTTCATCCTTTTGATTGTCGTTTGACTTTCTATTCCGAGTAATCTTTAGATTTCTTTTATTCCGCTTTTACTCTGATTGATTGTTACGAGGCTTATGTATATATTAATTTTGATTTATTAAAAGTTAATATATGCATGCCGGGCGTTCTTGACGGATAAGTACTCGGTGTCCGGAACGGGGCGTCACACAAAACATGAAACCAAATGGTCGATACACAAAAATTAGTGGGTCAATTTTACATATATGCATGTGTTTATAACCAAAAAAAGGATTGGGCGTCCTGCCACCCACAAGGGTGGTGCCGCCCTGCACATAAAGCATTTCACTAGAATTGAAATTTCGTAAAATAAAGAAAAATGACGTTTGATACCAATGCAGCCACTTTACGACATGCATCTTATGAATGTGCTGAAGATTTATCAATGTTTTTTTTTTCCGCCCCCCGGTATCTAGACCAATTGTAAAGTCCCACATCGGTAAAATAAGAGAATGTTCACCCCCATATAAGTGTGAGACATAAAGGTATTGAACTCGGGTTAGCCCTTTTAGATCAAGCGATGACGATGGTCTAAGCAGTTGACCGGACCATTTATGACTCATTTAGCGCTACCAGGCCCGGGGTCTGAGGGCGTTACAATGGTATCAGAGCCGACTATCAGACGGAACTATGTGATGCACCGTACAAGAAGACGGTGTAAGGATGGCCTCTAGTTACCTCTGGTAGGGACGATCCGGGAACAGCTCGGCCGTCCTGGCGAGGATGCCAGTCCCTTATAAGGGGGGGAGAATGTAAAGTCCCACATCGGTAAAATAAGAGAATGCTCACCCCCATATAAGTGTGAGACATAAATGTCTTGAACTCGGGTTAGCCATTTTAGACCAAGCGAGGACGATGGTCTAAGCAGTTTACCAGACCATTTATGACTCATTTAGCGCTACCAGGCCCGGGGTCTGGGGGCGGTACACCAATTGATTCAACTAATCTGAAGTTCGGTCCGAATCATGTCTGCAAGAGTCTGACTATTATTCAGAGATAAATTGTGTGTGACCAAAGAGTTTTTTCAACATGATGCATCAGAAGAGAATTAAACTCGTAACCTTCCTAAACATTTATAAATGCTTTAAATGAGGAGTAAAACACTTACCCGCGGACACAATCAATAAAAAGAAGAGGATTTTGTAGCCAAACATTTCTCCCATTTTTCCTTTCTTTGTAGATAACTTTTATATATAATCTAATTTTTGGGTGTTCTTTTGCTTTAGTTTTCGCAGAATTTATAGAGTTGGGTTAGTTCTTTCAACAAATAATGTTAAAATGAGTGATGTATCCAAAGTTAACTTTTTGCATGTGTGAGCCTTTGCCACTTTTAAAAGCACAACAACGTTACTGCCATAATCGAGCCTAGTGACATAACAGACTTTAACATTCCTGATTATGACCGGTTTATATAATGATCACCGAGTCCTCCATCCAGGGGTGGCTCCACCCTTGTATGGGGTGGGACGGCCGATCCTCTGAAATAAAAAATGAAATAAAAATTTATGTATAAATAGAGATTTTTTTTATAATCATATACTCCCTCCATCCCGTAATATAAGTTTTACACAATTTAAGAAAATTAATAAATGAGTTGTTTTTTAAAATTTCAAGATAAAATATTGTATTGGTTTTTGAGACTGACCTATAGTATTGTATTGTTTAATGTGAAATTGAAAACAATGCATTTAATATTGAATTATGATGTGAAAATGATTTATATTTTGGGACACGACAAAAAAAAGACTTATATTGCGGGATGAATAGAGTATATATTTGAAATTGACCACCTTATTTCTATGTATTTACCCACTATTGTTCTATTTTGACCCGTAATTACATGTATAAAATTAACTATACATATATGTGTGATAGAAAAAAAAATTGATAAAATTTTGACCCGCATATCGAAAATCTTGCGGCCATCCCTACCTCCATCATAACAATTGGTCTCAAACGAATTAAATATGAATCATCGAGTCGAACATATTTTTAAAATTGTCATATTTAAATTTGATTCAAGAACCCTTGAGGAGAAAATAAATTATTTTCTTACCTTACATGTTTAATTCATTGTAGAATTGATCAAAACGTATTGTAAAAACCAAAATACATTCCGGTCGTTCAGTCATACCTCGAAACGTTTATAAAACAGTGTCTTTCCTAGCTTATATATTACCTTTTAATTAATATACACTAGCTGTTAAAATTTGTCAACTTCTGATCACATTCCAAAAATATGTTAAGATATATTTATATATTTTCAATTTGCATTTAAATACTATGTGAAATAGTAGCTAGCCAACGTACGCTAAGCATAGCAAATGTTCAAGACTTGGTATTAATGTATTATTTTCAACAATTCCGGAAAGAGCCCGTGGCTCTATTTGGTTTCGGGTTAGGTGGGGGTTAAAGGGGTTCAGGAGAGAGAAAATGAAATAAAATAAAGTAAAAAAATGATTATAAAGTTGAAATCTTATATTGAAATTTGAGTCGATGAATAAATAATTGATGAGAGAAATTGAAATAATGATTATAAAATTGAAATCTTGTATTGAAATTTGTGTAGATAAAGAAATGATTGGTAAGAGAAATTTTTATGAAGTATTATATTGATAAAGTAATAGTTAAATAGTGTAGTGAGTGAATAAAATGAATTGATTAATGTTATTTTATTTGTTGATGGTGAAATGATTGATGAGAGAAATTATAATAAAATAATACAATTAATAAAATAATGGTAATAAGACAGTGGAGTGAACAAAATATTAAGTTGAACCCTGAACCCTGAACCCCGAACCCAAACCCAAAACCAAACATGGCCCGTGGATCTTAATCTAACCCCTGCATAGGCCCAGTAAGGGATAGGGTCCTCGGCCTAGCCAGTCCGTCCCTCCACAAGCCGGACCAAGCCGAGCATAATCCAACCCACCTCACGCCATCACGATTCCCACACGGGACAAGGCAACGAGCGTGAATTAGCAAACATCCAGCTCTATACGAAACACTGAGGGCCGACCTGCTCGCTCCCCCCAGCTCGCCATCCTTCAGCTCAGATAAAGCCTGCTCAACTAGGCAACAGAGCTCATAAACAACACTTACATGCGAAGAGCCTGTGGCGAGCTAGCTAGAACCAGCTCGCCAGCTATCCAGCTCTCAGTTCGTCAGTTCTCCAGCTAGTCCAATAGCCTGGTGACAGCCAACTCGTGGCCTCTATGAATAGCAGCATCACACCCTTGACAAAGGGAGACTCCCTCATTTTTTTCTCAAGGACTACGTAAATTGGTACTTGATCCCTTTCAGCTCATAATAAAAAACACAACATTTCCTTCATCTTGTTCTTCAAGATCTTCATCTTGTTCTTGATCATTATTGGAGAAAACACTCATTTTAATCCAGTTATCCACATACACATCTGCTAAAATTTATTGGTGATTTTTTCGATATCATCACTACAGAACTGAATTTGGATGCATTTCCACATTGTTGTTGTTGTTGTGTATGTCCATAAAAGGCTATCTGGATGGAGGTTGAGTATCATGTCCTTTAACAGAGAACCGAGGCCTCATATTATCTAAGTTTTGTAGGTGAGAGAACTATTCTGTGTATGATGGTCTAGGTGGCTTGAGCATGGTAGCTGTGAAGGTCTCATATTGGGGTCCTAGACTAGTGAGGAGAAAATAGACATTGTCTGAGTCATGGATTGGTTAGCCAATGGCAGCCAAACTGTCATACAACCCTTTGATGTACTTGACATGATCATTGATGTTTTTATCCTCTTCTTTCCTCATGTAAGTATTATGTTGCTTAAGATTGAATTCCCTTTCTTGGGAGTCTCGGGCATAAGCTTTCTTTAGGGCATCCCAAATAGCTTGAGCTGAGTCCAATCCAATGGCCAAGGCAAGTGATTCTTCTAACAGTGTTCCAATAAGCCACCCTTTCAATAACTCGTCTGACTTTCTCCAGTTGACATATTCAGAATTCTGTGTTTGTGTAGCAGTTTCATTGCCTAATGTGCTTGAATTCGATGTGGAGAACTTCTCCGGTACATGTGTCTCTTTAGTCGGTGGCCTATCAGATCTTGGCTTTCAGCCAATGCAAAGGCTTGTTCTCGCCATAGGGGATAGTTTTTTGACGTGAGTTTCAGAGAGATAAAGCTCGCTACGTTTAGTGATAGGGTCGTCATGGCGTTTAAACACCCATTGACTCTGATACCATTGAGAAAAACGAGAATTAAATGAATGGAAATAGTTTTTATTCACCTTGAATTTCTGCTGCCATGGTTTGCTCTTTTATTGTACAAGAGTTTTCAGCCTAATTGGCTCTATAGATAGACTTTAAAGAAGATACATACATTGATTTAAACACCATAAATGCCCAGAGTAGATAAACCCTAATGCACCACCTAGTCACTAAGCCTATCCATGCTCCTTATTACTCCTGATCACAGGTATTTATTTGGCTTTGTGTTGAGATTATCTTTAATTTAGAGCTGTATTGGCTTTATCTGATAACCTAGTCCTTGTCTTGCAAGTGTTTGATGAAATGCTTGAATGAAAACTGCGGCCTTATCTCGTATTTTGGCTGCTGAGCTGTGTGTTTATCTTTATTATGATCATCTATTGGTTCAAGATTAGGTAATTGCAAACATGTTCTCCAAATCACAACCCTCATTAATAATTTCAATCATTAGCTTCTCCAATCTATCATTTACCTCTGGATGACTTTCATCGCCCGAAAAAAACGCGTATATTTTCCCATTAGCTTCAATCCAGCTACAACCTGGTTCTTTCTTGATACCATTACCTTCCATTACTTCCCATTGTTCAACTGCATCACCCAATCTTCCTGCATCTTTATACATATTCGAAAGAGTAACGTATATCGTTGCATCGTTCGGGTCTAACTCCTTCAAGCAATCAGCTACATACTCCCCCATTTCAATGTTGCCATAATATCTACATGCTGCAAGTAATGGACTCCATATCGGCGCAGTCGGGTTAATTAGCAGTTGTTTTGTTATAAAGTTTAGAGCTTTTTCAAGCTGTCCTGATCTGCTGTACAAATCAACCATGCAACTGTAATGTTTCTCGTCCGGTGTGATTTCGTAGTCTTTCAACATCGAGTTGAAGAATTTTTCACCTTCTTGAACTAATCCACAATGGGTACAAGCAGAAATCACTGCAAGAAAAGTGGAACTGCTCGGGTTTATTCCTTTCGTAACAATAACGTTATACAGCGAAATAGCCTTCTTTGCATATCCATATTGGGAGTAAACTTTGATCATAGTGTTCAAGGACACTACATCTGGGAACAATATCTGGTTAAAGATCTTTTCGGCTTCATCTAAGCTTCCTGAGTTTCCATAAGCTTCGATTAACGAGCTCGCAACATGAAGATTTCTGTCGTATTTAGCCTTGATAATCTGACTATGGATCTGTTTGCTTATCATAAGTGATGGAAATGAAGAAGAGGCGTTTAGTATAGTCGAAAATGTGTATTCATTGAGTGATACGTCGTCTTGAACCATCTTCTTGAAAGCTACTAAAGCTGATTCCATTTCTTCATTTTTCACTAGCCCTGTTATTAGTGCATTCCATGGTACAGTTGATGCCGATTTCCCCATCCCGATTAAATATTTCTCGGCATCGATTACTAACCCGAGTTCCATATACATGCTTATAATTGCACTCCCAATAAAGGGTCCTTTCATTCCCTTTTTAATTACTTGAGCATGTAGCCCAAGTCCCATATCATAAAGCTTCAGAGCCATACAGCATGAAAGAGCCGTTGTGATTGTGTAATCGTTTAGTTCAAAACCATCTTCTCTCATCATTGATAGCTGGACAAGAGCCTCATTGTAGGCTTTTTGTTGGAACAGTCCAGATATATTTGCTGTCCAAGATAATGAATTTTTCTCGGGATGGCACTGAAACAATCTTTGAGCTTCCTCCATCATCCCGAACCTGTAATACATCGTCAACAACGAATTTGCTACGACTTTGTTGAACATATATCCCGCTTTTATTACATGAGCATGAATCTGAATCCCCTCACTGACTGCTAAGAGATTTCCACAATAACTTATCAAGATTGAGTAGGTATAATGATTCGGAGTGATGTTGAAACTTCCCATATCATGATAGAGGTCAAAAGCTTCATCGAAATGTTCATTGCATAAGAACCCGGATATCAAGCAATTACATGAAGCAACATCAACGGCGTGAATATCATGAAAAACAGCCCGTGCTCGTGTCATGTCACCGCATTTGGCATATAGGTTAATGAGTGCAGTGTTCAAGAACTTGTCACCATAATTTCCGTTTTTAATCACAACACCATGCAATGCCTTGCCAGCTCCAATATTTCCTACAGTAATGCAATGCTTCAATTGCGTAATTAAGCAATGCTTATCAAGCAAGCTCCATGCTTCTTGTTCAGCATCAATGTGATCCTCTAGGAAATCATCTTGGACAATTCCGTTAATCTCGTCAAAATTACTGTTTAGCTTGCTAATCATTAGCCTACTACTATATGCATTGCTCCCACTTGAAACCATGACTAATGCTGATGGCAAAACCCTCTTAGGAATTTTATCAAACAGTTTACCTCCATTCTTCAATTTCCGGTCAACCTTAGAACCCTTTATACTGTGACACCGAAAAGAACCGGTTTCATCAATACATAATAAAGAAGTTGAAAATGCCTCCCGGCAAAAGAGATTCAAAGCTGAAGTCATGTCCCAATTTTCATCCACAAATAATGCCTGAAGAAGAAAAAAAAGGGTCAAAAGGACGAGTCTTGACCAAGCTGAACTACACTCACCGATGGCGGTATTGGAGTCATAGAGTTTTTTTTATCTCTTTTTTAGAACCAAGAGTTAAAAATAGACTTTACACCTACTGACTGAGTTCAATTTGGAGTTGCTGGGAGTGTAATCGAGCCGAGTTGAGTCGATTTTTCTTATGCCTCAACTCGACTCGATGAATAAAGTTCGTGTTCGAAACTTGACTCGAGCTCGATTGAGCCATAAAAATACAAGATCGAACTCGATTCATTAAGTATTGATATAGCTCGATTCGGCTCGTAAGCTCGATTGTTTTCTTTAAAGTCATTTATTTTTTAATGAAATATGACAATATCGTGCTCGACTCGTTTAATACTCGATTCGAATAACATTTTTTGAATTATAAAAAATAATATTTTATAACAAATTTAATTAATTAAACAATTATTTAATCAAGCTCGATAAGCTCACGAGCTACTCCATTACTATTTTTTAAAACTCAAGATCGGCTCGGTTAATATTCGAATAGCTCGACTCGAGCTCGAACTCGTAAAAAACGAATCGAATAGAACTCTTTTGCGAGTCGAGTACAAATAGCTCATGAGTAGCCTAGCTCATTTATATCCATAGATGTCACGGTAAAAATATTGTTTGACAAATGTTGCAAAAGTTTAAGAAGAATAATTATATAATGTACGTATGCTGTAGTTTTTATTTTATTATTTACTTTTATGGTTTTTTTTTTTTAGTCTTTATTGGGGTTCGAAATCCGGAGCGTGAGACCTCACCATATCATCACAAACACAAATATAAACTTGCACCCCATCCAAAATCGCAAAGGAAGACTTTTATAAGATAGTATAAACACATAATATTATATGGATCTAAAAAAGCTTTATAATGCATTAGTTGTCATAGCTATTCAGTCACTTAAAATATAAACCATGACAAGAAAAGCATAGAATATCACCTCAAAACACATCATGAATCGGTCCTCTTTTGGGGAAAATGAGTTCACAATTGCTTGAATCACTGTCTCAATCCCAAGTCAAGTCCTTTTGGTCCATGGCAACTTAAGTAAGTAAACTGGCAACACTTTCAGCTCAATGGTTAGAATTAAGTCTCACACACTTTATTCTTTCGCATACAAATCATACCTACTTACGGGTGATCATTCAACTTTTCTTAAAAAATTGTTGAACACCAATATTAAAGGGTTCCAACTCTCCATGCGCTCACGGGATGATGAAGATGATGTTAATCAAAGTTATCGGCTCAGAACGTATCTTTTTATACTTTTAGAAAAGAGCGAAAGAAGTCATTTTTTAAAGGGTTCGAACCTCCACCCTCCGACTTAAGATCCTGGCTGCCTTAAGCACCCAAACTCCTTACCAACCGAGCTTTGTCCTGGAGACACTTTTCTTCAAAGTATATATGTAAAGACTCAAACTCTTGACTTTAAGAACTTTTCTCGCTAACTAGTGCCGGACTCACATACAGCTAAGGGAAAGTGTCCATATTTTGCTTGGCACATAGATTAAGAAATCAATTAATGTGTAGTAATTTAAGTGCTAATGGACATATATATCCCTATCACATAATAAATGCTTCTATTGGAATGTGAATTGAACATACAAATATTAAATGCAAACATAAGGGTATGTGTGGAAATAATGCATTAAATGATGCATTGGTTTTGTAAATGAACACTTTTTATGGTACAACTAATTTTTAAAAAATGGACATTTTTTTTGGGACGGAGGTAGTATTATGTAATTTGTTTGGCCCTTTAAATTTTTTTTTTCTCTCTTTAAAAATTTTATTGCCCCATTACCTAAGATCCTGCGTCCGCCAGTCTCTCTAACCCTTTTTCTCTGTTGCTATCCGTTTTTTTTTTTTTTTTCACAGAGAAGACTTTGTCCATCGATTTGTATTAGCCAGAAATAACTTGCTTCATTTTAATTGAGAACTAGGAAGTGATGGAATGAGCTTTGACAAAAAAATCATTCTTAATAAATTAAGTAGCTTCCACCCTTCCATACAAGTGCGGTCCAAACATAGATCAAAATATACAGCGAAAGCATGGATAATGTGATCTAATTAACTAACGTACCATTAATTAAACAATTTAAAGACATTGTTATCAGATTTTACCTAATCGATGAGATGCCATGATCTTCCGTACGTGTTTATACTTTCAAGCGGCCAATGATGGATGACGGAGGTTGGACCAACGTCTCGCCATGTGTCATCCCCACATTAACAAAAAAAATAAATGCAGACAGAGAAGATCAAAGCGTTAAGGGCCCGGAGCCCCACTCTAAGATCTGAGCCAAGCCCTAAATCCCGGTTAAGAGTTCAGTTCGGCTAGTGATGTTGGTCAACCAGATGATGCATTTTACTATGTTTAATTCCCATTTTTTTGAGCATATAGTGATGTTTTCGTACCAATTTTAGCAATTATTGTGATGATATAGACCACCTATTGTACATAGTAAATATTAGAAGAACTAATCATTTTGGTGTATTTTGAGGATCTTTAGCCTAATTTTGTTATCAGATTTACCCGTGGTATCTTCGTGTTTTTGTCGTGCAGCACAGATACCAAGGTATGGAGTCTTGATTTTGGAAGTGTTGAAGCCTAAAGAGTGTTAGGAAAGCAATCCAAGCATCAAGAGAGCAATCGGCATTTCCGTTTCGTATCCAGCTCAGGCCGGAAGTCAGCCGGTTCACGCCGTGTAGTGTTCAATTGAATAACAGAAGGTTCTCTTGTGTATCCAACGCAAACCGGAACATCCTCGGCGCACACCGGAATTCAAATTTTGATCAGAATGTTTTATGACAGATCCAACTACCTTGTCAGCTCCGGCGCAAGCCGAGATGGGTCCGGCGCAGACCGGAAAACCGAATTCAGAAAATTAAAAGAGCTCGTTTACTCCCATTTGGAAGATATCACATACCAACCCTCTCTCACTCTTCCTTGTAGGCACCTCAACACCAAGGCTCCTCTAGCCAAATTTTAGCAATAAATTAGCTTTTAATTACAAGTGTAAATATTAAGAATTCCTAGTTTGATTTCTATTACTTTTGTTGGAGCTAGTTAACACTTTGTGTAGCAACTCCATTGAAGGCTTTCGAAGTTTAATGAAGGTTTCCATTTTCGAGTTCATAGCTTGTGATTGGTAAAATTCTTAGCCTTTACCTTGATTTAATTGTTATCATCATTATGAATATTAACATTGACAAGTTGGTGTTCATAATCATGAGTGGCTAGTTCAACACTAGCCAAGATGATGTTGTAGGAGTAGTATAATCTCTTATGTTGATTGGTAATGGTTGTTTATGTTGTTAGTTTCAATTGTTTGAATCTTTTCCTACTTGTATTGAATGGTTTGCTTGTATTAGAGTAATTGACTAAATCTTGCATTTACACACTTGATGTAGACCGAAAGGAGATGTTAGGTGTGAGAAAGAGGTAGGAGAACCGGAAGGTAAAATCAACCTTACGAGGAACTCGGCTTCTTATCCGGGGATTATTGACATTGTCATTGCATTCAAGTTCTTATCATACCAATTCATTAGGTTTAGGACACCTAGGCCAAGGATGAGGCATAAAGTAGTTTCTTACATTCGTATGAGGGGGAACTACTTGCTTAGGAATGCACCGTTTCACACTTTTGAACACCGTAGGTAGGTTGGGAGGAAATCATTTTTATGATACTAATAGATATTTGCTAATCTACACATTGTCTTGGTTAGGTTTCTTTTACTATTTATCACCCTTATCACTAGAAAAGTTATTTATGCACTTACTTCCTAATCAATTGCGACCTAGATATAATTAATAAAAGCTTTTTGGTGTTTAACCTCACAAATCCTTGTGGGATACAACCTTGACTACTGGACTAGACTACAATTGACCCGGTACACTTCCGGTTAGATTGGACATCTAGAAAAGTCGCATCAATTTTTTTGAGAATATGTCAAACTTTTTCAAGTCTCTTTTCTATTTTATTTCTTTGGTGCTTACCCCTTGGTAGGTTACCGAGTGTTATTTTATTGTGTTCTTGTTGTTTCTATCTTGTGGTGATGATCAAGACTTGACGTGGTCAAGCACCGCTTTCTCCTCTCATTCCGGATATCAACACGTATATTAGGAAACGAGTAGCCGAGAACAAAGTTGGTCAAGCTCGTCGTGGTTTGGAACTTAGTGGAGAATCCTCCCAAGGATCGTCTACTGAAGAAGTAGAAATGGAGAGACTCTTGAGAATGCACAAGTCGGGCAAGAGAATGAGAATGCCCAAAACAATGAAGAAAACCCAAATCTCACATCCTTAACCCCCAAAATCCCAACAACAATCCACCGTCACTCAACAATAACCCAAACCGCAACAACAACCAAAACTGGAACCAAAATAACCGGAACAACAACAACAACAACCGAAACCCGCGACCCATTTGTGATCAAGCCGTGAGAAAAAATGAAACCAACAATCCAATTCGTTTACTGAATGTGAGAGAAAATAATTTTGAGGTTAAAACTCATCTTTTTGGATTGGTTGGAACAAGAGCTCAATTTCATGGGCATGATGATGAAGATCCACATCACAATTTTTACAACTTTGAGGAATTACGGCCAAGAGTCAAGGTGCTAATAGAGAGTTGACAAGAATGTCCATGTTTCCTTTCTCATTGGATGGAAAGGCAAAGGATTGGTTTATGTCGCTTCCTCACCACTCTTTGACAAGTTGGGAGGAAATCCAAAATTAATTTTTGAAGCAATACTTTACCCCGGGCCGAAATTTGGAATTGAGATTGCTAGCTTCAAGCAAGGTGAAAGTGAATCATGGAGTTGCATGTGAGAGATTTAAGAGGTTGTTGAGAGCTTGTCCCGATCATGGTTATCCTTGGATATGCAAATTCAATTCTTTTGTCGGAAGCTTAGAAAAGAATCACGCGCGGATGTTGATCAAGCATGCAATGGTTCATTGATGATGAGCGCGGCACAAGATGTGTATGATGCTATTGAAAAGATTGCAAAGAATAACCGAATGTTGGAAACCGGTTCAAGTACAAGAAAAGTTTCTTTTGTGGGAGAATCCACAGGTCAATCGGAAGTGTTAGCTCAATTGGCTTCTCTTAGCAAGAAAGTTGATGAAATAAAGGGGAATAAAAGTTTGGAGGGAAATACATCCAATGACGTGTGAGGAAATAAAACATGAAGACTATGCACCGTTGGAGATGATGGAATCCGGTGAATATTCCAATGAAGAAGTGATCTATATGCAACAGCACCGAGCTTTAAACAATGCCTACTCCAATGCGTACAATACCTTGCAAATGGATTTCCCTACTCATCGTTGGCCTCCACACAACAACAAACAAGGATCATCATCTTTCACCCCTCAACAAAAGAACTCCTTCAACACCAATGCACAAGGCCAAAATTTTCAAGGCCATGCTTCAAACCAACACCACCACCACCACCACCTACACACTCTTACCAACAATGCCCCAAACAAAACATCCCCATTACCCAAACTTCAAGCTCATCGATGGAAAACGAAGAAAGATATGAGAAGTTGATGGAAAATCTCATGGGTGTTGTCTCAATTCAAGCAGTGAATATCCAAACGATGATGACTTCTATAAGTACTATGACAAAAGACGTTGGCACCTTGAGGACCTCAATGAGCGGTCATGACTTGAGAATGAAAAATATATCAGCATCCGTACGGAACATAAAAGAGCACTTGAGTAGGGAAGGTGAGATGAAAGCTAGTAGACCTCCGGGTGGATTGCCAAGCAATACCGAAAGAAACACGAGAGGAGTGAATGCAATTATAACCCGTAGTGGAAGAGTTTGTGGAAATAGAGAATTTTATGCCAACCAAGTGGGGAACGAGGTTGAGAATGACTTGCATGACACGGATGAAGAAAAAGAATTAAGTGAAGAAGAAGATGAGATTGTTGATGACTTCCTGCAGCGTGATGGATACGTTCAAGTGGACAAAAAGGATGAAAAATGGGTGAAGGTCCCGAGAATCTTGAAAAACCAAGAGCTAGTGATTTGAGGACCTTATTCAACGAACATGTTGGAAAGAAAACCATCGACGGCAAGTCCGCTCACGCCGGACATAGCCCGGCTCACACCGAGATTACAGAGGAAAAACCCGAGTGTTCTGCAGTGAAGTCAGTTCGTACCGGTCAGACTTCGGTTCCCACAGGCAGTGCAAAGAAGAGTTTTGTGCTTACTTCAAAGAAAATGGTGCAAAATGATGACACGTGGCGTCCACCAAGTGCACAATCATTCAAGGAAGCATCACCATCTTAATCTGAGAGCAAAGGTAAGGGAGGTATGACTTCTAACCCTAAAGTCATTGATCTTGAGTCATTACCCTACCCCCTCGAGAGGAGATAAAAAAGAAAAATTTGGATAAAAAATATGCACGCTTTCTTGACATATTTCGTCACTTGAGTGTTAACATTCCTATCATAGAAGCACTCACTAGCATGACTACTTATGGTAAGTTTTTGAAGGACATCCTCATGAATAAAAAGCGTCTCGAGGAATATGAAAATATTTTTCTCAATAAGGAATGCTCCACCATGTTGCAACATAAGCTTCCACTAAGCTTAAAGACCCCAGGAGTTTTACAATCCTATGTGAAATTGGGGGATTCATGTTTAAGAGGGTGCTTTGTGACATTGGCGCAAGCATAAACCTCATGTCTTATGAGGACTTCATGAAACCTGGAATAGGAAAGTTAAAGAACACGGAGATGACTCTCCAACTTGAGGATTGGTCTATTAAACGCCTAAAGGAGTCATTGAAGATGTGTTGGTAAAGGTTGATAAATTTTACTTCCCCGTTGATTTTGTGGTTATGGATAGGGAAAAAGGGTATTCAACACCCCTTATTCTTGGTCTTCCATTCCTAGCCACGGGAAGAACTCTTATTGATGTCCAACGCGGAGAGTTGATTTTGAGAGTCAATGAGGATGAGGTCACGTTTAGCATTTTCAAAGCCATGAAACATCCTTACAATTCACAAGAGTCGTGTTCTTTTATAGATACATTGTCTTTTGTTTGTGTGGAAAATACTAACTTGCAAGTCTATGAAGATAAGCTTGAGGAATGTTTAGCCTTATCTATCTTTGATGGTAAACATGATGATGAGGAGATGCAAGCCGTGATTTTTCATTTAGATGCCAGCCGTACATTCAATAAGCAACCATGGCATCGGTATTTGGAACTGGAACATAATGGTCCGGTATTGAAACCTTCGGTGGAGGAGCCACCAAGGAATCTTGAGTTGAAAACTCTTCCTCCTAACTTAAAATATGCTTTCATTGAGAATGATAATCTACTTCATTTTATTATTTCTTTGTCAGTAACTAGTGTGTAGGAAGACTTGCTATTGAGGATGCTCAGAAAGCACAAAAAGGCATTTGGATTGACCATGGCGGATATTCGGGGAATTAGTCCCGAGATTTGTGTTCACAAGATTATTCTAAATGAAGATGCAAAGCCTTGTGCTCAACGCCGTCTGAATCCCAATATGCAAGAGGTTGTCAAGAAAGAGATTATCAAGTTATGGAGATGGGTATTATCTTTCCGATATTGGACAGTGAGTGGGTGAGTCCTACCCAAGTTGTTTCATAGAAAGGCGGATTTAAAGTGAAGGAAAATGACAAGCATGAATGGTTCACAACAAGGGAAGTCATAGGATACCGCATGTGCATTGATTTTCGACGACTAAATGACCACACCAAGAAAGATCACTACCCACTTCCTTATATTGTTCAAATGTTAGAACGGTTGTGCGGGCATAATATTTATTGCTTTCTTGATGGTTATTCGGGATATTTACAAATATTCATTACGGCGGGAGACAGAGAAAAGACGACTTTCACTTGTCCATGTGGGACATTTTCTTACAAAAGAATGCCTTTCGGTTTATGCAATGCCCCAGCTATATTTCAAAGGTGCATGATGGAAATTTTCTCTAATGGTGGAGAAATTTTTGGAGATCTTCTTGGATGATTTTAGTGCTTTTGGAGATTTTTTTGAGGAATGCCTCTCTCATTTGGAACGCATGTTACAACGTTGTGAGGATACAAGCTTGGTACTTAATTGGGAGAAGTGTCACCTAATGGTTTCGGATGGCATCGTTTTGGGCCACAGAATTTCTGAAGAAGGCATTGAGGTAGACAAAGCGAAAATTGAAGTAATTGAGAAATTACCTACCCCGGTTAATATGAAGACATTGAGAGGTTTAAATGGACATGCCGGTTTCTATAGGCATTTCATTGCGATTTTTCTCGCATTGCCAAGCCTCTCAGTCATTTACTTGAGAATGAAGTACCGTTTGTTTTTAATGAGAAATGCATGGAGGCATTTGAAACATTGAAGAAAAGGTTGATTAGTGCATCCGCCCTTGTAGCACCGGATTGGAATTTGCCCTTTGAGTTAATGTGTGATGCAAGTGATTTGGAAATTGGGGCCGTGCTAGGCCAACATCATGAGAAGGTGCTTAAGGACATCTATTATGCCTCGCACATAGTGAATTCTGCTCAAGTTAACTATTCAATAACCAAAAAGGAGTTATTAGCAATAGTGTTCACCCTTGACAAGTTTAGATCCTATCTCGTTGGGTCCAAGGTTATTGTTTACACCGATCACGCGGCCTTGAAGTATTTATTGAACAATAAGTATGCTAAGCCAAGACTCATTCGATGGATCCTCCTACTCCAAGAATTCGATATTGAGATCAAAGATAAAATGGGTAGTGAGAACGTCGTGGCGGATCACTTAAGCCGGCTGGAATTTTTGGAAGAAGAAGGAAAACGAAGGGAAATTCAAGACCAATTCCTGGATGAACAACTCTTGATGGTACATGCTCCCCTAACAATGCAACTTATTCATGCCGGTTCTACACCGAAGGAGAGCTCACCATGGTTTGCAAATATTGTTAATTAATTTTCTTGTGAGTATGTTCCGTCCAACTGGACATGGCAAAAGAAGAAGAAATTCTTTCATGATTTGAAATTTTATTATTGGGAGAAACCGAGGAGGTGCTCGGATGGCATCATCAGGAGATGCATTCCCGATATGAAATTTTGAGTGTACTCTCCTTTTTCCATGGTCACGACACTAGAGGCCACCATAGAGGGTGGAAAACTACGTACAAGGTTTTGCAATGTGGTTTTTATTGGCCTACACTCTATAAAGATGCACATCATTTTGCACAAACTTGTGTCGCATGCCAAAAGTGGGGAAATGTATCCACACTGGTGGAGTCAGTTGGAGCTGGGGTCCATATCTAGGTATTTATGAAAGTTCAAACAAAGATCATATGGCGTCTAGGGTTTAGGGAATTGTGCGTATAAATACTGTTATTGTAACCAATACAATGTGTGTGAAAATCTTTGTAACTTTGTGCATAATAAAATATCTCCTTTTTGGTTAGTGGAGTAGTTGGCACAACACCGGAAACCACGTTAAATCACTATGTTCTCTTTGTTTCTGTGTTTTTATCAATTTCCGCCACTTTATGTTTGCATTGCTATTGTTTTATCTTTTTTAGATTGCAAGTTTCTTGTCTGTGTTTTAACAAACTGGTATCAAAGCGTTGGTTCGTTGATTCAGAGAAATTGCAGGTTGAACGGAGTTGATCATCACCAAGATCGGTGACCGGTGCTACGATTCTATGATCAAAGGTTTGTTCTTTAGTAAGAAAGATATCAGCAATGAACGTGAAGATTGATAAATTTACAGGGAGAAACAATTTCAGTTTGTGGACAAATCAAGAAGCGGGCCTTGTTAAAGACACAAGGATTGTGGACTCCTTTAACTGATAATGGTGATTCCAGTTCCATAGATTATGCCAGTCTAGAGGAGAAAGCACATTCAACCATCATGTTGTGCTTGTCTGATGATGTTGTCACAGAAATTGCTGAGGAAGACACCGCTGCCAAGTTATGGTCAAAGTTTGAAAGCCTGTATATGACTAAGTCATTGACCAACAAATTGCTACTTAAGCAGAGGCTATTCAGCCTGAGGATGCACGAGGGGACTCAGTTGAGAGATCACATTGATCAGCTGAACACAATATTACTTGATCTCAGGAATATTGATATTAAGATTGAGGATGGGGATGCTGTGTTGATATTGTTGGTTTCATTATCAGTTTCTTATGAGAACTTTATGCAGTACTTCATAGTTGGGAAGGATACAATGGCTTTGGAGAATGTGAGGTCAGCCTTGCATGCGAGAGAGCAGAGACAAAATGCATAGAGGGCAGACAATCAGGCTGCTGGACTAGTAGTCAGTAGCAGCAGTGGAAAAGAGCATGGGTAGTCTAGGAAGAAGAATTCCAAGAAGACAAGGTCCAAAGGCCCTAAGTCCACAGATATTTGCAATTACTGTAAGGAGCAGGGACATTGGAAGTCCAATTGTCCAAAAAGGAAGAAACAGCAGGAGAACCGTTTTAGCACAACTGTTGTAGCAGCTGAGCATGACTCAAAAGAGGAATGGTGAGTCAGCACATCATACTGATGTGTGGATTCTGGACTTTGGGGCATCCTTTCATATTTTTCCTCACAGAGAGTGGTTCTCAAGTTATCAGCGATAGATGGTGGTCATCTATCTTTGGCAAAAAGCAAGGTCTGCATGGTAGCTGGGATTGGCCTAGTTCAGTTTAGGACAGAAGATGGAAGATTCTGTAAAATGAGTGAAGTTAGACATGTTCCACAGATGACCAAGAACTTGGTATCCCTAGTTTTTTAGATAGCAGGGGGTTCAATTTCAAGGGTGAAGCTGGAGTGCTGAGTGTCAATAAAAACTCAGTTGTGGTTCTGATGACAGTCAAATTAGTATCATTATTTACCATCAATCGAACCCGGATTTGTGTTCTCAATGGGGATAATATGTATGAAATCATGGGTTAATTAGCTAAATGTGATTAAGCCACGTCCGGGGTGACTAAATTGGTATTATACGTATTAACCGTGTATTTTATGCGTTATTTGCTATAAATAGAAGCTACTATGTGTGGTATTCTTTTATTGATAGATGGACGAGTGTTCGAAGCATCATATGGGCTGAATATGAGAGTCAATCAATAAAGAAATAAACGGAGCAAAAGGTTGAAGTGTTTCGAGCGAAGATTAGACCCGAGAATCTGATTGGTGATATTTCAACACAGTTTCCGAAGCTTTACAAGACGCATTGGGCTTGGACTTCTTCATGAAAGTTGTAGGGATTGAAACAAAGCTTCCAACACACATTGAATCACTTTAATCGGAGTTGCATAGGCCAAGATATGGTCCAATTACCGAAGTTGGGCCTAGGGTATACCTGAATAAGTTGGAAGCAGGGAAAGACAAAAATACCCTCGGTAAACCGGGAATTAACCGTGGTTTACCGAGGCCCAAAATCTTCCCGAAACGTGTTTTCTTGTCCTCCAAGCATTGGGTTTACCCCTAAGTCGGTTTATACACCTATATAAAGCCATCAGAGCTGCGAATTTGTACTATATCATCCATTCCATTCATTATTCATCTTTTTTCTAGTTCTTCATCAACTAGCTACAATGTAGTCTTTTGGGAATAAAGTCTTCTTTTATTTTCTTCTTTTCTTTCTTGCAAATAAGTCATTAGTCTTTCATTATTGAATTGTGCTTGGCTTACGATCTTCATGGATCGTCTTGAGTCGCCGGAGGGAGAGAGAATATAAGAGTAGATATGTTCTTCGTTATGGGTAAGATCTATTCCAATGTTTTATTTCTTTCTTAGATTCATGATTGTTCGTGTGTTAGATCTAGCTTATGCTTGCATGTAATCATGTATGAACTAATTAAACGAACCTTAATCTTTATTATTCGATTCGTTAATATGAAACGCAGAATTATGGGTTGCGCTCTTCAGATCTGCGACAATTTTTATCACTAGATCTGAATACCTAGTAAATCCTAATTTCGTGGTTCGGCGTTAGCTACGTTGATCGACGGGTTTAATTAACAGTAGGTTAGATCTGGCCAATCGGCTTATTGTAATCGTAAAACTAGCATGAAATACGAATAATGAAGTGTTAGTTTGGACATAGTCTTGATGGACCCTAGGAACGTGCTGATCAGTGTCGACAGCTGTCTAGGCGGGTTAGTGGTATAGGTTAGCGCTCAATACTGGCAATTCTAGTTCTTTATGCGTATGGGATATTACGGACCAATTAAGGAGGGTAGCTGGCGTATAGATTGTCTACTACCATTGTCGGGGTAGATAGGGTTAGGAATTGCACTCGTAGCTTAATTACAAATATGGATTAGATAAGGATTAAGAGGAGATTAGTTAGGAATAGTGTGGTTAGTGCCTTTTCAATAAATGATTGATGATTGATTTATTTGCATCTCTTTTACTTACTGTTTATTTATGTTGGTCAATGACCACCTCTATCCGATTGACCTATAAATTGTGGTTGTGTTTAACATTATTAAATAATAGTCTCTGTGGGATCGACCTTGACTGGCCCTTGCTATACTACGATTGACCTAGTACTCTTGCTAGTACGTTGTGTGTATTAGTGAATTGCACACGCGATCATGTTTTTGGCGCCGTTGCCGGGGACTATTTATTTAATTGTTAGGCATGACCATTAATTTATAGTTAATATTTTTTTGTTAATTTTCTTTTCTTTTCGATGATCAAATAAAAGTGGGAAGGTTTTTTTTTCATTGCCATGTTCCTAAGGATTTTGAACAAAGAATGTGCGGGAGTTTTTTCACTTCGCATGATTATTCGGTTATTATTTTGAGTCTTTAGTCTTTTTATTTTTATTTTGAGTCTTATAATAGTTTTGTTGTGTTTAAGTAATAAAGTTGTTATGTATTGGCTTAAATTGTTTATTTCACTTCTTCTTTTTAGTTGTGCATTTTACTGCCACATGACATAACTATTTTGTTACTTATTTGCGTCTTGCGGTACTAATGGCCTTTGTACAAGAATTATTTGTATTAGCTGACCTAGTGCAGATTAGTCCTTTGGAGAAGACAACTTTGGTTCCAGTTCAGTGATATGATTTGCTTTAGACAGTTAGCCAAGTTCTTATACAAAGCTAAGTGTTCTTCTCTTCCTACTTTTTTTTGCTTTACTTTTCACATTGGGGACATTGTTGAATTTTAAAGTGGGGGGTAGGCATAACGCTTAGTTTGAAAAATTAGGACACACTTACCCTTACTTTTGTGAATTTCGATTTTTGAATTGAATGAAATAAAAATCTTAAATCGTTGAAATTGCTTAAATACATACTTAATTAATTAATGATGAATAATGGGTTTGTCAACTATTTGAAGTAGTGCTTTATTAATCATTTATCATGTTGTGGAATCGACCTTTTTTAGCACGTATAACTCATTTTTTTCAGTGTGTAGTATAGATGACTCATTATTCAATTTAGTATGGAAGAATGAGCATGTGTTATGTTGCATGAAGTAGTGACTTATTAATTATTATTTTACCATTGCATTCAATTTTTGAGCACGTTATCTGAGTGAGAAGTATTTGGATAAGATGAAGAGTTATCCTAGACCGGAAATCGATATTTGTCGGTGGATATACTTTAACCAATTGTTGTAGGAGGATGGTAGCAACTTGAATGCCAGATAAGGTAACCGGGACAAAATGGACTTGCGAGTGAGAGAGAAAAAAAGAGTGAGAAATCTGGCAAGCGAAGTCAATGGAGCGTAAAACACACGGCTATTGCATTAAAAAAGAGGAAAAAAAGAAAGAAAATAATAATAAAGGCAGTGAGGAAGTGAACTCGTAGCAAAAAGGGCACGACCCTCGCATACAAAAGAAACAAACGAGGACCTAAGAGTGATACTCGGTCCCCAAGTCTGCCCGGTCCAAGTAAGGTTTCATGTTGTTTGCCTGTGTCTGAAGGCAAGAGGAGCGAGTGTGCACATTGATAAGTTAAGGTTGTGGGGTCTCTATAACATCATTCTTTTCTTGAATGCACTATCACAAGACTTATCACACGACACATTGATGCATTGGTAGGTGATGATTAATGAGGAACTTATGGAATGATGCATGATACATGTTTTGCCTGAAATCTTTATTGATATAATGTGATTCTGTCTGCGTCACTGTTGTTTGAGAGTTATTGCACACACATGTCGGTTCTACTATGAGATAATGCTTAATGGATTACTGATGGATATGTGTTGACCCTCATCTTATTTAGAATTATTGAATGAGTATGTTCTTAATTAGTTTGTAATTGTTTATGGGGTTTGTTTGATTTGGTTTTGCTCGGGACGATCAAAAGCTAAGTAGGGGTAGTTGATGACGGTCAAATTGGTATCATTATTTACCATCAATCTAACCCGGATTTGTGTTCTCAATGGGGATAATATGTATGAAATCATGGGTTAATTAGCTAAATGTGATTAAGCCACGTCCGGGGTGACTAAACTTGTATTATGCATATTAACCGTGTATTTTATGCGTTATTTGCTAAAAATATAAGCTACTATGTGTGGTATGGTTTTATTGAAAGATAGACGAGTGTTCGAAGCATCATATGGGCTGAATATGGGATTCAATCGATAAAGAACTGAACGGAGCTGAAGGTTGAAGTGTTTCGAATGAAGATTGGACCCGAGAATCTAATTGGTAATCTTTCAAAGCGGTTTCCGAAGCTTTACAAGACGAATTGGGCTTGGACTTCTTCATGAAAGTTGTAGGGATTGAAACAAGGATTCCAATACACTTTGAATCAATTGAATCGGAGTTGCGTACGCCAAGTTATGATCCACCTACCGAAGTTGCGCCTAGGGTATACCAGAATAAGTCGGCAGCAGGAAAAAGACAAAAATTCCCTTGGTAAACCGGGAGTTACCCACAGTTTACCAAAGTCCATAATCTTCCAAAAACACGTTTTCTTGTCCTCCAGGCATTGAGTTTACCCCTAAGTCGGTTTATACACTTATATAAAGCCATCAGAGCTGCAAATTTGTATTTTATCATCTATTCCATTCATTATTCATCTCTTTTCTAGTTCTTCATCAACTAGCTACAATGTAGTCTTTTGGGAATAAAGTCTTCTTTTATTTTCTTCTTTTCTTTCTTGCAAATAAGTCATGAGTCTTTCATTATTGAATTATGCTTGGTTTATGATCTTCATGGATCGTCTTGAGTCGCCGGAGGGAGAGAGAATATAAGAGTAGATCTTTTCTTCGTTATGGGTAAGATCTATTCCAATATTTTATTTCTTTCTTAGATTCATGATTGTTCTTGTGTTAGATCTAGATTATGTATGCATGTTATTATCTATGTACTAATTAAACAAACCTTAATCTTTATTATTCGATTCATTAATATGAAACGCAGAATTATAGGTTGCGCTCTTCAGATCTGCGGCGGTCTTTATCGCTAGATCTGAATACCTTATAAATCCTAATTCCGTGTTTCGGGGTCAGCTACGTTGATCGACATGTTTAATTAACAGTAGGTTAGATCTGGCCAATCTGCTTATTGTAATCGTAAAACTAGCATGAAATACGAATAGTGAAGTGTTAGTTTGGACATAGTCTTGATGGACCCTATGAACGTGCTGATCAATGTCGACAGCTGTCTAGACGGGTTAGCGGTATGGGTTAGTGCTCAATACTGGAAATTCTAGTTCTTTATGCGTATGGGCTATTACGGACCAATTAAGGAGGGTAGCTGGCGGATAGATTGTCTACTACTAGTTGTCGGGGTAGATAGGGTTAGGAATTGCACCCGTAGCTTAATTACAAATATGGATCAGATAATGATTAAGAGAAGATTAGTTAGGAATAGTGTGGTTAGTGCCTTTTCAATATATGATTGATGATTGGTTTATTTGCATCTCTTTTACTTACTATTTATTTATGTTGGTCAATGACCACCTCTATCCGGTTGACTTATAAATTGTGGTTGTGTTTAATGTTATTAAATAATAGTCTCTGTGGGATCGACCTTGACTCGCCTTTGCTATACTATGATTGACCTAGTACTCTTGCTAGTACGTCGTGTGTATTAATGAATTGCACATGCGATTAGGTTCTCGAGGGAGTCAAGAAAGGGACCTTGTATATATTACAAGGGTCAGCTGTTGCTGGTTCTGCTATTGTGGCATCTGCCGAGATTCATCAGTCACAGCTTACAAAACTGTGGCACATGAGACTGAGGCATGTTCTCAAAAGGGGTACACAACACAAAGTCATCACTTGATTACATTCACTCTGATTGTTGGGGGCCATCAAAAGTGGAGTCATTGTGTGGTCACAGATATTTTGTGTCATTTATAGATGACTATTCAAGGATGACTTGGGTGGTGATGATGAAACACAAAAGTGAGGCATTAAAGAGCTTCATGAAATGGAAGGCTCTAGTTGAAAATCAGTTGGGGAAGAAGATCAAGAGGCTTCATATAGATAATGGTCTAAAATTATATTGGGCTGAGTTTGATGAGTATTGCAGAAATGAGGGTATCGCTAGACATCATACAGTCTGGAATACTCCTCAGCAGAATGGGGTAGCTGAAAGTCTAAATCAAACTCTTCCGGAGAGAGCAAGATGTATGCTCTCTAATACTGGTTTGTCAAGGAGATTTTGGGCAGAGGATATAAGTACATCTTACTACGTTAATCAACATGAGTCCTCACACAAGGATCAGTCTCAACACACTTTTTGAGATGTGGTAGGCAAGCCTGCTGACTATTCAGTTCTAAGGGTTTTTGGAACCACAGTTTACCATCACGTGAGTGAAAGGAAGCTAGAACTAAGAGCCAAGAAATAAGTGTTTGTGGGGTATGGTGATGGAGTAAAGGGTTATAGAATATGGTCATCAACAGAAAACAGAGTTATTCTCAGCAGAGATGTAGTTTTTGATGAAAATTCTATGCTGAGTTCATCAGTGAGAGGGACTATTGAGACTGAAACCAATGCTAAAACTGAGAGAGCTGACAGTAAGGTAGAGCTACAGATGGAGTTCACTGAGATGCAATACTCAGATGATCCAAGTCAACACTAATCTGATTTAGTTACTGAACCAGAACTGAATCCATGCCAGTAAGCTGAGCAAATGTCAGCTGAGCGTCAAACTGATATTGGTCAGCAAAGTATAGCTATCAGTAGAGCTAGAAGATCCAATGTTTGGATACCTCCATAGAGGTATGGGTTTGATGATTTGGCTGGATATGCACTTCAAATTGTAGAATAAGTGGATGGTTTTGAACCTTCTACTTACATAGAAGCAGTGACATGTTCTAAACCATCACAATGGCTTGCTGCCATGAGAGATTAAATGGAGTCATTATTGAAGAATCAGACTTGGGATCTAGTTAAAATCCAGCTGAGAGGAGAGTTGTTACTTGTAAATGGATCTTCAAGAAGAAGGTAGGAATAATGAGGTAGAAGAAGTGAGGTATAAGGTACATTTGGTTGCAAGAGGGTTCAGTCAGAATGATGAGATATTCTCACCAGTAGTCAGACATACTTCAATTAGAGTGTTACTAGCAATGGTGGCACATCAAGACTTAGAACTTGAGCAGTTAGATGTGAAGACATCTTTTCTACATGGTGAGGTAGATAAAGAGATATACATGACTCGCCCATAAGGATTCCAAGTTCCTAGCAAGGAAGATTGTGTGTGCAAGTTTAAGAAGTCATTGTATGGACTGAAGCAAGCTCCTAGATAGTGGTATAAAAGGTTTGACAGTTACATGATCCTTTTGGGTTACAACAGAAGTCCTTATGACTGTTGTGTTTACAGTAGTCAGTTGAAAGATGGATCTTACATCTATCTTGTGTTATATGTGGATGACATGCTGATAGCTGCAAGAAAGAAGTCTGATGTTCAGTCTATGAAAGGCCTTATCAGTGCTGAGTTTGAAATGAAGGATTTGGGTGCAGCCAATTAAATTTTAGGGATGGAGATCAGGAGAGATAGAAGTCAGAAGAAACAATTTTTATCTCAGCAAGGATGGCTATATACAGAAGATTTTGGCCAAGTTTGGCATGTTTGCTGCAAAGTAGATACTCCAATGACATCAAATATTCATTTGTCAGTTTTTGCTTCACAGTCAGCAGAAGAGAAGGAGTACATGTGAAAAGTTCCCTATGCTAGTGCAGTTGGCAGTCTGATGTATGCCATGGTGTGCACTAGGCCCAATCTGGCTCAGGCAGTCAATGTTGTCAGCAGGTTTATGGCTCAACTTGGAAAGGAACACTAGAAATCTGTGAAAAGAATATTCAGGTAGCTTAAGGATACAACTGATGTTGGACTTATTTATGGAGGTGATACTCAAGAATTGATCCCGGGTACTGTGATGCTGATTATGCAGGTGATGTAAACAGTAGAAAATCTATGACTGGTTATGTGTTCATATTGAGGAATTCAGTTGTCAGCTGGAAAGCAACTCTTCAGGCTACACACGGCTTTATCAACTACTGAGGCTGAATATATGATTCTTACCGAAGCAGCTAAAGAGGGAATCGGGTTGATGGGGCTAGACAGTGATTTGGGGCTACATCAAGATCAAGCTGAGATTTATTGTGACAGTCTGAGTGCAATCTGTCTAGCTAAGGATCAGATTCATCAAGAGAAAACCAAGCATATTGATGTGAGGTATCGATTTCAGAGAAATGGGAAGAGTGTTGTAGTGAAGAAGATCAGCACCAAAGATAATCCTGCTGATATGTTCACTAAACCAGTTCAACAAAGCAAGTTTCATTTGCGTCTAGACTTGCTGAATATTCAAAGCTTATAAACTGAGATCTGGATACTCAGCTGAGGGTAGATCAGCTGAGTGGATTCTTTGGAGAAGTCTGGTACAAGTACATCCTGGAATTAACGAATGCATCAGGTACAAGTACATCTTATTATGCAATCTGGTTGTCTGTGAATGAGAGTTCAAGTCAAGGTGGAGATTTGTCAGTTAAGTGACTTGATCTCTAAACTGATAAATAACTAGTGGAACTAATCTGTGAAACTAAGCTGAGAAAGATGGTCAACTGAGTAAATGCATTCAGTTTTGTGAAAGTCAGTTCGGTGAAGTGCAACTGAGCTTCTTCTGAAGTCGGCAGTCAGTTTGGTCTGCTGAGTTTTGCTACATCTGAGCTATTGGTTACAAGTTGAAGAATCAGTTGAGCGCTAAGTTGAGTTTTTCGTTTGGTGGAGTCAGCTGGAGCTAGGGTCCACATCTTGGGTATTTATGACAGTTCAGACAAAGATCCTACGTCGGCTAGGGTTTCGGATTGTGCCCTTAAATACCGTTGTAATCAATGCAATGTGTGTGAAAATCCTTGTAACGTTGTGCGTAGTAAAATATATCATTTTCTGTCCGTGGAGTAGTCGGCACAACGCCGGAAACTCCGTTAAATCACTATGTTTTCTTTGTTTCTGTGTTTTATCAATTTCCGCCATACTTTATGTTTGCATTGCTATTGTTTTATCTTTCATAGATTGCATGTTTCTCGTCTGTGTTTTAACATGAACTACAAGATTGAACATAAAGTTTTAGAGAAACCATAGTGAACTCAGAGTTTCAGTAGGATTAGAGTGAACTAAGATTTTTTGTCGGATCAAAGAGATCTACAAGAGTGAACGAAAAGTTTGAGTATGACCGGAGTGATTTACAATAGCAAACTACAACAATGAACTTTCAATAGTGAACTACAACAATGAGGTTCCAATTATGAACTACAATAGTGAACAATACACGGCTGATAAACAATTGACTACAATGAACTCCAAATATCGAACTATAATAGTGAACTACAACAATGAAAAATTCACACCTTATAAACAATTGAGTTCATTGTTGGATTAGTGTGAACTACAAGAGTTCGAAAAAAATTGTGTTCATATATAAAAATAAAATAAAACTTATATGTGAATAGTCTAGTTTAAAATAAAAAGGACATACAAACAAAAAATTTGGTGCAGAAGTGATAATTTTCCGAGATTTATTTTAAAAGATACGGTTGTTTGAAAATAATTAGGGTGAAAAAAACCCAATATACCCAAAGCCCAAACCGAACCAGTCCGAAAACCCAAACCAATTGAAATCCAAATTTTTGGCTTGGGTTTTGATCCGAACCAAAAACATTTTGGGTTGGTTTGATTTTTTTTTTTTTATTTTGTTACCGGGTTGACCCAACCCAACCCGATATATATATGTATGTTTGTATTCCATCCATAGTAAATTTTTTTATCATATTGCTGCTATCACTTCATTTTCAGTTTCCGTCTACGATTTTTTGACCTTTCTTCGAAAAAAAAGAATCTGTGTATGTTTTTTTTAAGTATGACTATTTCAAATATGATTATTATCTCTATATGTTGTTGGTTTGTTATATGTTGTTGGACTCTTAATTATCAAATTTTAACGTATTCTTTCCTAAAAGTGTTTTCTTTAATGATTATTGATATGAACCTATGGTATGGAACTCGAATTTTGATATATACATGTGTGCGGATTTTATATCATAAAAATTCTATTATAGATGCATGTTTTATGGATGAAAACCCGAAATCCAACCCAAACCAACCTAAACCAACTCATTGGATTTTATAGTCAATTGGTTTGGTTTGGATTCATTTTTTCTTGAACCAGTCCGACTTATACTGTGTAAAAAACCCAACCCAAATCGACCCAACCAACCCAATCTCAGCCCTAAAAATAATAATAGTGAGAACAAAAAACAGTACTCAATTCTCCTTCCAAATATACACGCATATTGCAGTTAGGAGATTTCTTTTGGATATATCAAGGGTAAACTAGACTTTTGATTAATATTTTTCTCATTATTGACAAGAAAAAGAAGAAGTTTTGACTACTTGCCATTAAAAAAAAGATTGTTGTCTTTTTGTCCCCTTCATTACAGATACGTATATTATTGTAAGGATCGATAGCTTAAAAATGACGTGGATCATTCTAGTCATGCATGTGGCTCAAGCCGTGGAGAGGTTTATTGGAGCCTCCTTCATCATTATTTTTGGCTTTTGTCTGTTAACTTAAGAGTTTTGTGTGTGTTTTTTTTTTTTTTTTTTTTTTTTCCTTCAAGATAGTAATATTTCATTTTTCGCTTGACGATGTGTACACATAAATTTGGTGTTTTTTTTTCTTCCGTGTTAGGTTAAGTGGCTAAATTGTATTGTGACAAGTGTAGTATGATGTGGCATCATCTAGTATGTCCACTTAGATAATATTTGGATGGCCTAGATTATATCTACTAGATTTGGATTAGATAAGATCTAGTTAGTTATGACATAAGTTATATAAATGCCTAATAGTTTCTCTGTACTAGAACAAGCAAGATAATGAAATCCATTTCCAGTCTTTTGTCATTTCTCTAACTTGGTATCAGAGCCATGGTTACCGCCGCCATGAGTTCCACCGGAGCACCACCCGGTTCCACCATTGATACACCAGCTCAAGCTGCAACTTCCAACATGTAAAGTGCAGTTTTGACAACCACCTCCATTGAAAGTCCCATATCCACCATTCTATCAACTCATCCTCACCTTATGGCAAGCTACACCTCATTGCCTCCGTTTCCGACCTTTTTTCCGGCCACATTACCCACTGGTTTTGTTTCCGGCACCATGCTGCCCAATTTTGGATTATCTGGCGGATCCTTTCGACCTCTAGCTTCTGCTCCGATAAGCTTATCTTCTACATCCGATCTTGCATCTGCAATGTTCAGTTCTCCCTCTCCATCCGGTATGACGTTTATGCCTCCGTTTACTGGGAACTTGAGTCAAGCTTGCAATGTAAAACTCACTAGAGACAGTTACCTACTGTGGAAATACACCATACTTCCTATAGTCAGAAGATATAAACTTGAAGGTTTTTTGATGGGTACCAGGCCAAAGCCTCCTGAAGTGATTTTTGAAGGAGGTGTTGTTAAGCAAAACTCAGTAGTTGTGGATCAATGGCAGACAACCGACTCTCTGCTCATGGGTTGGTTACTAAGTTCCATGACTGAGCAAGCCCTTCATGAGGTAATTGGCTATACTTCTGCTTATGAAATCTGGAATACGTTGGAAACTCGGTTTAATAGTCAATCTGAAGGTTGTATGTTGGAGTTCAAGAGTGCATTGACAAAAACTGAGAAAGGAAATAGATCCATGGCTTTTAACTTTAATGAAGTTAGACTTGCTGCTGCTGGTTATACAATCTCTAAATCTGAACTAATATTGGCTGTATTGAGTGGTCTGGATAAGGAATATGAGTCTACGATAGTCAATATTACTTCTAGAGTGGGTGCTATGAACTGGCAAGAAGTCCAGTCCCAGTTACTGACTCATGAAACGTTTGGTGGCAAGGTTTAATCCTAGTACTGGTATGGACATCAATCAACCTACTGCCAATTTCTCTCAGCTTAATCCCCAGGGTGCACACACTGGCTCAGATGTTAGACCACAGTATGGTGGTAGAGAAAGAGGTGGCAGAGGAGCTAGAGGAGGAGGAAGAACTGGTAATCCTCAAAACAGAAGTGTTTGTCAGCTCTGTGGAAGAAATAGGCATACTGTCATAGAGTGCTGGGATAAATTTGATCCTAACTTCACTCCCACTCCTCCTACACCTAGACCAACTGGAAATCCTAACCAAGACAGATATATGCATTGGTGGCCTCTCCTCAATTTGTGACTGACTCTTCATGGTATATGGATAGTGGATCTACAAATCACATCACCGGAGACCTAAACAACTTGCATTTGAGCTCTGGTTATAATGGTGATGATTCACTTATTGTTGGGAATGGTGAGCAACTCAAAATTTCCAATGTTGGCCAATCTATTCTTCCTAGCACTGATCTTAGAATGCATTCCATCCTTCATGTGCATGTCATTACTAAAAATTTACTTAGTGTAACTCTGTTGATAATAATATCATAATTGAATTTGATGAATCTTTGTGTTTGGTGAAGGACAAGAGAACATGGAAGGTGCTGCTCAAAGGAATGTTGGAGGATGGACTGTACAAGATGGACATTCCAACTAAGAACAATAAGAGCTCACTTCAATCCAACATGTCTATTTCTGTTGTTGAGTCTAGACCTAGACAGAGTTCCAGTCCTGTTCAGTCTATTAATTTGAATAAGAATCCCAACATCTGGCATAGAAGGCTTGGAAATCATTCCCAGAAAGTTCTAAGTCTATTGTTGAAGAGTTGTAATGTTGATCTTAATGAAAATTTATCCTTTTGTGAAGCTTGTCAGTATGAAAAATCTCATGCCTTACCCTATTCTGTTTCTAATACTTTTGCTACTTATGCTTTTGATCTGATACACACTAGTGTTTGCGCCCCTACCCCTATCAAATCCACCACTGGTCATAGCTATTATGTACAATTTCTTGATGACCACACAAGATTCACCTGGATATTTGCCTTAAAACATAAGTCAGAAGTCTTTTCTGTGATCAAACAGTTTCTATTCTATGTTCAAACTCAGTTTTCAACCACTATCAAGTGTATCCAGTCAGACTGGGGGAGGGGGGATTATAGGAACATTGAAACCTATCTCAAAGACCAAGGAATAGTGTTTAGACACCCTTGCCCCCATGCTCATGGACAGCATGGTAGGGCAGAAAGAAAGCATAGGCACATTGTAGATACTGGCTTAACCTTTCTTGCTCAGGCCTCTATGCCCCTCACTCTCTGGTGGTACAGCTTCCAAGCTACTATGTGCATCTTAAAATTCCCTGCCTACACCTGTTCTCCATAATAAATCTCCATATGAAAGCCTATACCATTCTAAACCAAACTATGATATGTTCAAAGTTTTTGGGTGTGCCTGCTATCCTAATCTTAGACCTTTCCAAACCGCCAAGTTTCAATTCCATTCCAGCACTTGTGTTAATTTAGGAGTGAGTCCTAGTCATAAAGGGTGGTTGTGCCTTGATCAAAGTGGTAGAATTTATATCTCTAAGGATGTTGTGTTTGATGAAATGAGGTATTCTTTTCCTGATAAATTCTCTCAAGGCCCTCATAGGTCTGTCATGGTTAGTCCTTCAAATCTTGACACTGTCACCCTATCTCATACCATGCCTGATGATGGTTCTCAGTTGGATGTCTTCTCTACTCATAGTCCACCATCCACAGTGAGCAGTGCCCCCCATTGTGCTATAAACACTCTAGTTCATATAAGTACACCTAACTTTCAAAACCCTAATAGGTTTGATGCTATTAGCCCTTATACTTCTCACACATAACCACACACACCATGCATACCTTCTCTCATTTCTCCTTCTGCAACCACTCATACTTCTCCTACACATACTTCTCCTACACCTGATCCTCCACATCAAGATACTCCTCCATTTACACCACCTGCTCCTGAACCACAACCACCTCCTAAACGCATTAACACTTATCCTATGCAGACTCGAGCCAAAAAAGGCATCTTTAAACCCAAAATTTTGTCAGCAGTGGCTCACCATTCTGAAACTACAAGTGTATTAGAGGCATTGGCTAGTGCTTAGTGGAAAGCTGCAATGGATGAAGAATACTCAGATTTACAAAGAAACTGTACTTGGACCTTGATTCCTCCATCATCTAATCAAAATCTTGTGGGGAACAGATGGATTTATAAGTTAAAATTGAAAGCAGATGGGAGCATACTTAAACATAAGGAAAGACTTGTTGCTAAAGGATTCAGTCAGACTTATGTGGTGGTCTTCACTCAAACCTTTTCCCCAGTTGCCAAGGCACCAACTATCAGAATTGTCCTATCAGTTGTAGTGTTATATAATTGGCCAATCCATCAGATTGACATTAACAATGCCTTTCTGAATGGCCCCCTGGACCATCCAGTGTACATGCCTCAACCAGAAGGCTATCTTGATCCTATCCACCCACATTATGTCTGCAAACTTCAGAAGGCCCTTTATGGCTTGAAGCAAGCTCTAAGGGCTTGGTTTGAGGCACTAAAAAGTCAGCTGTTAGCTTGGGATTTCTGAAGAGATCCGATCCTCGGCTTCAAACGGGCATCTACGATCTTGAACGAGCGTCCGAAGTGAACGGCGTCCATGCGGCCGTCAGAATCGTATTTTACATTCAGAGAGTTCAGACGGAAGGATGAACGAGCGTTTACTCGGCGTCCAGGCATTCTGGACGGGCGTCCACGAGACCAGACGAGCGTCCGTTGCCGACTTAGTCATAACCGACTCAAAACTCTATATATAGCAGCAGCCTCTTAACCCTAATGGATACCAAAATCATTGAGATCGCACTTTCACACCAAAAAGCTGCGGCGAGAACCCTAATTTCACAGAGATGAATTTCTCCAATCCAACAATCATCTTCAACATGATTGTTGGCTAAAAGCCTTGCAGTGAGTCGACGGAGGAAGCTCATCAACAACAAAACCAACTAGAGAGTTTGATACTGGATGTTTAGTGAGTTTAAGATCTAGTTTTTCATCACTTTTTTAACGCTGTTTTACATTGCCATGTTTTATTGAATTAAGATTTGATGAAACGATCTATGTTTAATTTATGCTTGAATAAGTTTACGAAAGTCTATTTATTTGAGTTCTCTTTCGTTCAAAGTAATGCAATTATTCATGTTGTAAGAGATTATGCATGATTAGTTGAGTAAGAGTTTGGAAACAATCTCGTGATTTCGTGTTGATTGCATGTTTAGTTTATTTGAAAAGATAAACGGAACCCTAGAATTTGGTTGAAGAAATTTAATTGAATTCGTGAGTAAATCACTACTAAAAACTATGTCTTTTTAATCACCGTCTAGTTGGATTGTTGGTTGATGGGTGGAACCTAGTCGCCTTGCTGTGTTTTCCTTTAATTGTTTATTAATCAAATCGCTTAGATTAAGTTTAGTTTAAGTTCTAGTTATATAAACCCTAGTTTCCTATTGTTTTCCCCGCACTTTTCGCTTCGCTTCGTAATCGGACGTTCGTCCGCAATAGCGACGCCCGTCCATTAGATTTAGTTATAAACATTCCATTTCTCTCGGATCCATGTGTGATAACTCCGAACAATTGTTTATCCTCATCCTCAAGACTACTAATAATATCGTGTTGGTTTTGGTTTATGTTGATGATATACTTATTACAGGCAGCTCCACTACACTAATCACCAAGTTTATCAAGATGCTGGATAATAAGTTCTCTCTCAAAGATGTAGGCCTTGTATCTCACTTCTTAGGGATGCAGTCACCAAGGATGCCACTGGATTATATCTCACTTAGACTCAGTATGCTACTCAGCTGCTACATAGTTGGGTTGTGACACTCTTGGCACCTGTCCTACTCCCATGGTACCAGGAAAGAAACTATATGAAAACCCTGGTGAGTCTTTTCAAAATGTCACCTTGTATAGGAGTGTCATTGGTGCCCTTCAATACCTGACTTGCACCAGGCCAGACATTACTTTTGCAGTCAACTACCTTAGCCAATTTATGCAAGCTCCTGGCCTGGAACATTGGAAAGCTCTAAAAAGGCTGCTGAGGTTTGTCAAAGGCACACTGAGTCATGGCCTTCACTTCAAGCCTTCTACTACTTTGTCTCTGTCTGGATTCTCTGATGCAGATTGAGGGGTCTCCTTTGTGGACATAAAATCTATAGGAGGATATTATGTCTTTCTTGGGGAATCATTGGTTTCTTGGAGTTCAAAAAAACAGAATGTTGTTTCCAGATCCAGTACAGAGTCTGAATACATGGCATTGGCCAATCTTGCAGCAGAAATGAAGTGGATCACCTATTTACTTGCAGAGATGCAGATCATCTTGTCTAGGGCTCCCACAGCTTGGTGTGATAACACCAGTGCCTCCTACTTAGCCCACAATCCAGTGTATCATGTCCGGACAAAGCACATTGAAATTGATATACATTTTGTTCGAAATGAGGTGCTTGCAAAGAGGCTGACTGTGTGTTATATTCCTTCATTGGATCAGGTTGCAGATTGTTTCACCAAACCTCTCACTCAGACTCAGTTTTAACTCTTTAAAGGCAAACTCAATGTGGTCTCCCCACCCTTGAGTTTGAGGGGGATGTTAGGCTAAGTGGCTAAATTGTATTGTGACAAGTGTTGTATGATGTGGCATCATCTATTATGTCCACTTAGATAATATTTGGATGGCCTAGATTATATCTACTAGATATGGATTAGATAAGATCTAGTTAGTTATGGCATAAGTTATATAAATGCCTAATAGTTTCTCTGTACTAGAACAAGCAAGATAATGAAATCCATTTCCGGTCTTTTGCCATTTCTCTAACTTTCCGGTATTTATTTTGTGTTATCGTCGTTTAGATTGTCGCCTATAGTTCGTTTTCCTAACAAACTGGTATTAGGGATGATGTTTTCCGAACTCTGAAAATTAGTTAATATGACTAACTAAGTAAAAGTTCGACGAAACGTCAACTTCGAATGTGACTAAGATGGAGGCATGTTGATTCGACATATTGCGGCTTAATTGAGAGAGTTAACATATCGGTTGAGGAGTTTGTTGATCATGACAAAAATGTCAGGTTAGGTATCATCTTAAATATTTCTGGTGAGGTGTTTAAAGAGCTAACAACTAAGGATAAAGCTAAATATTTGTGGAATAAATTAAAATCTTTACATATGAAAAAAACCGTGTGGAGAATATGCTTTATTTAACATGTGAATTAGAGTGAAATACAATACATATTCTTACACCAAGTAAAACATAATGCATACAACTGACATATAATAGTAAGTAAAACAACATAAAAGATTGAAAAACCACTAAAGTCTTCATCACCAACATCATTTTCATGTGTTAAAAGCAAAAACTTTTCTGCAGATCGAGCACTTGTTATTCCATAAGAAGTTGCAAAGCTTTAATTTCCTTTCGGTTAACAATATTAGGCGGCCCTACAATGTCATCAATCAAAGATATGAGAAATCGATTCTAAGTGATAGTGATTTGTTCCAGTGGGTGAAAATTGCTTGAACAACATTGAATATCGTGTTGAAAAAATACAATATATCTAGTGTACTCTAAGTAGAAGGAGGGGAAAAAAAAAACTATATTGAGAAGGAGTCAGAGTCCATAAGGACATATTTTAAACTTAAATGGTTAAGAAGTATAGTCACTACATGTGTTACTATATTTTTGTATACGTGTTACTAAATGTGTTACTACATGTTTGTCATTCTCAATCATTTTAGATTAAAACCCGTCCTTTACGACCTTTAACCAAATGGACCCTAAATAAACACAAGAAATTTAAAAAAAAACAAAAGAGAAATAAGGAATTTGGTACCTGATTCTAATGCTGACTTCGTCGGCATCTTCATCAGCAATCTCTTGAAATGATTCATTAGAGAGAGTTAAAGAGTCCTCACAATATTGTCCCTCATAATAACTTACCATTTGCACAGGTACTTGTGCATTAGGATAAGCGCATTCGTCGAGGCCAACTTTACACGTAACCAAAAGGGATTTTCCACACCCTCCATACTTTTCCCATACACATAAAGGAACCGATGCAACACGAGTAAGGTCAAACACATTGGATGAATCACAATTTTCATCTGCAACATGCAAATATTTTTTTATTCATTACGTACCTCCAAATTGATATCGTTCCCATTTCCTCCAATATATTTGACATCGTTCTCATTTTAGTTAAAAATTCACGACTTTACCCCGCAGATGACCACAGTAAAATCCGAGTATTTTAGTAAAAATACATACTCCATGGACTAAAGCTATAAAATCGGTTATAGGGATTTTGAATCTCTAAAATCCATACAAAACTAAGAAACAAGCTTAGACTAACGTACTTACCATATTCAATGCCACCGGGAACAGCTGTATTGTATATGGATCACTTTGAGAATTTCTTGGGGCCCTAAAAATGTCATCATCAAACAAATGAGAAATCGATTATAATAAAAACATAATGATAGCAATTTAGACATAAACCAAATTTTTTTGTTTTTTTTTTTTAAATTTATTTTTTAGGACGTTTTTATTTTTATACATACATTTTCTTTTTGTTATGATATTGTTTGCACAACATTGAATATTGTATTGAAAAAACAGAATCTTATGTCCTCTAAGTAGGAAAAAAAAATGAGATGAAAGAAAACTATAACTAATAATGGACTAAATGTTACATTGGAAATTGTATTGCCTCACATAAAATAAAACAAAATATTTTAGCAACTGCCTCAGTTATTATAGAACGGAGGGAGTAATAACTATCGTTTTTTTTTTTTAATATAAAAAAGATTAGAGTAATTCAAATGGAATTGAGTACCTGATTTTAATGTTGATTGTCTTGGCACCTTCATCAGCAATCTTTTCAAATGATTCAAAAGAGAGAGCTAAAATGTTCTCATATTCTTTTTCCCTCATAAAAGCTTATCATTTGCACATCTACTTGTGCATTAGCATAAGAACATTGGTCCTGGCCATCTTTACACGTAACCGAAAGAGATTTCGCACAGCCACCATACCTTTCCCATACACGTAAAGGAACCGATGCAACACGAGTAGGATAAATCACAGTTTTTATCTGCAACATGTAAAGATAGATTTTTTCTTTTTTATTCATTAATTTCTAAATGACATTCTTAATTTGTGTACATGTGCATGCAAGCTTAATTAGACTAATTAGAGTGCACATTCAGGGGGAAGACTTACCATAATCAATTTCACTGGGAACAGCTGTATATAGTTGTCCTTGAGCCTTGAAGAAAGCCATGATGAACTGAAACATGGTTACAAGCAACACAATTTATATACACCAGCCTCTGGCTGAATTCGGAAAAATACTATTACTTCGGATTTGTCATTTTTTTGTTGGTTTAATACATTATTTATTTTTCCAATCAATAAAAAAAAATACATTATTTATTTCGGTTAATTGATTTATCATTTTGGTTTTTATTATTTTTTGCCAACAAGGTTGATTGATGGCAATAATTTATTAGAATGAACCGTCTTGTCCCAAGTTAGTATCCATGTTACTCTTTTAGTTCCGATTTAACTATGGTAGTTGTCAAAAGTAAAAATTCATTTTTATCTGTCATTGTTGCATTTCTAAAGCATTATTTATTGTTTTTTTTATATCTACCTTTATTTATTTAAGGGTGAGAGATTGAAAAAAATATTGCATTAAATTATAGGGTTTATTGTCGAAAAAGACAATTTGAACATAGAAATATGCAAAGAGGACAGTGGAATATTTTTCTGGGTGAAAATGTCATATATTCTTATTCCACTGTGATAGTGAAACATTAGATTTGTGGTCAGTTCCACTGCAGCAAACAGTGGATTTGGGGTTATGAACAATTGATTTGTCTTTATCACCCAATTTATATTTCCACTAACCTAATTACCATTTTCCATCTTTTTTTTTGTCTTTTTAAACCACTCCCCTTAATTATATTCAAAATGTATTATTGTCATTTTGATGTTAAGTCAAAACATTAACTATTCTTATTAATATGTGTGTTTTAACAACTGCGATAGTTAAATAGGAACGGAGGGAGTAATTAAATTTTGAATTAATAAAGTCAATTATGAATAAATAGTATAAGCCTAAATCAAAGAAACTAAATGTGTGTGTGTGTGTGTGTGTGTTATTTGAATTGGAAATCGTAATGCATATACTATTTGTGGATGTCAGTAAAGTGACTTAAACTCTACATCTAGTGAAACCAATCTGAAGACTCAGCTGTGTGATGGACAGCTGAGAAGTGTATTCAATTCTGTGCTTCAGTAGGGTGGAGTCTGCGAGCTTCGTCGGCGGGGTGACTATCGGCGAGAGTGATAGTCTGCGAGTACTTGGAATACGACGGGGTCCCACATCCGTTAATTACGGTATGTGACGCTATACAAGTGTCATTAAAAGGAGGACACGTGTAGGGGTATTTATGGTGCATCGACAAAGATTCCTGGCGGCTAGGGTTTAGGGATTTGTGCCTATAAATACGGTTGTTGTCTCATTATCCGTGTGTGTTGAAATCGTAAAATTCGGTGCATAATAAAATATCTCTTTTACGCCGTGGTTTTTTACCTCTCCCACGAGAGGTTTTCCACGTTAAATCTGTGTTCTTCTTGTTTCGTTATCTCCTTTGATTGTTTATGTTTGATTGCCTCTGTTTCTGTTTCTTGCATCTGAAGTTATCTCCATCCATTTTATAACAAGTGGTATCAGAGACAGGTTCTGGAGAAAACAATATGTACGATCAACTTCGTCTTCACCAAGGCCTTCAGCAAGGTGCTAGGATCCGTGATAAAGTTGTGATCTTTAGCAAGAAAAGATGTCGGCGGTAAACGTAAAAATCGATAAATTTACGGGAAGGAACAGCTTTGGTCCGTGGCAAATCAAGATGCGTGCACGTTGTTGAAACAACGGGGTTTATGGAATCCTTTATCCGACAAACCAAATACAAAAAGGGTGCGGCGAGATTATGCCGATCTGGAAGAGAAAGCACATTCAACCATCATGTTGTGCTTATCGATGATGTTATCACCGAGGTTGCTTTGAGGAAGACACCGCGACCAAGTTGTGGAAAAAGCTTGAAAGCTTGTATATGACCAAGTCACCGACCAACAAGTTGTTGTTGAAACGAGAGGTTGTTCGGTTTTAAGATGCATGAAGGGAGTCCACCGAGGGAACATCTTGACCACCGAACACAATATTACTTGATTTAAGGAATATTGATGTTAAAATTGAAGATGAAGATGCAGCCCTAATCCCGTTGGTGTCATTACCGGCATCAAATGAAAACTTTGTGCGCTCTTTCATAGTTGGAAAGGATACGGTAGCTTTGGAGGATGTGAGGTCTACCCTTACATGCCGGGAGCTTAGACACAAGGTTTCTTTGGGACGACAATCAGTCAGCCGGGCTAGTAGCTAGCGAATAGTGGAAAAGGATATGGGCGAGAAGAAGAAAAAGAAGTCGGGGTCCAAAGGTCCTAAGTCTACGATGTCCGTAATTACCGTAGGAGCGGGGACATTGGAAGTCCAATTGTCCAAGGAAGAAGAAACGACGGGGAAGGCAATTCGGCACGGTAGCCTTGGCTGCGAGCAATCGATGAGGATCCGGTTTTAGTTGCGGGGGATTCTACACACCACAATGATGTGTGGATACTTGATTCGGAGCATCCTACCATATTTGTCCAAACAGAGAGTGGTTCTCTACTTATGAGCGATAGATGGTGGTCAAATCTATATGGCCAACAGCAAGGTCTGTAAAGTTGTGGGAATTGGCTCAGTAAAGTTAAGGACAGAGGATGGTAAATTTTGTACACTGAAGGATGTAAGACATGTTCCACGAGATGACCAAGAATTTGGTATCTCTCGCCTCTTGGACGACAAGGGGTTCAATTTCAAGGGTGAAGGTGGACAATGAATGTCTTTAAAGATTCGATTGTAGTCCTCAAAGGCATCAAGAGGGAACCTTGTATATATTACAAGGATCTACCGTATCCGCACCGCTTCTTCTTGTTGCATCCTCGGCGGTTCACCGATCTCAAGCGGACTCGGTGTGGCACATGAGACTTGGTCACATGGGTGAAAGGGGTATGCGGTGTTCTTTCTTCACGGGTTTTCTTGGAGGATATAAGGTTAAGAATCTGGACTTTTGTGAACATTGTGTGTTTGGGAAGTTGCACGAAGTAAGTTCTCAACGGGGTTGCACAACACAAATGCATCACTTGATTATATCCATTCGATGGCTTGGGGTCCATCAAGAGTTGAGTCATTGGGTGGTCACGGATATTTTGTGTCATTCATAGATGACTATTCAAGGATGACTTGGGTGGTGATGATGAAGAACAAAAGTGATGCATTCAATAACTTCAAGCGGTGGAAGGCCCTAGTGGAGAATCGCTAGGCAAGAAAATCAAGAAGCTTCGTACGGATAATGGTCCGGAATTCTGCTGGACGATTTTGATTCATTTTGTGCGGTGAGGGTATTGCCGGACATCATACTTGTAAGGAATACACCTCGACGAGAATGGTGTAGCCGAAAGGATGAATCAAACTCTACCGGAGAGGGCAAGATGTATGCTTTCTCAAGCCGGTTTATCAAGGAGATTTTGGGCGAGGAGGTCGTTAAGACGACTTGCTACTTAATCAACGGGAGCCCTCACACAGAATCAATCTCAAGACACCATTTGAGATGTGGTCGTGCAAGCTGCGACTACTCGGTTCTAAGGGTTTTTGGAAGTACGACTTACTATCATGTTAATGAAGGGAAGTTGGAGCCAAGAGCCAAGAAAGGAGTGTTTGTGGGGTATGGTGATGGAGTGAAAGGATATAGGATTTGGTCATCGGCGAGTCCGGAGTAATGATCGACGGGGATGTTGTGTTTGATGAAAATTCTATGTTAAACTCATCGGTGGGGAGGTCTACCGAGTCCGAAACCGATCTTGAATCGATAGTGTTGAGAAACAGGTGGAGCTTCGGTGGAGTCTACGATATGCAACAATCAGTGGACCAAAATCAACACTATACTGATCTGGATAATGAACCAGAATCTGATCCAAGCCAGCCTACTGAGACCTCAGCAGGGCGTCATACAAACATTGATCAGCAGAGTCTAGCTGCCAGCAGGCCTAGAAGATCTAATGTTGGGATACCTCCAAGGAGATATGGATATGATGATTTGGCTGGATATGCACTCCAAGTTGCTGAAGAAGTAGAGGTTGCTGAACCTACTACTTATAGGGAAGCAGTGACATGTACAGAAGCATCTCAGTGGCATGTTGCCATGGGAGATGAAATGGAGTCATTGCTGAAGAATCAGACTTGGGAATTAGTCAAACAGCCTACTGACAAGGGAGTTGTGACTTGTAAATGGATTTTCAAGAAAAATGAAGGAATAACAAAGGCAGAAGGGGTCAGGTATAAGGCACGTTTGGTTGCATGAGGATTCAGTCAAAAGGAAGGGGTTGACTTTGATGAAATATTTTCACCAGTGGTCAGACACACTTCAATCAGGGTGTTACTAGCAATGGTGGCACAGCAGGATCTGGAACTTGAGCAATTAGATGTGAAAACTGCTTTTCTACATGGTGAGGTGGATAAGGAGATATACATGACACAGCCTGAGGGTTTTCAAGTTCCTGGAAAGGAAAATTATGTTTGCAAGTTGAAGAAATCATTGTATGGTTTGAAGCAAGCTCCAAGGCGGTGGTATAAAAGGTTTGACAGCTTTATGCTTCGACGGGGTTACAACGAAGTCCTTATGATCGTTGTGTATACCACGATCTGCCGAAAGATGGATCATATATCTATCTTGTTCGTATGTGGATGACATGCGATAGCCGCAGCAAGGAAGTCGATGTTCAAAATCGAAGAACCTTCTTAGTGCTTGAATTTGAAATGAAGGATTTGGGTGCGGCCAAGAAAATCTTGGGGATGGAGATCTGGAGAGATAGAAGTCAGAAGAAATTATTCTTGTCTCAGCAGGGTTATGTGCAGAAGATATTGGCCAAGTTTGGGATGTCTTCTGCAAAACCAATAGATACTCCTATGGCATCAAATGTTCATTTGTCTGTTTATGCTTCAAAGTCAGCTGAAGAGAAGGAGTATATGTCAAAAGTTCCTTATGCTAGTGCAGTTGGCAGTCTGATGTATGCCATGGTGTGCACTAGGCCTGATCTGGCTCAGGCAGTCAGTGTTGTCAGCAGGTTTATGGCTCAACCTGGTAAGGAACACTGGAAAGCTGTTAAAAGGATATTCAGATACCTGAGAGGTACAGCTGATGTTGGTCTCATTTATGGAGGTGATACTGGTCTGGTCACAGGTTACTGTGATGCTGATTATGCAGGTGATGTTGACAGTAGAAAATCAATGACTGGGTATGTGTTTACATTGAGAAATGCAGTGGTCAGCTGGAAAGCTACTCTTCATGCTATAGTAGCCTTATCAACTACTGAAGCAGAATATATGGCTCTTACTGAAGCAGCTAAGGAGGGTATCTGGTTGAAGGGGCTAGTCAGTGATTTGGGGTTGCATCAGGACCAGGTGATATATACTTGTGACAGTCTAAGTGCAATATGTTTAGCCAAGGATCAGGTTCATCATGAGAGAACCAAGCATATTGATGTCGGTATCATTTCTTGAGGAATGAGAAGAGGGTTGTGGTGAAGAAGATTGGCACAAAGGAGAATCCTGGCGATATGTTCACTAAACCAAGTTCCAAATAGTAAGTTCCGGCTTTGCCTGGACTTACGAATATTCAAAGATTATAATCTGTTTCGGAAACTTTACGAGGGCGGATAAGTGGAGTGGATGCTTGTGGAGATAGTCTGGTACAAGTACATCTGGCATTGACGAATGCATCTGGTACAAGTACATCTGGTTATGCAATCGTTTGACTCTAGTGAGAGTTGAAGTCAAGGTGGAGATTTGTCAGTAAAGTGACTTAAACTTTACATCTGGTGGAACCAATCTGAAGACTCAGCTGTGTGATGGACAGCTGAGAAGTGTATTCAATTCTGTGCTTCAGTAGGGTGGAGTGTACCGAGTTTACGTCGGCGGGGTGACTATCGGCGAGTGATAGTCCGCGAGTACTTGGAATACGAGCGGGGTCCCACATCCGTTAATTACGTTATGTGACAAACTATACGGTGTCAATAAAAGGAGGACACGTGTAGGGGTATTTATGGTGCATCGACAAAGATTCCCGGCGGTTAGGGTTTAGGGATTTGTGCCTATAAATACGCTTGTTGTCTCATTATCCGTGTGTGTTGAAATCGTAAAATTTAGTGCATAATAAAATATCTCTTTTCTGCCCGTGGTTTTTTACCTCTCCCACTGAGAGGTTTTCCACGTTAAATCTGTGTTCTTCTTGTTTCTGTTATCTCCTTTGATTGTTTATGTTTGATTGCCTCTGTTTCTGTTTCTTGCATCTGAAGTTATCTCCATCCGTTTTATAACGGTGGACTAAATATGTGTATTATTAATATGAATTATAACTGCTTATAAAAGATCTTCCAACCTTCATGTGCATACATGAGGGTAAAAGTTCTGGGATTAAAAATTGGAGATAATGGAAAAAGTCGTAAAATAAAAGGGACTAAACATCTTAAAAATTCAGAATGTATTACTTGTCCCTATATAACCAAGAATTTAATCTCTGTCAGGCAACTCACTAGACAATATAATGCACAGTGCCTGTTTACTAATGCTGGTTTTGTTCTTAAGGAAAACAACACCAACAAGACACTCCTGATGGGAGAATGTAGAGGAGGCCTCTATGCTGTTTCTAATGATCACCATGCCTTGGCAGCACACACCATAAAGTCTTCCACATCTGAAGTCTGGCACCAAAGATTGGGCCATGTTCAACTTTCTACTGTTAATGCTTTGCATAATAAAGGTTTTATTGATATTTTAGGTCCTAATAAACTTGAGCATCTCTCTGAAAGCTGTCAATTAGGCAAGCTTTCAAGGCTCCCATTTACATATTCTGAACATATTTCTGCAAACAGTTTTGATTTAATTCATTGTGATCTTTGGGGGCCTGCCCCTGTTGCTTCCATTAGCAAGTTTTCTTATTATGTGAGTCTGGTTGATGATTACTCTAAATATGTGTGGTTTGTTCCTATTAAACATAAATCAGACTTCTACAATGTGTTTGTATATTTCTCTGAGTATGTGCAAACTCAGTTCAATAAGAAAATTAAGCAGCTGCACACAGATGGAGGGGGAGAATTTGATAACAAGCCCCTCACACAGTATCTACTAAGTCAGGGCATTAAACACCTCATCACTTGTCCTCACACACCTCAACAAAATGGTGTTGTTGAACGTAGACATAGGACCATTAGAGAACTTGGTCTTACCATGTTATTTCATAGTAGAACACCCCTGTACCTATGGGTGGAAGCCTTCTCCACTGCTGTGTATATACTCAACAGAATTCCCTCACTCTCTAACAAAACTGAGTCTCCTTACTTCCTGCTACATAACACACATCCTGATTACAACAGCCTCAGAATCTTTGGATCTAAATGTTACCCCTATACTTGGGACTCTAAGAAAAATAAGTTTGATCCCAAAACCTTACCATGTGTCTTTGTTGGCTATAGTAACAAACATAAGGGCTTTAAGTGCTTCCACCCTTCCTCTAAGAAATTTTACATGTCCAGACATGTTATTTTTGATGAGACCATCATGCCCTATAAAACCATGTCCACCATCAACAGAACTTATGTCCTCAGTCTCTTTGATCCTTGGCTCCCTCCCGATCATCATACTCAAGAACCTCGCCACGAGATACACCTATTCATCAACAATCCTCTTCTATTTTTCCCCCTGATATCATTATCACTACTTCCACACCTCCACAGCCAAACCCTAGCATCTCTATATCCAATCTCACTGATCCTCCTGACTCCTCTCAGGACTCCCAAACTTCATACACTCATGATCAATCACCCTCTGACCATCATTCTCAAACACCTCCTATATCATCCCAAGTCTCTGATCCTGCCTCTTCATCACCATCTTCACAATCATCAGCTCCATCTTCTCCATCTCCTCCATCCTCTCCCATGGCCACTAGAGCTCAACATGGCATCTTCAAACCTAATCCCAAATATGCTCTCACTAGTTCCTATAGCAATATTCCAACAGAACCAAAAACTGTCAAGAGTGCTCTCAAACATGAAGGATGGCACACAGCCATGAAAGAAGAAATGCAGGCCTTAATGGATAATCATACATGGCAGTTAGTTCCTAGGACCCCAGATATGCATGTCATAGGTTCAAAATGGGTGTTTAAGGCCAAATTAAAGGCTGATGGATCCCAAGACAGGCTCAAGGCTAGATTAGTGGCTAAAGGCTTTGCTCAAATAGATGGATTAGATTATATTGAAACCTACTCACCTGTTGTTAAACCTAGCACTATTAGGATCATTTTATCTCTGGCTCTATCCTATAACTGGTCTGTCAGGCAATTAGATGTCAAGAATGCCTTCTTGCATGGGCATATTACAGAAACTCTTTTCATGGAACAGCCCCCAGGTATGTATGATCCTCAGTCTCCCACTCATGTCTGCAAATTAAAAAAGGCATTATATGGGTTGAAACAAGCTCCCAGAGCTTGGTTTGACAGATTTAGTGCCTTCCTTCTTACATATGGTTTTCTTTGCAGTTTATCAGATCCATCATTGTTCATATATCACACTAACCAAGATGCACTAGTACTCCTACTCTATGTGGATGATATGCTTGTCACAGGTTCCAGTGAAGAACTGCTGCACTCCTTTATACATGAATTGCATTCAGAATTTGCAATGAAGGACCTAGGCAACATCCATCACTTTCTTGGTGTCCAGATACGGCATACTCCTCAAGGCATGCTCCTTCACCAGTCTCATTATGCCACAACACTTGTCCACAGGGCTGCAATGCAAGATTGTAAACCAGCCAACACACCTATGGCCACCAAGCCTCTTCCTCCTCTTCACTCTCCCCCAGCAGATCCCACATTTTACAGGAGTCTAATTGGTGGCCTGCAGTACCTCACATTCACCAGACCAGATATCAGTTTTGCAGTTAACTCCTTGTCTCAGTTCATGCAAGCACCCACTCAGTTTCATATGCAACAAGTTCACAGGTTAATCAAATATGTCAAATGCACCATCAACCTTGGAATCTCACTCAAGACCTCATCAACACTCAACTTGTATGCTTTTTCAGTTTCAGATTGGGCTGCCTGCCCAACCACAAGACGTTCAATTACAGGCTATTGCACCTTCCTAGGCCCCAATATCATATCTTGGTGTGCCAAGAAGCAACCAACTGTCTCAAGATCATGCACAGAAGCTGAATACCGGGCTATGGCCCATACAGCATCAGAAATTACTTGGATCACTCATCTACTCCAAGAACTTCATGTTTCTTTACCTACAACCCCTACTCTTCTATGTGACAACCTCAGCTCTCTCTATATGACCATAAACCCAGTCTTTCATGCAAGAAGCAAACATATTGAACTTGACTACCATTATGTAAGAGAACAAGTAGCCAGAAAACTTTTAATCACCAAACATGTCTCCTCCCAAGATCAACTTGCCGACATATTCACAAAACCTCTATCTAAATATGTCTTCCAAAAACTACGAGACAAACTCAGCCTACTCCCACGTCCTAGCCTCGTTTGAGGGGGAGTATTAACGTATCCATGCAAATCCATGCAGCAGCAAAATCAGCAGCAGCAAAATCAACAGCAAAAATATTCAAAATATTTAAAATCATGATTGAGGAGTGATAAGGTTGTTTTGGAGAGATAAGGAAGCATTTAAAATCATGATTAGGCTGAGTATCCTTCGGTTGTTTAAAGAGTTTAATGGCTATTTAGTCTCTTATGTGATGATAGGATAGATTGATATGGTTGTTATTTGTTGTTATTTCAATATTCAAATATAGATTGCATTATCTTCTTTAATTCTCTAAAAAAGCCACAGCCGGCCTGTATAAGTAGAAGGACTCTTGTATCAGTTTCGTTTAAGGAAAAACAGTGAATAAAAGACATATATATGCTTTACATTGTGTTTTTCTACACTTCCATCCTAATAGTTGAGTTATAAAGTACAACTGATGGACACTTCCAAAAGAAATCAGAATGAGGAGTTCGAACGGCGACTTCTTCCTTTTTTTTAATACTCAAATTATAATTAAGAATACAACTGATGGACACTTCTAAAAGAAATCAGAATAAAGAGAGTTCGAACAACGACTTCTTCCTTTTTAATACTTGAGTTATTAGAGTCTAAGACTGAAACCAAAACGAAAAGCAACCTTAACAAGGGAAGCAAGATCTGATTGTAGTGAAAACCTTGAATCGATCCAGATTTACGCAAAATAAACTTTTGGAAGACCAACATCCGGCTTATTTTTATACAACATCTGGCTGAATGGTCGAAAGATCCTTCATAATATTTCTCGAACACAAGCTTTTAAGATTGGTACACATAATTTGTTGAACCACAATCTCTCCCAAAATCTTAAGTTGTTGGGGAGGTAGGTAATTAACATTTTATACACTTTAACACGTCCTCTCAAGTGTGGGCAATCTCCCCCAACACTTGCACATTTTTAAACACTTCAACACGCCCACACTTGACACACAATTTGTTGAATTACCACCTCTCCCAAAAACTTAAGCTGTTGGAGAGGTAGATAATTAACATTTTATACATTTTAACATGCTCCCTCAATGATGGGCAATCTCTCCCACCACTTGCATATTTTTAAACACTTCAACACGCCCACACTTGACACACAATTTGTTGAACTACTATCTCTCCCAAAAGCTTAAGCTGTTGGAGAGGTAGATAATTAACATTTTATACACTTTAAGATGCCTCCTCAATGGTGGGCAATCTCTTCCAACTCTTGCACATTTTTAAACACTTCAACACGCCCACACTTGACAAACAATTTGTTGAACTACCATCTCTCCCAAAAGCTTAAGCTGTTGGGAGGTAGATAATTAACATTTTATATATTTTAACATGCTCCCTCAATGGTGGGCAATATCTCCCACCACTTGCACATTTTTAAACACTTCAACACGCCCACACTTGACACACAATTTGTTGAACTACCATCTCTCCCAAAAGCTTAAGATGTTGGAGAGGTAGATAATTAACATTTTATACACTTTAAGATGCCTCCTCAATGGTGGGCAATCTCTTCCAACTCTTGCACATTTTTAAACACTTCAACACGCCCACACTTGACAAACAATTTGTTGAACTACCATCTCTCCCAAAAGCTTAAGCTGTTGGGGAGGTAGATAATTAACATTTTATATATTTTAACATGCTCCCTCAATGATGGGCAATCTCTCCCACCACTTGCACATTTTTAAACACTTCAACACGCCCACACTTGACACACAATTTGTTGAACTACCATCTCTCCCAAAAGCTTACTGTTAAGTTTTGTGACTTGATCTCTAAAACTAGTAGAACTAATCTGAAAACTGAAACTGAGTTTTGTGAAATAAAGCTGAGTTTTGGGAAAAGCTGAGTTTTGGAGAAAAGCTGAGTTTTGGGAAAAGCTGAGTTTTTGGAGAAAAGCTGAGTTTTGGAGAAATTGAGTTTTAGAGAAACTGAGTTTTAGAGAAACTGAGTTTTAGGGGAAACTGAGTTTTGCTGAGTTCTACATATGTGTTTGTTGATTACAAGAGAGTTTTCTGAGAAAGTCAGTTTTTGGGCTGAGTTTCGTCTGGTGGATAATAGCTGGAGCTGGGGTCCACATCTAGGGTATTTTAGTCATTCTGCTAGTATGTCTTTATGGCGGCTAGGTCTAGTTTTTATGGCTATAAATACACATCTATTGTAACCTAGAACATTTGCAGCAGCTGTAGAAACAGAAACAGAGTCTGTAACGAAAATCTCCGGTGATAATATATTCTCCTCTTTCTGCCCGTGGAGTAGTCGGCATTTGCCGGAAACCACGTTAAATCCTGTGTTATTGTTTCTTGTTTGATTTATGCTTTCTTGTTTACATCTTGATTATTGCAATCTGTTATCCGCATTGATCCCTGAGGGTCCTAAATCCTAACACTTACGTTGTTGGAGAGGTAGATAATTAACATTCTATACACTGTAACATGCCTCCTCAATGGTGGGCAGTCTCTTCCAACTCTTGCACATTTTTAAACACTTCAACACGCCCACACTCGACAAACAATTTGTTGAACTACCATCTCTCCCAAAAGCTTAAGCTGTTGGAGAGGTAGATAATTAACATTTTATATATTTTAACACGCCTCCTCAAGTGTGGGCAATCTCTTCAACACTTGCACATTTTTAAGCACTTGTACACGCGCCCTCAAGTGTGGACAATTTCTCCCCACACTTGCACAATATAAATGGGGAAATAATGTTGACACCAGGGTTCGATTCCATGTTCTCTGTCTCTGATACCTTATTGAAGTACCATCTCTTCCAAAAGCTTAAGTTGTTAGGGAAGTATATAATTGCTAACATTTTACACATTTTAACACGTTCCCTCAAGTGTAAGCAATTTCTCCCAACACTTACACATTTTTAAACACTTCAACACAAATTTTATTTTATTGCTTTGAATTTGTCAATTTTTGTTTGTTAATACATTGTTTATTGTTGGTTAATTGATTTGTCAATTTGGTATCTATTTTATTTTTCCGACCAGGTTGGTTGATAGAAATAATTTATTAAATTAAACTGTTCTAGTCTTTGGACTTAATAAATTTGATATCTATTAAAAAATGTTTGAATATGAATGTTTGAATTAGCAATGCTTTTCTGGTGTGTTATTGTGTGTCGTACATCATTACGTACTTGTTTTAGTATTGGGTTGACATCTTTTGCTAAATTGTAGATCTCTTTCTTTTTGTCTTTAATTTTTATTTTCCTTTCTTTGACTAGTATCTTGTTAGTCTTTTTATTGAATAAAATGATTGATGTTCCAATTTTTTTATAATTTTTTCAATAAGTTTCATTCAGAGATTGCCGGGTAAGAAGGCAAGTGGCCCAATCAGAATCACAGCATCCTTCGAGCATAAAAGAATTATCAGATCACAATAAAATACCTTGACCCGGATGTTTCTTCAAATAGCGGAAGAGGCATAATGCAACTTCCCAATGATCAACCCGAGGACCATGCATAAACTGGGATAAAACATGTAGCGAATACACCAGGTCAAGCCGCATCACCCCAAGCTAAATAAGCCGACCAATCAAACGGCGATATCTAGCAGATCACTCAACAAGTCTCCGGTGGCAAGGGCTAACTTGTGATTCTGCTCAATAGGAAAATCAGTGGTTTGCTCCCAAGTAAACCCGCTTCATGAATGATGTCAAGCGCGTACTTCCGTTGGTTCAAAAAAATCTCATCTTTGATCCTGACCACCTCCAACCCAAGAAAGTACTTTAGGACCCCCAAATCCTTTATCTTAAAACATTTCCCCAAATATTCTTTAAAAAGTGTCATGGCTACATTATCATTTCCGGCAATAATAATGTCATCCGCGTACACTAGGACGTTAAGCTAAATACCACCACGATGTAAAGTAAATAAAGAGTAATCTGAATATGACTGGCGAAACCCATAATATTTCAAAGCAGAAGCAAGCTTTGCAAAGCTACATCTCGGAGCCTATTTCAAACCATACAGAGATTTGCGCATTCTGCAGACCAAGTTCGAATCCAGTAACGAGTTCGAATTCATGTTTTCTTCTTATTAACGAGTTCAAATTTGTTTTTTCTCTGGTAACTAGTTGTCCTTGTAGAAAAAAAGTTTTTTTTTTCCCTTATAACGAGTTGACATCGCCGGAAATTTGTGTTTTCCCATTATAACGAGTAGAAATTTGTGTTTTTTCTTTGGTAACGAGTTCGAATTCAAGTTTTCCTCTTATTAATGAGTTCAAATTTGTGTTTTTCTCTAGTAACGAGTTGTCCTTGTAGAAAAAATGTTTTTTTTCCCTGATAACGAGTTGACATCGCCGGAAATTTGTGTTTTCCCATTATAACGAGTTGAAATTTGTGTTTTTTCTTTAACGAGTTCGAATTCATGTTTTCTTCTTATTAACGAGTTCAAATTTGTGTTTTTCTCTGGTAACTAGTTTTCCTTGTAGAAAAAATGTTTTTTTCCCTGATAACGAGTTGACATCGCTGGAAATTTATGTTTTCCCAATATAACGAGTAGAAATTTTTGTTTTTTCTTTGGTAACGAATTCGAATTCATGTTTTCTTCTTATTAACGAATTCAAATTTGGGTTTTTCTCTTGTAACGAGTTGTCTTTGTAGAAAAAATGTTTTTTTTCCTGATAACGAGTTGACATCGCCGGTAATGTGTGTTTTCCCATTATAACGAGTAGAAATTTGTGTTTTTTCTTTGGTAATGAGATCGAATTCATGTTTTCTTCTTATAAACGAGTTCAAATTGGTGATTTTCTCGGGTAACGAGTTGTTCTTGTAGAAAAAATGTTTTTTTCCCTGATAACGAATTGACATCGCCGGAAATTTGTGTTTTCCCATTATAACGAGTAGAAATTTGTGTGTTTTCTTTGGTAACGAGTTCGAATTCATGTTTTCTTCTTATTAACGAGTTCAAATTTGTGATTTTCTTTGGTAACGAGTTGTCCTTGTCAAAAAAAATGTTTTTTTCCCTGATAACGAGTTGACATCGCCGAAAATTTGTGTTTTCCCATTATAACGAGTAGAAATTTGTGTTTTTTTCGTTGGTAACGAGTTCGAATTCATGTTTTCTTGTTATTAACGAGTTCAAATTTGTGTTTTTCTCGGGTAACGAGTTGTGCTTTTCGAAAAAATATTTTTTTCCTTGATAACGAGTTGACATCGCCGGAAATTTGTGTTTTCCCATTAAAACGAGTAGAAATTTTTGTTTTTTCTTTGGTAACGAGTTCGAATTCATGTTTTCTTCTTATTAACGAGTTCAAATTTGTGTTTTTCTCTGGTAACGAGTTGTTCTTGTAGAAAAAATGTTTTTTTCCCTCATAACGAGTTGACATCGCCGGAAATATGTGTTTTCCCATTATAACGAGTAGAAATTTGTGTTTTTTCTTAGGTAACGAGTTCGAATTCATGTTTTCTTCTTATTAACGAGTTCAAATTTGTGATTTTCTCTGGTAACGAGTTGTCCTTGTAGAAGAAATATTTTTTTCCCCGATAACGAGTTGACATCGCCGAAAATTTGTGTTTTCCCATTATAACGATTAGAAATTTGTGTTTTTTCTTTGTTAACGAGTTCGAATTCATGTTTTCTTCTTATTAACAAGTTCAAATTTGTGTTTTTCTCTGGGTAACGAGTTTTCCTTGTAGAAAAATTATTTTTTTCCCTGATAACGAGTTGGCATCACCGGAAATTTGTGTTTTCCCATTATAACGAGTAGAAATTTGTGTTTTTTCTTTGGTAACGAGTTCGAATTCATGTTTTCCTCTTATTAACGAGTTCAAATTTGTGTTTTTCTCTGGTAACGAGTTGTCCTTGTAGAAAAAATGTTTTTTTCCCTGATAACGAGTTGACATCGCCGGAAATTTGTGTTTTCCCATTATAACATGTAGAAATTTTTGTTTTTTCTTTGGTAACGAGTTCGAATTCATGTTTTCTTCTTATTAACGAGTTCAATTTTTTTTTACTCTGGTAACGAGTTTTCCTTGTAGAAAAAATGTTTTTTTCCCTGATAACGAGTTGACATCGCCGGAAATTTGTGTTTTCGCATTATAACGAGTAGAAATTTATGTTTTTTCTTTGGTAACGAGTTCAAATTCATGTTTTCTTCTTATTAACGAGTTCAAATTTGTGATTTTCTCTGGTAACGTGTTGTCCTTGCAGAAAAAATGTATTTTTCCCTGATAACGAGTTGACATCGCCGGAAATTTTTGTTTTCCCATTATAACGAGTAGAAATTTTTGTTTTTTCTTAGGTAACGAGTTCGAATTCATGTTTTCTTCTTATTAACGAATTCAATTTTGTGTTTTTCTCTGGTAACGAGTTTTCCGTGTAGAAAAAATGTTTTTTTCCCTTATAACGAGTTGACATCGCCGGAAATTTGTGTTTTCCCATTATAACGAGTTGATATTTGTGTTTTTTCTTTGGTAACGAGTTCGAATTCATGTTTTCTTCTTATTAACGAGTTCAAATTTGTGTTTTTCTCTGGTAACGAGTTTTCCTTGTAGAAAAATTGTTTTTTTCCCTGATAACGAGTTGACATCGCCGGAAATTTGTGTTTTCCCATTATAACGAGTAGAAATTTTTGATTTTCTTTGGTAACGAGTTTGAATTCATGTTTTCTTCTTATTAACGAGTTCAAATTTGTGTTTTTCTCTGGTAACGAGTTTTCTTTGAAGAAAAAATGTTTTTTTCTCTGATAACGAGTTGACATCGCCGGAAATATGTGCTTTCCAATTATAACGAGTAGAAATTTGTGTCTTTTCTTTGGTAACGAGTTCGAATTCATGTTTTCTTCTTATTAACGAGTTCAAATTTGTTTTTTCTCTGGTAACTAGTTGTCCTTGTAGAAAAAAGTTTTTTTTCCCCTTATAACGAGTTGACATCGTCGGAAATTTGTGTTTTCCCATTATAACGAGTAGAAATTTGTGCTTTTTCTTTGGTAACGAGTTCGAATTCAAGTTTTCCTCTTATTAATGAGTTCAAATTTGTGTTTTTCTCTGGTAACTAGTTGTCCTTGTAGAAAAAATGTTTTTTTTCCCTGATAACGAGTTGACATCGCCGGAAATTTGTGTTTTCCCATTATAACGAGTTGAAATTTGTGTTTTTTCTTTGGGAACGAGTTCCAATTCATGTTTTCTTCTTATTAACGAGTTCAAATTTGTGTTTTTCTCTGGTAACTTGTTTTCCTTGTAGAAAATTTTTTTTCCCTGATAACGAGTTTACATCGCCGGAAATTTGTGTTTTCCCATTATAACGAGTAGAAATTTTTGTTTTTTCTTTGTAACGAGTTCGAATTCATGTTTTCTTCTTATTAACGAGTTCAAATTTGTGTTTTTCTCTGGTAACGAGTTTTCCTTGTAGAAAAAATGTTTTTTTCCCTGATAACGAGTTGACATCGCCGGAAATTTGTGTTTTCCCATTATAACGAGTAGAAATTTGTGTTTTTTCTTTGGTAACGAGTTCGAATTCATGTTTTCTTCTTATTAACGAGTTCAAATTTGGGTTTTTCTCTTGTAACGAGTTGTCTTTGTAGAAAAAATGTTTTTTTCCCTGATAACGAGTTGACATCGCCGGAAATTTGTGTTTTCCCATTATAACGAGTAGAAATTTGTGTTTTTTCTTTGGTAACGAGTTCGAATTCATGTTTTCTTCTTATTAACGAGTTCAAATTTGTGATTTTCTGTGGTAACGTGTTGTCCTTGTAGAAAAAATGTTTTTTTTTTCCCCGATAACGAGTTGACATCGCCGGAAATTTGTGTTTTCCCATTATAACGAGTAGAAATTTGTGTTTTTTCTTTGGTAACGAGTTCGAATTCATGTTTTCTTCTTATTAACGAGTTCAAATTTGTGTTTTTCTCCCGGACGAGTTGTCCTTGTAGAAAAAATGTTTTTTTTCCCGATAACGAGTTCACATCGCCGGAAATTTGTGTTTTCCCATTATAACGAGTAGAAATTTGTGTTTTTTCTTTGGTAACGAGTTCGAATTCATGTTTTCTTCTTATTAACGAGTTCAAATTTGTGTTTTTCTCTGGGTAACGAGTTGTCCTTGCCGAAAAAAATGTTTTTTTCCCTGATAACGAGTTGACATCGCCGAAATTTGTGTTTTCCCATTATAACGAGTAGAAATTTGTGTTTTTTCGTTGGTAACGAGTTCGAATTCATGTTTTCTTCTTAATAACGAGTTCAAATTTGTGTTTTTCTCGGGTAACGAGTTGTCCTTTTCGAAAAAATGTTTTTTTCCTTGATAACGAGTTGACATCGCCGGAAATTTGTGTTTTCCCATTATAACGAGTAGAAATTTTTGTTTTTTCTTTGGTAACGAGTTCGAATTCATGTTTTCTTCTTATTAACGAGTTCAAATTTGTGTTTTTCTCTGGTAACGAGTTTTCCTTGTAGAAAAATTATTTTTTTCCCTGATAACGAGTTGGCATCATAGGAAATTTGTGTTTTCCCATTATAACGAGTAGAAATTTGTGTTTTTTCTTTGGTAACGAGTTCGAATTCGTGTTTTCCTCTTATTAACGAGTTCAAATTTGTGTTTTTCTCTGGTAACGAGTTGTCCTTGTAGAAAAAATGTTTTTTTCCCGATAACGAGTTGACATCGCCGGAAATTTGTGTTTTCCCATTATAACGAGTAGAAATTTATGTTTTTTCTTTGGTAACGAGTTCGAATTCATGTTTTCTTCTTATTAACGAGTTCAAATTTTTTTTCTCTCGGTAACGAGTTTTCCTTGTAGAAAAAATGTTTTTTTCCCTGATAACGAGTTGACATCGCCGGAAATTTGTGTTTTCCCATTATAACGAGTAGAAATTTATGTTTTTTCTTTGGTAACGAGTTCGAATTCATGTTTTCTTCTTATTAACGAGTTCAAATTTGTGATTTTCTCTGGTAACGTGTTGTCCTTGCGAAAAAATGTATTTTTCCCTGATAACGAGTTGACATCACCGGAAATTTGTGTTTTCCCATTATAACGAGTAGAAATTTTTGTTTTTTCTTTGGTAACGAGTTCGAATTCATGTTTTCTTCTTATTAACGAGTTCAAATTTGTGTTTTTCTCTGGTAACGAGTTTTCCTTGTAGAAAAATGTTTTTTTCCCTGATAACGAGTTGACATCGCCGGAAATTTGTGTTTTCCCATTATAACGAGTAGAAATTTTTGTTTTTTCTTTGGTAACGAGTTCGAATTCATGTTTTCTTCTTATTAACGAGTTCAAATTTGTGTTTTTCTCTCGTAACGAGTTTTCCTTGTAGAAAAAATGTTTTTTTCCCTGATAACGAGTTGACATCGCCGGAAATTTGTGTTTTCCCATTATAACGAGTTGAAATTTGTGTTTTTTCTTTGGTAACGAGTTCGAATTCATGTTTTCTTCTTATTAACGAGTTCAAATTTGTGTTTTTCTCTGGTAACGAGTTTTCCTTGTGGAAAAAATGTTTTTTTCCCTGATAACGAGTTGACATCGCCGGAAATTTGTGTTTTCCCATTATAACGAGTAGAAATTTTTGTTTTTTCTTTGGTAACGAGTTCGAATTCATGTTTTCTTCTTATTAACGAGTTCAAATTTGTGTTTTTCTCTGGTAACGAGTTTTCCTTGTAGAAAAATTGTTTTTTTCCCTGATAACGAGTTGACATCGCCGGAAATTTGTGTTTTCCCATTATAACGAGTAGAAATTTTGTTTTTTCTTTGGTAACGAGTTCGAATTCATGTTTTCTTCTTATTAACGAGTTCAAATTTGTGTTTTTCTCTGGTAACGAGTTGTCCTTGTAGAAAAAATGTTTTTTTCCCTCATAACGAGTTGACATCGCCGGAAATTTGTGTTTTCCCATTATAACGAGTAGAAATTTGTGTTTTTTCTTTGGTAACGAGTTCGAATTCATGTTTTCTTCTTATTAACGAGTTCAAATTTGTGATTTTCTCTGGTAACGTGTTGTCCTTGCAGAAAAAATGTTTTTTTCCTGATAACGAGTTGACATCGCCGGAAATTTGTGTTTTCCCATTATAACGAGTAGAAATTTGTGTTTTTTCTTTGGTAACGAGTTCGAATTCATGTTTTCTTCTTATTAACGAGTTCAAATTTGTGTTTTTCTCTGGTAACGAGTTTTCCTTGTAGAAAAATTATTTTTTTCCCTGATAACGAGTTGGCATCACCGGAAATTTGTGTTTTCCCATTATAACGAGTAGAAATTTGTGTTTTTTCTTTGGTAACGAGTTCGAATTCATGTTTTCTTCTTATTAACGAGTTCAAATTTGTGTTTTTCTCTGGTAACGAGTTGTCCTTGTAGAAAAAATGTTTTTTTCCCTGATAACGAGTTGACATCGCCGGAAATTTGTGTTTTCCCATTATAACGAGTAGAAATTTTTTTTTTCTTTGGTAACGAGTTCGAATTCATGTTTTCTTCTTATTAACGAGTTCAAATTTGTTTTTTCTCTCGGTAACGAGTTTTCCTTGTAGAAAAAATGTTTTTTTCCCTGATAACGAGTTGACATCGCCGGAAATTTGTGTTTTCCCATTATAACGAGTAGAAATTTGTGTTTTTTCTTTGGTAACGAGTTCGAATTCATGTTTTCTTCTTATTAACGAGTTCAAATTTGTGATTTTCTCTCGGTAACGAGTTGTCCTTGTAGAAAAAATGTTTTTTTCCCTGATAACGAGTTGACATCGCCGGAAATTTGTGTTTTCCCATTATAACGAGTAGAAATTTTTGTTTTTTCTTTGGTAACGAGTTCGAATTCATGTTTTCTTCTTATTAACGAGTTCAAATTTGTGTTTTTCTCTCGGTAACGAGTTCTCCTTGTAGAAAAAATGTTTTTTTCCTGATAACGAGTTGACATCGCCGGAAATTTGTGTTTTCCCATTATAACGAGTAGAAATTTGTGTTTTTTCTTTGGTAACGAGTTCGAATTCATGTTTTCTTCTTATTAACGAGTTCAAATTTGTGTTTTTCTCTGATAACGAGTTTTCCTTGTAGAAAAAATGTTTTTTTCCCTGATAACGAGTTGACATCGCCGGAAATTTGTGTTTTCCCATTATAACGAGTAGAAATTTTTGTTTTTTCTTTGGTAACGAGTTCGAATTCATGTTTTCTTCTTATTAACGAGTTCAAATTTGTGTTTTTCTCTGGTAACGAGTTTTCCTTGTAGAAAAATTGTTTTTTTCCCTGATAACGAGTTGACATCGCCGGAAATTTGTGTTTTCCCATTATAACGAGTAGAAATTTTTGTTTTTTCTTTGGTAACGAGTTCGAATTCATGTTTTCTTCTTATTAACGAGTTCAAATTTGTGTTTTTCTCTGGTAACGAGTTGTCTTTGAAGAAAAAATGTTTTTTTCTCTGATAACGAGTTGACATCGCCGGAAATTTGTGTTTTCCATTATAACGAGTAGAAATTTGTGTTTTTTCTTTGGTAACGAGTTCGAATTCATGTTTTCTTCTTATTAACGAGTTCAAATTTGTTTTTTCTCTCGGTAACGAGTTGTCCTTGTAGAAAAAATGTTTTTTTCCCGATAACGAGTTGACATCGCCGGAAATTTGTGTTTTCCCATTATAACGAGTAGAAATTTGTGTTTTTTCTTTGGTAACGAGTTCGAATTCATGTTTTCTTCTTATTAACGAGTTCAAATTTGTGTTTTTCTCTGGTAACGAGTTGGTCCTTGTAGAAAAAATGTTTTTTTCCCGATAACGAGTTGACATCGCCGGAAATTTTTGTTTTCCCATTATAACGAGTTGAAATTTATGTTTTTTCTTTGGTAACGAGTTCGAATTCATGTTTTCTTCTTATTAACGAGTTCAAATTTGTGTTTTTCTCTGGTAACGAGTTTTCCTTGTGGAAAAAATGTTTTTTTCCCGATAACGAGTTGACATCGCCGGAAATTTGTGTTTTCCCATTATAACGAGTAGAAATTTTTGTTTTTTCTTTGGTAACGAGTTCGAATTCATGTTTTCTTCTTATTAACGAGTTCAAATTTGTGTTTTTCTCTGGTAACGAGTTGTCCTTGTAGAAAAAATGTTTTTTTCCTTGATAACGAGTTGACATCGCCGGAAATTTGTGTTTTCCCATTATAACGAGTAGAAATTTTTGTTTTTTCTTTGGTAACGAGTTCGAATTCATGTTTTCTTCTTATTAACGAGTTCAAATTTGTGTTTTTCTCTGGTAACGAGTTGTCCTTGTAGAAAAAATGTTTTTTTCCCGATAACGAGTTGACATCGCCGGAAATTTGTGTTTTCCCATTATAACGAGTAGAAATTTGTGTTTTTTCTTTGGTAACGAGTTCGAATTCATGTTTTCTTCTTATTAACGAGTTCAAATTTGTGTTTTTCTCTCGGTAACGAGTTGTCCTTGTAGAAAAAATGTTTTTTTCCCCGATAACGAGTTGACATCGCCGGAAATTTGTGTTTTCCCATTATAACGAGTAGAAATTTGTGTTTTTTCTTTGGTAACGAGTTCGAATTCATGTTTTCTTCTTATTAACGAGTTCAAATTTGTGTTTTTCTCTCGTAACGAGTTGTCCTTGTAGAAAAAATGTTTTTTTCCCGATAACGAGTTGACATCGCCGGAAATTTGTGTTTTCCCATTATAACGAGTAGAAATTTGTGTTTTTTCTTTGGTAACGAGTTCGAATTCATGTTTTCTTCTTATTAACGAGTTCAAATTTGTGATTTTCTCTCGGTAACGTGTTGTCCTTGTAGAAAAAATGTTTTTTTCCCGATAACGAGTTGACATCGCCGGAAATTTGTGTTTTCCCATTATAACGAGTAGAAATTTTTGTTTTTTCTTTGGTAACGAGTTCGAATTCATGTTTTCTTCTTATTAACGAGTTCAAATTTGTGTTTTTCTCTCGGTAACGAGTTGTCCTTGTAGAAAAAATGTTTTTTTCCCCGATAACGAGTTGACATCGCCGGAAATTTGTGTTTTCCCATTATAACGAGTAGAAATTTTTGTTTTTTCTTTGGTAACGAGTTCGAATTCATGTTTTCTTCTTATTAACGAGTTCAAATTTGTGTTTTTCTCTCGGTAACGAGTTGTCCTTGTAGAAAAAATGTTTTTTTCCCGATAACGAGTTGACATCGCCGGAAATTTGTGTTTTCCCATTATAACGAGTAGAAATTTGTGTTTTTTTTTGGTAACGAGTTCTAATTCATGTTTTCTTCTTATTAACGAGTTCAAATTTGTGTTTATCTGGTAACGAGTTGTCCTTGCAGAAAAAATGTTTTTTTCCCTGATAACGAGTTGACATCGCCGGAAATTTGTGTTTTCCCATTATATCGAGTAGAAATTTGTGTTTTTTCTTTGGTAACGAGTTCGAATTCATGTTTTCATTTTATTAACGAGTTCAAATTTGTGTTTTTCTCTGGTAACGAGTTTGTCCTTGTAGAAAAAATGTTTTTTCCCTGATAACGAGTTGACATCGCCGGAAATTTGTGTTTTCCCATTATAACGAGTAGAAATTTGTGTTTTTTCTTTGGTAACGAGTTCGAATTCATGTTTTCTTTTTATTACCGAGTTCAAATTTGTGTTTTTCTCTCGGTAACGTGTTGTCCTTGTAGAAAAAATGTTTTTTTCCCTGATAACGAGTTGACATCGCCGGAAATTTGTGTTTTCCCATTATAACGAGTAGAAATTTGTGTTTTTTCTTTGGTAACGAGTTCGAATTCATGTTTTCTTCTTATTAACGAGTTCAAATTTGTGTTTTTCTCTGGTAACGTGTTGTCCTTGTAGAAAAAATGTTTTTTTCCCTGATAACGAGTTGACATCGCCGGAAATTTGTGTTTTCCCATTATAACGAGTAGAAATTTGTGTTTTTTCTTTGGTAACGAGTTCGAATTCATGTTTTCTTCTTATTAACGAGTTCAAATTTGTGTTTTTCTCTCGGTAACGTGTTGTCCTTGTAGAAAAAATGTTTTTTTCCCGATAACGAGTTGACATCGCCGGAAATTTGTGTTTTCCCATTATAACGAGTAGAAATTTGTGTTTTTTCTTTGGTAACGAGTTCGAATTCATGTTTTCTTCTTATTAACGAGTTCAAATTTGTGTTTTTCTCTCGTAACGAGTTGTCCTTGTAGAAAAAATGTTTTTTTCCCGATAACGAGTTGACATCGCCGGAAATTTGTGTTTTCCCATTATAACGAGTAGAAATTTGTGTTTTTTCTTTGGTAACGAGTTCGAATTCATGTTTTCTTCTTATTAACGAGTTCAAATTTGTGTTTTTCTCTCGGTAACGAGTTGTCCTTGTAGAAAAAATGTTTTTTTCCCCGATAACGAGTTGACATCGCCGGAAATTTGTGTTTTCCCATTATAACGAGTAGAAATTTGTGTTTTTTCTTTGGTAACGAGTTCGAATTCATGTTTTCTTCTTATTAACGAGTTCAAATTTGTGTTTTTCTCTCGGTAACGTGTTGTCCTTGTAGAAAAAATGTTTTTTTCCCCGATAACGAGTTGACATCGCCGGAAATTTGTGTTTTCCCATTATAACGAGTAGAAATTTGTGTTTTTTTTCTTTGGTAACGAGTTCGAATTCATGTTTTCTTCTTATTAACGAGTTCAAATTTGTGTTTTTCTCTCGGTAACGAGTTGTCCTTGTAGAAAAAATGTTTTTTTCCCGATAACGAGTTGACATCGCCGGAAATTTGTGTTTTCCCATTATAACGAGTAGAAATTTGTGTTTTTTCTTTGGTAACGAGTTCGAATTCATGTTTTCTTCTTATTAACGAGTTCAAATTTGTGTTTTTCTCTGGTAACGAGTTGTCCTTGTAGAAAAAATGTTTTTTTCCCTGATAACGAGTTGACATCGCCGGAAATTTGTGTTTTCCCATTATAACGAGTAGAAATTTGTGTTTTTTCTTTGGTAACGAGTTCGAATTCATGTTTTCTTCTTATTAACGAGTTCAAATTTGTGTTTTCTCTCGGTAACGTGTTGTCCTTGTAGAAAAAATGTTTTTTTCCCGATAACGAGTTGACATCGCCGGAAATTTGTGTTTTCCCATTATAACGAGTAGAAATTTGTGTTTTTTCTTTGGTAACGAGTTCGAATTCATGTTTTCTTCTTATTAACGAGTTCAAATTTGTGTTTTTCTCTCGGTAACGTGTTGTCCTTGTAGAAAAAATGTTTTTTTCCCCGATAACGAGTTGACATCGCCGGAAATTTGTGTTTTCCCATTATAACGAGTAGAAATTTGTGTTTTTTCTTTGGTAACGAGTTCGAATTCATGTTTTCTTCTTATTAACGAGTTCAAATTTGTGTTTTTCTCTCGGTAACGAGTTGTCCTTGTAGAAAAAATGTTTTTTTCCCGATAACGAGTTGACATCGCCGGAAATTTGTGTTTTCCCATTATAACGAGTAGAAATTTGTGTTTTTTCTTTGGTAACGAGTTCGAATTCATGTTTTCTTCTTATTAACGAGTTCAAATTTGTGATTTTCTCGGTAACGTGTTGTCCTTGTAGAAAAAATGTTTTTTTCCCGATAACGAGTTGACATCGCCGGAAATTTGTGTTTTCCCATTATAACGAGTAGAAATTTGTGTTTTTTCTTTGGTAACGAGTTCGAATTCATGTTTTCTTCTTATTAACGAGTTCAAATTTGTGTTTTTCTCTCGGTAACGTGTTGTCCTTGTAGAAAAAATGTTTTTTTCCCGATAACGAGTGGACATCGCCGGAAATTTGTGTTTTCCCATTATAACGAGTAAAATTTGTGTTTTTTCATTGGTAACGAGTTCGAATTCATGTTTTCTTCTTATTAACGAGTTCAAATTTGTGTTTTTCTCTCGGTAACGAGTTGTCCTTGTAGAAAAAATGTTTTTTTCCCCGATAACGAGTTGACATCGCCGGAAATTTGTGTTTTCCCATTATAACGAGTAGAAATTTGTGTTTTTTCTTTGGTAACGAGTTCGAATTCATGTTTTCTTCTTATTAACGAGTTCAAATTTGTGTTTTTCTCTCGGTAACGAGTTGTCCTTGTAGAAAAAATGTTTTTTTCCCCGATAACGAGTTGACATCGCCGGAAATTTGTGTTTTCCCATTATAACGAGTAGAAATTTGTGTTTTTTCTTTGGTAACGAGTTCGAATTCATGTTTTCTTCTTATTAACGAGTTCAAATTTGTGTTTTTCTCTCGGTAACGAGTTGTCCTTGTAGAAAAAATGTTTTTTTCCCCGATAACGAGTTGACATCGCCGGAAATTTGTGTTTTCCCATTATAACGAGTAGAAATTTGTGTTTTTTCTTTGGTAACGAGTTCGAATTCATGTTTTCTTCTTATTAACGAGTTCAAATTTGTGTTTTTCTCTCGGTAACGTGTTGTCCTTGTAGAAAAAATGTTTTTTTCCCGATAACGAGTTGACATCGCCGGAAATTTGTGTTTTCCCATTATAACGAGTAGAAATTTGTGTTTTTTCTTTGGTAACGAGTTCGAATTCATGTTTTCTTCTTATTAACGAGTTCAAATTTGTGTTTTTCTCTCGGTAACGAGTTGTCCTTGTAGAAAAAATGTTTTTTTCCCGATAACGAGTTGACATCGCCGGAAATTTGTGTTTTCCCATTATAACGAGTAGAAATTTGTGTTTTTTCTTTGGTAACGAGTTCGAATTCATGTTTTCTTCTTATTAACGAGTTCAAATTTGTGTTTTTCTCTCGGTAACGAGTTGTCCTTGTAGAAAAAATGTTTTTTTCCCGATAACGAGTTGACATCGCGGAAATTTGTGTTTTCCCATTATAACGAGTAGAAATTTGTGTTTTTTCTTTGGTAACGAGTTCGAATTCATGTTTTCTTCTTATTAACGAGTTCAAATTTGTGTTTTTCTCTCGGTAACGAGTTGTCCTTGTAGAAAAAATGTTTTTTCCCTGATAACGAGTTGACATCGCCGGAAATTTGTGTTTTCCCATTATAACGAGTAGAAATTTGTGTTTTTTTCTTTGGTAACGAGTTCGAATTCATGTTTTCTTCTTATTAACGAGTTCAAATTTGTGTTTTTCTCTGGTAACGAGTTGTCCTTGTAGAAAAAATGTTTTTTTCCCTGATAACGAGTTGACATCGCCGGAAATTTGTGTTTTCCCATTATAACGAGTAGAAATTTGTGTTTTTTCTTTGGTAACGAGTTCGAATTCATGTTTTCTTCTTATTAACGAGTTCAAATTTGTGTTTTTCTCTGGTAACGTGTTGTCCTTGTAGAAAAAATGTTTTTTCCCTGATAACGAGTTGACATCGCCGGAAATTTGTGTTTTCCCATTATAACGAGTAGAAATTTGTGTTTTTTCTTTGGTAACGAGTTCGAATTCATGTTTTCTTCTTATTAACGAGTTCAAATTTGTGATTTTCTCTCGTAACGTGTTGTCCTTGTAGAAAAAATGTTTTTTTCTCTGATAACGAGTTGACATCGCCGGAAATTTGTGTTTTCCCATTATAACGAGTAGAAATTTGTGTTTTTTCTTTGGTAACGAGTTCGAATTCATGTTTTCTTCTTATTAACGAGTTCAAATTTGTGATTTTCTCTCGGTAACGTGTTGTCCTTGTAGAAAAAATGTTTTTTCCTGGATAACGAGTTGACATCGCCGGAAATTTGTGTTTTCCAATTATAACGAGTAGAAATTTGTGTTTTTTCTTTGGTAACGAGTTCGAATTCATGTTTTCTTCTTATTAACGAGTTCAAATTTGTGATTTTCTCTCGGTAACGTGTTGTCCTTGCAGAAAAAAAATGTTTTTTTCTCCGATAACGAGTTGACATCGCCGGAAATTTGTGTTTTCCCATTATAACGAGTAGAAATTTGTGTTTTTTCTTTGGTAACGAGTTCGAATTCATGTTTTCTTCTTATTAACGAGTTCAAATTTGTGTTTTTCTCTCGGTAACGTGTTGTCCTTGTAGAAAAAATGTTTTTTTCCCTGATAACGAGTTGACATCGCCGGAAATTTGTGTTTTCCCATTATAACGAGTAGAAATTTGTGTTTTTTCTTTGGTAACGAGTTCGAATTCATGTTTTCTTCTTATTAACGAGTTCAAATTTGTGTTTTCTCTCTCGGTAACGTGTTGTCCTTGTAGAAAAAATGTTTTTTTCCCGATAACGAGTTGACATCGCCGGAAATTTGTGTTTTCCCATTATAACGAGTAGAAATTTGTGTTTTTTCTTTGGTAACGAGTTCGAATTCATGTTTTCTTCTTATTAACGAGTTCAAATTTGTGTTTTTCTCTCGGTAACGAGTTGTCCTTGTAGAAAAAATGTTTTTTTCCCGATAACGAGTTGACATCGCCGGAAATTTGTGTTTTCCCATTATAACGAGTAGAAATTTGTGTTTTTTCTTTGGTAACGAGTTCGAATTCATGTTTTCTTCTTATTAACGAGTTCAAATTTGTGTTTTTCTCTGTTAACGTGTTGTCCTTGTAGAAAAAATGTTTTTTTCCCGATAACGAGTTGACATCGCCGGAAATTTGTGTTTTCCCATTATAACGAGTAGAAATTTGTGTTTTTTCTTTGGTAACGAGTTCGAATTCATGTTTTCTTCTTATTAACGAGTTCAAATTTGTGTTTTTCTCTGGTAAGGAGTTGTCCTTGTAGAAAAAATGTTTTTTTTCCCTGATAACGTGTTGACATCGCCGGAAACTTGTGTTTTCCCATTATAACGAGTAGAAATTTGTGTTTTTTCTTTGGTAACGAGTTCGAATTCATGTTTTCCTCATATTAACGAGTTCAAATTTGTGTTTTTCTCGGTAACGAGTTGTCCTTGTAGAAAAAATGTTTTTTTCCCGATAACGAGTTGACATCGCCGGAAATTTGTGTTTTCCCATTATAACGAGTAGAAATTTGTGTTTTTTCTTTGGTAACGAGTTCGAATTCATGTTTTCTTCTTATTAACGAGTTCAAATTTGTGATTTTCTCTCGGTAACGTGTTGTCCTTGGAGAAAAAATGTTTTTTTCCCTGATAACGAGTTGACATCGCCGGAAATTTGTGTTTTCCCATTATAACGAGTAGAAATTTGTGTTTTTTCTTTGGTAACGAGTTCGAATTCATGTTTTCTTCTTATTAACGAGTTCAAATTTGTGTTTTTCTCTGGTAACGTGTTGTCCTTGTAGAAAAAATGTTTTTTTTCCCTGATAACGAGTTGACATCGCCGGAAATTTGTGTTTTCCCATTATAACGAGTAGAAATTTGTGTTTTTTCTTTGGTAACGAGTTCGAATTCATGTTTTCTTCTTATTAACGAGTTCAAATTTGTGTTTTTCTCTCGGTAACGTGTTGTCCTTGTAGAAAAAATGTTTTTTTCCCGATAACGAGTTGACATCGCCGGAAATTTGTGTTTTCCCATTATAACGAGTAGAAATTTGTGTTTTTTCTTTGGTAACGAGTTCGAATTCATGTTTTCTTCTTATTAACGAGTTCAAATTTGTGTTTTTCTCTGGTAACGTGTTGTCCTTGTAGAAAAAATGTTTTTTTCCCGATAACGAGTTGACATCGCCGGAAATTTGTGTTTTCCCATTATAACGAGTAGAAATTTGTGTTTTTTCTTTGGTAACGAGTTCGAATTCATGTTTTCTTCTTATTAACGAGTTCAAATTTGTGTTTTTCTCTCGGTAACGAGTTGTCCTTGTAGAAAAAATGTTTTTTTCCCCGATAACGAGTTGACATCGCCGGAAATTTGTGTTTTCCCATTATAACGAGTAGAAATTTGTGTTTTTTCTTTGGTAACGAGTTCGAATTCATGTTTTCTTCTTATTAACGAGTTCAAATTTGTGTTTTTCTCTCGGTAACGTGTTGTCCTTGTAGAAAAAATGTTTTTTTTCCCGATAACGAGTTGACATCGCCGGAAATTTGTGTTTTCCCATTATAACGAGTAGAAATTTGTGTTTTTTCTTTGGTAACGAGTTCGAATTCATGTTTTCTTCTTATTAACGAGTTCAAATTTGTGTTTTTCTCTCGGTAACGTGTTGTCCTTGTAGAAAAAATGTTTTTTTCCCCGATAACGAGTTGACATCGCCGGAAATTTGTGTTTTCCCATTATAACGAGTAGAAATTTGTGTTTTTTCTTTGGTAACGAGTTCGAATTCATGTTTTCTTCTTATTAACGAGTTCAAATTTGTGTTTTTCTCTCGGTAACGTGTTGTCCTTGTAGAAAAAATGTTTTTTTCCCCGATAACGAGTTGACATCGCCGGAAATTTGTGTTTTCCCATTATAACGAGTAGAAATTTGTGTTTTTTCTTTGGTAGAGTTCGAATTCATGTTTTCTTCTTATTAACGAGTTCAAATTTGTGTTTTTCTCTCGGTAACGTGTTGTCCTTGTAGAAAAAATGTTTTTTTCCCCGATAACGAGTTGACATCGCCGGAAATTTGTGTTTTCCCATTATAACGAGTAGAAATTTGTGTTTTTTCTTTGGTAACGAGTTCGAATTCATGTTTTCTTCTTATTAACGAGTTCAAATTTGTGTTTTTCTCTCGGTAACGAGTTGTCCTTGTAGAAAAAATGTTTTTTTCCCGATAACGAGTTGACATCGCCGGAAATTTGTGTTTTCCCATTATAACGAGTAGAAATTTGTGTTTTTTCTTTGGTAACGAGTTCGAATTCATGTTTTCTTCTTATTAACGAGTTCAAATTTGTGTTTTTCTCTCGGTAACGTGTTGTCCTTGTAGAAAAAATGTTTTTTTCCCCGATAACGAGTTGACATCGCCGGAAATTTGTGTTTTCCCATTATAACGAGTAGAAATTTGTGTTTTTTCTTTGGTAACGAGTTCGAATTCATGTTTTCTTCTTATTAACGAGTTCAAATTTGTGTTTTTCTCTCGGTAACGAGTTGTCCTTGTAGAAAAAATGTTTTTTTCCCCGATAACGAGTTGACATCGCCGGAAATTTGTGTTTTCCCATTATAACGAGTAGAAATTTGTGTTTTTTCTTTGGTAACGAGTTCGAATTCATGTTTTCTTCTTATTAACGAGTTCAAATTTGTGTTTTTCTCTCGGTAACGTGTTGTCCTTGTAGAAAAAATGTTTTTTTCCCGATAACGAGTTGACATCGCCGGAAATTTGTGTTTTCCCATTATAACGAGTAGAAATTTGTGTTTTTTCTTTGGTAACGAGTTCGAATTCATGTTTTCTTCTTATTAACGAGTTCAAATTTGTGTTTTCTCTGGTAACGTGTTGTCCTTGTAGAAAAAATGTTTTTTTCCCCGATAACGAGTTGACATCGCCGGAAATTTGTGTTTTCCCATTATAACGAGTAGAAATTTGTGTTTTTCTTTGGTAACGAGTTCGAATTCATGTTTTCTTCTTATTAACGAGTTCAAATTTGTGTTTTTCTCTCGGTAACGAGTTGTCCTTGTAGAAAAAATGTTTTTTTCCCTGATAACGAGTTGACATCGCCGGAAATTTGTGTTTTCCCATTATAACGAGTAGAAATTTGTGTTTTTTCTTTGGTAACGAGTTCGAATTCATGTTTTCTTCTTATTAACGAGTTCAAATTTGTGTTTTTCTCTGGTAACGAGTTGTCCTTGTAGAAAAAATGTTTTTTTCCCTGATAACGAGTTGACATCGCCGGAAATTTGTGTTTTCCCATTATAACGAGTAGAAATTTGTGTTTTTTCTTTGGTAACGAGTTCGAATTCATGTTTTCTTCTTATTAACGAGTTCAAATTTGTGATTTTCTCTCGGTAACGTGTTGTCCTTGTAGAAAAAATGTTTTTTTCCCGATAACGAGTTGACATCGCCGGAAATTTGTGTTTTCCCATTATAACGAGTAGAAATTTGTGTTTTTTCTTTGGTAACGAGTTCGAATTCATGTTTTCTTCTTATTAACGAGTTCAAATTTGTGTTTTTCTCTCGGTAACGAGTTGTCCTTGTAGAAAAAATGTTTTTTTCCCTGATAACGAGTTGACATCGCCGGAAATTTGTGTTTTCCCATTATAACGAGTAGAAATTTGTGTTTTTTCTTTGGTAACGAGTTCGAATTCATGTTTTCTTCTTATTAACGAGTTCAAATTTGTGTTTTTCTCTGGTAACGTGTTGTCCTTGTAGAAAAAATGTTTTTTTCCCGATAACGAGTTGACATCGCCGGAAATTTGTGTTTTCCCATTATAACGAGTAGAAATTTGTGTTTTTTCTTTGGTAACGAGTTCGAATTCATGTTTTCTTCTTATTAACGAGTTCAAATTTGTGTTTTTCTCTCGGTAACGAGTTGTCCTTGTAGAAAAAATGTTTTTTTCCCCGATAACGAGTTGACATCGCCGGAAATTTGTGTTTTCCCATTATAACGAGTAGAAATTTGTGTTTTTTCTTTGGTAACGAGTTCGAATTCATGTTTTCTTCTTATTAACGAGTTCAAATTTGTGATTTTCTCTCGGTAACGTGTTGTCCTTGTAGAAAAAATGTTTTTTTCCCGATAACGAGTTGACATCGCCGGAAATTTGTGTTTTCCCATTATAACGAGTAGAAATTTGTGTTTTTTCTTTGGTAACGAGTTCGAATTCATGTTTTCTTCTTATTAACGAGTTCAAATTTGTGTTTTTCTCTCGGTAACGAGTTGTCCTTGTAGAAAAAATGTTTTTTTCCCCGATAACGAGTTGACATCGCCGGAAATTTGTGTTTTCCCATTATAACGAGTAGAAATTTGTGTTTTTTCTTTGGTAACGAGTTCGAATTCATGTTTTCTTCTTATTAACGAGTTCAAATTTGTGTTTTTCTCTCGGTAACGATTTGTCCTTGTAGAAAAAATGTTTTTTTTCCCTGATAACGAGTTGACATCGCCGGAAATTTGTGTTTTCCCATTATAACGAGTAGAAATTTGTGTTTTTTCTTTGGTAACGAGTTCGAATTCATGTTTTCTTCTTATTAACGAGTTCAAATTTGTGTTTTTCTCTGGTAACGAGTTGTCCTTGTAGAAAAAATGTTTTTTTCCCTGATAACGAGTTGACATCGCCGGAAATTTGTGTTTTCCCATTATAACGAGTAGAAATTTGTGTTTTTTCTTTGGTAACGAGTTCGAATTCATGTTTTCTTCTTATTAACGAGTTCAAATTGTGTTTTTCTCGGTAACGTGTTGTCCTTGTAGAAAAAATGTTTTTTTCCCTGATAACGAGTTGACATCGCCGGAAATTTGTGTTTTCCCATTATAACGAGTAGAAATTTGTGTTTTTTCTTTGGTAACGAGTTCGAATTCATGTTTTCTTCTTATTAACGAGTTCAAATTTGTGATTTTCTCTCGGTAACGTGTTGTCCTTGTAAAAAAATGTTTTTTTCCCGATAACGAGTTGACATCGCCGGAAATTTGTGTTTTCCCATTATAACGAGTAGAAATTTGTGTTTTTTCTTTGGTAACGAGTTCGAATTCATGTTTTCTTCTTATTAACGAGTTCAAATTTGTGTTTTTCTCTCGTAACGAGTTGTCCTTGTAGAAAAAATGTTTTTTTCCCCGATAACGAGTTGACATCGCCGGAAATTTGTGTTTTCCCATTATAACGAGTAGAAATTTGTGTTTTTTCTTTGGTAACGAGTTCGAATTCATGTTTTCTTCTTATTAACGAGTTCAAATTTGTGATTTTCTCTCGGTAACGTGTTGTCCTTGTAGAAAAAATGTTTTTTTCCCGATAACGAGTTGACATCGCCGGAAATTTGTGTTTTCCCATTATAACGAGTAGAAATTTGTGTTTTTTCTTTGGTAACGAGTTCGAATTCATGTTTTCTTCTTATTAACGAGTTCAAATTTGTGTTTTTCTCTCGGTAACGAGTTGTCCTTGTAGAAAAAATGTTTTTTTCCCCGATAACGAGTTGACATCGCCGGAAATTTGTGTTTTCCCATTATAACGAGTAGAAATTTGTGTTTTTTCTTTGGTAACGAGTTCGAATTCATGTTTTCTTCTTATTAACGAGTTCAAATTTGTGTTTTTCTCTCGGTAACGAGTTGTCCTTGTAGAAAAAATGTTTTTTTCCCCGATAACGAGTTGACATCGCCGGAAATTTGTGTTTTCCCATTATAACGAGTAGAAATTTGTGTTTTTTCTTTGGTAACGAGTTCGAATTCATGTTTTCTTCTTATTAACGAGTTCAAATTTGTGTTTTTCTCTGGTAACGAGTTGTCCTTGTAGAAAAAATGTTTTTTTCCCTGATAACGAGTTGACATCGCCGGAAATTTGTGTTTTCCCATTATAACGAGTAGAAATTTGTGTTTTTTCTTTGGTAACGAGTTCGAATTCATGTTTTCTTCTTATTAACGAGTTCAAATTTGTGATTTTCTCTGGTAACGTGTTGTCCTTGTAGAAAAAATGTTTTTTTCCCGATAACGAGTTGACATCGCCGGAAATTTGTGTTTTCCAATTATAACGAGTAGAAATTTGTGTTTTTTCTTTGGTAACGAGTTCGAATTCATGTTTTCTTCTTATTAACGAGTTCAAATTTGTGATTTTCTCTCGGTAACGTGTTGTCCTTGTAGAAAAAATGTTTTTTTCTCCGATAACGAGTTGACATCGCCGGAAATTTGTGTTTTCCAATTATAACGAGTAGAAATTTGTGTTTTTTCTTTGGTAACGAGTTCGAATTCATGTTTTCTTCTTATTAACGAGTTCAAATTTGTGATTTTCTCTCGGTAACGTGTTGTCCTTGTAGAAAAAATGTTTTTTTCTCTGATAACGAGTTGACATCGCTGGAAATTTGTGTTTTCCCATTATAACGAGTAGAAATTTGTGTTTTTTCTTTGGTAACGAGTTCGAATTCATTTTTCTTCTTATTAACGAGTTCAAATTTGTGTTTTTCTCTGGTAACGAGTTGTCCTTGTAGAAAAAATGTTTTTTTCCCTGATAACGAGTTGACATCGCCGGAAATTTGTGTTTTCCCATTATAACGAGTAGAAATTTGTGTTTTTTCTTTGGTAACGAGTTCGAATTCATGTTTTCTTCTTATTAACGAGTTCAAATTTGTGATTTTCTCTGGTAACGTGTTGTCCTTGTAGAAAAAATGTTTTTTTTTCCCGATAACGAGTTGACATCGCCGGAAATTTGTGTTTTCCCATTATAACGAGTAGAAATTTGTGTTTTTTCTTTGGTAACGAGTTCGAATTCATGTTTTCTTCTTATTAACGAGTTCAAATTTGTGATTTTCTCTCGGTAACGTGTTGTCCTTGTAGAAAAAATGTTTTTTTCCCGATAACGAGTTGACATCGCCGGAAATTTGTGTTTTCCCATTATAACGAGTAGAAATTTGTGTTTTTTTTGGTTTGGTAACGAGTTCGAATTCATGTTTTCTTCTTATTAACGAGTTCAAATTTGTGTTTTTCTCTCGGTAACGTGTTGTCCTTGTAGAAAAAATGTTTTTTTCCCCGATAACGAGTTGACATCGCCGGAAATTTGTGTTTTCCCATTATAACGAGTAGAAATTTGTGTTTTTTCTTTGGTAACGAGTTCGAATTCATGTTTTCTTCTTATTAACGAGTTCAAATTTGTGTTTTTCTCGGTAACGAGTTGTCCTTGTAGAAAAAATGTTTTTTTCCCTGATAACGAGTTGACATCGCCGGAAATTTGTGTTTTCCCATTATAACGAGTAGAAATTTGTGTTTTTTCTTTGGTAACGAGTTCGAATTCATGTTTTCTTCTTATTAACGAGTTCAAATTTGTGATTTTCTCTGGTAACGTGTTGTCCTTGCAGAAAAAATGTTTTTTTCCCGATAACGAGTTGACATCGCCGGAAATTTGTGTTTTCCCATTATAACGAGTAGAAATTTGTGTTTTTTCTTTGGTAACGAGTTCGAATTCATGTTTTCTTCTTATTAACGAGTTCAAATTTGTGTTTTTCTCTCGGTAACGTGTTGTCCTTGTAGAAAAAATGTTTTTTTTCCCGATAACGAGTTGACATCGCCGGAAATTTGTGTTTTCCCATTATAACGAGTAGAAATTTGTGTTTTTTCTTTGGTAACGAGTTCGAATTCATGTTTTCTTCTTATTAACGAGTTCAAATTTGTGATTTTCTCTGGTAACGTGTTGTCCTTGTAGAAAAAATGTTTTTTTCTCTGATAACGAGTTGACATCGCCGGAAATTTGTGTTTTCCCATTATAACGAGTAGAAATTTGTGTTTTTTCTTTGGTAACGAGTTCGAATTCATGTTTTCTTCTTATTAACGAGTTCAAATTTGTGTTTTTCTCTGGTAACGTGTTGTCCTTGTAGAAAAAATGTTTTTTTCCCTGATAACGAGTTGACATCGCCGGAAATTTGTGTTTTCCCATTATAACGAGTAGAAATTTGTGTTTTTTCTTTGGTAACGAGTTCGAATTCATGTTTTCTTCTTATTAACGAGTTCAAATTTGTGTTTTTCTCTCGGTAACGAGTTGTCCTTGTAGAAAAAATGTTTTTTTCCCGATAACGAGTTGACATCGCCGGAAATTTGTGTTTTCCCATTATAACGAGTAGAAATTTGTGTTTTTTCTTTGGTAACGAGTTCGAATTCATGTTTTCTTCTTATTAACGAGTTCAAATTTGTGTTTTTCTCTCGGTAACGTGTTGTCCTTGTAGAAAAAATGTTTTTTTCCCCGATAACGAGTTGACATCGCCGGAAATTTGTGTTTTCCCATTATAACGAGTAGAAATTTGTGTTTTTTCTTTGGTAACGAGTTCGAATTCATGTTTTCTTCTTATTAACGAGTTCAAATTTGTGTTTTTCTCTCGGTAACGTGTTGTCCTTGTAGAAAAAATGTTTTTTTCCCGATAACGAGTTGACATCGCCGGAAATTTGTGTTTTCCCATTATAACGAGTAGAAATTTGTGTTTTTTCTTTGGTAACGAGTTCGAATTCATGTTTTCTTCTTATTAACGAGTTCAAATTTGTGTTTTTCTCTGGTAACGAGTTGTCCTTGTAGAAAAAATGTTTTTTTCCCTGATAACGAGTTGACATCGCCGGAAATTTGTGTTTTCCCATTATAACGAGTAGAAATTTTTGTTTTTTCATTGGTAACGAGTTCGAATTCATGTTTTCTTCTTATTAACGAGTTCAAATTTGTGATTTTCTCTGGTAACGTGTTGTCCTTGTAGAAAAAATGTTTTTTTCTCCGATAACGAGTTGACATCGCCGGAAATTTGTGCTTTCCAATTATAACGAGTAGAAATTTGTGTTTTTTCTTTGGTAACGAGTTCGAATTCATGTTTTCTTCTTATTAACGAGTTCAAATTTGTGATTTTCTCTGGTAACGTGTTGTCCTTGTAGAAAAAATGTTTTTTTCTCCGATAACGAGTTGACATCGCCGGAAATTTGTGCTTTCCCATTATAACGAGTAGAAATTTGTGTTTTTTCTTTGGTAACGAGTTCGAATTCATGTTTTCTTCTTATTAACGAGTTCAAATTTGTGATTTTCTCTGGTAACGTGTTGTCCTTGGAGAAAAAATGTTTTTTTCTCTGATAACGAGTTGACATCGCCGGAAATTTGTGTTTTCCCATTATAACGAGTAGAAATTTGTGTTTTTTCTTTGGTAACGAGTTCGAATTCATGTTTTCTTCTTATTAACGAGTTCAAATTTGTCTTTTTCCCTAGTAACGTGTTGTCCTTGTAGAAAAAATGTTTTTTTCCCCGATAACGAGTTGACATCGCCGGAAATTTGTGTTTTCCCATTATAACGAGTAGAAATTTTTGTTTTTTCTTTGGTAACGAGTTCGAATTCATGTTTTCTTCTTATTAACGAGTTCAAATTTGTGTTTTTCTCTGGTAACGAGTTGTCCTTGTAGAAAAAATGTTTTTTCCCTGATAACGAGTTGACATCGCCGGAAATTTGTGTTTTCCCATTATAACGAGTAGAAATTTGTGTTTTTTCTTTGGTAACGAGTTCGAATTCATGTTTTCTTCTTATTAACGAGTTCAAATTTGTGATTTTCTCTGGTAACGTGTTGTCCTTGGAGAAAAAATGTTTTTTTCCCGATAACGAGTTGACATCGCCGGAAATTTGTGTTTTCCCATTATAACGAGTAGAAATTTGTGTTTTTTCTTTGGTAACGAGTTCGAATTCATGTTTTCTTCTTATTAACGAGTTCAAATTTGTGTTTTTCTCTGTAACGTGTTGTCCTTGTAGAAAAAATGTTTTTTTCCCGATAACGAGTTGACATCGCCGGAAATTTGTGTTTTCCCATTATAACGAGTAGAAATTTGTGTTTTTTCTTTGGTAACGAGTTCGAATTCATGTTTTCTTCTTATTAACGAGTTCAAATTTGTGTTTTTCTCTCGGTAACGAGTTGTCTGTAGAAAAAATGTTTTTTTCCCGATAACGAGTTGACATCGCCGGAAATTTGTGTTTTCCCATTATAACGAGTAGAAATTTGTGTTTTTTCTTTGGTAACGAGTTCGAATTCATGTTTTCTTCTTATTAACGAGTTCAAATTTGTGATTTTCTCTCGGTAACGTGTTGTCCTTGTAGAAAAAATGTTTTTTTCCCGATAACGAGTTGACATCGCCGGAAATTTGTGTTTTCCCATTATAACGAGTAGAAATTTGTGTTTTTTCTTTGGTAACGAGTTCGAATTCATGTTTTCTTCTTATTAACGAGTTCAAATTTGTGATTTTCTCTCGGTAACGTGTTGTCCTTGTAGAAAAAATGTTTTTTTCCCCGATAACGAGTTGACATCGCCGGAAATTTGTGTTTTCCCATTATAACGAGTAGAAATTTGTGTTTTTTCTTTGGTAACGAGTTCGAATTCATGTTTTCTTCTTATTAACGAGTTCAAATTTGTGTTTTTCTCTCGGTAACGAGTTGTCCTTGTAGAAAAAATGTTTTTTTCCCGATAACGAGTTGACATCGCCGGAAATTTGTGTTTTCCCATTATAACGAGTAGAAATTTGTGTTTTTTCTTTGGTAACGAGTTCGAATTCATGTTTTCTTCTTATTAACGAGTTCAAATTTGTGATTTTCTCTCGGTAACGTGTTGTCCTTGTAGAAAAAATGTTTTTTTCCCGATAACGAGTTGACATCGCCGGAAATTTGTGTTTTCCCATTATAACGAGTAGAAATTTGTGTTTTTTCTTTGGTAACGAGTTCGAATTCATGTTTTCTTCTTATTAACGAGTTCAAATTTGTGATTTTCTCTCGGTAACGTGTTGTCCTTGTAGAAAAAATGTTTTTTTCCCTGATAACGAGTTGACATCGCCGGAAATTTGTGTTTTCCCATTATAACGAGTAGAAATTTGTGTTTTTTCTTTGGTAACGAGTTCGAATTCATGTTTTCTTCTTATTAACGAGTTCAAATTTGTGTTTTTCTCTGGTAACGTGTTGTCCTTGTAGAAAAAATGTTTTTTTCCCGATAACGAGTTGACATCGCCGGAAATTTGTGTTTTCCCATTATAACGAGTAGAAATTTGTGTTTTTTCTTTGGTAACGAGTTCGAATTCATGTTTTCTTCTTATTAACGAGTTCAAATTTGTGTTTTTCTCTCGGTAACGAGTTGTCCTTGTAGAAAAAATGTTTTTTTCCCGATAACGAGTTGACATCGCCGGAAATTTGTGTTTTCCCATTATAACGAGTAGAAATTTGTGTTTTTTCTTTGGTAACGAGTTCGAATTCATGTTTTCTTCTTATTAACGAGTTCAAATTTGTGTTTTTCTCTGGTAACGAGTTGTCCTTGTAGAAAAAATGTTTTTTTTTCCCTGATAACGAGTTGACATCGCCGGAAATTTGTGTTTTCCCATTATAACGAGTAGAAATTTGTGTTTTTTCTTTGGTAACGAGTTCGAATTCATGTTTTCTTTTTATTAACGAGTTCAAATTTGTGATTTTCTCTCGGTAACGAGTTGCCTTTTTAAAAAAAATGTTTTTTTCCCTGATAACGAGTTGACATCGCCGGAAATTTGTGTTTTCCCATTATAACGAGTAGAAATTTGTGTTTTTTCTTTGGTAACGAGTTCGAATTCATGTTTTCTTCTTATTAACGAGTTCAAATTTGTGATTTTCTCTCGGTAACGTGTTGTCCTTGTAGAAAAAATGTTTTTTTCCCTGATAACGAGTTGACATCGCCGGAAATTTGTGTTTTCCCATTATAACGAGTAGAAATTTGTGTTTTTTCTTTGGTAACGAGTTCGAATTCATGTTTTCTTCTTATTAACGAGTTCAAATTTGTGATTTTCTCTGGTAACGTGTTGTCCTTGTAGAAAAAATGTTTTTTTCTCTGATAACGAGTTGACATCGCCGGAAATTTGTGTTTTCCCATTATAACGAGTAGAAATTTGTGTTTTTTCTTTGGTAACGAGTTCGAATTCATGTTTTCTTCTTATTAACGAGTTCAAATTTGTGTTTTTCTCTGTTAACGTGTTGTCCTTGTAGAAAAAATGTTTTTTTCCCTGATAACGAGTTGACATCGCCGGAAATTTGTGTTTTCCCATTATAACGAGTAGAAATTTGTGTTTTTTCTTTGGTAACGAGTTCGAATTCATGTTTTCTTCTTATTAACGAGTTCAAATTTGTGTTTTTCTCTCGTAACGAGTTGTCCTTGTAGAAAAAATGTTTTTTTCCCGATAACGAGTTGACATCGCCGGAAATTTGTGTTTTCCCATTATAACGAGTAGAAATTTGTGTTTTTTCTTTGGTAACGAGTTCGAATTCATGTTTTCTTCTTATTAACGAGTTCAAATTTGTGTTTTTCTCTGGTAACGAGTTGTCCTTGTAGAAAAAATGTTTTTTTCCCTGATAACGAGTTGACATCGCCGGAAATTTGTGTTTTCCCATTATAACGAGTAGAAATTTGTGTTTTTTCTTTGGTAACGAGTTCGAATTCATGTTTTCTTCTTATTAACGAGTTCAAATTTGTGTTTTTCTCTCGGTAACGAGTTGTCCTTGTAGAAAAAATGTTTTTTTCCCGATAACGAGTTGACATCGCCGGAAATTTGTGTTTTCCCATTATAACGAGTAGAAATTTGTGTTTTTTCTTTGGTAACGAGTTCGAATTCATGTTTTCTTCTTATTAACGAGTTCAAATTTGTGATTTTCTCTCGGTAACGTGTTGTCCTTGTAGAAAAAATGTTTTTTTTTCCCGATAACGAGTTGACATCGCCGGAAATTTGTGTTTTCCCATTATAACGAGTAGAAATTTGTGTTTTTTCTTTGGTAACGAGTTCGAATTCATGTTTTCTTCTTATTAACGAGTTCAAATTTGTGTTTTTCTCTCGGTAACGAGTTGTCCTTGTAGAAAAAATGTTTTTTTCCCGATAACGAGTTGACATCGCCGGAAATTTGTGTTTTCCCATTATAACGAGTAGAAATTTGTGTTTTTTCTTTGGTAACGAGTTCGAATTCATGTTTTCTTCTTATTAACGAGTTCAAATTTGTGATTTTCTCTGGGTAACGTGTTGTCCTTGTAGAAAAAATGTTTTTTTCCCTGATAACGAGTTGACATCGCCGGAAATTTGTGTTTTCCCATTATAACGAGTAGAAATTTGTGTTTTTTCTTTGGTAACGAGTTCGAATTCATGTTTTCTTCTTATTAACGAGTTCAAATTTGTGTTTTTCTCTGGTAACGAGTTGTCCTTGTAGAAAAAATGTTTTTTTCCCTGATAACGAGTTGACATCGCCGGAAATTTGTGTTTTCCCATTATAACGAGTAGAAATTTGTGTTTTTTCTTTGGTAACGAGTTCGAATTCATGTTTTCTTCTTATTAACGAGTTCAAATTTGTGTTTTTCTCTGGTAACGAGTTGTCCTTGTAGAAAAAATGTTTTTTTCCCGATAACGAGTTGACATCGCCGGAAATTTGTGTTTTCCCATTATAACGAGTAGAAATTTGTGTTTTTTCTTTGGTAACGAGTTCGAATTCATGTTTTCTTCTTATTAACGAGTTCAAATTTGTGTTTTTCTCGGTAACGAGTTGTCCTTGTAGAAAAAATGTTTTTTTCCCCGATAACGAGTTGACATCGCCGGAAATTTGTGTTTTCCCATTATAACGAGTAGAAATTTGTGTTTTTTCTTTGGTAACGAGTTCGAATTCATGTTTTCTTCTTATTAACGAGTTCAAATTTGTGTTTTTCTCTCGGTAACGAGTTGTCCTTGTAGAAAAAATGTTTTTTTTTCCCGATAACGAGTTGACATCGCCGGAAATTTGTGTTTTCCCATTATAACGAGTAGAAATTTGTGTTTTTTCTTTGGTAACGAGTTCGAATTCATGTTTTCTTCTTATTAACGAGTTCAAATTTGTGATTTTCTCTCGGTAACGTGTTGTCCTTGTAGAAAAAAAATTTTTTTCCCGATAACGAGTTGACATCGCCGGAAATTTGTGTTTTCCCATTATAACGAGTAGAAATTTGTGTTTTTTCTTTGGTAACGAGTTCGAATTCATGTTTTCTTCTTATTAACGAGTTCAAATTTGTGATTTTCTCTCGGTAACGTGTTGTCCTTGTAGAAAAAATGTTTTTTTCCCGATAACGAGTTGACATCGCCGGAAATTTGTGTTTTCCCATTATAACGAGTAGAAATTTGTGTTTTTTCTTTGGTAACGAGTTCGAATTCATGTTTTCTTCTTATTAACGAGTTCAAATTTGTGTTTTTCTCTCGGTAACGTGTTGTCCTTGTAGAAAAAATGTTTTTTTCCCTGATAACGAGTTGACATCGCCGGAAATTTGTGTTTTCCCATTATAACGAGTAGAAATTTGTGTTTTTTCTTTGGTAACGAGTTCGAATTCATGTTTTCTTCTTATTAACGAGTTCAAATTTGTGATTTTCTCTGGTAACGTGTTGTCCTTGCAGAAAAAATGTTTTTTTCCCGATAACGAGTTGACATCGCCGGAAATTTGTGTTTTCCCATTATAACGAGTAGAAATTTGTGTTTTTTCTTTGGTAACGAGTTCGAATTCATGTTTTCTTCTTATTAACGAGTTCAAATTTGTGTTTTTCTCTGGTAACGTGTTGTCCTTGTAGAAAAAATGTTTTTTTCCCGATAACGAGTTGACATCGCCGGAAATTTGTGTTTTCCCATTATAACGAGTAGAAATTTGTGTTTTTTCTTTGGTAACGAGTTCGAATTCATGTTTTCTTCTTATTAACGAGTTCAAATTTGTGTTTTTCTCTGGTAACGAGTTGTCCTTGTAGAAAAAATGTTTTTTTCCCTGATAACGAGTTGACATCGCCGGAAATTTGTGTTTTCCCATTATAACGAGTAGAAATTTGTGTTTTTTCTTTGGTAACGAGTTCGAATTCATGTTTTCTTCTTATTAACGAGTTCAAATTTGTGTTTTTCTCTGGTAACGAGTTGTCCTTGTAGAAAAAAAATGTTTTTTTCCCTGATAACGAGTTGACATCGCCGGAAATTTGTGTTTTCCCATTATAACGAGTAGAAATTTGTGTTTTTTCTTTGGTAACGAGTTCGAATTCATGTTTTCTTCTTATTAACGAGTTCAAATTTGTGATTTTCTCTGGTAACGTGTTGTCCTTGTAGAAAAAATGTTTTTTTCCCTGATAACGAGTTGACATCGCCGGAAATTTGTGTTTTCCCATTATAACGAGTAGAAATTTGTGTTTTTTCTTTGGTAACGAGTTCGAATTCATGTTTTCTTCTTATTAACGAGTTCAAATTTGTGTTTTTCTCTCGGTAACGAGTTGTCCTTGTAGAAAAAATGTTTTTTTCCCGATAACGAGTTGACATCGCCGGAAATTTGTGTTTTCCCATTATAACGAGTAGAAATTTGTGTTTTTTCTTTGGTAACGAGTTCGAATTCATGTTTTCTTCTTATTAACGAGTTCAAATTTGTGATTTTCTCTGGTAACGTGTTGTCCTTGTAGAAAAAATGTTTTTTTCCCGATAACGAGTTGACATCGCCGGAAATTTGTGTTTTCCCATTATAACGAGTAGAAATTTGTGTTTTTTCTTTGGTAACGAGTTCGAATTCATGTTTTCTTCTTATTAACGAGTTCAAATTTGTGATTTTCTCTCGGTAACGTGTTGTCCTTGTAGAAAAAATGTTTTTTCCCGATAACGAGTTGACATCGCCGGAAATTTGTGTTTTCCCATTATAACGAGTAGAAATTTGTGTTTTTTCTTTGGTAACGAGTTCGAATTCATGTTTTCTTCTTATTAACGAGTTCAAATTTGTGATTTTCTCTCGGTAACGTGTTGTCCTTGTAGAAAAAATGTTTTTTTCCCGATAACGAGTTGACATCGCCGGAAATTTGTGTTTTCCCATTATAACGAGTAGAAATTTGTGTTTTTTCTTTGGTAACGAGTTCGAATTCATGTTTTCTTCTTATTAACGAGTTCAAATTTGTGTTTTTCTCTCGGTAACGAGTTGTCCTTGTAGAAAAAATGTTTTTTTCCCGATAACGAGTTGACATCGCCGGAAATTTGTGTTTTCCCATTATAACGAGTAGAAATTTGTGTTTTTTCTTTGGTAACGAGTTCGAATTCATGTTTTCTTCTTATTAACGAGTTCAAATTTGTGTTTTTCTCTGGTAACGAGTTGTCCTTGTAGAAAAAATGTTTTTTTCCCGATAACGAGTTGACATCGCCGGAAATTTGTGTTTTCCCATTATAACGAGTAGAAATTTGTGTTTTTTCTTTGGTAACGAGTTCGAATTCATGTTTTCTTCTTATTAACGAGTTCAAATTTGTGTTTTTCTCTCGGTAACGAGTTGTCCTTGTAGAAAAAATGTTTTTTTCCCGATAACGAGTTGACATCGCCGGAAATTTGTGTTTTCCCATTATAACGAGTAGAAATTTGTGTTTTTTCTTTGGTAACGAGTTCGAATTCATGTTTTCTTCTTATTAACGAGTTCAAATTTGTGTTTTTCTCTGGTAACGAGTTGTCCTTGTAGAAAAAATGTTTTTTTCCCGATAACGAGTTGACATCGCCGGAAATTTGTGTTTTCCCATTATAACGAGTAGAAATTTGTGTTTTTTCTTTGGTAACGAGTTCGAATTCATGTTTTCTTCTTATTAACGAGTTCAAATTTGTGATTTTCTCTCGGTAACGTGTTGTCCTTGTAGAAAAAATGTTTTTTTCTCTGATAACGAGTTGACATCGCCGGAAATTTGTGTTTTCCAATTATAACGAGTAGAAATTTGTGTTTTTTCTTTGGTAACGAGTTCGAATTCATGTTTTCTTCTTATTAACGAGTTCAAATTTGTGATTTTCTCTCGGTAACGTGTTGTCCTTGTAGAAAAAATGTTTTTTTCTCTGATAACGTGTTGACATCGCCGGAAATTTGTGCTTTCCCATTATAACGAGTAGAAATTTGTGTTTTTTTTTGGTTAACGAGTTCGAATTCATGTTTTCTTCTTATTAACGAGTTCAAATTTGTGATTTTCTCTCGGTAACGTGTTGTCCTTGGAGAAAAAATGTTTTTTTCTCTGATAACGAGTTGACATCGCCGGAAATTTGTGTTTTCCCATTATAACGAGTAGAAATTTGTGTTTTTTCTTTGGTAACGAGTTCGAATTCATGTTTTCTTCTTATTAACGAGTTCAAATTTGTGTTTTTCTCTAGTAACGTGTTGTCCTTGCAGAAAAAATGTTTTTTTCCCCGATAACGAGTTGACATCGCCGGAAATTTGTGTTTTCCCATTATAACGAGTAGAAATTTTTGTGTTTTTCTTTGGTAACGAGTTCGAATTCATGTTTTCTTCTTATTAACGAGTTCAAATTTGTGTTTTTCTCTGGTAACGAGTTGTCCTTGTAGAAAAAATGTTTTTTCCCTGATAACGAGTTGACATCGCCGGAAATTTGTGTTTTCCCATTATAACGAGTAGAAATTTTTGTTTTTTCTTTGGTAACGAGTTCGAATTCATGTTTTCTTCTTATTAACGAGTTCAAATTTGTGATTTTCTCTCGGTAACGTGTTGTCCTTGTAGAAAAAATGTTTTTTTCCCTGATAACGAGTTGACATCGCCGGAAATTTGTGTTTTCCCATTATAACGAGTAGAAATTTGTGTTTTTTCTTTGGTAACGAGTTCGAATTCATGTTTTCTTCTTATTAACGAGTTCAAATTTGTGTTTTTCTCTCGGTAACGAGTTGTCCTTGTAGAAAAAATGTTTTTTTCCCCGATAACGAGTTGACATCGCCGGAAATTTGTGTTTTCCCATTATAACGAGTAGAAATTTGTGTTTTTTCTTTGGTAACGAGTTCGAATTCATGTTTTCTTCTTATTAACGAGTTCAAATTTGTGTTTTTCTCTCGGTAACGAGTTGTCCTTGTAGAGAAAATGTTTTTTTCCCTGATAACGAGTTGACATCGCCGGAAATTTGTGTTTTCCCAATATAACGAGTAGAAATTTGTGTTTTTTTTTTGTAACGAGTTCGAATTCATGTTTTCTTCTTATTAACGAGTTCAAATTTGTGATTTTCTCTTGGTAACGTGTTGTCCTTGCAGAAAAAATGTTTTTTTCCCTGATAACGAGTTGACATCGCCGGAAATTTGTGTTTTCCCATTATAACGAGTAGAAATTTGTGTTTTTTCTTTGGTAACGAGTTCGAATTCATGTTTTCTTCTTATTAACGAGTTCAAATTTGTGTTTTTCTCTCGGTAACGAGTTGTCCTTGTAGAAAAAATGTTTTTTTCCCGATAACGAGTTGACATCGCCGGAAATTTGTGTTTTCCCATTATAACGAGTAGAAATTTGTGTTTTTTCTTTGGTAACGAGTTCGAATTCATGTTTTCTTCTTATTAACGAGTTCAAATTTGTGTTTTTCTCTCGGTAACGAGTTGTCCTTGTAGAAAAAAGTTTTTTTCCCTGATAACGAGTTGACATCGCCGAAATTTGTGTTTTCCCATTATAACGAGTAGAAATTTGTGTTTTTTCTTTGGTAACGAGTTCGAATTCATGTTTTCTTCTTATTAACGAGTTCAAATTTGTGATTTTCTCTCGGTAACGTGTTGTCCTTGTAGAAAAAATGTTTTTTTCCCGATAACGAGTTGACATCGCCGGAAATTTGTGTTTTCCCATTATAACGAGTAGAAATTTGTGTTTTTTCTTTGGTAACGAGTTCGAATTCATGTTTTCTTCTTATTAACGAGTTCAAATTTGTGATTTTCTCTGGGTAACGTGTTGTCCTTGTAGAAAAAATGTTTTTTTCCCTGATAACGAGTTGACATCGCCGGAAATTTGTGTTTTCCCATTATAACGAGTAGAAATTTGTGTTTTTTCTTTGGTAACGAGTTCGAATTCATGTTTTCTTCTTATTAACGAGTTCAAATTTGTGTTTTTCTCTGGTAACGAGTTGTCCTTGTAGAAAAAATGTTTTTTTTCCCTGATAACGAGTTGACATCGCCGGAAATTTGTGTTTTCCCATTATAACGAGTAGAAATTTGTGTTTTTTCTTTGGTAACGAGTTCGAATTCATGTTTTCTTCTTATTAACGAGTTCAAATTTGTGTTTTTCTCTGGTAACGTGTTGTCCTTGTAGAAAAAATGTTTTTTTCCCGATAACGAGTTGACATCGCCGGAAATTTGTGTTTTCCCATTATAACGAGTAGAAATTTGTGTTTTTTCTTTGGTAACGAGTTCGAATTCATGTTTTCTTCTTATTAACGAGTTCAAATTTGTGTTTTTCCCTAGTAACGTGTTGTCCTTGCAGAAAAAATGTTTTTTTCCCTGATAACGAGTTGACATCGCCGGAAATTTGTGTTTTCCCATTATAACGAGTAGAAATTTGTGTTTTTTCTTTGGTAACGAGTTCGAATTCATGTTTTCTTCTTATTAACGAGTTCAAATTTGTGATTTTCTCTGGTAACGTGTTGTCCTTGTAGAAAAAATGTTTTTTCCCTGATAACGAGTTGACATCGCCGGAAATTTGTGTTTTCCCATTATAACGAGTAGAAATTTGTGTTTTTTTTCTTTGGTAACGAGTTCGAATTCATGTTTTCTTCTTATTAACGAGTTCAAATTTGTGTTTTTCTCTGGTAACGTGTTGTCCTTGGAGAAAAAATGTTTTTTTCCCCTGATAACGAGTTGACATTGCCAGAAATTTGTGTTTTCCCATTATAACGAGTAGAAATTTGTGTTTTTTCTTTGGTAACGAGTTCGAATTCATGTTTTCTTCTTATTAACGAGTTCAAATTTGTGATTTTCTCTCGGTAACGTGTTGTCCTTGTAGAAAAAATGTTTTTTTCCCGATAACGAGTTGACATCGCCGGAAATTTGTGTTTTCCCATTATAACGAGTAGAAATTTGTGTTTTTTCTTTGGTAACGAGTTCGAATTCATGTTTTCTTCTTATTAACGAGTTCAAATTTGTGTTTTTCTCTGGTAACGTGTTGTCCTTGTAGAAAAAATGTTTTTTTCCCGATAACGAGTTGACATCGCCGGAAATTTGTGTTTTCCCATTATAACGAGTAGAAATTTGTGTTTTTTCTTTGGTAACGAGTTCGAATTCATGTTTTCTTCTTATTAACGAGTTCAAATTTGTGTTTTTCTCTGGTAACGTGTTGTCCTTGTAGAAAAAATGTTTTTTTCCCGATAACGAGTTGACATCGCCGGAAATTTGTGTTTTCCCATTATAACGAGTAGAAATTTGTGTTTTTTCTTTGGTAACGAGTTCGAATTCATGTTTTCTTCTTATTAACGAGTTCAAATTTGTGTTTTTCTCTCGGTAACGAGTTGTCCTTGTAGAAAAAATGTTTTTTTCCCTGATAACGAGTTGACATCGCCGGAAATTTGTGTTTTCCCATTATAACGAGTAGAAATTTGTGTTTTTTCTTTGGTAACGAGTTCGAATTCATGTTTTCTTCTTATTAACGAGTTCAAATTTGTGTTTTTCTCTGGTAACGAGTTGTCCTTGTAGAAAAAATGTTTTTTCCCTGATAACGAGTTGACATCGCCGGAAATTTGTGTTTTCCCATTATAACGAGTAGAAATTTGTGTTTTTTCTTTGGTAACGAGTTCGAATTCATGTTTTCTTCTTATTAACGAGTTCAAATTTGTGTTTTTCTCTGGTAACGTGTTGTCCTTGTAGAAAAAATGTTTTTTTCCCTGATAACGAGTTGACATCGCCGGAAATTTGTGTTTTCCCATTATAACGAGTAGAAATTTGTGTTTTCTCTTTGGTAACGAGTTCGAATTCATGTTTTCTTCTTATTAACGAGTTCAAATTTGTGTTTTTCTCTCGGTAACGATTTGTCCTTGTAGAAAAAATGTTTTTTTTTCCTGATAACGAGTTGACATCGCCGGAAATTTGTGTTTTCCCATTATAACGAGTAGAAATTTGTGTTTTTTCTTTGGTAACGAGTTCGAATTCATGTTTTCTTCTTATTAACGAGTTCAAATTTGTGTTTTTCTCTGGTAACGAGTTGTCCTTGTAGAAAAAATGTTTTTTTCCCTGATAACGAGTTGACATCGCCGGAAATTTGTGTTTTCCCATTATAACGAGTAGAAATTTGTGTTTTTTTTTTGGTAACGAGTTCGAATTCATGTTTTCTTCTTATTAACGAGTTCAAATTTGTGATTTTCTCTGGTAACGTGTTGTCCTTGTAGAAAAAATGTTTTTTTCTCCGATAACGAGTTGACATCGCCGGAAATTTGTGTTTTCCAATTATAACGAGTAGAAATTTGTGTTTTTTCTTTGGTAACGAGTTCGAATTCATGTTTTCTTCTTATTAACGAGTTCAAATTTGTGATTTTCTCTGGTAACGTGTTGTCCTTGTAGAAAAAATGTTTTTTTCTCTGATAACGAGTTGACATCGCCGGAAATTTGTGTTTCCCATTATAACGAGTAGAAATTTGTGTTTTTTCTTTGGTAACGAGTTCGAATTCATGTTTTCTTCTTATTAACGAGTTCAAATTTGTGATTTTCTCTGGTAACGTGTTGTCCTTGGAGAAAAAATGTTTTTTTCTCTGATAACGAGTTGACATCGCCGGAAATTTGTGTTTTCCCATTATAACGAGTAGAAATTTGTGTTTTTTCTTTGGTAACGAGTTCGAATTCATGTTTTCTTCTTATTAACGAGTTCAAATTTGTGTTTTTCTCTCGTAACGTGTTGTCCTTGTAGAAAAAATGTTTTTTTCCCTGATAACGAGTTGACATCGCCGGAAATTTGTGTTTTCCCATTATAACGAGTAGAAATTTTGTTTTTTCTTTGGTAACGAGTTCGAATTCATGTTTTCTTCTTATTAACGAGTTCAAATTTGTGTTTTTCTCTGGTAACGAGTTGTCCTTGTAGAAAAAATGTTTTTTTCCCGATAACGAGTTGACATCGCCGGAAATTTGTGTTTTCCCATTATAACGAGTAGAAATTTGTGTTTTTTCTTTGGTAACGAGTTCGAATTCATGTTTTCTTCTTATTAACGAGTTCAAATTTGTGTTTTTCTCTGGTAACGAGTTGTCCTTGTAGAAAAAATGTTTTTTTCCCTGATAACGAGTTGACATCGCCGGAAATTTGTGTTTTCCCATTATAACGAGTAGAAATTTGTGTTTTTTCTTTGGTAACGAGTTCGAATTCATGTTTTCTTCTTATTAACGAGTTCAAATTTGTGTTTTTCTCTGGTAACGAGTTGTCCTTGTAGAAAAAATGTTTTTTTCCCGATAACGAGTTGACATCGCCGGAAATTTGTGTTTTCCCATTATAACGAGTAGAAATTTGTGTTTTTTCTTTGGTAACGAGTTCGAATTCATGTTTTCTTCTTATTAACGAGTTCAAATTTGTGATTTTCTCTGTTAACGTGTTGTCCTTGCACAAAAAATGTATTTTTCCCGGATAACGAGTTGACATCGCCGGAAATTTGGGTTTTCCCATTATAACGAGTAGAAATTTGTGTTTTTTCTTTGGTAACGAGTTCGAATTCATGTTTTCTTCTTATTAACGAGTTCAAATTTGTGTTTTTCTCTCGGTAACGTGTTGTCCTTGTAGAAAAAATGTTTTTTTCCCGATAACGAGTTGACATCGCCGGAAATTTGTGTTTTCCCATTATAACGAGTAGAAATTTGTGTTTTTTCTTTGGTAACGAGTTCGAATTCATGTTTTCTTCTTATTAACGAGTTCAAATTTGTGTTTTTCTCTGGTAACGTGTTGTCCTTGTAGAAAAAATGTTTTTTTCCCGATAACGAGTTGACATCGCCGGAAATTTGTGTTTTCCCATTATAACGAGTAGAAATTTGTGTTTTTTCTTTGGTAACGAGTTCGAATTCATGTTTTCTTCTTATTAACGAGTTCAAATTTGTGTTTTTCTCTGGTAACGTGTTGTCCTTGTAGAAAAAATGTTTTTTTCCCTGATAACGAGTTGACATCGCCGGAAATTTGTGTTTTCCCATTATAACGAGTAGAAATTTGTGTTTTTTCTTTGGTAACGAGTTCGAATTCATGTTTTCTTCTTATTAACGAGTTCAAATTTGTGTTTTTCTCTGGTAACGAGTTGTCCTTGTAGAAAAAATGTTTTTTTCCCTGATAACGAGTTGACATCGCCGGAAATTTGTGTTTTCCCATTATAACGAGTAGAAATTTGTGTTTTTTCTTTGGTAACGAGTTCGAATTCATGTTTTCTTCTTATTAACGAGTTCAAATTTGTGTTTTTCTCTGGTAACGTGTTGTCCTTGTAGAAAAAATGTTTTTTTCCCGATAACGAGTTGACATCGCCGGAAATTTGTGTTTTCCCATTATAACGAGTAGAAATTTGTGTTTTTTCTTTGGTAACGAGTTCGAATTCATGTTTTCTTCTTATTAACGAGTTCAAATTTGTGTTTTCTCTCGTAACGAGTTGTCCTTGTAGAAAAAATGTTTTTTTCCCGATAACGAGTTGACATCGCCGGAAATTTGTGTTTTCCCATTATAACGAGTAGAAATTTGTGTTTTTTCTTTGGTAACGAGTTCGAATTCATGTTTTCTTCTTATTAACGAGTTCAAATTTGTGTTTTTCTCTGGTAACGAGTTGTCCTTGTAGAAAAAATGTTTTTTTCCCGATAACGAGTTGACATCGCCGGAAATTTGTGTTTTCCCATTATAACGAGTAGAAATTTGTGTTTTTTCTTTGGTAACGAGTTCGAATTCATGTTTTCTTCTTATTAACGAGTTCAAATTTGTGATTTTCTCTGGTAACGTGTTGTCCTTGTAGAAAAAATGTTTTTTTCTCTGATAACGAGTTGACATCGCCGGAAATTTGTGTTTTCCCATTATAACGAGTAGAAATTTGTGTTTTTTCTTTGGTAACGAGTTCGAATTCATGTTTTCTTCTTATTAACGAGTTCAAATTTGTGATTTTCTCTGGTAACGTGTTGTCCTTGTAGAAAAAATGTTTTTTTCCCTGATAACGAGTTGACATCGCCGGAAATTTGTGTTTTCCCATTATAACGAGTAGAAATTTGTGTTTTTTCTTTGGTAACGAGTTCGAATTCATGTTTTCTTCTTATTAACGAGTTCAAATTTGTGTTTTTCTCTGGTAACGAGTTGTCCTTGTAGAAAAAATGTTTTTTTCCCGATAACGAGTTGACATCGCCGGAAATTTGTGTTTTCCCATTATAACGAGTAGAAATTTGTGTTTTTTCTTTGGTAACGAGTTCGAATTCATGTTTTCTTCTTATTAACGAGTTCAAATTTGTGTTTTTCTCTCGGTAACGAGTTGTCCTTGTAGAAAAAATGTTTTTTTCCCGATAACGAGTTGACATCGCCGGAAATTTGTGTTTTCCCATTATAACGAGTAGAAATTTGTGTTTTTTCTTTGGTAACGAGTTCGAATTCATGTTTTCTTCTTATTAACGAGTTCAAATTTGTGTTTTTCTCTGGTAACGTGTTGTCCTTGTAGAAAAAATGTTTTTTTCCCTGATAACGAGTTGACATCGCCGGAAATTTGTGTTTTCCCATTATAACGAGTAGAAATTTTTGTGTTTTTTCTTTGGTAACGAGTTCGAATTCATGTTTTCTTCTTATTAACGAGTTCAAATTTGTGTTTTTCTCTGGTAACGAGTTGTCCTTGTAGAAAAAATGTTTTTTTCCGTGATAACGAGTTGACATCGCCGGAAATTTATGTTTTCCCATTATAACGAGTAGAAATTTGTGTTTTTTCTTTGGTAACGAGTTCGAATTCATGTTTTCTTCTTATTAACGAGTTCAAATTTGTGTTTTTCTCTGGTAACGAGTTGTCCTTGTAGAAAAAATGTTTTTTTCCCTGATAACGAGTTGACATCGCCGGAAATTTGTGTTTTCCCATTATAACGAGTAGAAATTTGTGTTTTTTCTTTGGTAACGAGTTCGAATTCATGTTTTCTTCTTATTAACGAGTTCAAATTTGTGATTTTCTCTCGGTAACGTGTTGTCCTTGTAGAAAAAATGTTTTTTTCCCGATAACGAGTTGACATCGCCGGAAATTTGTGTTTTCCCATTATAACGAGTAGAAATTTGTGTTTTTTCTTTGGTAACGAGTTCGAATTCATGTTTTCTTCTTATTAACGAGTTCAAATTTGTGATTTTCTCTGGTAACGTGTTGTCCTTGTAGAAAAAAAAAATGTTTTTTTCCCTGATAACGAGTTGACATCGCCGGAAATTTGTGTTTTCCCATTATAACGAGTAGAAATTTGTGTTTTTTCTTTGGTAACGAGTTCGAATTCATGTTTTCTTCTTATTAACGAGTTCAAATTTGTGATTTTCTCTGGTAACGTGTTGTCCTTGTAGAAAAAATGTTTTTTTCTCGATAACGAGTTGACATCGCCGGAAATTTGTGTTTTCCCATTATAACGAGTAGAAATTTGTGTTTTTTCTTTGGTAACGAGTTCGAATTCATGTTTTCTTCTTATTAACGAGTTCAAATTTGTGTTTTTCTCTGGTAACGTGTTGTCCTTGTAGAAAAAATGTTTTTTTCCCTGATAACGAGTTGACATCGCCGGAAATTTGTGTTTTCCCATTATAACGAGTAGAAATTTTTGTTTTTTCTTTGGTAACGAGTTCGAATTCATGTTTTCTTCTTATTAACGAGTTCAAATTTGTGTTTTTCTCTGGTAACGAGTTGTCCTTGTAGAAAAAATGTTTTTTCCCTGATAACGAGTTGACATCGCCGGAAATTTGTGTTTTCCCATTATAACGAGTAGAAATTTGTGTTTTTTCTTTGGTAACGAGTTCGAATTCATGTTTTCTTCTTATTAACGAGTTCAAATTTGTGATTTTCTCTGGTAACGTGTTGTCCTTGCAGAAAAAATGTTTTTTTCCCTGATAACGAGTTGACATCGCCGGAAATTTGTGTTTTCCCATTATAACGAGTAGAAATTTGTGTTTTTTCTTTGGTAACGAGTTCGAATTCATGTTTTCTTCTTATTAACGAGTTCAAATTTGTGTTTTTCTCGAAACGAGTTGTCCTTCTAGAAAAAATGTTTTTTTCCCTGATAACGAGTTGACATCGCCAGAAATTTGTGTTTTCCCATTATAACGAGTAGAAATTTGTGTTTTTTCTTTGGTAACGAGTTCGAATTCATGTTTTCTTCTTATTAACGAGTTCAAATTTGTGATTTTCTCTGGTAACGTGTTGTCCTTGCAGAAAAAATGTTTTTTTCCCGATAACGAGTTGACATCGCCGGAAATTTGTGTTTTCCCATTATAACGAGTAGAAATTTGTGTTTTTTCTTTGGTAACGAGTTCGAATTCATGTTTTCTTCTTATTAACGAGTTCAAATTTGTGATTTTCTCTGGTAACGTGTTGTCCTTGTAGAAAAAATGTTTTTTTCCCGATAACGAGTTGACATCGCCGGAAATTTGTGTTTTCCCATTATAACGAGTAGAAATTTGTGTTTTTTCTTTGGTAACGAGTTCGAATTCATGTTTTCTTCTTATTAACGAGTTCAAATTTGTGTTTTTCTCGGTAACGTGTTGTCCTTGTAGAAAAAATGTTTTTTTCCCTGATAACGAGTTGACATCGCCGGAAATTTGTGTTTTCCCATTATAACGAGTAGAAATTTGTGTTTTTTCTTTGGTAACGAGTTCGAATTCATGTTTTCTTCTTATTAACGAGTTCAAATTTGTGTTTTTCTCTGGTAACGAGTTGTCCTTGTAGAAAAAATGTTTTTTTCCCGATAACGAGTTGACATCGCCGGAAATTTGTGTTTTCCCATTATAACGAGTAGAAATTTTTGTTTTTTCTTTGGTAACGAGTTCGAATTCATGTTTTCTTCTTATTAACGAGTTCAAATTTGTGATTTTCTCTGGTAACGTGTTGTCCTTGTAGAAAAAATGTTTTTTTCCCTGATAACGAGTTGACATCGCCGGAAATTTGTGTTTTCCCATTATAACGAGTAGAAATTTGTGTTTTTTCTTTGGTAACGAGTTCGAATTCATGTTTTCTTCTTATTATTAACGAGTTCAAATTTGTGATTTTCTCTGGTAACGTGTTGTCCTTGCAGAAAAAATGTTTTTTTCCCGATAACGAGTTGACATCGCCGGAAATTTGTGTTTTCCCATTATAACGAGTAGAAATTTGTGTTTTTTCTTTGGTAACGAGTTCGAATTCATGTTTTCTTCTTATTAACGAGTTCAAATTTGTGATTTTCTCTGGTAACGTGTTGTCCTTGCAGAAAAAATGTTTTTTTCCCGATAACGAGTTGACATCGCCGGAAATTTGTGTTTTCCCATTATAACGAGTAGAAATTTTTGTTTTTTTTTGGTAACGAGTTCGAATTCATGTTTTCTTCTTATTAACAAGTTCAAATTTGTGTTTTTCTCTGGTAACGTGTTGTCTTTGCAGAAAAAATGTTTTTTTCTCTGATAACGAGTTGACATCGCCGGAAATTTGTGTTTTCCCATTATAACGAGTAGAAATTTGTGTTTTTTCTTTGGTAACGAGTTCGAATTCATGTTTTCTTCTTATTAACGAGTTCAAATTTGTGATTTTCTCTCGGTAACGTGTTGTCCTTGTAGAAAAAATGTTTTTTTCTCGATAACGAGTTGACATCGCCAGAAATTTGTGTTTTCCTATTATAACGAGTAGAAATTTGTGTTTTTTCTCTGGTAACGAGTTCGAATTCATGTTTTCTTCTTAATTACGAGTTCAAATTGTGTTTATTAAGGTAACGTGTTGTCCTTGTAGAAAAAATGTTTTTTTCCCTGATAACGAGTTGACATCGCCGGAAATTTGTGTTTTCCCATTATAACGAGTAGAAATTTTTGTTTTTTCTTTGGTAACGAGTTCGAATTCATGTTTTCTTCTTATTAACGAGTTCAAATTTGTGTTTTTCTCTGGTAACGAGTTGTCCTTGTAGAAAAAATGTTTTTTCCCTGATAACGAGTTGACATCGCCGGAAATTTGTGTTTTCCCATTATAACGAGTAGAAATTTGTGTTTTTTCTTTGGTACGAGTTCGAATTCATGTTTTCTTCTTATTAACGAGTTCAAATTTGTGATTTTCTCTCGGTAACGTGTTGTCCTTGCAGAAAAAATGTTTTTTTCCCTGATAACGAGTTGACATCGCCGGAAATTTGTGTTTTCCCATTATAACGAGTAGAAATTTGTGTTTTTTCTTTGGTAACGAGTTCGAATTCATGTTTTCTTCTTATTGACGAGTTCAAATTTGTGTTTTTCTCTGGTAACGAGTTGTCCTTGTAGAAAAAATGTTTTTTTCCCTGATAACGAGTTGACATCGCCGGAAATTTGTGTTTTCCCATTATAACGAGTAGAAATTTTGTTTTTTCTTTGGTAACGAGTTCGAATTCATGTTTTCTTCTTATTAACGAGTTCAAATTTGTGTTTTTCTCTGGTAACGAGTTGTCCTTGTAGAAAAAATGTTTTTTTTCCCTGATAACGAGTTGACATCGCCGGAAATTTGTGTTTTCCCATTATAACGAGTAGAAATTTGTGTTTTTTTCTTTGGTAACGAGTTCGAATTCATGTTTTCTTCTTATTAACGAGTTCAAATTTGTGATTTTCTCTGGTAACGTGTTGTCCTTGTAGAAAAAATGTTTTTTTCCCGATAACGAGTTGACATCGCCGGAAATTTGTGTTTTCCCATTATAACGAGTAGAAATTTGTGTTTTTTCTTTGGTAACGAGTTCGAATTCATGTTTTCTTCTTATTAACGAGTTCAAATTTGTGATTTTCTCTCGGTAACGAGTTGTCCTTGTAGAAAAAATGTTTTTTTCCCTGATAACGAGTTGACATCGCCGGAAATTTGTGTTTTCCCATTATAACGAGTAGAAATTTGTGTTTTTTCTTTGGTAACGAGTTCGAATTCATGTTTTCTTCTTATTAACGAGTTCAAATTTGTGTTTTTCTCTGGTAACGAGTTGTCCTTGTAGAAAAAATGTTTTTTTCCCTGATAACGAGTTGACATCGCCGGAAATTTGTGTTTTTCCCATTATAACGAGTAGAAATTTGTGTTTTTTCTTTGGTAACGAGTTCGAATTCATGTTTTCTTCTTATTAACGAGTTCAAATTTGTGATTTTCTCTGGTAACGTGTTGTCCTTGTAGAAAAAATGTTTTTTTTCCCGATAACGAGTTGACATCGCCGGAAATTTGTGTTTTCCCATTATAACGAGTAGAAATTTGTGTTTTTTCTTTGGTAACGAGTTCGAATTCATGTTTTCTTCTTATTAACGAGTTCAAATTTGAGATTTTCTCTGTAACGTGTTGTCCTTGTAGAAAAAATGTTTTTTTCTCTGATAACGAGTTGACATCGCCGGTAATTTGTGTTTTCCCATTATAACGAGTAGAAATTTGTGTTTTTTCTTTGGTAACGAGTTCGAATTCATGTTTTCTTCTTATTAACGAGTTCAAATTTGTGTTTTTCTCTAACGTAACGTGTTGTCCTTGTAGAAAAAATGTTTTTTTCCCGATAACGAGTTGACATCGCGGAAATTTGTGTTTTCCCATTATAACGAGTAGAAATTTGTGTTTTTTCTTTGGTAACGAGTTCGAATTCATGTTTTCTTCTTATTAACGAGTTCAAATTTGTGTTTTTCTCTAGTAACGTGTTGTCCTTGCAGAAAAAATGTTTTTTTCCGATAACGAGTTGACATCGCCGGAAATTTGTGTTTTCCCATTATAACGAGTAGAAATTTTTGTTTTTTCTTTGGTAACGAGTTCGAATTCATGTTTTCTTCTTATTAACGAGTTCAAATTTGTGTTTTTCTCTGGTAACGAGTTGTCCTTGTAGAAAAAATGTTTTTTTCCCTGATAACGAGTTGACATCGCCGGAAATTTGTGTTTTCCCATTATAACGAGTAGAAATTTGTGTTTTTTCTTTGGTAACGAGTTCGAATTCATGTTTTCTTCTTATTAACGAGTTCAAATTTGTGATTTTCTCTCGGTAACGAGTTGTCCTTGTAGAAAAAATGTTTTTTTCCCGATAACGAGTTGACATCGCCGGAAATTTGTGTTTTCCCATTATAACGAGTAGAAATTTGTGTTTTTTCTTTGGTAACGAGTTCGAATTCATGTTTTCTTCTTATTAACGAGTTCAAATTTGTGATTTTCTCTCGGTAACGTGTTGTCCTTGTAGAAAAAATGTTTTTTTCCCGATAACGAGTTGACATCGCCGGAAATTTGTGTTTTCCCATTATAACGAGTAGAAATTTGTGTTTTTTCTTTGGTAACGAGTTCGAATTCATGTTTTCTTCTTATTAACGAGTTCAAATTTGTGATTTTCTCTCGGTAACGTGTTGTCCTTGTAGAAAAAATGTTTTTTTCCCGATAACGAGTTGACATCGCCGGAAATTTGTGTTTTCCCATTATAACGAGTAGAAATTTGTGTTTTTTCTTTGGTAACGAGTTCGAATTCATGTTTTCTTCTTATTAACGAGTTCAAATTTGTGTTTTTCTCTGGTAACGTGTTGTCCTTGTAGAAAAAAAATGTTTTTTTCCCTGATAACGAGTTGACATCGCCGGAAATTTGTGTTTTCCCATTATAACGAGTAGAAATTTGTGTTTTTTCTTTGGTAACGAGTTCGAATTCATGTTTTCTTCTTATTAACGAGTTCAAATTTGTGTTTTTCTCTGGTAACGTGTTGTCCTTGTAGAAAAAATGTTTTTTTCCCTGATAACGAGTTGACATCGCCGGAAATTTGTGTTTTCCCATTATAACGAGTAGAAATTTTTGTTTTTTCTTTGGTAACGAGTTCGAATTCATGTTTTCTTCTTATTAACGAGTTCAAATTTGTGTTTTTCTCTCGGTAACGAGTTGTCCTTGTAGAAAAAATGTTTTTTTCCCGATAACGAGTTGACATCGCCGGAAATTTGTGTTTTCCCATTATAACGAGTAGAAATTTGTGTTTTTTCTTTGGTAACGAGTTCGAATTCATGTTTTCTTCTTATTAACGAGTTCAAATTTGTGTTTTTCTCTGGTAACGAGTTGTCCTTGTAGAAAAAATGTTTTTTCCCTGATAACGAGTTGACATCGCCGGAAATTTGTGTTTTCCCATTATAACGAGTAGAAATTTGTGTTTTTTCTTTGGTAACGAGTTCGAATTCATGTTTTCTTCTTATTAACGAGTTCAAATTTGTGTTTTTCTCTGGTAACGAGTTGTCCTTGTAGAAAAAATGTTTTTTTTTCCCGATAACGAGTTGACATCGCCGGAAATTTGTGTTTTCCCATTATAACGAGTAGAAATTTTTGTTTTTTCTTTGGTAACGAGTTCGAATTCATGTTTTCTTCTTATTAACGAGTTCAAATTTGTGTTTTTCTCTGGTAACGAGTTGTCCTTGTAGAAAAAATGTTTTTTTCCCTGATAACGAGTTGACATCGCCGGAAATTTGTGTTTTCCCATTATAACGAGTAGAAATTTTTGTTTTTTCTTTGGTAACGAGTTCGAATTCATGTTTTCTTCTTATTAACGAGTTCAAATTTGTGTTTTTCTCTGGTAACGAGTTGTCCTTGTAGAAAAAATGTTTTTTTCCCTGATAACGAGTTGACATCGCCGGAAATTTGTGTTTTCCCATTATAACGAGTAGAAATTTGTGTTTTTTCTTTGGTAACGAGTTCGAATTCATGTTTTCTTCTTATTAACGAGTTCAAATTTGTGATTTTCTCTGGTAACGTGTTGTCCTTGAAGAAAAAATGTTTTTTCTCTGATAACTAGTTGACATCGCCGGAAATTTGTGGTTTTCCATTATAACGAGTAGAAATTTGTGTTTTTTCTTTGGTAACGAGTTCGAATTCATGTTTTCTTCTTATTAACGAGTTCAAATTTGAGATTTTTTCTGGTAACGTGTTGTCCTTGGAGAAAAAATGTTTTTTTCCCGATAACGAGTTGACATCGCCGGAAATTTGTGTTTTCCCATTATAACGAGTAGAAATTTGTGTTTTTTCTTTGGTAACGAGTTCGAATTCATGTTTTCTTCTTATTAACGAGTTCAAATTTGTGTTTTTCTCTGGTAACGAGTTGTCCTTGTAGAAAAAATGTTTTTTTCCCTGATAACGAGTTGACATCGCCGGAAATTTGTGTTTTCCCATTATAACGAGTAGAAATTTTTGTTTTTTCTTTGGTAACGAGTTCGAATTCATGTTTTCTTCTTATTAACGAGTTCAAATTTGTGTTTTTCTCTAGGTAACGTGTTGTCCTTGTAGAAAAAATGTTTTTTTCCCTGATAACGAGTTGACATCGCCGGAAATTTGTGTTTTCCCATTATAACGAGTAGAAATTTGTGTTTTTTCTTTGGTAACGAGTTCGAATTCATGTTTTCTTCTTATTAACGAGTTCAAATTTGTGTTTTTCTCTCGGTAACGAGTTGTCCTTGTAGAAAAAATGTTTTTTTCCCCGATAACGAGTTGACATCGCCGGAAATTTGTGTTTTCCCATTATAACGAGTAGAAATTTGTGTTTTTTCTTTGGTAACGAGTTCGAATTCATGTTTTCTTCTTATTAACGAGTTCAAATTTGTGTTTTTCTCTCGGTAACGAGTTGTCCTTGTAGAAAAAATGTTTTTTTCCCGATAACGAGTTGACATCGCCGGAAATTTGTGTTTTCCGATTACAACGAGTAGAAATTTGTGTTTTTTCTTTGGTAACGAGTTCGAATTCATGTTTTCTTCTTATTAACGAGTTCAAATTTGTGATTTTTTCTGGTAACGTGTTGTCCTTGTAGAAAAAATGTTTTTTTCTCTGATAACGAGTTGACATCGCCGGAAATTTGTGTTTTCCCATTATAACGAGTAGAAATTTGTGTTTTTTCTTTGGTAACGAGTTCGAATTCATGTTTTCTTCTTATTAACGAGTTCAAATTTGTGTTTTTCTCTCGGTAACGTGTTGTCCTTGTAGAAAAAATGTTTTTTCTCGATAACGAGTTGACATCGCCGGAAATTTGTGTTTTCCCATTATAACGAGTAGAAATTTATGTTTTTTCTTTTTTTGTAACGAGTTCGAATTCATGTTTTCTTCTTATTAACGAGTTCAAATTTGTGATTTTCTCTGGTAACGTGTTGTCCTTGGAGAAAAAATGTTTTTTTCTCTGATAACGAGTTGACATCGCCGGAAATTTGTGTTTTCCCATTATAACGAGTAGAAATTTGTGTTTTTTCTTTGGTAACGAGTTCGAATTCATGTTTTCTTCTTATTAACGAGTTCAAATTTGTGTTTTTCCCTAGTAACGTGTTGTCCTTGCAGAAAAAATGTTTTTTTCCCGATAACGAGTTGACATCGCCGGAAATTTGTGTTTTCCCATTATAACGAGTAGAAATTTGTGTTTTTTCTTTGGTAACGAGTTCGAATTCATGTTTTCTTCTTATTAACGAGTTCAAATTTGTGTTTTTCTCTGGTAACGTGTTGTCCTTGTAGAAAAAATGTTTTTTTCCCTGATAACGAGTTGACATCGCCGGAAATTTGTGTTTTCCCATTATAACGAGTAGAAATTTTTGTTTTTTCTTTGGTAACGAGTTCGAATTCATGTTTTCTTCTTATTAACGAGTTCAAATTTGTGTTTTTCTCTCGGTAACGAGTTGTCCTTGTAGAAAAAATGTTTTTTCCCTGATAACGAGTTGACATCGCCGGAAATTTGTGTTTTCCCATTATAACGAGTAGAAATTTGTGTTTTTTCTTTGGTAACGAGTTCGAATTCATGTTTTCTTCTTATTAACGAGTTCAAATTTGTGTTTTTAACTCCTTGGTAACGAGAGTTGACATCGCCGGAAATTTGTGTTTTCCCATTATAACGAGTAGAAATTTGTGTTTTTTCTTTGGTAACGAGTTCGAATTCATGTTTTCTTCTTATTAACGAGTTCAAATTTGTGATTTTCTCTGGTAACGTGTTGTCCTTGTTGAAAAAATGTTTTTTCCCTGATAACGAGTTGACATCGCCGGAAATTTGTGTTTTCCCATTATAACGAGTAGAAATTTTGTTTTTTCTTTGGTAACGAGTTCGAATTCATGTTTTCTTCTTATTAACGAGTTCAAATTTGTGTTTTTCTCTGGTAACGAGTTGTCCTTGTAGAAAAAATGTTTTTTCCCTGATAACGAGTTGACATCGCCGGAAATTTGTGTTTTCCCATTATAACGAGTAGAAATTTTTGTTTTTTCTTTGGTAACGAGTTCGAATTCATGTTTTCTTCTTATTAACGAGTTCAAATTTGTGTTTTTCTCTGGTAACGTGTTGTCCTTGTAGAAAAAATGTTTTTTTCTCTGATAACGAGTTGACATCGCCGGAAATTTGTGTTTTCCCATTATAACGAGTAGAAATTTGTGTTTTTTCTTTGGTAACGAGTTCGAATTCATGTTTTCTTCTTATTAACGAGTTCAAATTTGTGTTTTTCTCTCGGTAACGTGTTGTCCTTGCAGAAAAAATGTTTTTTTCCCGATAACGAGTTGACATCGCCGGAAATTTGTGTTTTCCCATTATAACGAGTAGAAATTTTGTTTTTTCTTTGGTAACGAGTTCGAATTCATGTTTTCTTCTTATTAACGAGTTCAAATTTGTGTTTTTCTCTGGTAACGAGTTGTCCTTGTAGAAAAAATGTTTTTTTCCCTGATAACGAGTTGACATCGCCGGAAATTTGTGTTTTCCCATTATAACGAGTAGAAATTTGTGTTTTTTCTTTGGTAACGAGTTCGAATTCATGTTTTCTTCTTATTAACGAGTTCAAATTTGTGATTTTCTCTGGTAACGTGTTGTCTTTGTAGAAAAAATGTTTTTTTCTCTGATAACGAGTTGACATCGCCGGAAATTTGTGCTTTTCAATTATAACGAGTAGAAATTTGTGTTTTTTCTTTGGTAACGAGTTCGAATTCATGTTTTCTTCTTATTAACGAGTTCAAATTTGTGTTTTTCTCTGGTAACGTGTTGTCCTTGTAGAAAAAATGTTTTTTCTCGATAACGAGTTGACATCGCCGGAAATTTGTGCTTTCCAATTATAACGAGTAGAAATTTGTGTTTTTTCTTTGGTAACGAGTTCGAATTCATGTTTTCTTCTTATTAACGAGTTCAAATTTGAGATTTTCTCTGGTAACGTGTTGTCCTTGGAGAAAAAATGTTTTTTTCTCTGATAACGAGTTGACATCGCCGGAAATTTGTGTTTTCCCATTATAACGAGTAGAAATTTGTGTTTTTTCTTTGGTAACGAGTTCGAATTCATGTTTTCTTCTTATTAACGAGTTCAAATTTGTCTTTTTCCCTAGTAACGTGTTGTCCTTGCGAGAAAAATGTTTTTTTCCCTGATAACGAGTTGACATCGCCGGAAATTTGTGTTTTCCCATTATAACGAGTAGAAATTTGTGTTTTTTCTTTGGTAACGAGTTCGAATTCATGTTTTCTTCTTATTAACGAGTTCAAATTTGTCTTTTTCCCAAGTAACGTGTTGTCCTTGTAGAAAAAAATGTTTTTTTCCCGATAACGAGTTGACATCGCCGGAAATTTGTGTTTTCCCATTATAACGAGTAGAAATTTTTGTTTTTTCTTTGGTAACGAGTTCGAATTCATGTTTTCTTCTTATTAACGAGTTCAAATTTGTGTTTTTCTCTGGTAACGAGTTTTCCTTGTAGAAAAAATGTTTTATTCCCTGATAACGAGTTGACATCGCCGGAAATTTGTGTTTTCCCATTATAACGAGTAGAAATTTGTGTTTTTTCTTTGGTAACGAGTTCGAATTCATGTTTTCTTCTTATTAACGAGTTCAAATTTGTGATTTTCTCTGGGTAACTTGTGGTCCTTGAAGAAAAAATGTTTTTTTCCCGATAACGAGTTGACATCGCCGGAAATTTGTGTTTTCCCATTATAACGAGTAGAAATTTGTTTTTTTCTTTGGTAACGAGTTCGAATTCATGTTTTCTTCTTATTAACGAGTTCAAATTTGTGATTTTCTCTGGTAACGTGTTGTCCTTGTTGAAAAAATGTTCTTTTCTCTGAAAACGAGTTGACATCGCCGGAAATTTGTGTTTTCCAATTATAACGAGTAGAAATTTGTGTTTTTTCTTTGGTAACGAGTTCGAATTCATGTTTTCTTCTTATTAACGAGTTCAAATTTGTGTTTTTCTCTGGTAACGAGTTGTCCTTGTAGAAAAAATGTTTTTTTCCCCGATAACGAGTTGACATCGCCGGAAATTTGTGTTTTCCCATTATAACGAGTAGAAATTTTTGTTTTTTCTTTGGTAACGAGTTCGAATTCATGTTTTCTTCTTATTAACGAGTTCAAATTTGTGTTTTTCTCTGGTAACGTGTTGTCCTTGGAGAAAAAATGTTTTTTTCTCTGATAACGAGTTGACATCGCCGGAAATTTGTGTTTTCCCATTATAACGAGTAGAAATTTGTGTTTTTTTTTTGGTAACGAGTTCGAATTCATGTTTTCTTCTTATTAACGAGTTCAAATTTGTGTTTTTCTCTGGTAACATGTTGTCCTTGTAGAAAAAATGTTTTTTTCCCTGATAACGAGTTGACATCGCCGGAAATTTGTGTTTTCCCATTATAACGAGTAGAAATTTGTGTTTTTTCTTTGGTAACGAGTTCGAATTCATGTTTTCTTCTTATTAACGAGTTCAAATTTGTGTTTTTCTCTGGTAACGAGTTGTCCTTGTAGAAAAAATGTTTTTTTCCCTGATAACGAGTTGACATCGCCGGAAATTTGTGTTTTCCCATTATAACGAGTAGAAATTTGTGTTTTTTCTTTGGTAACGAGTTCGAATTCATGTTTTCTTCTTATTAACGAGTTCAAATTTGTGATTTTCTCTCGGTAACGTGTTGTCCTTGTAGAAAAAATGTTTTTTTCTCCGATAACGAGTTGACATCGCCGGAAATTTGTGCATTCCAATTATAACGAGTAGAAATTTGTGTTTTTTCTTTGGTAACGAGTTCGAATTCATGTTTTCTTCTTATTAACGAGTTCAAATTTGTGTTTTTCTCTGGTAACGTGTTGTCCTTGTAGAAAAAATGTTTTTTCTCTGATAACGAGTTGACATCGCCGGAAATTTGTGCTTTCCAATTATAACGAGTAGAAATTTGTGTTTTTCTTTGGTAACGAGTTCGAATTCATGTTTTCTTCTTATTAACGAGTTCAAATTTGAGATTTTCTCTGGTAACGTGTTGTCCTTGGAGAAAAAATGTTTTTTTCTCTGATAACGAGTTGACATCGCCGGAAATTTGTGTTTTCCCATTATAACGAGTAGAAATTTGTGTTTTTTCTTTGGTAACGAGTTCGAATTCATGTTTTCTTCTTATTAACGAGTTCAAATTTGTCTTTTTCCCTAGTAACGTGTTGTCCTTGCAGAAAAAATGTTTTTTTCCCTGATAACGAGTTGACATCGCCGGAAATTTGTGTTTTCCCATTATAACGAGTAGAAATTTGTGTTTTTTCTTTGGTAACGAGTTCGAATTCATGTTTTCTTCTTATTAACGAGTTCAAATTTGTCTTTTTCCCAAGTAACGTGTTGTCCTTGCAGAAAAAATGTTTTTTTCCCTGATAACGAGTTGACATCGCCGGAAATTTATGTTTTCCCATTATAACGAGTGGAAATTTTTGTTTTTTCTTTGGTAATGAGTTCGAATTCATGTTTTCTTCTTATTAACGAGTTCAAATTTGTGTTTTTCTCTGGTAACGAGTTTTCCTTGTAGAAAAAATGTTTTATTCCCTGATAACGAGTTGACATCGCCGGAAATTTGTGTTTTCCCATTATAACGAGTAGAAATTTGTGTTTTTTCTTTGGTAACGAGTTCGAATTCATGTTTTCTTCTTATTAAAAAAATGTTCTTTTCTCTGAGTTCAAATTTAGTGTTTTTCTCAATTTCCCCCATATACGTAACGAGTTGTCCTTGTAGAAAAAATATTGTTACGTTTACGAGGCCCGAGATATGAGCGTTACAAGTTTGAATAATGATGCTGTGGTATTGGAAAATCCCGAAAACGACTCGTAATACGACGGGCTAGTCAAAAAGGCGTTTTCTGAAGAAGAGTCCTTAATGAAAGTTGTAGAGTTTTCCGAGAGCTTAATTATGACATTCGGATCATAATTTTTGGAGGTCTACAACTCAAGATATGAATTTTAGAAGTTGCAGCCTTTTAAACGAGCGTCCAAGCCAAACCGCCTCAAAGCACGGCCGACATACTTCCTAATTGGAAAAGGGATTAATTCAGCCGCATGACATTATTCAGCCGCCTTAATATTTATTCCTATATATATGAGCAGCTTTTGCCCTAAAATAAGAATCAATCACCAATACACATTCTTCCAAACCGCAATTATTCATTGAAGCGACCGCAAAGAGCGATTTCCGGCCGCATATTCCAACACACGAAGGAGATGATTTCTTCTCCCATAATCGTGATCATCATCATGATGCAAGGCTAAGCACATCGCGGTAGAGCAACGGATGAAACCACACAACGTCATCACAACCATGAATCGTTAGTTTATTTTTATTTATGATTTCGAATATTGTTTTATTTATCGATTGAATCTTGGATTAATTGTTAAGTGTTTTATTAGATAGGAATGTCAATGAAACCATATTTTGCTTTGAATTTATATGGAAATATGATTCAATAATAGAGCTTTTCAATCGATACGGTTAATAATAATTTGAGGAATCACTTGTTGTTAATTGGGTTGTTTAATTTGGGAACAAATTTATGATCTTGTTATGAATGTTAATTTGTTTTGCTTGGAAAAGAAAACGAATCCTAGAAATTGATTTAAAGGAATTTAGTCGATTTCGAGATTGATCATACCAATAAATAGTATTTGGATCATAAAAGTGGTTGCATGATTGTTGTGTGGTGGATCCTTGTTGTTTTACCGTTCTTTTAAATCTTTGATAAACCGAAATCGTTCGTAACAATCGTTAATTGCTACGTCTAGTTAGTTAATTAGTGTTAGAAACCCTAGTTGTTAATCCTTATTTTTCCGCAAATTTTCTGTTACTATTCATCGTTACTGTTCATAGTTACTTGTTCATTGCTTTTTAGATCATAATTAGTATAAAATTTAATTTTAGTTAATAAGTTGTGACATTATATATAATAACTCGCACCTTAATCCGATTAACATTCGACTCCCTTAGGACGACCCGGTAACACCCTTTACTACGAACCTTATACTTGGGGTGTTCCGGTAATTATAAATTTAAAACACGTTTTTACCGAACAAGTTTTTGGCGCCGTTGCCGGGGAGTCGGTAACGGTTGTCGGATTCTTCATAGGACGAGTTTTCGTGTCAAAAGGGATCGTTTTTAGCACGCGGTAGTATTTTGACCATAACTTTCGGCTCGAGTATCCGTTTGGAACGCAGGACCCCAATTCGGAAAGCTCGTTCCGACGCCGACGACGTGGTGAACCGCCGTAGGCCGTTCAGTGCGTTTTCGAGGTCAAAATCCACTGTTTTCCCTTCCATTTTAGCCCTAGAAGATTTCAACACTTTTTTTTTTTTTTATTTCACCGTCTTAGTGTTTTTCTTGTTTTAAACTTTTCGTAGGTAGGTTTCTTTTCCAGTTTCGGTTTCTATATATTTTTTTCCTATAAAAAAAAATTTAAAAAATAAAATAAAATAAAATAAAATAATAATAATTAAAAAAAAAATACTAAAAACCTTCTGAACGAGCGTTCACTTCCTGAATCCTCTCTGAACTAGCGTCCACTTACACTGAACGCCAGTTCAGTCCCTGAAAAATTCCACTTTTCTCTTCTCTTCTCTTCTATCTTTCTAAACTTCTAAATCCTCCAATCTTCTCTAAACTCGTTCTCATCAACCCTACGGTTGATTTCTTCCTGTTTCTACTTCTCTCGGTTTATGCAAACCAGGAGTAAGAAGGGAAATCTTATCTTTAACCCCGAACCTGAGCGAGACATTGTCAAAAGAAGATTATTTCAAGGTTCTGACAAGATGAGCGAACAAGGTTCTAGCGATGACGAACCGGAGAACCAAGGGAATAATAACCAAGATCCCGCTCAATTAAACCAAATTCTGATGCAAAATCCTCCGAACAAAAGTGGCGCCGTTGCCGGGGAATAGGTGTCATGTTGAATCTAGTTTTGTTAGTTCTCGATTTTGTTACGTTTTATTTTTGTTTTTAATAAAAGTAGCGTATACCAAGTTGAGAGTTTTTATTTTGCCGTGTTTCGATGACCGTTAGGTTAAGAATGTGCAAAAGTTTTTTACTCAACTTGTTTTACGTGAAGTTTATATGTTTATGTGTTACCTAGTCTAACCCCCGTGCTTAATTTGATAAGGCCGCCGTGCTTTGTGATCCGTGTTGCTATGTTGTGTTCATAAGTATTTAGGGTTTTGCTTTGTGTTTTTCCCGCTCGTCCGTGCATTCTTGTTGTTTGGACGAGCGTCGTTCGTTGGACGCCCGTCCCGCTTCTTCATCCGCAGTGAACGAGCGTTGGGAAGTATTGGACGCTCGTCCGTTCAAATATTTTCAATCCCGTTCGATTTAGAGGACCGTACGAGCGTCTATACTTTCGAATGCCCGTCCGGTCGGTTTTCAAGGCGCACGAGCGTCCGCAAGGTGGAACGCCCGTCCGCCCGAACGCTAAGTGAACGTTCGTCCGGGGTTCATCCAGGTTCTAAATTTCTTGATTTTATTTTCAATGCTTTTATTTGATGTGGACTTTTCATTCGAGCTTCTGTGGCTAATTGATTTTTACATAGATGTCCTGAACTTATATGTTTTTACCTTTCCATCTATGAATCCATGTTAGATAATTGATCAATTCCTTATATATGATTCATCTAGGCATGTTATAGTGACTGTCGGTTCTTGTAAGCTATAACTGTTCTTATGGTTAATTAGTAGCTAATGTCGGTTCCCGTATGCTACACACCGCTCCGATGAATCTTTTAAGCTTTTAAGACTTACGTGCTTCCTTTGTTTTTTTAGTTCATATGGGTAGCTACTGTCGGTTTTCCGTATGCTACGTCCTTTCTCCATATGAGTTATACCCGTTTAGATAGATGATCGTTGGTTTCCATAAGTCTATCACTTTCGATAAGTCTTAAGGCGCGTCGGCACTAGTGACAACACTGTCGTTTATCGTAACCTGTCATTATTTGGTAGACGTTTATTTTATATATGTCGTGTTGCAAATGAGTGGGCTAGTTTTCTTTCTTTTATTTTCTTTTATTTTTGCATATCACTTAGATGCATATCATTTAACTGCATATCATCTAGTTGCATTGTTTTTCTATTTTTCTTTTATTTTTCTTGAGCGTAGTTAACTGTCGGTTTCCGTAATACTACCTAGTTTTTATTTTGTTTCTGCACGGGCCGAAGTCACTGTAGAGTTGTCAGGGGTCAACTTGCTCAGCCTGAGCCTGTCAGAATTTATTTATTTTATTTTTAGGATTGCATATCATGTAGGCTGCATTGTAGTATATTTTCATGTAGTTGCACCTAGCCTACTGTTGTGTAATGTTCCATGTATATGTATTCCATCGTTATATGAGCTTAAATTTGAAATATCTCTATATCTCCTTTTCCATGTGCTTTATATATGTAATCTTTTCTTTTTCCCCGTAGACTCTTTTTGCACCGATCAAGTCTCGGGATATTTTTGATAGCTATTGTGCACTTTCACGATGAATTCGGTTTACCCGTGATGCTCCACGCCTCTGCGAGCTATGCGGCAATTTTGGTTTTTACCGATTTTTCCGGAATTGCCAGCATCCAATCAGCTAAGTTCTCTAATTTATTATTTCTGTACAACTTGAGGGCAAGTTGCAGTTTAAGTGTGGGGGAGGGGATGGTTTATGTGTATCTACGGTCATTTGCTTAATCTCGTTATATTTCTATGAAAAAGTGCTAAATTTTTCAAAATTTTTGTTTCGTCCCGAGTAACATTTCAATTGCATGCTAGTTTTATAATCTGGCACCCTTTAGTTGTTATCAGTAGTCATATCATGTTCTGAGAATAGGTTTAGTAAGTCGATACTCACTTGAACTTCATTTCACGAACCTATTAGATGAAGAGCCAAATATAGAATAGTTTCCGGTTAGTTAAAGGAAAGTTAATTCTTGATACGTATAACACTTATTTAGCATTAATGAAAGTTAAGAACTTGTGCTATACTCACAGCTTAGAATCTCGGTACCTTAGTGTTTTGAGAACTTTGAGAGTCTTGAATGTGTTAGAAATATATTTGACCGAGAGTTTCCAAAGAGTTTGAAAAATATAAAAATATATATATCTATAAATAATAAATGAATAGAATTTCTTTGCGGGAATTTTGTTTGTAACTATCACCTCGAGTCCATTTGGATACTTGCCCCAAATGGGGAGTGTGGTTTACCTTGGACAAGATGGGTTCGAGTGATCTCGGGGTGATTTGCCTCTAATGTAGGGGAGTGTGTTATACTTTTGAGACGCGACGATAGGAAATATAAAATGTAAAATATACGCTTTTTGGAACACTAAGTCAAGTTGATCTAAACCCAGTAGAGACCCGAGAGGTATTTTCTTGGCACTAAGTAAATGAGTTTAATTGTGAGTTGGTTACTATGTTCTTGGTAATTAGTTTTTGTTAGGTAAGTGCTGTAGATAGAATGAAGTTTTCGTTTAGTTGACCGGATAGCTGTTAGTGCTTGATGTATTATATCAAGAGAGGATCGGTGGAAGTTTAGTAAGTTCTGCACACACATCACCGAGTGAGGTCGATTTGCTGAATACTAGCTTATCATGATTTTGACTATATCTCGTGTCAGGTTATGTGGATTCTTGATAGTATGTTCTTGTTTTGTCTTGCTCGGGACGAGCAAGGTTTAAGTGTGGGGGTGTTGTTAAGGGTCAAATTGTAGTGTTTTTAAGGATATATTTCACCTCAATTTCCCCCATATACGTATGATTTTCATAGAATTCGAGGTTTATAGTGAAATATTGAGTGAATGGTGATTTAAAGAGTTAAATATGAAAACGTATCAATTTATACGATTATTTGATTGTTTTATATGGTTTTGGATATTGTTACGTTTTTGTGGTGTTTGGATGCAATGTAGATACATGTTTTTGACTTGGAAGAGGATAAAGATGGAGATAAAGCTTGGAATGAAGCATTCAAGCAGCCGAACTTCCGATGCAGTTCTTGATATGATATACACTGATTTGACTCTCGACCTCAATAGAAGAGTTGTAGGGCTTGAAGAGAGGATTCTACAGGATTTTGAACCACTTCATTCCGACTTACGAGGCCCGAGATATGAGCGTTACAAGTTTGAATAATGATGCTGTGGTATTGGAAAATCCCGAAAACGACTCGTAATACGACGGGCTAGTCAAAAAGGCGTTTTCTGAAGAAGAGTCCTTAATGAAAGTTGTAGAGTTTTCCGAGAGCTTAATTATGACATTCGGATCATAATTTTTGGAGGTCTACAACTCAAGATATGAATTTTAGAAGTTGCAGCCTTTTAAACGAGCGTCCAAGCCAAACCGCCTCAAAGACACGGCCGACATACTTCCTAATTGGAAAAGGGATTAATTCAGCCGCATGACATTATTCAGCCGCCTTAATATTTATTCCTATATATATGAGCAGCTTTTGCCCTAAAATAAGAATCAATCACCAATACACATTCTTCCAAATTTCGCAATTATTCATTGAAGCGACCGCAAAGAAAGCGATTTCCGGCCGCATATTCCAACACACGAAGGAGATGATTTCTTCTCCCATAATCGTGATCATCATCATGATGCAAGGCTAAGCACATCGCGGTAGAGCAACGGATGAAACCACACAACGTCATCACAACCATGAATCGTTAGTTTATTTTTATTTATGATTTCGAATATTGTTTTATTTATCGATTGAATCTTGGATTAATTGTTAAGTGTTTTATTAGATAGGAATGTCAATGAAACCATATTTTGCTTTGAATTTATATGGAAATATGATTCAATAATAGAGCTTTTCAATCGATACGGTTAATAATAATTTGAGGAATCACTTGTTGTTAATTGGGTTGTTTAATTTGGGAACAAATTTATGATCTTGTTATGAATGTTAATTTGTTTTGCTTGGAAAAGAAAACGAATCCTAGAAATTGATTTAAAGGAATTTAGTCGATTTCGAGATTGATCATACCAATAAATAGTATTTGGATCATAAAAGTGGTTGCATGATTGTTGTGTGGTGGATCCTTGTTGTTTTACCGTTCTTTTAAATCTTTGATAAACCGAAATCGTTCGTAACAATCGTTAATTGCTACGTCTAGTTAGTTAATTAGTGTTAGAAACCCTAGTTGTTAATCCTTATTTTTCCGCAAATTTTCTGTTACTATTCATCGTTACTGTTCATAGTTACTGTTCATTGCTTTTTAGATCATAATTAGTATAAAATTTAATTTTAGTTAATAAGTTGTGACATTATATATAATAACTGCACCTTAATCCGATTAACATTCGACTCCCTTAGGACGACCCGGTAACACCCTTTACTACGAACCTTATACTTGGGGTGTTCCGGTAATTATAAATTTAAAACACGTTTTTACCGAACAAGTTTTTGGCGCCGTTGCCGGGGAGTCGGTAACGGTTGTCGGATTCTTCATAGGACGATTTTTCGTGTCAAAAGGGATCGTTTTTAGCACGCGGTAGTATTTTGACCATAACTTTCGGCTCGAGTATCCGTTTGGAACGCAAGACCCCAATTCGGAAAGCTCGTTCCGACGCCGACGACGTGGTGAACCGCCGTAGGCCGTTCAGTGCGTTTTCGAGGTCAAAGTCCACTGTTTTCCCTTCCATTTTAGCCCTAGAAGATTTCAACACTTTTTTTTTTTTATTTCACCGTCTTAGTTTTTTCTTGTTTTAAACTTTTCGTAGGTAGGTTTCTTTTCGGAATATTTTTTTTCATGTTTTCCCTTTATAACGTATAAAATTTAATTTTAGTTAATAAGTTGTGAAATTTGTGTTTTTCCCTTAGGACTTTGGTAACTACGAACCTTCGAATTCATGTTTTCTTGACTTATTATACGAGTTCAAATTTGTGTTTTTCTTATTGACGAGTTCAAATTTGTGTTTTTCTCTGGTAACGAGTTGTCCTTGTAGAAAAAATGTTTTTTTCCCCGATAACGAGTTGACATCGCCGGTAATTTGTGTTTTCCCATTATAACGAGTATAAATTTTTGTTTTTTCTTTGGTAACGAGTTCGAATTCATATTTTCATCTTATTAACGAGTTCAAATTTGAGTTTTTTCTCTGGTAACGTGTTGTCCTTGGGGAAAAAATGTTTTTTTTTCTGATAACGAGTTGACATCACCGGAAATTTGTGTTTTCCCATTATAACGAGTAGAAATTTGTGTTTTTTCTTTGGTAACGAGTTCGAATTCATGTTTTCTTCTTATTAACGAGTTAAAATTTGCGTTTTTCTCTGGTAACATGTTGTCCTTGTAGAAAAAATGTTTTTTCCCTGATAACGAGTTGACATCGCCGGAAATTTGTGTTTTCCCATTATAACGAGTAGAAATTTGTGTTTTTTCTTTGGTAACGAGTTCGAATTCATGTTTTCATCTTATTAAGTAGTTCAAATTTGTGTTTTTCTCTGGTAACGAGTTGTCCTTGCAGAAAAAAATGTTTTTTTTGCCTGATAACGAGTTGACATCGCCGGAAATTTGTGTTTTCCCATTATAACGAGTAGAAATTTGTGTTTTTTCTTTGGTAACGAGTTCGAATTCATGTTTTCTTCTTATTAACGAGTTCAAATTTGTGATTTTTCTCACAGTAACGTGTTGTCCTTGTAACTAAAAATTTGTTTTTTTTCTTTGATAACGAGTTGACATCGCCGGAAATTTGTGTTTTCCCATTATAACGAGTAGAAATTTGTGTTTTTTCTTTGGTAACGAGTTCGAATTCATGTTTTCTTCTTATTAACGAGTTCAAATTTGTGTTTTTCTCTGGTAACGAGTTGTCCTTGTAGAAAAAATGTTTTTTTCCCTGATAACGAGTTGACATCGCCGGAAATTTGTGTTTTCCCATTATAACGAGTAGAAATTTGTGTTTTTTCTTTGGTAACGAGTTCGAATTCATGTTTTCTTCTTATTAACGAGTTCAAATTTGTGTTTTTCTCTGGTAACGTGTTGTCCTTGGAGAAAAAATGTTTTTTTCTCTGATAACGAGTTGACATCGCCGGAAATTTGTGTTTTCCCATTATAACGAGTAGAAATTTGTGTTTTTTCTTTGGTAACGAGTTCGAATTCATGTTTTCTTCTTATTGACGAGTTCAAATTTGTGTTTTTCTCTTGCGGTAACGAGTTGTCCTTGTAGAAAAAAATGTTTTTTCCCCGATAACGAGTTGACATCGCCGGAAATTTGTGTTTTCCCATTATAACGAGTAGAAATTTGTGTTTTTTCTTTGGTAACGAGTTCGAATTCATGTTTTCTTCTTATTAACGAGTTCAAATTTGTGTTTTTTTTCTCTCGAAAACGGTAACGTGTTGTCCTTGGGAAAAAATGTTTTTTTTCGAATTCTCATCTTATTAACGAGTTCAAATTTGAGTTTTTTTTTCGATAACGAGTTGACATCACCGGAAATTTGTGTTTTCCCATTATAACGAGTAGAAATTTGTGTTTTTTCTTTGGTAACGAGTTCGAATTCATGTTTTCTTCTTATTAATGAGTTAAAATTTGTGTTTTTCTCTGGTAACATGTTGTCCTTGTAGAAAAAATATTTTTTCCCTGATAACGAGTTGACATCGCCGGAAATTTGTGTTTTCCCATTATAACGAGTAGAAATTTGTGTTTTTTCTTTGGTAACGAGTTCGAATTCATGTTTTCATCTTATTAAGTAGTTCAAATTTGTGTTTTTCTCTGGTAACGAGTTGTCCTTGCAGAAAAAATGTTTTTTTTGCCTGATAACGAGTTGACATCGCCGGAAATTTGTGTTTTCCCATTATAACGAGTAGAAATTTGTGTTTTTTCTTTGGTAACGAGTTCGAATTCATGTTTTCTTCTTATTAACGAGTTCAAATTTGTGATTTTCTCTGGTAACGTGTTGTCCTTGTACAAAAAATGTTTTTTTCTCCGATAACGAGTTGACATCGCCGGAAAATGTGCATTCCAATTATAACTAGTAGAAATTTGTGTTTTTTCTTTGGTAACGAGTTCGAATTCATGTTTTCTTCTTATTAACGAGTTCAAATTTGTGTTTTTCTCTGGTAACGTGTTGTCCTTGTAGAAAAAATGTTCTTTTCTCTGAAAACGAGTTGACATCACCGGAAATTTGTGCTTTCCAAATATAACGAGTAGAAATTTGTGTTTTTTCATTGGTAACGAGTTCGAATTCATGTTTTCTTCTTATTAACGTGTTCAAATTTGAGATTTTCTCTGGTAACGTGTTGTCCTTGGAGAAAAAATGTTTTTTTCTCTGATAACGAGTTGACATCACCGGAAATTTGTGGTTTCCCATTATAACGAGTAGAAATTTGTGTTTTTTCTTTGGTAACGAGTTCGAATTCATGTTTTCTTCCTATTAACGAGTTCAAATTTGTCTTTTTCCCTAGTAACGTGTTGTCCTTGCAGAAAAAATGTTTTTTTCCCAGATAACGAGTTGACATCGCCGGAAATTTGTGTTTTCCCATTATAACGAGTAGAAATTTGTGTTTTTTCTTTGGTAACGAGTTCGAATTCATGTTTTCTTGTTATTAACGAGTTCAAATTTGTCTTTTTCCCTAGTAACGTGTTGTCCTTGCAGAAAAAATGTTTTTTTCCCTGATAACGTGTTGAAAACGCCGGAAATTTATGTTTTCCCATTATAACGAGTGGAAATTTTTGTTTTTTCTTTGGTAATGAGTTCGAATTCATGTTTTCTTCTTATTAACGAGTTCAAATTTGTGTTTTTCTCTGGTAACGAGTTTTCCTTGTAGAAAAAATGTTTTATTCCCTGATAACGAGTTGACATCGCCGGAAATTTGTGTTTTCCCATTATAACGAGTAGAAATTTGTGTTTTTTCTTTGGTAACGAGTTCGAATTCATGTTTTCTTCTTATTAAGGAGTTCAAATTTTTGTTTTTCTCTGGTAACGAGTTTTCCTTGTAGAAAAAATGTTTTATTCCCTGATAACGAGTTGACATCGCCGGAAATTTGTGTTTTCCCATTATAACGAGTAGAAATTTGTGTTTTTTCTTTGGTAACGAGTTCGAATTCATGTTTTCTTCTTATTAAGGAGTTCAAATTTGTGTTTTTCTCTGGTAACGAGTTTTCCTTGTAGAAAAAAGGTTTTTTCCCAGATAACGTGTTGACATCGGCGGAAATTTGTGTTTTCCCATTATAACGAGTAGAAATTTTTGTTTTTTCTTTGGTAACGAGTTCGAATTCATGTTTTCTTCTTATTAATGAGTTCAAATTTGTGTTTTTCTCTGGTAACGAGTTTTCCTTGTAGAAAAAATATTTTTTTCCCTGATAACGAGTTGACGTCGCCGGAAATTTGTGTTTTCCCATTATAACGAGTAGAAATTTTTGTTTTTCCTTTGGTAACTAGTTCGAATTCATGTTTTCTTCTTATTAACGATTTCAATTTTGTGTTTTTCTCTGGTAACTTTTTGTCCGTGAAGAAAAAATGTTTTTTTCCCTGATAACGAGTTGACATCGCCAGAAATTTGTGTTTTCCAATTATAACGAGTAGAAATGTGTGTTTTTTCTTTGGTAACGAGTTCGAATTCATGTTTTCTTCTTATTAACGAGTTCAAATTTTTGATTTTCTCTGGTAACGTGTTGTCCTTGTAGAAAAAATGTTTTTTTCTCCGATAACGAGTTGACATCGCCGGAAATTTGTGCTTTCCAATTATAACGAGTAGAAATTTGTGTTTTTTCTTTGGTAACGAGTTCAAATTCATGTTTTCTTCTTATTAACGAGTTCAAATTTGTGATTTTCTCTGGTAACATGTTGTCCTTGGAGAAAAAATGTTTTTTCCTTGCTGATAACGAGTTGACATCGCCGGAAATTTGTGTTTTCCCTTTATAACGAGTAGAAATTTGTGTTTTTTCTTTGGTAACGAGTTCGAATTCATGTTTTCTTCTTATTGACGAGTTCAAATTTGTGTTTTTCTCTGGTAACGAGTTGTCCTTGTAGAAAAAATGTTTTTTTCCCTGATAACGAGTTGACATCGCCGGTAATTTGTGTTTTCCCATTATAACGAGTAGAAATTTGTGTTTTTTCTTTGGTAACGAGTTCGAATTCATGTTTTCGAGTCTTATTAAACGTGTTGTCCTTGCGAAAAAAATGTTTTTTTCCCTGATAACGAGTTCAAATTTATGTTTTCCCATTTTAACGAGTGGAAATTTTTGTTTTTTCTTTGGTAATGAGTTCGAATTCATGTTTTCTTCTTATTAACGAGTTGTCCTTTCTCTAAAAAAAAATGTTTTTTTCTCCCGATAACGAGTTGACATCGCCGGAAATTTGTGTTTTCCCATTATAACGAGTAGAAATTTGTGTTTTTTCTTTGGTAACGAGTTCGAATTCATGTTTTCTTCTTATTAACGAGTTCAAATTTGTGTTTTTCTCTGGTAACGAGTTGTCCTTGTAGAAAAAATGTTTTTTCCCTGATAACGAGTTGACATCGCCGGAAATTTGTGTTTTCCCATTATAACGAGTAGAAATTTGTGTTTTTTCTTTGGTAACGAGTTCGAATTCATGTTTTCTTCTTATTAAGAGTTCAAATTTGTGTTTTTCTCTCGGTAACGTTTGTCCTTGTAGAAAAAATGTTTTTTTCCCTGATAACGAGTTGACATCGCCGGAAATTTGTGTTTTCCCATTATAACGAGTTGAAATTTGTGTTTTTTCTTTGGTAACGAGTTCGAATTCATGTTTTCTTCTTATTAACGAGTTCAAATTTGTGTTTTTCTCTCGGTAACGAGTGTTGTCCTTGTAGAAAAAATGTTTTTTTCTCCGATAACGAGTTGACATCGCCGGAAATTTGTGTTTTCCCATTATAACGAGTAGAAATTTGTGTTTTTTCTTTGGTAACGAGTTCGAATTCATGTTTTCTTCTTATTAACGAGTTCAAATTTGTGTTTTTCTCTCGGTAACGAGTTGTCCTTGTAGAAAAAATGTTTTTTTCCCTGATAACGAGTTGACATCGCCGGAAATTTGTGTTTTCCATTATAACGAGTAGAAATTTGTGTTTTTTCTTTGGTAACGAGTTCGAATTCATGTTTTCTTCTTATTAACGAGTTCAAATTTGTGTTTTTCTCTAACGGTAACGTGTTTGTCCTTGTAGAAAAAATGTTTTTTTCTCCGATAACGAGTTGACATCGCCGGAAATTTGTGTTTTCCCATTATAACGAGTAGAAATTTGTGTTTTTTCTTTGGTAACGAGTTCGAATTCATGTTTTCTTCTTATTAACGAGTTCAAATTTGTGTTTTTCTCTCGGTAACGTGTTGTCCTTGTAGAAAAAATGTTTTTTTCCCCGATAACGAGTTGACATCGCCGGAAATTTGTGTTTTCCCATTATAACGAGTAGAAATTTGTGTTTTTTCTTTGGTAACGAGTTCGAATTCATGTTTTCTTCTCATTAACGAGTTCAAATTTGTGTTTTTCTCTGGTAACGTGTTGTCCTTGTAGAAAAAAATGTTTTTTTCCCTGATAACGAGTTGACATCGCCGGAAATTTGTGTTTTCCCATTATAACGAGTAGAAATTTGTGTTTTTTCTTTGGTAACGAGTTCGAATTCATGTTTTCTTCTTATTAACGAGTTCAAATTTGTGTTTTTCTCTGGTAACGGGTTGTCCTTGTAGAAAAAATGTTTTTTTCCCCGATAACGAGTTGACATCGCCGGAAATTTGTGTTTTCCCATTATAACGAGTAGAAATTTGTGTTTTTTCTTTGGTAACGAGTTCGAATTCATGTTTTCTTCTTATTAACGAGTTCAAATTTGTGTTTTTCCCTCTCGTAACGTGTTGTCCTTGCAGAAAAAATGTTTTTTTCCCTGATAACGAGTTGACATCGCCGGAAATTTGTGTTTTCCCATTATAACGAGTAGAAATTTGTGTTTTTTCTTTGGTAACGAGTTCGAATTCATGTTTTCTTCTTATTAACGAGTTCAAATTTGTGTTTTTCTCTCGGTAACGAGTTTTCCTTGTAGAAAAAATGTTTTATTCCCTGATAACGAGTTGACATCGCCGGAAATTTGTGTTTTCTCATTATAACGAGTAGAAATTTGTGTTTTTTCTTTGGTAACGAGTTCGAATTCATGTTTTCTTCTTATTAACGAGTTCAAATTTGTGTTTTTCTCTGGTAACGAGTTGTCCTTGTAGAAAAAATGTTTTTTTCCCTGATAACGAGTTGACATCGCCGGAAATTTGTGTTTTCCCATTATAACGAGTAGAAATTTGTGTTTTTTCTTTGGTAACGAGTTCGAATTCATGTTTTCTTCTTATTAACGAGTTCAAATTTGTGTTTTTCTCTGGTAACGAGTTTTCCTTGTAGAAAAAATGTTTTTTTCCCTGATAACGAGTTGACATCGCCGGAAATTTGTGTTTTCCCATTATAACGAGTAGAAATTTGTGTTTTTTCTTTGGTAACGAGTTCGAATTCATGTTTTCTTCTTATTAACGAGTTCAAATTTGTGTTTTTCTCTGGGTAACGAGTTTTGTCCTTGTAGAAAAAAAAATGTTTTTTTCCCCGATAACGAGTTGACATCGCCGGAAATTTGTGTTTTCCAATTATAACGAGTAGAAATTTGTGTTTTTTTCTTGGTAACGAGTTCGAATTCATGTTTTCTTCTTATTAACGAGTTCAAATTTGTGTTTTTCTCTCGGTAACGGTTGTCCCTTGTAGAAAAAATGTTTTTTTCTCCGATAACGAGTTGACATCGCCGGAAATTTGTGTTTTCCAATTATAACGAGTAGAAATTTGTTTTTTCTTTGGTAACGAGTTCGAATTCATGTTTTCTTCTTATTAACGAGTTCAAATTTGTGATTTTCTCTGGTAACATGTTGTCCTTGCAGAAAAAATGTTTTTTTCCCTGATAACGAGTTGACATCGCCGGAAATTTGTGTTTTCCCATTATAACGAGTAGAAATTTGTGTTTTTTCTTTGGTAACGAGTTCGAATTCATGTTTTCTTCTTATTAACGAGTTCAAATTTGTGTTTTTCTCTCGGTAACGAGTTGTCCTTGTAGAAAAAATGTTTTTTTCCCTGATAACGAGTTGACATCGCCGGAAATTTGTGTTTTCCCATTATAACGAGTAGAAATTTGTGTTTTTTCTTTGGTAACGAGTTCGAATTCATGTTTTCTTCTTATTAACGAGTTCAAATTTGTGTTTTTCTCTGGTAACGAGTTGTCCTTGTAGAAAAAATGTTTTTTTCCCTGATAACGAGTTGACATCGCCGGAAATTTGTGTTTTCCCATTATAACGAGTAGAAATTTGTGTTTTTTCTTTGGTAACGAGTTCGAATTCATGTTTTCTTCTTATTAACGAGTTCAAATTTGTGATTTTCTCTGGTAACGTGTTGTCCTTGTAGAAAAAATGTTTTTTTCTCCGATAACGAGTTGACATCGCCGGAAATTTGTGTTTTCCCATTATAACGAGTAGAAATTTGTGTTTTTTCTTTGGTAACGAGTTCGAATTCATGTTTTCTTCTTATTAACGAGTTCAAATTTGTGTTTTTCTCTCGGTAACGAGTTGTCCTTGTAGAAAAAATGTTTTTTTCCCTGATAACGAGTTGACATCGCCGGAAATTTGTGTTTTCCCATTATAACGAGTAGAAATTTGTGTTTTTTCTTTGGTAACGAGTTCGAATTCATGTTTTCTTCTTATTAACGAGTTCAAATTTGTGTTTTTCTCTGGTAACGAGTTGTCCTTGTAGAAAAAAATGTTTTTTTCCCTGATAACGAGTTGACATCGCCGGAAATTTGTGTTTTCCCATTATAACGAGTAGAAATTTGTGTTTTTTCTTTGGTAACGAGTTCGAATTCATGTTTTCTTCTTATTAACGAGTTCAAATTTGTGTTTTTCTCTGGTAACGTGTTGTCCTTGTAGAAAAAATGTTTTTTTCTCTGATAACGAGTTGACATCGCCGGAAATTTGTGTTTTCCCATTATAACGAGTAGAAATTTGTGTTTTTTCTTTGGTAACGAGTTCGAATTCATGTTTTCTTCTTATTAACGAGTTCAAATTTGTGTTTTTCTCTGGTAACGAGTTGTCCTTGTAGAAAAAATGTTTTTTTCCCTGATAACGAGTTGACATCGCCGGAAATTTGTGTTTTCCCATTATAACGAGTAGAAATTTGTGTTTTTTCTTTGGTAACGAGTTCGAATTCATGTTTTCTTCTTATTAACGAGTTCAAATTTGTGTTTTTCTCTCGGTAACGAGTTGTCCTTGTAGAAAAAATGTTTTTTTTTCCTGATAACGAGTTGACATCGCCGGAAATTTGTGTTTTCCCATTATAACGAGTAGAAATTTGTGTTTTTTCTTTGGTAACGAGTTCGAATTCATGTTTTCTTCTTATTAACGAGTTCAAATTTGTGTTTTTCTCTCGGTAACGAGTTGTCCTTGTAGAAAAAATGTTTTTTTCCCGATAACGAGTTGACATCGCCGGAAATTTGTGTTTTCCCATTATAACGAGTAGAAATTTGTGTTTTTTCTTTGGTAACGAGTTCGAATTCATGTTTTCTTCTTATTAACGAGTTCAAATTTGTGTTTTTCTCTCGGTAACGAGTTGTCCTTGTAGAAAAAATGTTTTTTTCCCGATAACGAGTTGACATCGCCGGAAATTTGTGTTTTCCCATTATAACGAGTAGAAATTTGTGTTTTTTCTTTGGTAACGAGTTCGAATTCATGTTTTCTTCTTATTAACGAGTTCAAATTTGTGTTTTTCTCTCGGTAACGAGTTGTCCTTGTAGAAAAAATGTTTTTTTCCCCGATAACGAGTTGACATCGCCGGAAATTTGTGTTTTCCCATTATAACGAGTAGAAATTTGTGTTTTTTCTTTGGTAACGAGTTCGAATTCATGTTTTCTTCTTATTAACGAGTTCAAATTTGTGTTTTTCTCTGGTAACGAGTTTTCCTTGTAGAAAAAATGTTTTTTTCCCTGATAACGAGTTGACATCGCCGGAAATTTGTGTTTTCCCATTATAACGAGTAGAAATTTTTGTTTTTTCTTTGGTAACGAGTTCGAATTCATGTTTTCTTCTTATTAACGAGTTCAAATTTGTGTTTCTCTCTCGGTAACGAGTTGTCCTTGTAGAAAAAATGTTTTTTTCCCGATAACGAGTTGACATCGCCGGAAATTTGTGTTTTCCCATTATAACGAGTAGAAATTTGTGTTTTTTCTTTGGTAACGAGTTCGAATTCATGTTTTCTTCTTATTAACGAGTTCAAATTTGTGTTTTTCTCTGGTAACGAGTTGTCCTTGTAGAAAAAATGTTTTTTTCCCTGATAACGAGTTGACATCGCCGGAAATTTGTGTTTTCCCATTATAACGAGTAGAAATTTGTGTTTTTTCTTTGGTAACGAGTTCGAATTCATGTTTTCTTCTTATTAACGAGTACAAATTTTTGATTTTCTCTGGTAACGTGTTGTCCTTGTAGAAAAAATGTTTTTTTCTCCGATAACGAGTTGACATCGCCGGAAATTTGTGCTTTCCAATTATAACGAGTAGAAATGTGTGTTTTTTCTTTGGTAACGAGTTCAAATTCATGTTTTCTTCTTATTAACGAGTTCAAATTTGTGATTTTCTCTGGTAACATGTTGTCCTTGCAGAAAAAATGTTTTTTTCCCTGATAACGAGTTGACATCGCCGGAAATTTATGTTTTCCCTTTATAACGAGTAGAAATTTGTGTTTTTTCTTTGGTAACGAGTTCGAATTCATGTTTTCTTCTTATTGACGAGTTCAAATTTGTGTTTTTCTCTGGTAACGAGTTGTCCTTGTAGAAAAAATGCTTTTTTCCCCGATAACGAGTTGACATCGCCGGTAATTTGTGTTTTCCCATTATAACGAGTAGAAATTTGTGTTTTTTCTTTGGTAACGAGTTCGAATTCATGTTTTCTTCTTATTAACGAGTTCAAATTTGAGTTTTTCTCTGGTAACGTGTTGTCCTTGGGGAAAAAATGTTTTTTTCTCTGATAACGAGTTGACATCACCGGAAATTTGTGTTTTCCCATTATAACGAGTAGAAATTTGTGTTTTTTCTTTGGTAACGAGTTCGAATTCATGTTTTCTTCTTATTAACGAGTTCAAATTTGTGTTTTTCTCTGGTAACGTGTTGTCCTTGTAGAAAAAATGTTTTTTTCCCTGATAACGAGTTGACATCGCCGGAAATTTGTGTTTTCCCATTATAACGAGTAGAAATTTGTGTTTTTTCTTTGGTAACGAGTTCGAATTCATGTTTTCTTCTTATTAACGAGTTCAAATTTGTGTTTTTCTCTCGGTAACGAGTTGTCCTTGTAAAAAATGTTTTTTTCCCCGATAACGAGTTGACATCGCCGGAAATTTGTGTTTTCCCATTATAACGAGTAGAAATTTGTGTTTTTTCTTTGGTAACGAGTTCGAATTCATGTTTTCTTCTTATTAACGAGTTCAAATTTGTGTTTTTCTCTCGGTAACGAGTTGTCCTTGTAGAAAAAATGTTTTTTCCCGATAACGAGTTGACATCGCCGGAAATTTGTGTTTTCCCATTATAACGAGTAGAAATTTGTGTTTTTTCTTTGGTAACGAGTTCGAATTCATGTTTTCTTCTTATTAACGAGTTCAAATTTGTGTTTTTCTCTGGTAACGAGTTGTCCTTGTAGAAAAAATGTTTTTTTCCCTGATAACGAGTTGACATCGCCGGAAATTTGTGTTTTCCCATTATAACGAGTAGAAATTTGTGTTTTTTCATTGGTAACGAGTTCGAATTCATGTTTTCTTCTTATTAACGAGTTCAAATTTGTGTTTTTCTCTGGTAACGTGTTGTCCTTGTAGAAAAAATGTTTTTTTCCCTGATAACGAGTTGACATCGCCGGAAATTTGTGTTTTCCCATTATAACGAGTAGAAATTTGTGTTTTTTCTTTGGTAACGAGTTCGAATTCATGTTTTCTTCTTATTAACGAGTTCAAATTTGTGTTTTTCCCTAGTAACGTGTTGTCCTTGCAGAAAAAATGTTTTTTTCCCCGATAACGAGTTGACATCGCCGGAAATTTGTGTTTTTCCATTATAACGAGTAGAAATTTGTGTTTTTTCTTTGGTAACGTGTTCGAATTCATGTTTTCTTCTTATTGACGAGTTCAAATTTGTGTTTTTCTCTGGTAACGAGTTGTCCTTGTAGAAAAAAATGTTTTTTTCCCTGATAACGAGTTGACATCGCCGGAAATTTGTGTTTTCCCATTATAACGAGTAGAAATTTTTGTTTTTTCTTTGGTAACGAGTTCGAATTCATGTTTTCTTCTTATTAACGAGTTCAAATTTGTGTTTTTCTCTGGTAACGTGTTGTCCTTGGAGAAAAAATGTTTTTTTCTCTGATAACGAGTTGACATCACCGGAAATTTGTGTTTTCCTATTATAACGAGTAGAAATTTGTGTTCTTCTTTGGTAACGAGTTCGAATTCATGTTTTCTTCTTATTAACGAGTTCAAATTTGTCTTTTTCCCTAGTAACGTGTTGTCCTTGCAGAAAAAATGTTTTTTTCCCCTGATAACGAGTTGACATCACCGGAAATTTGTGTTTTCCCATTATAACGAGTAGAAATTTTTGTTTTTTCTTTGGTAACGAGTTCGAATTCATGTTCGAATTCATGTTTTCTTCTTATTAACGAGTTCAAATTTGTGTTTTTCTCTAGTAACGAGTTTTCCTTGTAGAAAAAATGTTTTATTCCCTGATAACGAGTTGACATTGCCGGAAATTTGTGTTTTCTTATTATAACGAGTAGAAATTTGTGTTTTTTCATTGGTAACGAGTTCGAATTCATGTTTTCTTCTTATTAACGATTTCAAATTTGTGATTTTCTCTGGTAACATGTTGTCCTTGCAGAAAAAATGTTTTTTTCCCTGATAACGAGTTGACATCGCCGGAAATTTGTGTTTTCCCATTATAACAAGTAGAAATTTGTGTTTTTTCTTTGGTAACGGGTTCGAATTCATGTTGTCTTCTTATTAACGAGTTTAAATTTGTGTTTTTCTCTGGTAACGAGTTTTCCTTGTAGAAAAAATGTTTTTTTCCCTGATAACGAGTTGACATCGCCGGAAATTTGTGTTTTCCCATTATAACGAGTAGAAATTTTTGTTTTTTCTTTGGTAACGAGTTCGAATTCATGTTTTCTTCTTATTAACAAGTTCAAATTTGTGTTTCTCTCTGGTTACGAGTTGTACGTGTAGAAAAAAAATGTTTTTTTCCCCGATAACGAGTTGACATCGCCGGAAATTTGTGTTTTCCAATTATAACGAGTAGAAATTTTTGTTTTTTCTTTGGTAACGAGTTCGAATTCATGTTTTCTTCTTATTAACGAGTTCAAATTTGTGATTTTCTCTGGTAATGTGTTGTCCTTGTAGAAAAAATGTTTTTTTCTCCAATACGAGTTGACATCGCCGGAAATTTGTGCTTTCCAATTATAACGAGTAGAAATGTGTGTTTTTTCTTTGGTAACGAGTTCGAATTCATGTTTTCTTCTTATTAACGAGTTCAAATTTGTGATTTTCTCTGGGTAACATGTTGCCTTGCAGAAAAAATATTTTTTTCCCTGATAACGAGTTGACATCGTCGGAAATTTGTGTTTTCCATTATAACAAGTAGAAATTAATAGCTTTTTCTTTGGTAACGAGTTCGAATTCATGTTTTCTTCTTTTTAACGAATTCAAATTTGTGTTTTTCTCTGGTAACGAGTTGTCCTTGTAGAAAAATGTTTTTTTCCCTGATAACGATTTGACATCGCCGGAAATTTGTGTTTTCCCATTATAACGAGTAGAAATTTGTGTTTTTTCTTTGGTAACGAGTTCGAATTCATGTTTTCTTCTTATTAACGAGTTCAAATTTGTGTTTTTCTTTGGTAACGAGTTGTCCTTGTAGAAAAAATGTTTTTTTCCCTGATAACGAGTTGACATCGCCGGAAATTTGTGTTTTCCCATTATAACGAGTAGAAATTTGTGTTTTTTCTTTGGTAACGAGTTCGAATTCATGTTTTCTTCTTATTAACGAGTTCAAATTTGTGATTTTCTCTGGTAACGTGTTGTCCTTGTAGAAAAAAATGTTTTTTTCCCTGATAACGAGTTGACATCGCCGGAAATTTGTGTTTTCCCATTATAACGAGTAGAAATTTTTGTTTTTTCTTTGGTAACGAGTTCGAATTCATGTTTTCTTCTTATTAACGAGTTCAAATTTGTGTTTTTCTCTGGTAACGAGTTGTCCTTGTAGAAAAAATGTTTTTTTCCCTGATAACGAGTTGACATCGCCGGAAATTTGTGTTTTCCCATTATAACGAGTAGAAATTTGTGTTTTTTCTTTGGTAACGAGTTCGAATTCATGTTTTCTTCTTATTAACGAGTTCAAATTTGTGTTTTTCTCTCGGTAACGAGTTTTCCTTGTAGAAAAAATGTTTTTTTCCCTGATAACGAGTTGACATCGCCGGAAATTTGTGTTTTCCCATTATAACGAGTAGAAATTTTGTTTTTTTTTGGTAACGAGTTCGAATTCATGTTTTCTTCTTATTAACGAGTTCAAATTTGTGTTTTTCTCTCGGTAACGAGTTGTCCTTGTAGAAAAAATGTTTTTTTCCCTGATAACGAGTTGACATCGCCGGAAATTTGTGTTTTCCCATTATAACGAGTAGAAATTTGTGTTTTTTCTTTGGTAACGAGTTCGAATTCATGTTTTCTTCTTATTAACGAGTTCAAATTTGTGTTTTTCTCTGGTAACGAGTTGTCCTTGTAGAAAAAATGTTTTTTTCCCTGATAACGAGTTCACATCGCCGGAAATTTGTGTTTTCCCATTATAACGAGTAGAAATTTGTGTTTTCCTATTATAACGAGTAGAAATTTTTGTTTTTTCTTTGGTAACGAGTTCGAATTCATGTTTTCTTCTTATTAACGAGTTCAAATTTGTGTTTTTCTCTGGTAACGAGTTGTCCTTGTAGAAAAAATGTTTTTTTCCCTGATAACGAGTTGACATCGCCGGAAATTTGTGTTTTCCCATTATAACGAGTAGAAATTTGTGTTTTTTCTTTGGTAACGAGTTCGAATTCATGTTTTCTTCTTATTAACGAGTTCAAATTTGTGTTTTTCTCTCGGTAACGTGTTGTCCTTGTAGAAAAAATGTTTTTTTCCCTGATAACGAGTTGACATCGCCGGAAATTTGTGTTTTCCCATTATAACGAGTAGAAATTTGTGTTTTTTCTTTGGTAACGAGTTCGAATTCATGTTTTCTTCTTATTAACGAGTTCAAATTTGTGTTTTTCTCTACTAACGTGTTGTCCTTGTAGAAAAAATGTTTTTTTCCCCGATAACGAGTTGACATCGCCGGTTTGTGTTTTCCAATTATAACGAGTAGAAATTTGTGTTTTTTCTTTGGTAACGAGTTCGAATTCATGTTTTCTTCTTATTAACAAGTTCAAATTTGTGTTTTCTCTCGGTAACGAGCTGTCCTTGTAGAAAAAATGTTTTTTTCCCTGATAACGAGTTGACATCGCCGGAAATTTGTGTTTTCCTATTATAACGAGTAGAAATTTGTGTTTTTTCTTTGGTAACGAGTTCGAATTCATGTTTTCTTCTTATTAACGAGTTCAAATTTGTGTTTTTCTCTGGTAACGAGTTGTCCTTGTAGAAAAAATGTTTTTTTCCCTGATAACGAGTTGACATCGCCGGAAATTTGTGTTTTCCCATTATAACGAGTAGAAATTTGTGTTTTTTCTTTGGTAACGAGTTCGAATTCATGTTTTCTTCTTATTAACGAGTTCAAATTTGTGTTTTTCTCTGATAACGAGTTGTCCTTGTAGAAAAAAATGTTTTTTTCCCTGATAACGAGTTGACATCGCCGGAAATTTGTGTTTTCCCATTATAACGAGTAGAAATTTGTGTTTTTTCTTTGGTAACGAGTTCGAATTCATGTTTTCTTCTTATTAACGAGTTCAAATTTGTGTTTTTCTCTGGTAACCTGTTGTCCTCGCAGAAAAAATGTTTTTTTCCCTGATAACGAGTTCACATCGCCGGAAATTTGTGTTTTCCCATTATAACGAGTAGAAATTTGTGTTTTTTCTTTGGTAACGAGTTCGAATTCATGTTTTCTTCTTATTAACAGTTCAAATTTGTGTTTTTCTCTAGTAACGAGTTGTCCTTGTAGAAAAAATGTTTTTTTCCTTGATAACGAGTTGACATCGCCGGAAATTTGTGTTTTCCCATTATAACGAGTAGAAATTTGTGTTTTTTCTTTGGTAACGAGTTCGAATTCATGTTTTCTTCTTATTAACGAGTTCAAATTTGTGTTTTCTCTGGTAACGAGTTGTCCTTGTAGAAAAAATGTTTTTTTCCCTGATAACGAGTTGACATCGCCGGAAATTTGTGTTTTCCAATTATAACGAGTAGAAATTTGTGTTTTTTCTTTGGTAACGAGTTCGAATTCATGTTTTCTTCTTATTAACGAGTTCAAATTTGTGTTTTTCTCTTGTAACGAGTTGTCCTTGTAGAAAAAATGTTTTTTTCCCTGATAACGAGTTGACATCGCCGGAAATTTGTGTTTTCCCATTATAACGAGTAGAAATTTGTGTTTTTTCTTTGGTAACGAGTTCGAATTCATGTTTTCTTCTTATTAACGAGTTCAAATTTGTGTTTTTCTCTGGTAACGAGTTGTCCTTGAAGAAAAAATGTTTTTTTCCCTGATAACGAGTTGACATCGCCGGAAATTTGTGTTTTCCCATTATAACGAGTAGAAATTTTTTTTTCTTTGGTAACGAGTTCTAATTCATGTTTTCTTCTTATTAACGAGTTCAAATTTGTGTTTTTCTCTGGTAACGAGTTTTCCATGTAGAAAAAATGTTTTTTTCCCTGATAACGAGTTGACATCGCCGGAAATTTGTGTTTTCCCATTATAACGAGTAGAAATTTGTGTTTTTTCTTTGGTAACGAGTTCGAATTCATGTTTTCTTCTTATTAACGAGTTCAAATTTGTGTTTTTCTCTCGGTAACGAGTTGTCCTTGTAGAAAAAAATGTTTTTTTCCCTGATAACGAGTTGACATCACCGGAAATTTGTGTTTTCCCATTATAACGAGTAGAAATTTGTGTTTTTCTTTGGTAACGAGTTCGAATTCATGTTTTCTTCTTACTAACGAGTTCAAATTTGTGTTTTTCTCTCGGTAACGTGTTGTCCTTGTAGAAAAATGTTTTTTTTTCCCCGATAACGAGTTGACATCGCCGGAAATTTGTGTTTTCCCATTATAACGAGTAGAAATTTGTGTTTTTTCTTTGGTAACGAGTTCGAATTCATGTTTTCTTCTTATTAACGAGTTCAAATTTGTGTTTTTCTCTTGTAACGAGTTGTCCTTGTAGAAAAATGTTTTTTTCCCTGATAACGAGTTGACATCGCCGGAAATTTGTGTTTTCCCATTATAACGAGTAGAAATTTGTGTTTTTTCTTTGGTAACGAGTTCGAATTCATGTTTTCTTCTTATTAACGAGTTCAAATTTGTGTTTTCTCTCGGTAACGAGTTGTCCTTGTAGAAAAAATATTTTTTTCCCGATAACGAGTTGACATCGCCTGAAATTTGTGTTTTCCTATTATAACGAGTAGAAATTTGTGTTTTTTATTTGGTAACGAGTTCGAATTCATGTTTTCTTCTTATTAACGAGTTCAAATTTGTGTTTTTCTCTGGTAACGAGTTGTCCTTGTAGAAAAAATGTTTTTTTCCCTGATAACGAGTTGACATCGCCGGAAATTTGTGTTTTCCCATTATAACGAGTAGAAATTTGTGTTTTTTCTTTGTTAACGAGTTCGAATTCATGTTTTCTTCTTATTAACGAGTTCAAATTTGTGCTTTTCTCTGATAACGAGTTGTCCTTGTAGAAAAAATGTTTTTTTCCCTGATAACGAGTTGACATCACCGGAAATTTGTGTTTTCCCATTATAACGAGTAGAAATTTGTGTTTTTTCTTTGGTAACGAGTTCGAATTCATGTTTTCTTCTTATTAACGAGTTCAAATTTGTGTTTTTCTCTGGTAACGAGTTGTCCTTGTAGAAAAAATGTTTTTTTCCCTGATAACGAGTTGACATCGCCGGAAATTTGTGTTTTCCCATTATAACGAGTAGAAATTTGTGTTTTTTTTGGTAACGAGTTCGAATTCATGTTTTCTTCTTATTAACGAGTTCAAATTTGTGTTTTTCTCTAGTAACGAGTTGTCCTTGTAGAAAAATGTTTTTTTCCTTGATAACGAGTTGACATCGCCGGAAATTTGTGTTTTCCCATTATAACGAGTAGAAATTTGTGTTTTTTCTTTGGTAACGAGTTCGAATTCATGTTTTCTTCTTATTAACGAGTTCAAATTTGTGTTTTTCTCTGGTAACGAGTTGTCCTTGTAGAAAAAATGTTTTTTCCCTGATAACGAGTTGACATCGCCGGAAATTTGTGTTTTCCTATTATAACGAGTAGAAATTTGTGTTTTTTCTTTGGTAACGAGTTCGAATTCATGTTTTCTTCTTATTAACGAGTTCAAATTTGTGTTTTTCTCTGTAACGATTGTTGTCCTTGTAAAAAAATGTTTTTTTCCCGATAACGAGTTGACATCGCCGGAAATTTGTGTTTTCCCATTATAACGAGTAGAAATTTGTGTTTTTTCTTTGGTAACGAGTTCGAATTCATGTTTTCTTCTTATTAACGAGTTCAAATTTGTGTTTTTCTCTCGGTAACGAGTTGTCCTTGTAGAAAAAATGTTTTTTTCCCCGATAACGAGTTGACATCGCCGGAAATTTGTGTTTTCCCATTATTACGAGTAGAAATTTGTGTTTTTTCTTTGGTAATGAGTTCGAATTCTTGTTTTCTTCTTATTAACGAGTTCAAATTTGTGTTTTCTCTCGTAACGAGTTGTCCTTGTAGAAAAAATGTTTTTTTCCCCGATAACGAGTTGACATCGCCGGAAATTTGTGTTTTCCCATTATAACGAGTAGAAATTTGTGTTTTTTCTTTGGTAACGAGTTCGAATTCATGTTTTCTTCTTATTAACGAGTTCAAATTTGTGTTTTTCTCTCGGTAACGAGTTGTCCTTGTAGAAAAAATGTTTTTTTCCCCGATAACGAGTTGACATCGCCGGAAATTTGTGTTTTCCCATTATAACGAGTAGAAATTTGTGTTTTTTCTTTGGTAACGAGTTCGAATTCATGTTTTCTTCTTATTAACGAGTTCAAATTTGTGTTTTCTCTCGGTAACGAGTTGTCCTTGTAGAAAAAATGTTTTTTTCCCCGATAACGAGTTCACATCGCCGGAAATTTGTGTTTTCCCATTATAACGAGTAGAAATTTGTGTTTTTTCTTTGGTAACGAGTTCGAATTCATGTTTTCTTCTTATTAACGAGTTCAAATTTGTGTTTTTCTCTCGGTAACGAGTTGTCCTTGTAGAAAAAATGTTTTTTTCCCCGATAACGAGTTCACATCGCCGGAAATTTGTGTTTTCCCATTATAACGAGTAGAAATTTGTGTTTTTTCTTTGGTAACGAGTTCGAATTCATGTTTTCTTCTTATTAAATTTGGTAACGAGTTCAAATTTGTGTTTTTCTCTTGTAACGAGTTGTCCTTGTAGAAAAATGTTTTTTTCCCTGATAACGAGTTCACATCGCCGGAAATTTGTGTTTTCCCATTATAACGAGTAGAAATTTGTGTTTTTTCTTTGGTAACGAGTTCGAATTCATGTTTTCTTCTTATTAACGAGTTCAAATTTGTGTTTTTCTCTGGTAACGAGTTGTCCTTGTAGAAAAAATGTTTTTTTCCCTGATAACGAGTTCACATCGCCGGAAATTTGTGTTTTCCTATTATAACGAGTAGAAATTTGTGTTTTTTCTTTGGTAACGAGTTCGAATTCATGTTTTCTTCTTATTAACGAGTTCAAATTTGTGTTTTTCTCTTGTAACGAGTTGTCCTTGTAGAAAAAATGTTTTTTTCCCTGATAACGAGTTCACATCGCCGGAAATTTGTGTTTTCCCATTATAACGAGTAGAAATTTGTGTTTTTTTTTGGTAACGAGTTCGAATTCATGTTTTCTTCTTATTAACGAGTTCAAATTTGTGTTTTTCTCTCGGTAACGAGTTGTCCTTGTAGAAAAAATGTTTTTTTCCCCGATAACGAGTTCACATCGCCGGAAATTTGTGTTTTCCCATTATAACGAGTAGAAATTTGTGTTTTTTCTTTGGTAACGAGTTCGAATTCATGTTTTCTTCTTATTAACGAGTTCAAATTTGTGTTTTTCTCTCGGTAACGAGTTGTCCTTGTAGAAAAAATGTTTTTTTTACCTGATAACGAGTTCACATCGCCGGAAATTTGTGTTTTCCCATTATAACGAGTAGAAATTTGTGTTTTTTCTTTGGTAACGAGTTCGAATTCATGTTTTCTTCTTATTAACGAGTTCAAATTTGTGTTTTTCTCTCGGTAACGAGTTGTCCTTGTAGAAAAAATGTTTTTTTCCCCGATAACGAGTTCACATCGCCGGAAATTTGTGTTTTCCCATTATAACGAGTAGAAATTTGTGTTTTTTCTTTGGTAACGAGTTCGAATTCATGTTTTCTTCTTATTAACGAGTTCAAATTTGTGTTTTTCTCTCGGTAACGAGTTGTCCTTGTAGAAAAAAATGTTTTTTTCCCGATAACGAGTTCACATCGCCGGAAATTTGTGTTTTCCCATTATAACGAGTAGAAATTTGTGTTTTTTCTTTGGTAACGAGTTCGAATTCATGTTTTCTTCTTATTAACGAGTTCAAATTTGTGTTTTTCTCTCGGTAACGAGTTGTCCTTGTAGAAAAAATGTTTTTTTCCCCGATAACGAGTTCACATCGCCGGAAATTTGTGTTTTCCCATTATAACGAGTAGAAATTTGTGTTTTTTCTTTGGTAACGAGTTCGAATTCATGTTTTCTTCTTATTAACGAGTTCAAATTTGTGTTTTTCTCTCGGTAACGAGTTGTCCTTGTAGAAAAATGTTTTTTTCCCCGATAACGAGTTCACATCGCCGGAAATTTGTGTTTTCCCATTATAACGAGTAGAAATTTGTGTTTTTTCTTTGGTAACGAGTTCGAATTCATGTTTTCTTCTTATTAACGAGTTCAAATTTGTGTTTTTCTCTCGGTAACGAGTTGTCCTTGTAGAAAAAATGTTTTTTTCCCTGATAACGAGTTCACATCGCCGGAAATTTGTGTTTTCCTATTATAACGAGTAGAAATTTGTGTTTTTTCTTTGGTAACGAGTTCTAATTCATGTTTTCTTCTTATTAACGAGTTCAAATTTGTGTTTTTCTCTGGTAACGAGTTGTCCTTGTAGAAAAAATGTTTTTTTCCCTGATAACGAGTTGACATCGCCGGAAATTTGTGTTTTCCCATTATAACGAGTAGAAATTTGTGTTTTTTCTTTGGTAACGAGTTCGAATTCATGTTTTCTTCTTATTAACGAGTTCAAATTTGTGTTTTTCTCTCGATAACGAGTTGTCCTTGTAGAAAAAATGTTTTTTTCCCTGATAACGAGTTGACATCGCCGGAAATTTGTGTTTTCCCATTATAACGAGTAGAAATTTGTGTTTTTTCTTTGGTAACGAGTTCGAATTCATGTTTTCTTCTTATTAACGAGTTCAAATTTGTGTTTTTCTCTCGGTAACGAGTTGTCCTTGTAGAAAAAATGTTTTTTTCCCTGATAACGAGTTCACATCGCCGGAAATTTGTGTTTTCCCATTATAACGAGTAGAAATTTGTGTTTTTTCTTTGGTAACGAGTTCGAATTCATGTTTTCTTCTTATTAACGAGTTCAAATTTGTGTTTTTCTCTAGTAACGAGTTGTCCTTGTAGAAAAAATGTTTTTTTCCTTGATAACGAGTTCACATCGCCGGAAATTTGTGTTTTCCCATTATAACGAGTAGAAATTTGTGTTTTTTCTTTGTAACGAGTTCGAATTCATGTTTTCTTCTTATTAACGAGTTCAAATTTGTGTTTTTCTCTGGTAACGAGTTGTCCTTGTAGAAAAAATGTTTTTTTCCCTGATAACGAGTTCACATCGCCGGAAATTTGTGTTTTCCTATTATAACGAGTAGAAATTTGTTTTTTTCTTTGGTAACGAGTTCGAATTCATTTTTTCTTCTTATTAACGAGTTCAAATTTGTGTTTTTCTCTTGTAACGAGTTGTCCTTGTAGAAAAAATGTTTTTTTCCCTGATAACGAGTTCACATCGCCGGAAATTTGTGTTTTCCCATTATAACGAGTAGAAATTTGTGTTTTTTCTTTGGTAACGAGTTCGAATTCATGTTTTCTTCTTATTAACGAGTTCAAATTTGTGTTTTTCTCTCGGTAACGAGTTGTCCTTGTAGAAAAAATGTTTTTTTCCCAGATAACGAGTTCACATCGCCGGAAATTTGTGTTTTCCCATTATAACGAGTAGAAATTTGTGTTTTTTCTTTGGTAACGAGTTCGAATTCATGTTTTCTTCTTATTAACGAGTTCAAATTTGTGTTTTTCTCTGGTAACGAGTTGTCCTTGTAGAAAAAATGTTTTTTTCCCTGATAACGAGTTGACATCGCCGGAAATTTGTGTTTTCCCATTATAACGAGTAGAAATTTGTGTTTTTTCTTTGGTAACGAGTTCGAATTCATGTTTTCTTCTTATTAACGAGTTCAAATTTGTGTTTTTCTCTGGTAACGAGTTGTCCTTGTAGAAAAAATGTTTTTTTCTCTGATAACGAGTTGACATCGCCGGAAATTTGTGTTTTCCCATTATAACGAGTAGAAATTTTTGTTTTTTCTTTGGTAACGAGTTCTAATTCATGTTTTCTTCTTATTAACGAGTTCAAATTTGTGTTTTTCTCTGATAACGAGTTGTCCTTGTAGAAAAAATGTTTTTTTCCCTGATAACGAGTTGACATCGCCGGAAATATGTGTTTTCCCATTCTAACGAGTAGAAATTTGTGTTTTTGCTTTGGTAACGAGTTCGAATTCATGTTTTCTTTTTATTAACGAGTTCAAATTTGTGTTTTTCTCTGGTAACCTGTTGTCCTCGCAGAAAAAAAATGTTTTTTTCCCTGATAACGAGTTGACATCGCCGGTTTGTGTTTTCCCATTATAACGAGTAGAAATTTTTGTTTTCTCTTTGGTAACGAGTTCGAATTCATGTTTTCTTCTTATTAACGAGTTCAAATTTGTGTTTATCTCTAGTAACGAGTTGTCCTTGTAGAGAAAATGTTTTTTTTCCCGATAACGAGTTGACATCGCCGGAAATTTGTGTTTTCCATTATAACGAGTAGAAATTTGTGTTTTTTCTTTGGTAACGAGTTCGAATTCATGTTTTCTTCTTATTAACGAGTTCAAATTTGTGTTTATCTCTAGTAACGAGTTGTCCTTGTAGAGAAAATGTTTTTTTCCTTGATAACGAGTTGACATCGCCGGAAATTTGTGTTTTCCCATTATAACGAGTAGAAATTTGTGTTTTTTCTTTGGTAACGAGTTCGAATTCATGTTTTCTTCTTATTAACGAGTTCAAATTTGTGTTTTTCTCTAGTAACGAGTTGTCCTTGTAGAAAAATGTTTTTTTCCCTGATAACGAGTTGACATCGCCGGAAATTTGTGTTTTCCCATTATAACGAGTAGAAATTTGTGTTTTTTCTTTGGTAACGAGTTCGAATTCATGTTTTCTTCTTATTAACGAGTTCAAATTTGTGTTTTTCTCTGGTAACGAGTTGTCCTTGTAGAAAAAATGTTTTTTTCTCTGATAACGAGTTGACATCGCCGGAAATTTGTGTTTTCCTATTATAACGAGTATAAATTTTTGTCTTTTCTTTGGTAACGAGTTCTAATTCATATTTTCTTCTTATTAACTAGTTCAAATTTGTGTTTTTCTCTGGTAACGAGTTGTCCTTGTAGAAAAAATGTTTTTTTCCCTGATAACGAGTTGACATCGCCGGAAATTTGTGTTTTCCCATTATAACGAGTAGAAATTTGTGTTTTTTCTTTGGTAACGAGTTCGTTAATGTTTTCTTCTTATTAACGAGTTCAAATTTGTGCTTTTCTCTGATAACGAGTTGTCCTTGTAGAAAAAATGTTTTTTTCCCTGATAACGAGTTGACATCGCCGGAAATTTGTGTTTTCCCATTATAACGAGTAGAAATTTGTGTTTTTTCTTTGGTAACGAGTTCGAATTCATGTTTTCTTCTTATTAACGAGTTCAAATTTGTGTTTTTCTCTGGTAACGAGTTGTCCTTGTAGAAAAAATGTTTTTTTCCCTGATAACGAGTTGACATCGCCGGAAATTTGTGTTTTCCCATTATAACGAGTAGAAATTTGTGTTTTTTCTTTTGGTAACGAGTTCGAATTCATGTTTTCTTCTTATTAACGAGTTCAAATTTGTGTTTTTCTCTGGTAACGAGTTGTCCTTGTAGAAAAATGTTTTTTTCCCTGATAACGAGTTCACATCGCCGGAAATTTGTGTTTTCCCATTATAACGAGTAGAAATTTGTGTTTTTTCTTTGGTAACGAGTTCGAATTCATGTTTTCTTCTTATTAACGAGTTCAAATTTGTGTTTTTCTCTGGTAACGAGTTGTCCTTGTAGAAAAAATGTTTTTTTCCCGATAACGAGTTGACATCGCCGGAAATTTGTGTTTTCCTATTATAACGAGTATAAATTTTTGTCTTTTCTTTGGTAACGAGTTCTAATTCATATTTTCTTCTTATTAACGAGTTCAAATTTGTGTTTTTCTCTGGTAACGAGTTGTCCTTGTAGAAAAAATGTTTTTTTCCTTGATAACGAATTGACATCGCCGGAAATTTGTGTTTTCCCATTATAACGAGCAGAAATTTGTGTTTTTTCTTTGGTAACGAGTTCGAATTCATGTTTTCTTCTTATTAACGAGTTCAAATTTGTGTTTTTCTCTGGTAACGTGTTGTCCTTGTTGAAAAAATGTTTTTTTCCCTGATAACGAGTTGACATCGCCGGAAATTTGTGTTTTCCCATTATAACGAGTAGAAATTTGTGTTTTTTCTTTGGTAACGAGTTCGAATTCATGTTTTCTTCTTATTAACGAGTTCAAATTTGTGATTTTCTCTCGCTAACGTGTTGTCCTTCGTAGAAAAAATGTTTTTTCCCGATAACGAGTTGACATCGCCGGAAATTTGTGTTTTCCCATTATAACGAGTAGAAATTTGTGTTTTTTCTTTGGTAACGAGTTCGAATTCATGTTTTCTTCTTATTAACGAGTTCAAATTTGTGTTTTCTCTTGTAACGAGTTGTCCTTGTAGAAAAAATGTTTTTTTCCCTGATAACGAGTTGACATCGCCGGAAATTTGTGTTTTCCCATTATAACGAGTAGAAATTTGTGTTTTTTCTTTGGTAACGAGTTCGAATTCATGTTTTCTTCTTATTAACGAGTTCAAATTTGTGTTTTCTCTGGTAACGAGTTGTCCTTGTAGAAAAAATGTTTTTTTCCTCGATAACGAGTTGACATCGCCGGAAATTTGTGTTTTCCTATTATAACGAGCATAAATTTTTGTCTTTTATTTGGTAACGAGTTCTAATTCATATTTTCTTCTTATTAACTAGTTCAAATTTGTGTTTTTCTCTGGTTACGAGTTGTCCTTTTAGAAAAAAGTTTTTTTCCATGATAACGAGTTGACTTCGCCGGAAATTTGTGTTTTTCTCTGGTAACGAGTTGTCCTTCGAGAAAAAAATGTCTTTTTCCCTAATAACAAGTTGACATCACCGGAAATTTGTGTTTTCCCTTTATAACGAGTAGAAATTTGTGTTTTTTCTTTGGTAACGAGTTCGAATTCATGTTTTCTTCTTATTAACGAGTTCAAATTTGTGTTTTTCACTTGTAACGAGTTGTCCTTGTAGAAAAAATGTCTTTTTCCCGAATAACGAGTTGACATCGCTGGAAATTTGTGTTTTCCCTTTATAACGAGTAGAAATTTGTGTTTTTTCTTTGGTAACGAGTTCGAATTCATGTTTTCTTCTTATTAACGAGTTCAAATTTGTGTTTTTCTCTCGGTAACGAGTTGTCCTTCCGTAGAAAAAATGTTTTTTTCCCCGATAACGAGTTGACATCGCCGGAAATTTGTGTTTTCCCATTATAACGAGTAGAAATTTGTGTTTTTTCTTTGGTAACGAGTTCGAATTCATGTTTTCTTCTTATTAACGAGTTCAAATTTGTGTTTTTCTCTCGGTAACGAGTTGTCATTCCGAAAAAATGTCTTTTTCCCGAATAACGAGTTGACATCGCCGGAAATTTGTGTTTTCCCTTTATAACGAGTAGAAATTTGTGTTTTTTCTTTGGTAACGAGTTCGAATTCATGTTTTCTTCTTATTAACGAGTTCAAATTTGTGTTTTTCTCTGGTAACGAGTTGTCCTTGTAGAAAAAATGTTTTTTTCCTTAATAACGAGTTCACATCGCCGGAAATTTGTGTTTTCCCATTATAACGAGTAGAAATTTGTGTTTTTTCTTTGGTAACGAGTTCGAATTCATGTTTTCTTCTTACTAACGAGTTCAAATTTGTGTTTTTCTCTGGTAACGAGTTGTCCTTCCGTAGAAAAAATGTTTTTTTCCCTGATAACGAGTTGACATCACCGGAAATTTGTGTTTTCCCATTATAACGAGTAGAAATTTGTGTTTTTTCTTTGGTAACGAGTTCGAATTCATGTTTTCTTCTTATTAACGAGTTCAAATTTGTGTTTTTCTCTCGGTAACGAGTTGTCCTTCCGTAGAAAAAATGTCTTTTTCCCGATAACGAGTTGACATCGCCGGAAATTTGTGTTTTCCCTCTATAACGAGTAGAAATTTGTGTTTTTTCTTTGGTAACGAGTTCGAATTCATGTTTTCTTCTTATTAACGAGTTCAAATTTGTGTTTTTCTCTCGGTAACGAGTTGTCCTTCCGTAAAAAAAATGTTTTTTCCCCGATAACGAGTTCACATCGCCGGAAATTTGTGTTTTCCCTTATAACGAGTAGAAATTTGTGTTTTTTTTTGGTAACGAGTTCGAATTCATGTTTTCTTCTTATTAACGAGTTCAAATTTGTGTTTTTCTCTCGGTAACGAGTTGTCCTTCCGTAAAAAATGTCTTTTTCCCGAATAACGAGTTGACATCGCCGGAAATTTGTGTTTTCCCATTATAACGAGTAGAAATTTCTTTTTTTCTTTGGTAACGAGTTCGAATTCATGTTTTCTTCTTATTAACGAGTTCAAATTTGTGTTTTTCTCTTCTAACGAGTTGTCCTTCCAGAAAAAATGTCTTTTTCCCTAATAACGAGTTGACATCACCGGAAATTTGTGTTTTCCTTTATAACGAGTAGAAATTTGTGTTTTTTCTTTGGTAACGAGTTCGAATTCATGTTTTCTTCTTATTAACGAGTTCAAATTTGTGTTTTTCTCTGGTAACGAGTTGTCCTTCCAGAAAAAATGTCTTTTTCCTTAATAACGAGTTCACATCGCCGGAAATTTGTGTTTTCCCATTATAACGAGTAGAAATTTGTGTTTTTTCTTTGGTAACGAGTTCGAATTCATGTTTTCTTCTTATTAACGAGTTCAAATTTGTGTTTTTCTCTGGTAACGAGTTGTCCTTCCAAAAAAAATGTCTTTTTCCCTAATAACGAGTTGACATCACCGGAAATTTGTGTTTTCCCATTATAACGAGTAGAAATTTGTGTTTTTTCTTTGGTAACGAGTTCGAATTCATGTTTTCTTCTTATTAACGAGTTCAAATTTGTGTTTTTCACTGGTAACGAGTTGTCCTTCTAGAAAAAATGTCTTTTTCCCGAATAACGAGTTGACATCGCCGGAAATTTGTGTTTTCCCTTTATAACGAGTAGAAATTTGTGTTTTTTCTTTGGTAACGAGTTCGAATTCATGTTTTCTTCTTATTAACGAGTTCAAATTTGTGTTTTTCTCTCGCTAACGAGTTGTCCTTGTAGAAAAAAATGTCTTTTTCCTTAATAACGAGTTCACATCGCCGGAAATTTGTGTTTTCCCTTTATAACGAGTAGAAATTTGTGTTTTTTCTTTGGTAACGAGTTCGAATTCATGTTTTCTTCTTATTAACGAGTTCAAATTTGTGTTTTTCTCTCGGTAACGAGTTGTCCTTGTAGAAAAAAAATGTTTTTTTCCCGAATAACGAGTTGACATCGCCGGAAATTTGTGTTTTCCCATTATAACGAGTAGAAATTTGTGTTTTTTCTTTGGTAACGAGTTCGAATTCATGTTTTCTTCTTATTAACGAGTTCAAATTTGTGTTTTTCTCTCGTAACGAGTTGTCCTTCCGAAAAAAAAATGTTTTTTTCCCTAATAACGAGTTGACATCGCCGGAAATTTGTGTTTTCCCATTATAACGAGTAGAAATTTGTGTTTTTTCTTTGGTAACGAGTTCGAATTCATGTTTTCTTCTTATTAACGAGTTCAAATTTGTGTTTTTCTCTCGGTAACGAGTTGTCCTTCCGTAGAAAAAATGTCTTTTTCCCCGAATAACGAGTTCACATCGCCGGAAATTTGTGTTTTCCCTTATAACGAGTAGAAATTTGTGTTTTTTCTTTGGTAACGAGTTCGAATTCATGTTTTCTTCTTATTAACGAGTTCAAATTTGTGTTTTTCTCTGGTAACGAGTTGTCCTTCCAGAAAAAATGTTTTTTTCCCTAATAACGAGTTGACATCACCGGAAATTTGTGTTTTCCCTTTATAACGAGTAGAAATTTGTGTTTTTTCTTTGGTAACGAGTTCGAATTCATGTTTTCTTCTTATTAACGAGTTCAAATTTGTGTTTTTCTCTTGTAACGAGTTGTCCTTCCAGAAAAAATGTCTTTTTCCCGAATAACGAGTTGACATCGCCGGAAATTTGTGTTTTCCCTTTATAACGAGTAGAAATTTGTGTTTTTTCTTTGGTAACGAGTTCGAATTCATGTTTTCTTCTTATTAACGAGTTCAAATTTGTGTTTTTCTCTGCTAACGAGTTGTCCTTCCAGAAAAAATGTCTTTTTCCCTAATAACGAGTTGACATCGCCGGAAATTTGTGTTTTCCTTTATAACGAGTAGAAATTTGTGTTTTTTCTTTGGTAACGAGTTCGAATAATGTTTTCTTCATATTAACGAGTTCAGATTTGTGTTTTTCTCTGGTAACGAGTTGTCCTTGTTGAAAAAATGTCTTTTTCCCTAATAACGAGTTGACATCGCCGGAAATTTGTTGTTTCCCTTTATAACGAGTAGAAATTTGTGTTTTTTCTTTGGTAACGAGTTCGAATTCATGTTTTCTTCTTATTAACGAGTTCAAATTTGTGTTTTTCTCTGGTAACGAGTTGTCCTTCCGAAAAAATGTCTTTTTCCCTAATAACGAGTTGACATCGCCGGAAATTTGTGTTTTCCCTTTATAACGAGTAGAAATTTGTGTTTTTTCTTTGGTAACGAGTTCGAATTCATGTTTTCTTCTTATTAACGAGTTCAAATTTGTGTTTTTCACTTGTAACGAGTAATCCTTCCGTAAAAAAATGTGTCTTTTTCCCGAATAACGAGTTGACATCGCCGGAAATTTGTGTTTTCCCTTTATAACGAGTAGAAATTTGTGTTTTTTCTTTGGTAACGAGTTCGAATTCATGTTTTCTTCTTATTAACGAGTTCAAATTTGTGTTTTTCTCTCGCTAACGAGTTGTCCTTCGAGAAAAAAATGTTTTTTCCCTTAATAACGAGTTGACATCGCCGGAAATTTGTGTTTTCCCTTTATAACGAGTAGAAATTTGTGTTTTTTCTTTGGTAACGAGTTCGAATTCATGTTTTCTTCTTATTAACGAGTTCAAATTTGTGTTTTTCTCTCGGTAACGAGTTGTCCTTCCGTAAAAAATGTCTTTTTCCCTAATAACGAGCTGACATCAGCGGAAATTTGTGTTTTCCCTTTATAACGAGTAGAAATTTGTGTTTTTTCTTTGGTAACGAGTTCGAATTCATGTTTTCTTCTTATTAACGAGTTCAAATTTGTGTTTTTCTCTTCTAACGAGTTGTCCTTCCGTAAAAAATGTCTTTTTCCCGAATAACGAGTTGACATCACCGGAAATTTGTGTTTTCCTTTATAACGAGTAGAAATTTGTGTTTTTTCTTTGGTAACGAGTTCGAATTCATGTTTTCTTCTTATTAACGAGTTCAAATTTGTGTTTTTCTCTCGGTAACGAGTTGTCCTTCCGTAAAAAAATGTCTTTTTCCCTAATAACGAGTTGACATCACCGGAAATTTGTGTTTTCCCTTTATAACGAGTAGAAATTTGTGTTTTTTCTTTGGTAACGAGTTCGAATTCATGTTTTCTTCTTATTAACGAGTTCAAATTTGTGTTTTTCTCTTGTAACGAGTTGTCCTTCCAGAAAAAATGTCTTTTTCCCTAATAACGAGTTGACATCACCGGAAATTTGTGTTTTCCCTTTATAACGAGTAGAAATTTGTGTTTTTTCTTTGGTAACGAGTTCGAATTCATGTTTTCTTCTTATTAACGAGTTCAAATTTGTGTTTTTCTCTTGTAACTAGTTGTCCTTCCAGAAAAAATGTCTTTTTCCCCGAATAACGAGTTGACATCACCGGAAATTTGTGTTTTCCCTTTATAACGAGTAGAAATTTGTGTTTTTTCTTTGGTAACGAGTTCGAATTCATGTTTTCTTCTTATTAACGAGTTCAAATTTGTGTTTTTCTCTCGGTAACGAGTTGTCCTTCCGATAAAATGTTTTTTCCCTAATAACGAGTTGACATCGCCGGAAATTTGTGTTTTCCCTTTATAACGAGTAGAAATTTGTGTTTTTTCTTTGGTAACGAGTTCGAATTCATGTTTTCTTCTTATTAACGAGTTCAAATTTGTGTTTTTCTCTTGTAACGAGTTGTCCTTCCAGAAAAAATGTCTTTTTCCCTAATAACGAGTTGACATCGGCGGAAATTTGTGTTTTCCCTTTATAACGAGTAGAAATTTGTGTTTTTTCTTTGGTAACGAGTTCGAATTCATGTTTTCTTCTTATTAACGAGTTCAAATTTGTGTTTTTCTCTTGTAACTAGTTGTCCTTTGCGTAAAAAATGTTTTTTCCCGATAACGAGTTGACATCTCGGAAATTTGTGTTTTCCCTTTATAACGAGTAGAAATTTGTGTTTTTTCTTTGGTAACGAGTTCGAATTCATGTTTTCTTCTTATTAACGAGTTCAAATTTGTGTTTTTCTCTCGGTAACGAGTTGTCCTTGCCGAAAAAATGTTTTTTCCTAATAACGAGTTGACATCTCCGGAAATTTGTGTTTTCCCTTTATAACGAGTAGAAATTTGTGTTTTTTCTTTGGTAACGAGTTCGAATTCATGTTTTCTTCTTATTAACGAGTTCAAATTTGTGTTTTTCTCTCGGTAACGAGTTGTCCTTCCGTAAAAAATGTCTTTTTCCCTAATAACGAGTTGACATCACCGGAAATTTGTGTTTTCCCTTTATAACGAGTAGAAATTTGTGTTTTTTCTTTGGTAACGAGTTTGAATTCATGTTTTCTTCTTATTAACGAGTTCAAATTTGTGTTTTTCTCTGGTAACGTGTTGTCCTTCTAAAAAAATGTCTTTTTCCCGAATAACGAGTTGACATCGCCGGAAATTTGTGTTTTCCCTTTATAACGAGTAGAAATTAGTGTTTTTTCTTTGGTAACGAGTTCGAATTCATGTTTTCTTCTTATTAACGAGTTCAAATTTGTGTTTTTCTCTTCTAACGAGTTGTCCTTCCAGAAAAAATGTCTTTTTCCCTAATAACGAGTTGACATCACCGGAAATTTGTGTTTTCCTTTATAACGAGTAGAAATTTGTGTTTTTTCTTTGGTAACGAGTTCGAATTCATGTTTTCTTCTTATTAACGAGTTCAAATTTGTGTTTTTCTCTTGTAACGAGTTGTCCTTCCAGAAAAAATGTCTTTTTCCTTAATAACGAGTTCACATCGCCGGAAATTTGTGTTTTCCCTTTATAACGAGTAGAAATTTGTGTTTTTTCTTTGGTAACGAGTTCGAATTCATGTTTTCTTCTTATTAACGAGTTCAAATTTGTGTTTTTCTCTGGTAACGAGTTGTCCTTCCAGAAAAAATGTCTTTTTCCCTAATAACGAGTTGACATCACCGGAAATTTGTGTTTTCCCTTTATAACGAGTAGAAATTTGTGTTTTTTCTTTGGTAACGAGTTCGAATTCATGTTTTCTTCTTATTAACGAGTTCAAATTTGTGTTTTTCTCTTGTAACGAGTTGTCCTTGCGTAAAAAATGTTTTTTCCCTAATAACGAGTTGACATCGCCGGAAATTTGTGTTTTCCCTTTATAACGAGTAGAAATTTGTGTTTTTTCTTTGGTAACGAGTTCGAATTCACGTTTTCTTCTTATTAACGAGTTCAAATTTGTGTTTTTCTCTTGTAACTTGTTGTCCTTCCGAGAAAAAAATGTCTTTTTCCTTAATAACGAGTTGACATCGGCGGAAATTTGTGTTTTCCCTTTATAACGAGTAGAAATTTGTGTTTTTTCTTTGGTAACGAGTTCGAATTCATGCTTTCTTCTTATTAACGAGTTCAAATTTGTGTTTTTCTCTTGTAACTAGTTGCCCTTGCAGAAAAATGTTTTTTCCCGATAACGAGTTGACATCTCCGGAAATTTGTGTTTTCCCTTTATAACGAGTAGAAATTTGTGTTTTTTCTTTGGTAACGAGTTCGAATTCATGTTTTCTTCTTATTAACGAGTTCAAATTTGTGTTTTTCTCTCGGTAACGAGTTGTCCTTGCAGATAAAATGTTTTTTTCCCTAATAACGAGTTGACATCGTCGGAAATTTGTGTTTTCCCTTTATAACGAGTAGAAATTTGTGTTTTTTCTTTGGTAACGAGTTCGAATTCATGTTTTCTTCTTATTAACGAGTTCAAATTTGTGTTTTTCTCTGGTAACGAGTTGTCCTTCCAGAAAAAATGTCTTTTTCCCTAATAACGAGTTGACATCACCGGAAATTTGTGTTTTCCCTTTATAACGAGTAGAAATTTGTGTTTTTTCTTTGGTAACGAGTTTGAATTCATGTTTTCTTCTTATTAACGAGTTCAAATTTGTGTTTTTCTCTTGTAACTTGTTGTCCTTCCAGAAAAAATGTCTTTTTCCCTAATAACGAGCTGACATCGGCGGAAATTTGTGTTTTCCCTTTATAACGAGTAGAAATTTGTGTTTTTTCTTTGGTAACGAGTTCGAATTCATGTTTTCTTCTTATTAACGAGTTCAAATTTGTGTTTTTCTCTTGTAACGAGTTGTCCTTGCCAGAAAAAATGTTTTTTCCCCGATAACGAGTTGACATCTCCGGAAATTTGTGTTTTCCTTTATAACGAGTAGAAATTTGTGTTTTTTCTTTGGTAACGAGTTCGAATTCATGTTTTCTTCTTATTAACGAGTTCAAATTTGTGTTTTTCTCTCGGTAACGAGTTGTCCTTCCGTAAAAATGTCTTTTTTCCCTAATAACGAGTTCACATCGCCGGAAATTTGTGTTTTCCCTTTATAACGAGTAGAAATTTGTGTTTTTTCTTTGGTAACGAGTTCGAATTCATGTTTTCTTCTTATTAACGAGTTCAAATTTGTGTTTTTCTCTCGGTAACGAGTTGTCCTTCCAGAAAAAATGTCTTTTTCCCTAATAACGAGTTGACATCACCGGAAATTTGTGTTTTCCCTTTATAACGAGTAGAAATTTGTGTTTTTGCTTTGGTAACGAGTTCGAATTCATGTTTTCTTCTTATTAACGAGTTCAAATTTGTGTTTTTCACTTGTAACGAGTAGACCTTACAGAAAAAATGCCTTTTTCCCGAATAACGAGTTGACATCGCCGGAAATTTTTGTTTTCCCTTTATAACGAGTAGAAATTTGTGTTTTTTCTTTGGTAACGATTCGAATTCATGTTTCTTCTTATTAACGAGTTCAAATTTGTGTTTTTCTCTGCTAACGAGTTGTCCTTCCAGAAAAAAATGTCTTTTTCCTTAATAACGAGTTCACATCGCCGGAAATTTGTGTTTTCCCTTTATAACGAGTAGAAATTTGTGTTTTTTCTTTGGTAACGAGTTCGAATTCATGTTTTCTTCTTATTAACGAGTTCGAATTTGTGTTTTTCTCTGGTAACGAGTTGTCCTTCCAGAAAAAATGTCTTTTTCCCTAATAACGAGTTGACATCACCGGAAATTTGTGTTTTCCCTTTATAACGAGTAGAAATTTGTGTTTTTTCTTTGGTAACGAGTTTGAATTCATGTTTTCTTCTTATTAACGAGTTCAAATTTGTGTTTTTCTCTCGGTAACGAGTTGTCCTTCCATAAAAAATGTCTTTTTCCCGAATAACGAGTTGACATCGTCGGAAATTTGTGTTTTCCCTTTATAACGAGTAGAAATTTGTGTTTTTTCTTTGGTAACGAGTTCGAATTCATGTTTTCTTCTTATTAACGAGTTCAAATTTGTGTTTTTCTCTGTTAACGAGTTGTCTTTCCAGAAAAAAAATGTTTTCCCTAATAACGAGTTGACATCACCGGAAATTTGTGTTTTCCCTTTATAACGAGTAGAAATTTGTGTTTTTTCTTTGGTAACGAGTTCGAATTCACGTTTTCTTCTTATTAACGAGTTCAAATTTGTGTTTTTCTCTTGTAACTTGTTGTCCTTCCAGAAAAAATGTCTTTTTCCCTAATAACGAGCTGACATCGGCGGAAATTTGTGTTATCCCTTTATACCGAGTAGAAATTTGTGTTTTTTCTTTGGTAACGAGTTCGAATTCATGCTTTTCTTCTTATTAAAGAGTTCAAATTTGTGTTTTTCTCTTGTAACTAGTTGTCCTTGCGTAAAAAAAATGTTTTTTCCCGATAACGAGTTGACATCTCCGGAAATTTGTGTTTTCCCTTTATAACGAGTAGAAATTTGTGTTTTTTCTTTGGTAACGAGTTCGAATTCATGTTTTGTTCTTATTAACGAGTTCAAATTTATGTTTTTCTCTGGTAACGAGTTGTCCTTGCATATAAAATGTTTTTTCCCTAATAACGAGTTGACATCGCCGGAAATTTGTGTTTTCCCTTTATAACGAGTAGAAATTTGTGTTTTTTCTTTGGTAACGAGTTCGAATTCACGTTTTCTTCTTATTAACGAGTTCAAATTTGTGTTTTTCTCTTGTAACTTGTTGTCCTTCCAGAAAAAATGTCTTTTTCCCTAATAACGAGCTGACATCGGCGGAAATTTGTTTTTTCCCTTTATAACGAGTAGAAATTTGTGTTTTTTCTTTGGTAACGAGTTCGAATTCATGCTTTCTTCTTATTAACGAGTTCAAATTTGTGTTTTTCTCTTGTAACTAGTTGCCCTTGCAGAAAAATGTTTTTTCCCTGATAACGAGTTGACATCTCCGGAAATTTGTGTTTTCCCTTTATATCGAGTAGAAATTTGTGTTTTTTCTTTGGTAACGAGTTCGAATTCATGTTTTCTTCTTATTAACGAGTTCAAATTTGTGTTTTTCTCTGGTAACGAGTTGTCCTTGCAGATAAAATTTTTTTTTCCCTAATAACGAGTTGACATCGCCGGAAATTTGTGTTTTCCCTTTATAACGAGTAGAAATTTGTGTTTTTTCTTTGGTGACGAGTTCGAATTCATGTTTTCTTCTTATTAACGAGTTCAAATTTGTGTTTTTCTCTCGGTAACGAGTTGTCCTTCCGTAAAAAAATGTCTTTTTCCCTAATAACGAGTTGACATCACCGGAAATTTGTGTTTTCCCTTTATAACGAGTAGAAATTTGTGTTTTTTCTTTGGTAACGAGTTTGAATTCATGTTTTCTTCTTATTAACAAGTTCAAATTTGTGTTTTTCTCTTGTAACTTGTTGTCCTTCCAGAAAAAATGTCTTTTTCCCTAATAACAAGCTGACATCGGCGGAAATTTGTGTTTTCCCTTTATAACGAGTAGAAATTTGTGTTTTTTCTTTGGTAACGAGTTCGAATTCATGCTTTCTTCATATTAAAGAGTTCAAATTTGTGTTTTTCTCTTGTAACTAGTTGTCCTTGCGTAGAAAAATGTTTTTTCCCGATAACGAGTTGACATCTCCGGAAATTTGTGTTTTCCCTTTATAACGAGTAGAAATTTGTGTTTTTTCTTTGGTAACGAGTTCGAATTCATGTTTTGTTCTTATTAACGAGTTCAAATTTGTGTTTTTCTCTCGGTAACGAGTTGTCCTTGCGTATAAAATGTTTTTTTCCCTAATAACGAGTTGACATCGCCGGAAATTTGTGTTTTCCCTTTATAACGAGTAGAAATTTGTGTTTTTTCTTTGGTAACGAGTTCGAATTCATGTTTTCTTCTTATTAACGAGTTCAAATTTGTGTTTTTCACTGGTAACGAGTTGTCCTTCCAGAAAAAATGTCTTTTTCCCGAATAACGAGTTTTCATCGCCGGAAATTTGTGTTTCCCTTTATAACGAGTAGAAATTTCAGTTTTTTCTTTGGTAACGAGTTCGAATTCATGTTTTCTTCTTATTAACGAGTTCAAATTTGTGTTTTTCTCTGGTAACGAGTTGTCCTTCCAGAAAAAATGTCTTTTTCCCTAATAACGAGTTGACATCACCGGAAATTTGTGTTTTTCCTTTATAACGAGTAGAAATTTGTGTTTTTTCTTTGGTAACGAGTTCAAATTCATGTTTTCTTCTTATTAACGAGTTCAAATTTGTGTTTTTCTCTGGTAACGAGTTGTCCTTCAAGAAAAAATGACTTTTTCCTTAATAACGAGTTCACATCGCCGGAAATTTGTGTTTTCCCTTTATAACGAGTAGAAATTTGTGTTTTTTCTTTGGTAACGAGTTCGAATTCATGTTTTCTTCTTATTAACGAGTTCGAATTTGTGTTTTTCTCTGGTAACGAGTTGTCCTTCCAGAAAAAATGTCTTTTTCCCTAATAACGAGTTGACATCACCGGAAATTTGTGTTTTCCCTTTATAACGAGTAGAAATTTGTGTTTTTTCTTTGGTAACGATTCGAATTCATGTTTCTTCTTATTAACGAGTTCAAATTTGTGTTTTTCTCTGCTAACGAGTTGTCCTTCCAGAAAAAATGTCTTTTTCCTTAATAACGAGTTCACATCGCCGGAAATTTGTGTTTTCCCTTTATAACGAGTAGAAATTTGTGTTTTTTCTTTGGTAACGAGTTCGAATTCATGTTTTCTTCTTATTAACGAGTTCGAATTTGTGTTTTTCTCTCGGTAACGAGTTGTCCTTCCGTAAAAAAATGTCTTTTTCCCTAATAACGAGTTGACATCACCGGAAATTTGTGTTTTCCCTTTATAACGAGTTGAAATTTGCGTTTTTTCTTTGGTAACGAGTTTGAATTCATGTTTTCTTCTTATTAACGAGTTCAAATTTGTGTTTTTCTCTCGGTAACGAGTTGTCCTTCCGTAAAAATGTCTTTTTCCCGAATAACGAGTTGACATCGCCGGAAATTTGTGTTTTCCCTTTATAACGAGTAGAAATTTGTGTTTTTTCTTTGGTAACGAGTTCGAATTCATGTTTTCTTCTTATTAACGAGTTCAAATTTGTGTTTTTCTCTCGGTAACGAGTTGTCCTTCCGTAAAAAAATGTCTTTTTCCCTAATAACGAGTTGACATCACCGGAAATTTGTGTTTTCCCTTTATAACGAGTAGAAATTTGTGTTTTTTCTTTGGTAACGAGTTCGAATTCACGTTTTCTTCTTATTAACGAGTTCAAATTTGTGTTTTTCTCTTGTAACTTGTTGTCCTTCCAGAAAAAATGTCTTTTTCCCTAATAACGAGCTGACATCGGCGGAAATTTGTGTTATCCCTTTATACCGAGTAGAAATTTGTGTTTTTTCTTTGGTAACGAGTTCGAATTCATGCTTTCTTCTTATTAAAGAGTTCAAATTTGTGTTTTTCTCTTGTAACTAGTTGTCCTTGCAGAAAAAATGTTTTTTCCCTGATAACGAGTTGACATCTCCGGAAATTTGTGTTTTCCCTTTATAACGAGTAGAAATTTGTGTTTTTTCTTTGGTAACGAGTTCGAATTCATGTTTTGTTCTTATTAACGAGTTCAAATTTGTGTTTTTCTCTGGTAACGAGTTGTCCTTGCAGATAAAATGTTTTTTTCCCTAATAACGAGTTGACATCGCCGGAAATTTGTGTTTTCCCTTTATAACGAGTAGAAATTTGTGTTTTTTCTTTGGTAACGAGTTCGAATTCACGTTTTCTTCTTATTAACAAGTTCAAATTTGTGTTTTTCTCTTGTAACTTGTTGTCCTTCCAGAAAAAATGTCTTTTTCCCTAATAACGAGCTGACATCGGCGGAAATTTGTGTTTTCCCTTTATAACGAGTAGAAATTTGTGTTTTTTCTTTGGTAACGAGTTCGTATTCATGCTTTCTTCTTATTAACGAGTTGAAATTTGTGTTTTTCTCTTGTAACTAGTTGCCCTTGCAGAAAAATGTTTTTTCCCTGATAACGAGTTGACATCTCCGGAAATTTGTGTTTTCCCTTTATATCGAGTAGAAATTTGTGTTTTTTCTTTGGTAACGAGTTCGAATTCATGTTTTCTTCTTATTAACGAGTTCAAATTTGTGTTTTTCTCTGGTAACGAGTTGTCCTTGCGTATAAATTTTTTTTTCCCTAATAACGAGTTGACATCGCCGGAAATTTGTGTTTTCCCTTTATAACGAGTAGAAATTTGTGTTTTTTCTTTGGTGACGAGTTCGAATTCATGTTTTCTTCTTATTAACGAGTTCAAATTTGTGTTTTTCTCTGGTAACGAGTTGTCCTTCCAGAAAAAATGTCTTTTTCCCTAATAACGAGTTGACATCACCGGAAATTTGTGTTTTCCCTTTATAACGAGTAGAAATTTGTGTTTTTTCTTTGGTAACGAGTTTGAATTCATGTTTTCTTCTTATTAACAAGTTCAAATTTGTGTTTTTCTCTTGTAACTTGTTGTCCTTCCAGAAAAAATGTCTTTTTCCCTAATAACGAGCTGACATCGGCGGAAATTTGTGTTTTCCCTTTATAACGAGTAGAAATTTGTGTTTTTTCTTTGGTAACGAGTTCGAATTCATGCTTTCTTCATATTAAAGAGTTCAAATTTGTGTTTTTCTCTTGTAACTAGTTGTCCTTGCAGAAAAAATGTTTTTTCCCTGATAACGAGTTGACATCTCCGGAAATTTGTGTTTTCCCTTTATAACGAGTAGAAATTTGTGTTTTTTCTTTGGTAACGAGTTCGAATTCATGTTTTCTTCTTATTAACGAGTTCAAATTTGTGTTTTTCTCTCGGTAACGAGTTGTCCTTGCAGAAAATTTTTTTTTCCCTAATAACGAGTTGACATCGCCGGAAATTTGTGTTTTCCCTTTATAACGAGTAGAAATTTGTGTTTTTTCTTTGGTGACGAGTTCGAATTCATGTTTTCTTCTTATTAACGAGTTCAAATTTGTGTTTTTCTCTCGGTAACGAGTTGTCCTTCCGTAAAAAATGTCTTTTTCCCTAATAACGAGTTGACATCACCGGAAATTTGTGTTTTCCCTTTATAACGAGTAGAAATTTGTGTTTTTTCTTTGGTAACGAGTTTGAATTCATGTTTTCTTCTTATTAACAAGTTCAAATTTGTGTTTTTCTCTTGTAACTTGTTGTCCTTCCAGAAAAAATGTCTTTTTCCCTAATAACGAGCTGACATCGGCGGAAATTTGTGTTTTCCCTTTATAACGAGTAGAAATTTGTGTTTTTTCTTTGGTAACGAGTTCGAATTCATGCTTTCTTCTTATTAAAGAGTTCAAATTTGTGTTTTTCTCTTGTAACTAGTTGTCCTTGCAGAAAAAATGTTTTTTCCCTGATAACGAGTTGACATCTCCGGAAATTTGTGTTTTCCCTTTATAACGAGTAGAAATTTGTGTTTTTTCTTTGGTAACGAGTTCGAATTCATGTTTTGTTCTTATTAACGAGTTCAAATTTGTGTTTTTCTCTGGTAACGAGTTGTCCTTGCATATAAAATGTTTTTTCCCTAATAACGAGTTGACATCGCCGGAAATTTGTGTTTTCCCTTTATAACGAGTAGAAATTTGTGTTTTTTCTTTGGTAACGAGTTCGAATTCATGTTTTCTTCTTATTAACGAGTTCAAATTTGTGTTTTTCTCTTGCTAACGAGTTGTCCTTCCGAAAAAAATGTCTTTTTCCTTAATAACGAGTTCACATCGCCGGAAATTTATGTTTTCCCTTTATAACGAGTAGAAATTTGTGTTTTTTCTTTGGTAACGAGTTCGAATTCATGTTTTCTTCTTATTAACGAGTTCAAATTTGTGTTTTTCTCTCGGTAACGAGTTGTCCTTCCGTAAAAAATGTCTTTTTCCCTAATAACGAGTTGACATCACCGGAAATTTGTGTTTTCCCTTTATAACGAGTAGAAATTTGTGTTTTTTCTTTGGTAACGAGTTTGAATTCATGTTTTCTTCTTATTAACGAGTTCAAATTTGTGTTTTTCTCTCGGTAACGAGTTGTCCTTCCGAAAAAAATGTCTTTTTCCCGAATAACGAGTTGACATCGCCGGAAATTTGTGTTTTCCCTTTATAACGAGTAGAAATTTGTGTTTTTTCTTTGGTAACGAGTTCGAATTCATGTTTTCTTCTTATTAACGAGTTCAAATTTGTGTTTTTCTCTCGGTAACGAGTTGTCCTTCCGTAAAAAATGTCTTTTTCCCGAATAACGAGTTGACATCACCGGAAATTTGTGTTTTCCCTTTATAACGAGTAGAAATTTGTGTTTTTTCTTTGGTAACGAGTTTGAATTCATGTTTTCTTCTTATTAACAAGTTCAAATTTGTGTTTTTCTCTTGTAACTTGTTGTCCTTCCAGAAAAAATGTCTTTTTCCCTAATAACGAGTTGACATCGGCGGAAATTTGTGTTTTCCCTTTATAACGAGTAGAAATTTGTGTTTTTTCTTTGGTAACGAGTTCGAATTCATGTTTTCTTCTTATTAACGAGTTCAAATTTGTGTTTTTCTCTTGTAACTAGTTGTCCTTGCGTAAAAAATGTTTTTTCCCGATAACGAGTTGACATCTCCGGAAATTTGTGTTTTCCCTTTATAACGAGTAGAAATTTGTGTTTTTTCTTTGGTAACGAGTTCGAATTCATGTTTTCTTCTTATTAACGAGTTCAAATTTGTGTTTTTCTCTCGGTAACGAGTTGTCCTTGCGTATAAAATGTTTTTTCCCTAATAACGAGTTGACATCGCCGGAAATTTGTGTTTTCCCTTTATAACGAGTAGAAATTTGTGTTTTTTCTTTGGTAACGAGTTCGAATTCATGTTTTCTTCTTATTAACGAGTTCAAATTTGTGTTTTTCACTCTCGGTAACGAGTTGTCCTTCCGAAAAAATGTCTTTTTCCCGAATAACGAGTTGACATCGCCGGAAATTTGTGTTTTCCCTTTATAACGAGTAGAAATTTGTGTTTTTTCTTTGGTAACGAGTTCGAATTCATGTTTTCTTCTTATTAATGAGTTCAAATTTGTGTTTTTCTCTGGTAACGAGTTGTCCTTCCGTAAAAAATGTCTTTTTCCCTAATAACGAGTTGACATCACCGAAATTTGTGTTTTCCCTTTATAACGAGTAGAAATTTGTGTTTTTTCTTTGGTAACGAGTTCAAATTCATGTTTTCTTCTTATTAACGAGTTCAAATTTGTGTTTTTCTCTGGTAACGAGTTGTCCTTCATGAAAAAATGTCTTTTTCCTTAATAACGAGTTGACATCGCCGGAAATTTGTGTTTTCCCTTTATAACGAGTAGAAATTTGTGTTTTTTCTTTGGTAACGAGTTCGAATTCATGTTTTCTTCTTATTAACGAGTTCAAATTTGTGTTTTTCTCTCGGTAACGAGTTGTCCTTCCAGAAAAAATGTCTTTTTCCCTAATAACGAGTTGACATCACCGGAAATTTGTGTTTTCCCTTTATAACGAGTAGAAATTTGTGTTTTTTCTTTGGTAACGATTCGAATTCATGTTTCTTCTTATTAACGAGTTCAAATTTGTGTTTTTCTCTGCTAACGAGTTGTCCTTCCAGAAAAAAATGTCTTTTTCCTTAATAACGAGTTCACATCGCCGGAAATTTGTGTTTTCCCTTTATAACGAGTAGAAATTTGTGTTTTTTCTTTGGTAACGAGTTCGAATTCATGTTTTCTTCTTATTAACGAGTTCGAATTTGTGTTTTTCTCTCGGTAACGAGTTGTCCTTCCGTAAAAAATGTCTTTTTCCCTAATAACGAGTTGACATCACCGGAAATTTGTGTTTTCCCTTTATAACGAGTAGAAATTTGTGTTTTTTCTTTGGTAACGAGTTTGAATTCATATTTTCTTCTTATTAACGAGTTCAAATTTGTGTTTTTCTCTCGGTAACGAGTTGTCCTTCCGTAAAAAAATGTCTTTTTCCCGAATAACGAGTTGACATCGCCGGAAATTTGTGTTTTCCCTTTATAACGAGTAGAAATTTGTGTTTTTTCTTTGGTAACGAGTTCGAATTCATGTTTTCTTCTTATTAACGAGTTCAAATTTGTGTTTTTCTCTCGGTAACGAGTTGTCCTTCCGTAAAAAATGTCTTTTTCCCTAATAACGAGTTGACATCACCGGAAATTTGTGTTTTCCCTTTATAACGAGTAGAAATTTGTGTTTTTTCTTTGGTAACGAGTTCGAATTCATGTTTTCTTCTTATTAACGAGTTCAAATTTGTGTTTTTCTCTTGTAACTTGTTGTCCTTCCAGAAAGAATGTCTTTTTCCCTAATAACGAGCTGACATCGGCGGAAATTTGTGTTTTCCCTTTATAACGAGTAGAAATTTGTGTTTTTTCTTTGGTAACGAGTTCGAATTCATGCTTTCTTCTTATTAAAGAGTTCAAATTTGTGTTTTTCTCTTGTAACTAGTTGTCCTTGCGTAAAAAATGTTTTTTCCCGATAACGAGTTGACATCTCCGGAAATTTGTGTTTTCCCTTTATAACGAGTAGAAATTTGTGTTTTTTCTTTGGTAACGAGTTCGAATTCATGTTTTGTTCTTATTAACGAGTTCAAATTTGTGTTTTTCTCTCGGTAACGAGTTGTCCTTCGGAAAAAATGTTTTTTTCCCTAATAACGAGTTGACATCGCCGGAAATTTGTGTTTTCCCTTTATAACGAGTAGAAATTTGTGTTTTTTCTTTGGTAACGAGTTCGAATTCATGTTTTCTTCTTATTAACGAGTTCAAATTTGTGTTTTTCTCTTGTAACTTGTTGTCCTTCCGTAAAAAAAAATGTCTTTTTCCCTAATAACGAGCTGACATCGGCGGAAATTTGTGTTTTCCCTTTATAACGAGTAGAAATTTGTGTTTTTTCTTTGGTAACGAGTTCGAATTCATGTTTTCTTCTTATTAACGAGTTCAAATTTGTGTTTTTCTCTTGTAACTAGTTGTCCTTCCAGAAAAAATGTTTTTTCCCTATAACGAGTTGACATCTCCGGAAATTTGTGTTTTCCCTTTATAACGAGTAGAAATTTGTGTTTTTTCTTTGGTAACGAGTTCGAATTCATGTTTTCTTCTTATTAACGAGTTCAAATTTGTGTTTTTCTCTCGGTAACGAGTTGTCCTTCCGTAAAAATTGTCTTTTTCCCTAATAACGAGTTGACATCGCCGGAAATTTGTGTTTTCCCTTTATAACGAGTAGAAATTTGTGTTTTTTCTTTGGTAACGAGTTCGAATTCATGTTTTCTTCTTATTAACGAGTTCAAATTTGTGTTTTTCTCTCGGTAACGAGTTGTCCTTCCGTAAAAAAATGTCTTTTTCCCTAATAACGAGTTGACATCACCGGAAATTTGTGTTTTCCCTTTATAACGAGTAGAAATTTGTGTTTTTTCTTTGGTAACGAGTTTGAATTCATGTTTTCTTCTTATTAACGAGTTCAAATTTGTGTTTTTCTCTTGTAACTTGTTGTCCTTCCGTAAAAAAATGTCTTTTTCCCTAATAACGAGTTGACATCGGCGGAAATTTGTGTTTTCCCTTTATAACGAGTAGAAATTTGTGTTTTTTCTTTGGTAACGAGTTCGAATTCATGCTTTCTTCTTATTAAAGAGTTCAAATTTGTGTTTTTCTCTTGTAACTAGTTGTCCTTGCAGAAAAAATGTTTTTTCCCTGATAACGAGTTGACATCTCCGGAAATTTGTGTTTTCCCTTTATAACGAGTAGAAATTTGTGTTTTTTCTTTGGTAACGAGTTCGAATTCATGTTTTGTTCTTATTAACGAGTTCAAATTTGTGTTTTTCTCTGGTAACGAGTTGTCCTTGCAGATAAAATGTTTTTTTCCCTAATAACGAGTTGACATCGCCGGAAATTTGTGTTTTCCCTTTATAACGAGTAGAAATTTGTGTTTTTTCTTTGGTAACGAGTTCGAATTCATGTTTTCTTCTTATTAACGAGTTCAAATTTGTGTTTTTCTCTCGGTAACGAGTTGTCCTTCCATAAAAAATGTCTTTTTCCCGAATAACGAGTTGACATCGCCGGAAATTTGTGTTTCCCTTTATAACGAGTAGAAATTTGTGTTTTTTCTTTGGTAACGAGTTCGAATTCATGTTTTCTTCTTATTAACGAGTTCAAATTTGTGTTTTTCTCTGGTAACGAGTTGTCCTTCCAGAAAAAAATGTCTTTTTCCCTAATAACGAGTTGACATCACAAGAAATTTGTGTTTTTCCTTTATAACGAGTAGAAATTTGTGTTTTTTCTTTGGTAACGAGTTCAAATTCATGTTTTCTTCTTATTAACGAGTTCAAATTTGTGTTTTTCTCTGGTAACGAGTTGTCCTTCAAGAAAAAATGACTTTTTCCTTAATAACGAGTTCACATCGCCGGAAATTTGTGTTTTCCCTTTATAACGAGTAGAAATTTGTGTTTTTTCTTTGGTAACGAGTTCGAATTCATGTTTTCTTCTTATTAACGAGTTCAAATTTGTGTTTTTCTCTCGGTAACGAGTTGTCCTTCCGTAAAAAATGTCTTTTTCCCTAATAACGAGTTGACATCGCCGGAAATTTGTGTTTTCCCTTTATAACGAGTAGAAATTTGTGTTTTTTCTTTGGTAACGAGTTCGAATTCATGTTTTCTTCTTATTAACGAGTTCAAATTTGTGTTTTTCACTCGGTAACGAGTTGTCCTTCCGTAAAAAATGTCTTTTTCCCGAATAACGAGTTGACATCGCCGGAAATTTGTGTTTTCCCTTTATAACGAGTAGAAATTTGTTTTTTCTTTGGTAACGAGTTCGAATTCATGTTTTCTTCTTATTAACGAGTTCAAATTTGTGTTTTTCTCGTGTAACGAGTTGTCCTTCCGTAAAAAATGTCTTTTTCCCTAATAACGAGTTGACATCACAGGAAATTTGTGTTTTTCCTTTATAACGAGTAGAAATTTGTGTTTTTTCTTTGGTAACGAGTTCAAATTCATGTTTTCTTCTTATTAACGAGTTCAAATTTGTGTTTTTCTCTGGTAACGAGTTGTCCTTCAAGAAAAAATGTCTTTTTCCTTAATAACGAGTTCACATCGCCGGAAATTTGTGTTTTCCCTTTATAACGAGTAGAAATTTGTGTTTTTTCTTTGGTAACGAGTTCAAATTCATGTTTTCTTCTTATTAACGAGTTCAAATTTGTGTTTTTCTCTGGTAACGAGTTGTCCTTCCAGAAAAAATGTCTTTTTCCCTAATAACGAGTTGTGTTGGACTTATTTCTATGTTTTGATGATGAGTGCCATACTAGCTGTTATAGTGCAAAGGCAAAAAGATGTCTAGATCAAATGTATAGGTTTATTAGAGTTTGATTCATAAATAGGTTTGATCAAACAAGCAACGTAAAGGGCCGCCGGTTGATATCGACGAGACTCGTCTAGGTCGGTAGGGTAGATAGGTCGGTAGACTAGTCTTGAACCCGCCGAAGACCGAAGACCGAAGGCCGAGGGTTCAAACTCGCAAATGAAGGCTAAGGGATCAAACTTAGTATTTAAAGTCAAGGATATGGAATCAGAATTTAGGCAAGTCTCTGATGACCTAAACTGATTACATATACCTTGTGTAGAAGGTCTAAGTTCTATAAGTTGGATGATGTTTGGAACTTGGTTATAATTAAAATGGTGTAATCTAACTTCACAAATAAAAGTTAGATAAAAGAAATCACCGCAATATATTTTATACACGTAAATATGATGTTCGACGGAGACCGATAGTACTTCACGATGATGAACCCGCCGATATAATACCTCGATTAATTCAAGATTATTGGAAGATTACATGGATAAGGATAGCCAACTACCTCGACTTATCAAGGAAATCAAAGGCCGAGATTAAAAAGACGTTGGGATGATTTATATTTTTATCCATTGGATACAAGTCAAAGGGTGGACGACCGCACTTGTCAAAAAGGAATTCGACGGTGTCGGTCCTATGAATAGTGACAGACTGCAAATCAGATGGGACAAAAACAAGGAACGGTCACATTTGAATTTCAAATACAAGTCACATGCATTCCTACCTATAAATAGAGGACTTTCAACTCAGAAAATTGATGATGAATTTTGGATAAACTTTAAGAAATAACTCTGAGCTGAAAAACACCCTGCTGAACTTACTGAGCATAAAGCTGTTGATCTAGAGAATTTCTTCAAGTGCATTCTGTATTCAAGCTACATTAAGATAACACACTTGAAGACTGCAAGCTGCTGATTACATCATCCTAATCAAGCAACTGAATCATTTACTTGATTCAATCTTTATTTTATAAAGAACCTGCTGAAGACAAGAAGCATCCGTTGGGTGTGAAAGACTCGTTGTTTGTGGTGGAGCCGGTGAAGAGGCAATCCTACCCTTCAAGGACCAGTGGAAGACTCAGGAGCAGCAATCCTACAAGTTCCCAGTTTTCAGTTGTGAAGCCATAGTTATTGGTGAAGGACAAACAACTTAGGAATCTTTGTAACAGCTACATCAAAGATCTCTAGTGAATTTCCTCCAACATCACAGGAGAAGAGTGGAATGACAGGATTATGCCACCTGGAACCTCTATAAAATCTGCCTATTTACTTTCAGCATTTAATTTCTGCACTTAGTTTATCCTACATATCAACCTACTGAATCTAGCAACTGAAATCACACACTTGCACTACTGAGTATCTAATACTTAGTATCATATTTAACAACAAGTATTAAGGCTTAATTTTGATTTAATTCCGCTGCACAAATTCAGCAAACTCAACTATCGAGACTACGTTTATCGGCGAGCTACGAAGTCTCAACAGACTCTGAAGTATCGCGTAGACTCGCCGAAGTTGCGAATTTGTTAACTCCAAAGTTTTAAGTGTTAAGTTTATTCACCCCCCCCCCCTAAACTTAACCAAAGCCTTTTCAAGGGACCAACAATTGGTATCGGAGCGAAAGCTTCGTTCGAAGGAATCCTACTTGTTGTGCTTGTGAAAATTCTTTAAAACTTTCTTTCAAGTTACTGATTTTCAAAGACTTGCTTCATGGATAACACACAGTATGCTAGAACTATGTTGATGTGTTCTCTAGATAGATTTGATGAGTATAAACGTCGAATGCAGGCTTACCTTGCTGCAACTCATGATGAGATGATGGATGTACTAACAGATGGACCACTGGAGATTACAAAGGCAGTAACAGTGGGTGATACAACTGAGTACATTCCTAAACCAAAAAGAGAATGGAATGCAGAAGACAGAAAAAGAGCAAACCTCAACAACATTGCTATTGATATCATTTATAGAACTTTGGACATCAATATGTACATGAAGGTTAAAGATTGCAAAACTGCTAAGGAACTTTGGAACAAAATACATCTGATCTGTGAAGGCACTGATGCAATAAAGAAGAACAAAATCAGTGTGGCCAGAAAGAGGTTTCAAAAGTTCAAGATGCTGCCAAATGAAACCATTGAGCAAATGGAGTCAAGATTCAATGCAATCCTGGATGAACTTACCCTGCTGAGTGTAAGTTATTCAAAAGAGGAAATAAACACCAAAATCTTGGAAGCTCTACCTGCAAAAGATGTTTGGAAAATGAAGGTGACTGCAATTGAAGAAATGAGAAAGTTGCATGAAGAAGATACCTTCAAATTGTTTTCAGATCTAAAGGCCTATGTATTCAGCAAAAAGCTTGTACCTGAGACTGAAAAGGAAGAGCCAAAGACCACTGCATTGGCTGCTTCACATCATGAAGAAACATCAGGAGGACAGGATGATATGCTGGATGAGATGCAAGAACAGATTGCCCTACTCAGCAAGAAAATCAGAATGATGAAGACTGGAAAGGCCCCTGCAAGAAATTTTACAAAGAGGCCTACTGAAAGAAGGAAAGAAGAACCAAAGAAAGATAATGACTATCTGTGCTTTCATTGCATGAAACCGAGACACTTCAAACCTGACTGTCCTGAGTTAAAACAAGGCAAGGAACCTGATTATCTTTGCTTCAATTGCAAGAAGCCTGGACATTTTAGACCTGATTGTCCAGACCTGCTGAAGACCAAGAGTCAACAAAGAAGACATGGCAAGAAGGCTATGGTTGCTGAAGATGAATCAGGGTATGAAGTGGAATCTGAAAAGGGAAATGAATCAGATGACACTGCACTGGTTGCTGATATGGAGGATTATGCTTTGATGGCCAATATGGATGAAACTGAGGAGGTATACAACACTGTATCTATCAACACTCCTGCTAGAAGTGATTGTGAATCAACTTGTGGTTCAAATCCTAGAAATTCTGACAACAATGAGACTTTGGATGCCATCCTTAATCAACTGAGGATAATACAATCTGGTTATGAGATTGTGAAGGCTGAAAAAGAAGCTCTTGAGTTAGAAGTTGGAAGATTGAAAGCTGAATTAAGGGTTCTCAACGGTAAGGGAAAAGATGTTGGACGGAATCAGTGTAAGCCTGCTGATCATCCAGCAGCCTCTGAATCTGCTGAACCATCTTGCTCCAATACTGCATACAAATCAGGAAAGCCTTATGGGGATAGAACAGGGCTTGGATTTGGAACTTAGCAATCTAACAAGAATGGATCCAGTAAGGTTACTGAACCTAGTACCAGAATTGGTCCTAAGTTTGTACCTGCACTAGATCCAACTCCCAGTAAGGTTGCTGAAGCAGTAAAACACAATGAGAATGCTTCAAGGAAGCAAAATCAGAGGTCAAAGAAGTCAACAGCTCCTAATAAAAAGAATAAATCTAAAAATAGGACTGCTGTGCCTTCTAAGCCTGCTGATAGCAGACCTGCTACTAAGTCTGCTGAACCACAAAAAGGTAAGAAACAGAAATATTCCAAGGATAAGAATTCTAAACCCAAAAATGTTAATCATTCAAGGGATACTTATCTCAGGGGGAAAGGTAGACTGTTTCCCACTGATGATGATTAGAACATTCCTGCATTCACTGTTAGAAACAACAAGTATAACCATGCAGCTAGGGTAAAACCTAGGCAATGGGATCAGCAGAGGACTTACACAAGACCTCAGCAGACTCCATATTACAGGGCTGTTCCTAACAGACAGCAAACAAAGGGTTATACTAATGCTTCTAACACCAAGAATCACTTCAAACAGCATTATAAACCAAAAGGCCAGAAAACATATGTGATTCCTACACAACCTACTGTTAGAACTTATGGATGTGTGGAATACATGTATGAACCAAAGTATGAACCAAAGTATGACACATTCAGGAGAAGACCTTATGGAAACATACCAAGGGTCATGCTTGCTACTGACCACTATGGACCCAAACAGGTTTGGGTACCTAAAATGCATTAACTTTGTTTTGTAGGGTGTCTGGTACTTTGACAGTGGATGTTCCAGACACATGACAAAGAATAAGCACTGTCTGTCAAACTTTATGGAAAAAGATGGTCCAAGGGTGAATTTTGGCAACAAGAATACACCTGGATATACAAGAGGATATGGCACACTTATCAGAAATGGACTTACAATCAAGAATGTTGCATATATGGAAGGACTGGACTACAACTTGCTGAGCACTGGACAATTCTGTGACATGGGATACAAGGTCAATTTTGACAAAGACAACTGCATTGTCATTAGTGAAAGAGGTGATCAAGTTGTACTTGCTTTGGTAGAAGACAACAAACATGTATGTTGTGGATTGGTCTACTCAGTTCCGAAACTCGCCCGATTGTGCATACCAAATCGAACTCAATTGGTTATGGCACAAGAAGTTAAATCACTTAAACTTTGATGACATCAATCGGTTGGTGAAGAAGAAGGCGGCGATTGGTTTACACGAGATCACATTCAAAAAGGATGCTATATGTGATGCATGTCGGCGGGGTAAACAGATAAAGTCAAGTTTCAAATCAAAGACCAAACAATCAACTAATAGAGTGTTGGAGCCGATGCACATGGATCTTTTTGGACCAATAACTCCAACAAGTGTAACGGAAAGAAGTACACTTTAGTGGTTGTGGATGATTATTCAAGGTATACTTGGGTGATATTTATGAACAAGAAAAGTGAAACACTTCAAAGCATGCCTAATCTTTTGAAAAGATTACAAAATGAGAAAAGTTTAACAAGAAATAAAGATAAGATCGATCGAGTACCGAATTTCTCAACAAAGTTATAAGAGAATATTGTGAACGAGAATGGTGTACTACATCAACTTGTTGCTTTCTTGGTACACCTCGGAAAATGGGGTTCTTTGAAAGAAGAAACAGAACTTTAAAGGAAGCGGGAAGAACAATGATTTGTGAAGCATTGCTACCGAAAGATATTGGGTTGAAGCGATAAATACAAGATGCTATACACAAAACAACATCGATAAACAAGAAGCCGCCGAAGACACCTTATGAGGTTTGGAATGGAAGGAAACCTAACATATCTTATTTCCATCCATTTGGAAGCAAATTTTTTATTCTAAATCATAAGGTTCATTTGAAAAGATTCCAACCAAAATCAGATGAAGGCATATTCTTGGGATATTTTTCAGTCATCAGAGCATTCAGGGTACTGAACAAGAGGTCACTGAAACATGAAGAAACAATCCATGTTGTGTTTGATGAACCTAAGTTTACTTGGTATGGAAGATGAAGATTGTGGACCTGCGAGAATCAACAAGTCACCGATCCAGTTGTGTTGAAGTCTTGGAAAGATTCAATGACTTGAAAGTTTCGATACGCCCCCGCCGAACACCCCGCGATAATGTTACCGATGCAACAACCGAAGCGCTTCAAGGATCTCTTTGAACCCCCGTAGAAGAAGCTACGGCGGACCCTACTGCGAAGATGATGTTCCTGAAAATCAAAATAACCAAAATCCACAATGGTTAAGGAATCACCATGCTGAACAAGTTATTGGCAATGTACAGCAAGGTGTGAGGACCAGAAGACAACTAGAAGCTATGTTTACTTGTTTTCTATCTCAAATGGAACCAAAAGTTGTTGAAGAAGCTATTTTAGATCCAGACTGGACAATATCTATGCAAGAGGATTTGAATGAATTTGAAAGAAATCATGTTTGGACACTAGTTGAAAGGCCAAGTCATGCAAATATCATTGGTACTAAGTGGGTATACAGAAATAAACTTGATGAATCTGGTACCATTGTAAGGAACAAGGCCAGACTAGTTGCAAAAGGCTATTCTCAAGCAGAAGGAATAGATTTTGATGAAACTTATGCACCTGTTGCAAGATTGGAAGCCATCAGATTATTCTTGGCACATGCTGCATATAAGAACTTCAAAGTATATCAAATGGATGTCAAAAGTGCATTTTTGAATGGCATTCTAGAGGAGGAAGTGTATGTACAAGCAACCTCCTGGATTCGAAGTCAAAGATCAAGAAGATAAAGTGTATAGACTCAACAAAGCACTTTATGGATTAAAACAAGCACCAAGAGCTTGGTATGAGACTCTATCTCAATTCTTGGTGGACAATGGATTCACAAAAGGCACCATTGACAAGACACTTTTCGAATCGGTGAAGGGGACAAAGACCTGGTGTACAGTTTATGTGGATGACATAATTTTTTGTTCTGAAAATGATTTACTTTGTGAAAAGTTTGCAAATCTAATGAAGAGAAAATTCCAAATGAGTATGATGGGAGAAATGAATTACTTTTTGGGATTGCAAGTTAAACAGATGAAAGATGGAATCTTCATTCATCAAACCAAGTACACCAATGAGTTGCTGAAGAAGTTTGGTATGGAAAACAGCACTAAGAATTCAACTCCTATGAGTACAAATATCAGATTGGATGAAGATAAAGAAGGCAAAGATGTTGATCGACCTTATACGAAAGGATGATAGGCGATCTGTCGTACCTAATCGCCGACGGACTGATGTATCCTTTGTTGTAGGTGTTTGTGCAAGATTTCAATCTAAACCTAAAGAAAGTCATTTAGGTGCAGTCAAGAGAGTTCTCAAGTATCTAAAAGAGACTTTGGGAGTAGGGATATGGTATTCCAAGGAAGGAAGCTTCAAAGTCATATCCTACTCAGATTCTGATTATGCTGGATGCAAGATTGATAGAAAAAGCACCTCGGAACCTGTCGCTTAATGGGAAATAGACGGGTTTCCCGGTTTAGCAAGAAACGAATTCTATATCAACTTCCACTCGCCGAAGCCGAATACATTGCCTTTGGAAGTTGCTTTGTGCACAAGTACTATGGCTAAGACAACAATTAAGGGATTATGGAATTGAAGAAAAGGAAATTCCAATTATGTGTGATAACACAAGTGCAATTGCAATCACGAGAAAATCTGTTTTGCACTCAAGAACCAAGCACATTGATGTGAGACATCATTTTATAAGAGATCATGTTGAAAAGAAAGATGTGGTGGTTCTATACATCCCTACCGAAGATCAACTTGCGATATTTTCACTAAACCACTTGACGAGTGAAAGATTTGCCAAATTAAGGACTCGACTTGGAATTATAAAAGTTGGTCGACATTCAAGAATGTCTTGGAATTCACCAAGGGGATTAGTCTTTGCTATGTTGGGTGAGCTCACTTAGCGATTAGTCATTGGTTTCAACAATTCCATGTACTTATGTTTGGACAATTGAGCAAATGAGGTTGCCAAAGGGATTGGTCTTTGTCATTTTGGGTGAGCTCACTTGACAGATCAGTCATTGGTATTAAACTTCATCTTGTATTATCAATTGAACAAAACAAGAAGAAAACAAGGGTCAGCAGAGTACTTATGTCAGCAGGCTGCTGAAGCCTATTTATCAGCAGACTGCTGAGCCCACCCTGCTGAGGATCACCCTGCTGGATGGAACGTTACTCAGTAAAAGTTATTAAAGTCAAAAAGCATATTGGCGGGATATTTATTTTATCTTTATAACCGTAGTTAACATGATCTAACGGTTATCAGACGTTATGGAACACATGTCAAACCAGCATTTATTCAGATTAATCATGGTTGACATGGATGTACGTGCACTGACAGTTTCAACCACCCACTATCTATATATTCAGGCTATCATACAGCAGAATCTCTACTTGCAAATCTGCTTTATCACTGCGATTTCTACACTGTGTGAACACAGATTTGAGATTCAATCTTCTTCATCTAATTCTTCTCTTACAAATGGCGGAAAAGGTTGATGTCCAAATAGAATCAAGCCAAAGTGTTAGAGGTTTTGTTGAAGATGCAAACAGAATCGAACTAGCCATTAACATTGGTCGAAGAATAAGAAGGTATCTTTGATCGGAGAATGTGTTAAATATAAAACTGAAACAATTTCTTATACAAATGTTGTCGGTTTACGGAGAAATATTCGGATACGGAAGGAAACGAAGCATTTAAAACTTGCTGTGAATGGGCAAGAAATTGAAGTTTCCCCCGGTTGCTTGAGAGAAGTTTTTGGATTTGTTGAAGTGGTGGATGGCTCAGTCAATCCTGAAGCAATGAGATTGGACAAAATGGCGTTTGTTGATCAGATTAAAACAAATGCAGCCACCAAATCCGTTCCAGGCATCAACTGCAAACATATTGGAAGTGAATACAGTCTGCTGAGCAAACTGATTGCTAAAAACATACTAGGACTAGTTGGAAGTATGGACACTCTATCAGGACCCAAGATAGAGTTGATGATTATCATCTGCAGGAGCATGAAGTTTGATTGGGCTAGATACTTCATTCATTATATGAAGAAGGTCTTCAAGGAAGACAAAGAGGGAAAGAGGAAGTCCAAGGCCCTGCCCTTAGGATTGTTGGTTCAGACCCTGCTGAATCATCTGCAAATCCCTGATGTAGCACCTGAAAAGATCAATCAATCTAGATACAAGAAGGAAATTGATGATGCTATCCCTGGTCTAGATGATGATGAAGAGGTTGCTGGAGAGGCTGCTGATGATGATAATGATGGAGATGATGGTGATGCTGGTGGTGAGCAGGTCAAACAATCAAAAAGGTTAACTATTAAACCTGCTGCACCCAAGAAAGCTGCTGAGAAAAGAAAGGGTAGAGATTCAAAGAAAATTACTGAGGTATCAAAACCTTCAAAGAAAACAAGGAAGCAAACAGCACAGACTGCTGAGTCTGCTGAGGGTCAAGTGGAGGTTACTGACCCTACTGTTGCTGCAAGAAAAACTGTTGTTGAAATTTTGAGGGAACAACAGAAAGAAGCCAGTAGAAAGAGGAAGTCTATTGTGACTGAAAAGAATGATGAACCCATTTCCAAGAGGAGAAAAGAGATTGTCCATAAACATAAACATGGAAAAGGGAAAGAACTCAAAAACTTGGAGGCTCAAAGAATCCAAGAGGAAGCATCAGTAGAAGAGGAAGAAGAGGCTATTGAGGCGGAGCCCTTGACCATAATCAGGCCTGTGGAGGTTACCGACTCCTCACCCGAAGAGGTAGTCAAGTCTACGATGATGGACAAAGTTGTTGTTGAGCAATCGTTGAAGATATACGACGATCCTACGACCCCGAGCCCGCTTTGTAGTATCTACTAAGGAACCATAGCAAACCACTGAACCTGAACCTGCTGTGGTAGTTGAAGAGGTAATTGAAGACTTGGTTGAAGACCTTGCAAGTGTGGCAAGAACTCAGGGGGAAGAGCAGTCTGCTGCTAACCCTGCTGATGAGCATGTAAGTCAGGGGGAACCAAGTGTGGTACAGATGGAAGTAGTAGGCACAAATGTACAACCTCAGCAACCTACTGACTTTCAAACATCTGTTGAAGAAACCATGAATTTACTTGTTGGAACCTTTGGAGGTCAACAAGGCACTGGAGCTGCTCCCAGGAGATCTTTCATGCCCTTTGAAAGGCATGTGAAAGAAAGGAAGAAAACGAAGAAGAGTATGTAGATCCCAAACTTCGAAAATTGCGACTATTTCCAATGGAAGTTTGGTTTCTACAAAAGAGACAAAAGCCACCTTGAACCTATGACATGATTTTGAAGAATGGGCTTTTCAAAAATTGGGAGTAGAGAACCTGCTGGATCTAGTTGATACCACTCTGCTGCAATCAAGGCTGATGGATTTGTTTGATGAACAACAGAAAGAGGAAGGTATCAAGTTTAGAGATCCAAGAGATGGTGATGATGATTCTTCCACATCATCAGATTCTAGAGGAGATTTCCCCTCTGGACCAGGAGCAACCAGTGGGACTGCATAAATCATTGAACCACCTGCACAACAGTCCACTAATATTGGTAAGTCTGTTGAGGGCCGCAGACTGGAGAGATGGATGAGGATCTACAGGATCTCACCATGGATGATCCGGAAGCATTGATCAATGAAGGAATCAATCGAGTCTTTGGTAGGCTAGCTGATGAACCAAGTACATTCCATGTTGTAGAGCCTACTGTACAAACTGAACCTGAACTGAGTGAGGATTCAGATGGAGAAAAGGTTACTGATTTCAATGAACCTAGTGCCAGCTCAGAAGAGTCCATTGAATATCAAGATGGATTTGACTTTGAGGGCATTCTTACTAAAACGGCCATCATCCTACACAAGATTGGTCATGCAGAAGGATTCCAAGTTGTTAATGAGGCTATATTCAATCCACAGAGAATTGAAGAGGAGGTACAGGTTGTTGGGCTACAAACAGCACCTGCACAAAGGTTGGAACATGAGGTACATGCTGCTGAGTCTCAAACAGCACCTGGACAAAGGTTGGAACCTGATTTGGGTTTGGAGGAAACCCCTGTTGTTGCTGAGGCTGCTATAGTGGAGCCTACTGGAGGCAAGACCACTGAAGGAAAAGATGGTCAGCAGACTGCTGTTAATGAGGATGAGCAGCTGCTGGACTATGACCTCAGTGATGAGGAGTTTCAGATGCCTGAAGAAGAAAATATTGATGTTAATCCCCCTCAGGCATTTGTCCCTATTTTTGAGGAGCTGATGAAGCCACTGGTGGAAGGATGACCAGTGAAGTGCCAGTTGAAGTACTAAATGAGTTAAGAACTGTAAGGCATGATATGCAACAGTTAAGGACACAACTGGACAAACAGGAAGAAAGATTTGAAGAACTGATGAAAATGGTAAATGAAAATAGACAATCAACTGCCACAGTTGCTTCAAACTTCACATCTACTCAAAATGCTGTGAATGATCTGATACTAGATGTGAGGGGCATCAAGGTTGGAAATACTGCAAAAGATAAATTTCTGAAAGATCAATTTATTTCTATCCATCAGAAACTTGACAACCTTGTTGCAACACCTGAACCTACTGAGCCTGCTGCTGCACAACAACCTGCTATGCCTGATCCCAAACTTACTGAAAGGATCAACCGACTGGAGGAGACCTTGCAATCAAGGATTACTTCAATTGATACAAGAACTGGAACTATAGAAAATCAATTGAACAGAGTGGTAATCTCTCAGGAGGGTATTCATGGCCTCATATCCCGTTTTGTTGATGATGTCACTAAGGGGGAAGAGGGCCAATCAGCTGCAGCAAAGGAGGCTGCAAGACTTTTTGCACAGAAGAGATGGCAAGATGATACTAATGCTTTTAGGCAACTTTGCACACCGCGAGTTCAACTTACTGATGATCTTCTTAGACAATACAAGAAAGAGTATTACAACAGGAGGAAACCTTATCAAAACAAAGGGTTTCATGAAGGACTGGACTCTTTCTTGGGATTGAAATTTTGGGAAGCAAGGGTTAGAGCCTTAAGGGCAAGCAACAGAGGTGGAAGAAGTGGAAGAAGTGGCAGAGGTGATAGGAACTTGCCTATCACAAAAGCAAAGGATTCACTTGAAGAGTTTAAAGAACTGTATATGAAGTTTGGTTTCAGAGTGAATCAAATAAACCTTATCCTGCCTGAAGCTTGGAACTGGTGGAAACAAGTTAATCCCTACATTGATTTTACACTGATTGAAAATGAATGGATGAGGGATATGATAGAACAGATCAGAGCCTATCAAGAGCAAGCTGAGAAGGCTAGACAAGAAAGAGAAAAGAGACAATAGATCAGCATACTTACATTACTTTATCTTTGCTGTATCTAGTTTGTAATAGCTTTGAACAAATGATTTTAATGAAAAATGAGTACTTGTTCTATTTTTTGTCTTAATCTTTTTGCTTTGCTGATTAGGTGAGGGTAGTGGCATCATCACCAAAAATGGGGAAATTGTTGGACTTATTTCTTAGTTTTGATGATGAGTGCCATACTAGCTGTTATAGTGCAAAGGCAAAAAGATGTCTAGATCAAATGTATAGGTTTATTAGAGTTTGATTAATAAATAGGTTTGATCAAACAAGCCTCGTAAAGGGGCCGCCGGTTGATATCGACGACCGGTCTAGGTCGCAGGGTAGATAGGTCGGTAGACTAGTCTTGAACCCGCCGAAGACCGAAGACCGAAGGCCGAGGGCTCAAACTCAGTAAATGAAGGCTAAGGGATCAAACTTAGTATTTAAAGTCAATGATATGGAATCAGAATTTAGGCAAGTCTCTGATGACCTAAACTGATTACATATACCTTGTGTAGAAGGTCTAAGTTCCATAAGTTGGATGATGTTTGGAACTTGGTTATAATTAAAATGGTGTAATCTAACTTCACAAATAAAAGTTAGATAAAAGAAATCAGTACAAAAGATATATTTTATACACGAAATATGATGTTCAAAGATCGATAGATAGGTACTTCACGACCGATGAACCCGCCGATATAATACCTCGATTAATTCAAGATTATTGGAAGATTACATGGATAAGGACAGCCAACTACCTCGACTTATCAAGGAAATCAAAGGCCGAGATTAAAAAGACGTTGGGATGATTTATATTTTTATCCATTGGATACAAGTCAAAGGGGTGGACAGATCGCACCTTGTCAAAAAGGAATTCTGACAGTGTCAGTCCTATGAATAGTGACAGACTGCAAATCATATGGGACAAAAACAAGGAACGGTCACATTTGAATTTCAAATACAAGTCACATGCATTCCTACCTATAAATAGAGGACTTTCAACTCAGAAAATTGATGATGAATTTTGGATAAACTTTAAGAAATAACTCTGAGCTGAAAAACACCCTGCTGAACTTACTGAGCATAAAGCTGCTGATCTAGAGAATTTCTTCAAGTGCATTATGTATTCAAGCTACATTAAGATAACACACTTGAAGACTGCAAGCTGCTGATTACATCATCCTAATCAAGCTGCTGCAACTGAATCATTTACTTGATTCAATCTTTATTTTATAAAGAACCTGCTGAAGACAGTGAAGCATCTGTTGGGTGTGAAAGACTGTTGTTTGTGGTGGAGTTGGTGAAGAGGCAATCCTACCCTTCAAGGACCAGTGGAAGACTCATGAGCAGCAATCCTACCTATTCCCAGTTTTCAGTTTGTGAAGCCATAGTTATTGGTGAAGGACAAACAACTTAGGAATCTTTGTAACAGCTACATCAAAGATCTCTAGTGAATTTCCTCCAACATCACGGAGAAGAGTGGACCGACGGGATTACGCCACCTGGAACCACTATAAAATCTGCCTATTTACTTTCAGCATTTAATTTCTGCACTTAGTTTATCCTACATATCAACCTACTGAATCTAGCAACTGAAATCACACACTTGCACTACTGAGTATCTAATACTTAGTATCATATTTAACAACAAGTATTAAGGCTTAATTTTGATTTAATTCCATTTGCACAAATTCAGCAAACTCAACTATCGAGACTACCGACTACGTTTATCGGCGAGCTGCGAAGTCTCGCGAGACTCTGAAGTATCGACGGCACCGCCGAAGTTGCAGAATTTGTTAACTCCAAAGTTTTAAGTGTTAAGTTTATTTACCCCACCCCCCTCTAAACTTAACCAAAGCCTTTTCAAGGGACCAACAAGTTGACATCACCGGAAATTTGTGTTTTCCCTTTATAACGAGTAGAAATTTGTGTTTTTTCTTTGGTAACGAGTTCGAATTCATGTTTTCTTCTTATTAACGAGTTCAAATTTGTGTTTTTCACTTGTAACGAGTAGTCCTTACAGAAAAAATGTCTTTTTCCCGAATAACGAGTTGACATCGCCGGAAATTTGTGTTTTCCCTTTATAACGAGTAGAAATTTGTGTTTTTTCTTTGGTAACGAGTTCGAATTCATGTTTTCTTCTTATTAACGAGTTCAAATTTGTGTTTTTCTCTGGTAACGTGGTTGTCCTTCCGGAAAAAATGTCTTTTTCCCTAATAACGAGCTGACATCGGTGGAAATTTGTGTTTTCCCTTTATAACGAGTAGAAATTTGTGTTTTTTCTTTGGTAACGAGTTCGAATTCATGCTTTCTTCATATTAACGAGTTCAAATTTGTGTTTTTCTCTTGTAACTAGTTGTCCTTGCAGAAAAAATGTTTTTTCCCTGATAACGAGTTGACATTGCCGGAAATTTGTGTTTTCCCTTTATAACGAGTAGAAATTTGTGTTTTTTCTTTGGTAACGAGTTCGAATTCATGTTTTCTTCTTATTAACGAGTTCAAATTTGTGTTTTTCTCTCGGTAACGAGTTGTCCTTGCGTATAAAATGTTTTTTTCCCTAATAACGAGTTGACATCGCCGGAAATTTGTGTTTTCCCTTTATAACGAGTAGAAATTTGTGTTTTTTCTTTGGTAACGAGTTCGAATTCATGTTTTCTTCTTATTAACGAGTTCAAATTTGTGTTTTTCACTCGGTAACGAGTTGTCCTTCCGTAAAAATGTCTTTTTCCCGAATAACGAGTTGACATCGCCGGAAATTTGTGTTTTCCCTTTATAACGAGTAGAAATTTCTGTTTTTTCTTTGGTAACGAGTTCGAATTCATGTTTTCTTCTTATTAACGAGTTCAAATTTGTGTTTTTCTCTCGGTAACGAGTTGTCCTTCCGTAAAAAATGTCTTTTCCCCTAATAACGAGTTGACATCACCGGAAATTTGTGTTTTCCCTTTATAACGAGTAGAAATTTGTGTTTTTTCTTTGGTAACGAGTTCGAATTCATGTTTTCTTCTTATTAACGAGTTCAAATTTTTGTTTTTCTCTCGGTAACGAGTTGTCCTTGTAGATTAAATGTCTTTTTCCTTAATAACGAGTTGACATCGCTGGAAATTTGTGTTTTCTCTTTATAACGAGTAAAAATTTGTGTTTTTCCTTAGATCTACATTGTCCGGTGAAGAACGAACAACCTCAAACGATAAACAATAATTGGGGGCTTAATTACAAAGAACAAAGAACAAATAAATACAAGAACTTACATTATTGCGTCTTGCATAAAAACTCTCTAAGAAAAAGCGAAGATTTTATTATAAAGGCGAGAAGTGTAAAAAATGTATTGTGCAAAGAAGTGTGTAAAAGGCGTGTATAACATGCCTTTATTTATAGGGGTTCAAGCTAATTAAGAGATATACATTAAAATGTCGAAACAAATAAGAGATAACTCCCGGCCGATCTCCAATTAAAAGATAAAATGCGCCCCCACTAGAATGCATATCCTCCATTGGCGCCATCTTTGAGTGGTTTGCCATGCTCATCCGATCTTTTCGTGCTAATCCGATATTTATCTTGATTTTCCTTTGATTTATCTTGAGATTTAATTCTTCCATTTGTATTTATCCTCCATAATTATCCAAATCGCAAAATAGATATTTATCCCAAAATAAATCATATTTAAATAAAACGGATAAATATAATAAAAACGGATAAATACCGATTTATATAATAAAAACGGATAATCACCAAATTATATCTTATAAAATGGATAAATACCAAATTATATTTTATAAATCACAAAACATTAAATAATACATATAAACATGTGATTTAATATAAAATACATATTATTAATCCCGATTTAAGGTCAACGTTGATGACTTTTACGGGTACAATTTGACCGTCATCAGGTAACGAGTTTGAATTCATGTTTTCTTCTTATTAACGACTTCAAATTTGTGTTTTTCTCTGGTAACGAGTTGTCCTTCCAGAAAAAATGTCTTTTTCCCAAATAACGAGTTGACATCACCGGAAATTTGTGTTTTCCCTTTATAACGAGTAGAAATTTGTGTTTTTTCTTTGGTAACGAGTTCGAATTCCTGTTTTCTTCTTATTATCGAGTTCAAATTTGTGTTTTTCACTTGTAACGAGTAGTCCTTACAGAAAAAATGTCTTTTTCCCGAATAACGAGTTGACATCGCCGGAAATTTGTGTTTTCCCTTTATAACGAGTAGAAATTTGTGTTTTTTCTTTGGTAACGAGTTCGAATTCATGTTTTCTTCTTATTAACGAGTTCAAATTTGTGTTTTTCTCTGGTAACGAGTTGTCCTTCCGAAAAAAAATGTCTTTTTCGTTAATAACGAGTTCACATCGCCGGAAATTTGTGTTTTCCCTTTATAACGAGTAGAAATTTGTGTTTTTTCTTTGGTAACGAGTTCGAATTCATGTTTTCTTCTATTTAACGAGTTCAAATTTGTGTTTTTATCTGGTAACGAGTTGTCCTTGTAGATTAAATGTATTTTTTCCCTAATAACGAGTTGACATCGCTGGAAATTTGTGTTTTCTCTTTATAACGAGTAAAATTTGTGTTTTTTCATTGGTAACGAGTTCGAATTCATGTTTTCTTCTTATTAGCGAGTTCAAATTTGTGTTTTTCTCTGGTAACGAGTTGTCCTTCCAGTAAAAAAATGTCTTTTTCCCTAATAACGAGTTGACATCGCCAGAAATTTATGTTTTCCCTTTATAACGAGTAGAAATTTGTGTTTTTTCTTTGGTAACGAGTTCGAATTCATGTTTTCTTCTGATTAACGAGTTCAAATTTGTGTTTTTCACTGGTAACGAGTTGTCCTTCCATAAAAAATGTCTTTTTCCCGAATAACGAGTTGACATCGAGGGAAATTTGCGTTTTCCCTTTATAACGAGTAGAAATTTGTGTTTTTTCTTTGGTAACGAGTTCGAATTCATGTTTTCTTCTTATTAACGAGTTCAAATTTGTGTTTTTCTCTGGTAACGAGTTGTCCTTCCAGAAAAAATGTCTTTTTCCCTAATAACGAGTTGACATCACCGGAAATTTGTGTTTTCCCTTTATAACGAGTAGAAATTTGTGTTTTTTCTTTGGTAACGAGTTTGAATTCATGTTTTCTTCTTATTAACGAGTTCAAATTTGTGTTTTTCTCTGGTAACGTGTTGTCCTTCCGAAAAAATGTCTTTTTCCCTAATAACGAGTTCCGACATCGGCGGAAATTTGTGTTTTCCCTTTATAACGAGTAGAAATTTGTGTTTTTTCTTTGGTAACGAGTTCGAATTCATATTTTCTTCTTATTAACGAGTTCAAATTTGTGTTTTTCTCTGGTAACGAGTTGTCCTTCCAGAAAAAATGTCTTTTTCCCAAATAACGAGTTGACATCACCGGAAATTTGTGTTTTCCCTTTATAACGAGTAGAAATTTGTGTTTTTTCTTTGGTAACGAGTTCGAATTCATGTTTTCTTCTTATTAACGAGTTCAAATTTGTGTTTTTCACTTGTAACGAGTAGTCCTTACAGAAAAAATGTCCTTTTCCCGAATAACGAGTTGACATCGCCGGAAATTTGTGTTTTCCTTTTATAACGAGTAGAAATTTGTGTTTTTTCTTTGGTAACGAGTTTGAATTCATGTTTTCTTCTTATTAACGAGTTCAAATTTGTGTTTTTCTCTCGGTAACGAGTTGTCCTTCCGTAAAAAAATGTCTTTTTACCAAATAACGAGTTGACATCACCGGAAATTTGTGTTTTCCCTTTATAACGAGTAGAAATTTGTGTTTTTTCTTTGGTAACGAGTTCGAATTCATGTTTTCTTCTTATTATCGAGTTCAAATTTGTGTTTTTCACTGGTAACGAGTAGTCCTTCCAGAAAAAATGTCTTTTTCCCGAATAACGAGTTGACATCGCCGGAAATTTGTGTTTTCCTTTATAACGAGTAGAAATTTGTGTTTTTTCTTTGGTAACGAGTTCGAATTCATGTTTTCTTCTTATTAACGAGTTCAAATTTGTGTTTTTCTCTGGTAACGAGTTGTCCTTCCAGAAAAAAAATGTCTTTTTCCCTAATAACGAGTTCACATCGCCGGAAATTTGTGTTTTCCCTTTATAACGAGTAGAAATTTGTGTTTTTTCTTTGGTAACGAGTTCGAATTCATGTTTTCTTCTATTTAACGAGTTCAAATTTGTGTTTTTATCTGGTAACGAGTTGTCCTTGTAGATTAAATGTATTTTTTCCCTAATAACGAGTTGACATCGCTGGAAATTTGTGTTTTCTCTTTATAACGAGTAAAATTTGTGTTTTTTCTTTGGTAACGAGTTCGAATTCATGTTTTCTTCTTATTAACGAGTTCAAATTTGTGTTTTTCTCTCGGTAACGAGTTGTCCTTCCGTAAAAAAAAATGTCTTTTTCCCTAATAACGAGTTGACATCGCCGGAAATTTGTGTTTTCCCTTTATAACGAGTAGAAATTTGTGTTTTTTCTTTGGTAACGAGTTCGAATTCATGTTTTCTTCTTATTAACGAGTTCAAATTTGTGTTTTTCTCTCGGTAACGAGTTGTCCTTCCGTAAAAAATGTCTTTTTCCCGAATAACGAGTTGACATCGCCGGAAATTTGTGTTTTCCCTTTATAACGAGTAGAAATTTGTGTTTTTTCTTTGGTAACGAGTTCGAATTCATGTTTTCTTCTTATTAACGAGTTCAAATTTGTGTTTTTCTCTGGTAACGAGTTGTCCTTCGAGAAAAAATGTCTTTTTCCCTAATAACGAGTTGACATCACCGGAAATTTGTGTTTTCCCTTTATAACGAGTAGAAATTTGTGTTTTTTCTTTGGTAACGAGTTCGAATTCATGTTTTCTTCTTATTAACGAGTTCAAATTTGTGTTTTTCTCTGGTAACGTGTTGTCCTTCCGTAAAAATGTCTTTTTCCCTAATAACGAGTTGACATCGCCGGAAATTTGTGTTTTCCCTTTATAACGAGTAGAAATTTGTGTTTTTTCTTTGGTAACGAGTTCGAATTCATGTTTTCTTCTTATTAACGAGTTCAAATTTGTGTTTTTCTCCGGTAACGAGTTGTCCTTCCGTAAAAAAATGTCTTTTTCCCGAATAACGAGTTGACATCACCGGAAATTTGTGTTTTCCCTTTATAACGAGTAGAAATTTGTGTTTTTTCTTTGGTAACGAGTTCGAATTCATGTTTTCTTCTTATTAACGAGTTCAAATTTGTGTTTTTCTCTCGGTAACGAGTTGTCCTTCCGAAAAAATGTCTTTTTCCCTAATAACGAGTTGACATCGCCGGAAATTTGTGTTTTCCCTTTATAACGAGTAGAAATTTGTGTTTTTTCTTTGGTAACGAGTTCGAATTCATGTTTTCTTCTTATTAACGAGTTCAAATTTGTGTTTTTCTCTCGGTAACGAGTTGTCCTTCCGGAAAAAATGTCTTTTTCCCTAATAACGAGTTGACATCGCCGGAAATTTGTGTTTTCCCTTTATAACGAGTAGAAATTTGTGTTTTTTCTTTGGTAACGAGTTCGAATTCATGTTTTCTTCTTATTAACGAGTTCAAATTTGTGTTTTTCTCTCGGTAACGAGTTGTCCTTCCGTAAAAAATGTCTTTTTCCCAAATAACGAGTTGACATCGCCGGAAATTTGTGTTTTCCCTTTATAACGAGTAGAAATTTGTGTTTTTTCTTTGGTAACGAGTTCGAATTCATGTTTTCTTCTTATTAACGAGTTCAAATTTGTGTTTTTCTCTTGTAACGAGTTGTCCTTCCGAAAAAATGTCTTTTTCCCGAATAACGAGTTGACATCGCCGGAAATTTGTGTTTTCCTTTATAACGAGTAGAAATTTGTGTTTTTTCTTTGGTAACGAGTTCGAATTCATGTTTTCTTCTTATTAACGAGTTCAAATTTGTGTTTTTCTCTCGGTAACGAGTTGTCCTTCCGTAAAAAATGTCTTTTTCCCGAATAACGAGTTGACATCACCGGAAATTTGTGTTTTCCCTTTATAACGAGTAGAAATTTGTGTTTTTTCTTTGGTAACGAGTTCGAATTCATGTTTTCTTCTTATTAACGAGTTCAAATTTGTGTTTTTCACTTGTAACGAGTTGTCCTTCCTGAAAAAATGTCTTTTTCCCTAATAACGAGTTGACATCGCCGGAAATTTGTGTTTTCCCTTTATAACGAGTAGAAATTTGTGTTTTTTCTTTGGTAACGAGTTTGAATTCATGTTTTCTTCTTATTAACGAGTTCAAATTTGTGTTTTTCTCTGGTAACGTGTTGGCCTTCCAGAAAAAATGTCTTTTTCCCTAATAACGAGTTGACATCGGCGGAAATTTGTGTTTTCCCTTTATAACGAGTAGAAATTTGTGTTTTTTCTTTGGTAACGAGTTGGAATTCATGTTTTCTTCTTATTAACGAGTTCAAATTTGTGTTTTTCTCTTGTAACTAGTTGTCCTTGCATAAAAAATGTTTTTTCCCTGATAACGAGTTGACATCGCCGGAAATTTGTGTTTTCCCTTTATAACGAGTAGAAATTTGTGTTTTTTATTTGGTAACGAGTTCGAATTCATGTTTTCATCTTATTAACGAGTTCAAATTTGTGTTTTTCTCTGGTAACGAGTTGTCCTTGCAGATAAAATGTTTTTTCCCTAATAACGAGTTGACATCGCCGGAAATTGGTGTTTTCTCTTTATAACGAGTAAAAATTTGTGTTTTTTCTTTGGTAACGAGTTCGAATTCATGTTTTCTTCTTATTAACGAGTTCAAATTTGTGTTTTTCACAGGTAACGAGTTGTCCTTCCAGAAAAAATGTCTTTTTCCCGAATAACGAGTTGACATCGCCGGAAATTTGTGTTTTCCCTTTATAACGAGTAGAAATTTGTGTTTTTTCTTTGGTAACGAGTTCGAATTCATGTTTTCTTCTTATTAACGAGTTCAAATTTGTGTTTTTCTTTGGTAACGAGTTGTCCTTCCAGAAAAAATGTCTTTTTCCCTAATAACGAGTTGACATCACCGGAAATTTGTGTTTTCCATTTATAACGAGAAGAAATTTGTGTTTTTTCTTTGGTAACGAGTTTGAATTCATGTTTTCTTCTTATTAACGAGTTCAAATTTGTGTTTTTCTCTGGTAACGAGTTGTCCTTCCAGAAAAAATGTCTTTTTCCTTAATAACGAGTTCACATCGCTGGAAATTTGTGTTTTCCCTTTATAACGAGTAGAAATTTGTGTTTTTTCTTTGGTAACGAGTTCGAATTCATGTTTTCCTCTTATTAACGAGTTCAAATTTGTGTTTTTCTCTGGTAACGAGGTATCCTTCCAGAAAAAATGTCTTTTTCCCTAATAACGAGTTGACATCACCGGAAATTTGTGTTTTCCCTTTATAACGAGTAGAAATTTGTGTTTTTTCTTTGGTAACGAGTTCGAATTCATGTTTTCTTCTTATTAACGAGTTCAAATTTGCGTTTTTCACTGGTAACGAGTAGTCCTTCCAGAAAAAATGTCTTTTTCCCGAATAACGAGTTGACATCGTCGGAAATTTGTGTTTTCCCTTTATAACGAGTAGAAATTTGTGTTTGTTCTTTGGTAACGAGTTTGAATTCATGTTTTCTTCTTATTAACGAGTTCAAATATGTGTTTTTATCTGGTAACGAGTTGTCCTTCCAGAAAAAATGTCTTTTTCCTTAATAACGAGTTCACATCGCCGGAAATTTGTGTTTTCCCTTTATAACGAGTAGAAATTTGTGTTTTTTCTTTGGTAACGAGTTCGAATTCATGTTTTCTTCTATTTAACGAGTTCAAATTTTTGTTTTTCTCTGGTAACGAGTTGTCCTTGTAGATTAAATGTATTTTTTCCCTAATAACGAGTTGACATCGCCGGAAATTTGTGTTTTCTCTTTATAACGAGTAAAAATTTGTGTTTTTTCTTTGGTAACGAGTTCGAATTCATGTTTTCTTCTTATTAACGAGTTCAAATTTGTGTTTTTCTCTGGTAACGAGTTGTCCTTCCATAAAAAATGTCTTTTTCCCGAATAACGAGTTGACATCGCCGGAAATTTGTATTTTCCCTTTATAACGAGTAGAAATTTGTGTTTTTTCTTTGGTAACGAGTTCGAATTCATGTTTTCTTCTTATTAACGAGTTCAAATTTGTGTTTTTCTCTGGTAACGAGTTGTCCTTACAAAAAAAAATGTCTTTTTCCCTAATAACGAGTTGACATCACCGGAAATTTGTGTTTTCCCTTTATAACGAGTAGAAATTTGTGTTTTTTCTTTGGTAACGAGTTCGAATTCATGTTTTCTTCTATTTAACGAGTTCAAATTTGTGTTTTTCTCTCGGTAACGAGTTGTCCTTGTAGATTAAATGTATTTTTTCCCTAATAACGAGTTGACATCGCTGGAAATTTGTGTTTTCTCTTTATAACGAGTAAAAATTTGTGTTTTTTCTTTGGTAACTAGTTCGAATTCATGTTTTCTTCTTATTAGCGAGTTCAAATTTGTGTTTTTCTCTGGTAACGAGTTGTCCTTCGAGAAAAAAATGTCTTTTTCCCTAATAACGAGTTGACATCGCCGGAAATTTGTGTTTTCCCTTTATAACGAGTAGAAATTTGTGTTTTTTCTTTGGTAACGAGTTCGAATTCATGTTTTCTTCTTATTAACGAGTTCAAATTTGTGTTTTTCTCTCGGTAACGAGTTGTCCTTCCGGAAAAAATGTCTTTTTCCCGAATAACGAGTTGACATCGCCGGAAATTTGTGTTTTCCCTTTATAACGAGTAGAAATTTGTGTTTTTTCTTTGGTAACGAGTTCGAATTCATGTTTTCTTCTTATTAACGAGTTCAAATTTGTGTTTTTCTCTCGGTAACGAGTTGTCCTTCCGAAAAAATGTCTTTTTCCCGAATAACGAGTTGACATCGCCGGAAATTTGTGTTTTCCCTTTATAACGAGTAGAAATTTGTGTTTTTTCTTTGGTAACGAGTTCGAATTCATGTTTTCTTCTTATTAACGAGTTCAAATTTGTGTTTTTCTCTGGTAACGAGTTGTCCTTCCAGAAAAAATGTCTTTTTCCCTAATAACGAGTTGACATCGGCGGAAATTTGTGTTTTCCCTTTATAACGAGTAGAAATTTGTGTTTTTTCTTTGGTAACGAGTTCGAATTCATGTTTTCTTCTTATTAACGAGTTCAAATTTGTGTTTTTCTCTTGTAACTAGTTGTCCTTCCAGAAAAAATGTCTTTTTCCCTAATAACGAGTTGACATCACCGGAAATTTGTGTTTTCCCTTTATAACGAGTAGAAATTTGTGTTTTTTCTTTGGTAACGAGTTCGAATTCATGTTTTCTTCTTATTAACGAGTTCAAATTTGTGTTTTTCTCTCGGTAACGAGTTGTCCTTCCGGAAAAAATGTCTTTTTCCTTAATAACGAGTTGACATCGCCGGAAATTTGTGTTTTCCTTTATAACGAGTAGAAATTTGTGTTTTTTCTTTGGTAACGAGTTCGAATTCATGTTTTCTTCTTATTAACGAGTTCAAATTTGTGTTTTTCACTGGTAACGAGTTGTCCTTCCATAAAAAATGTCTTTTTCCCGAATAACGAGTTGACATCGCCGGAAATTTGTGTTTTCCCTTTATAACGAGTAGAAATTTGTGTTTTTTCTTTGGTAACGAGTTCGAATTCATGTTTTCTTCTTATTAACGAGTTCAAATTTGTGTTTTTCTCTGGTAACGAGTTGTCCTTCCGAAAAAAATGTCTTTTTCCCTAATAACGAGTTGACATCACCGGAAATTTGTGTTTTCCATTTATAACGAGTAGAAATTTGTGTTTTTCTTTGGTAACGAGTTCGAATTCATGTTTTCTTCTTATTAACGAGTTCAAATTTGTGTTTTTCTCTGGTAACAATTTGTCCTTCCGAAAAAAATGTCTTTTTCCCTTAATAACGAGTTGACATCGCCGGAAATTTGTGTTTTCCCTTTATAACGAGTAGAAATTTGTGTTTTTTCTTTGGTAACGAGTTCGAATTCATGTTTTCTTCTTATTAACGAGTTCAAATTTGTGTTTTTCTCGGTAACGAGTTGTCCTTCCGTAAAAAATGTCTTTTTCCTTAATAACGAGTTGACATCACCGGAAATTTGTGTTTTCCCTTTATAACGAGTAGAAATTTGTGTTTTTTCTTTGGTAACGAGTTCGAATTCATGTTTTCTTCTTATTAACGAGTTCAAATTTGTGTTTTTCTCTCGGTAACGAGTTGTCCCTCAAGAAAAAAATGTCTTTTTCCCGAATAACGAGTTGACATCGTCGGAAATTTGTGTTTTCCCTTTATAACGAGTAGAAATTTGTGTTTTTTCTTTGGTAACGAGTTCGAATTCATGTTTTCTTCTTATTAACGAGTTCAAATTTGTGTTTTTCATCGGTAACGAGTTGTCCTTCCGTAAAAAATGTCTTTTTCCTTAATAACGAGTTGACATCGCCGGAAATTTGTGTTTTCCCTTTATAACGAGTAGAAATTTGTGTTTTTCTTTGGTAACGAGTTCGAATTCATGTTTTCTTCTTATTAACGAGTTCAAATTTGTGTTTTTCTCTGGTAACGAGTTGTCCTTCCGTAGATAAATGTCTTTTTCCTAATAACGAGTTGACATCGCCGGAAATTTGTGTTTTCCTTTATAACGAGTAGAAATTTGTGTTTTTTCTTTGGTAACGAGTTCGAATTCATGTTTTCTTCTTATTAACGAGTTCAAATTTGTGTTTTTCTCTGGTAACGAGTTGTCCTTCCGAGAAAAATGTCTTTTTCCCGAATAACGAGTTGACATCGCCGGAAATTTGTGTTTTCCCTTTATAACGAGTAGAAATTTGTGTTTTTTCTTTGGTAACGAGTTCGAATTCATGTTTTCTTCTTATTAACGAGTTCAAATTTGTGTTTTTCTCTCGGTAACGAGTTGTCCTTCAAAAAAATGTCTTTTTCCCTAATAACGAGTTGACATCGCCGGAAATTTGTGTTTTCCCTTTATAACGAGTAGAAATTTGTGTTTTTTCTTTGGTAACGAGTTCGAATTCATGTTTTCTTCTATTTAACGAGTTCAAATTTGTGTTTTTCTCTCGGTAACGAGTTGTCCTTGTAGATTAAATGTATTTTTTCCCTAATAACGAGTTGACATCGCCGGAAATTTGTGTTTTCCTTTATAACGAGTAGAAATTTGTGTTTTTTCTTTGGTAACGAGTTCGAATTCATGTTTTCTTCTTATTAACGAGTTCAAATTTGTGTTTTTCTCTCGGTAACGAGTTGTCCTTCCGTAAAAATGTCTTTTTCCCGAATAACGAGTTGACATCGCCGGAAATTTGTGTTTTCCCTTTATAACGAGTAGAAATTTGTGTTTTTTCTTTGGTAACGAGTTCGAATTCATGTTTTCTTCTTATTAACGAGTTCAAATTTGTGTTTTTCTCTGGTAACGAGTTGTCCTTCCAAAAAAAAATGTCTTTTTCCCTAATAACGAGTTGACATCACCGGAAATTTGTGTTTTCCCTTTATAACGAGTAGAAATTTGTGTTTTTTCTTTGGTAACGAGTTCGAATTCATGTTTTCTTCTATTTAACGAGTTCAAATTTGTGTTTTTCTCTGGTAACGAGTTGTCCTTGTAGATTAAATGTATTTTTTCCCTAATAACGAGTTGACATCGCTGGAAATTTGTGTTTTCTCTTTATAACGAGTAAAAATTTGTGTTTTTTCTTTGGTAACGAGTTCGAATTCATGTTTTCTTCTTATTAACGAGTTCAAATTTGTGTTTTTCTCTGGTAACGAGTTGTCCTTCCAGAAAAAAATGTCTTTTTCCCGAATAACGAGTTGACATCGCCGGAAATTTGTGTTTTCCCTTTATAACGAGTAGAAATTTGTGTTTTTTCTTTGGTAACGAGTTCGAATTCATGTTTTCTTCTTATTAACGAGTTCAAATTTGTGTTTTTCTCTTGTAACGAGTTGTCCTTCCAAAAAAAAATGTCTTTTTCCCGAATAACGAGTTGACATCGCCGGAAATTTGTGTTTTCCCTTTATAACGAGTAGAAATTTGTGTTTTTTCTTTGGTAACGAGTTCGAATTCATGTTTTCTTCTTATTTAACGAGTTCAAATTTGTGTTTTTCTCTGGTAACGAGTTGTCCTTCCAGAAAAAATGTCTTTTTCCCTAATAACGAGTTGACATCGCCGGAAATTTGTGTTTTCCCTTTATAACGAGTAGAAATTTGTGTTTTTTCTTTGGTAACGAGTTCGAATTCATGTTTTCTTCTTATTAACGAGTTCAAATTTGTGTTTTTCTCTCGGTAACGAGTTGTCCTTCCGTAAAAAATGTCTTTTTCCCTAATAACGAGTTGACATCGCGGGAAATTTGTGTTTTCCCTTTATAACGAGTAGAAATTTGTGTTTTTTCTTTGGTAACGAGTTCGAATTCATGTTTTCTTCTTATTAACGAGTTCAAATTTGTGTTTTTCTCTAGTAATGAGTTGTCCTTCCAGAAAAAATGTCTTTTTCCCTAATAACGAGTTGACATCGCCGGAAATTTGTGTTTTCCCTTTATAACGAGTAGAAATTTGTGTTTTTTCTTTGGTAACGAGTTCGAATTCATGTTTTCTTCTTATTAACGAGTTCAAATTTGTGTTTTTCTCTGGTAACGAGTTGTCCTTCCGGAAAAAATGTCTTTTTCCTTAATAACGAGTTGACATCACCGGAAATTTGTGTTTTCCCTTTATAACGAGTAGAAATTTGTGTTTTTTCTTTGGTAACGAGTTTGAATTCATGTTTTCTTCTTATTAACGAGTTCAAATTTGTGTTTTTCTCTGGTAACGAGTTGTCCTTCCGAAAAAATGTCTTTTTCCCTAATAACGAGTTGACATCGCCGGAAATTTGTGTTTTCCCTTTATAACGAGTAGAAATTTGTGTTTTTTCTTTGGTAACGAGTTCGAATTCATGTTTTCTTCTTATTAACGAGTTCAAATTTGTGTTTTTCTCTTGTAACGAGTTGTCCTTCCGTAAAAAATGTCTTTTTCCCGAATAACGAGTTGACATCGCCGGAAATTTGTGTTTTCCCTTTATAACGAGTAGAAATTTGTGTTTTTCTTTGGTAACGAGTTCGAATTCATGTTTTCTTCTTATTAACGAGTTCAAATTTGTGTTTTTCTCTCGGTAACGAGTTGTCCTTGCGGATAAAATGTTTTTTTCCCTAATAACGAGTTGACATCGCCGGAAATTGCTCTTTTCTCTTTATAACGAGTAAAATTTTGTGTTTTTTCTTTGGTAACGAGTTCGAATTCATGTTTTCTTCTTATTAACGAGTTCAAATTTGTGTTTTTCACGGTAACGAGTTGTCCTTCCGTAAAAATGTCTTTTTCCGAATAACGAGTTGACATCGCCGGAAATTTGTGTTTTCCCTTTATAACGAGTAGAAATTTGTGTTTTTTCTTTGGTAACGAGTTCGAATTCATGTTTTCTTCTTATTAACGAGTTCAAATTTGTGTTTTTCTTGGTAACGAGTTGTCCTTCCGAAAAAATGTCTTTTTCCTAATAACGAGTTGACATCACCGGAAATTTGTGTTTTCCCTTTATAACGAGTAGAAATTTGTGTTTTTTCTTTGGTAACGAGTTTGAATTCATGTTTTCTTCTTATTAACGAGTTCAAATTTGTGTTTTTGTCTCCTCGGTAACGAGTTGTCCTTCCGTAAAAAATGTCTTTTTCCTTAATAACGAGTTGACATCGCCGGAAATTTGTGTTTTCCCTTTATAACGAGTAGAAATTTGTGTTTTTTCTTTGGTAACGAGTTCGAATTCATGTTTTCTTCTTATTAACGAGTTCAAATTTGTGTTTTTCAACGGTAACGAGTTGTCCTTCCGTAAAAAATGTCTTTTTCCCGAATAACGAGTTGACATCGCCGGAAATTTGTGTTTTCCCTTTATAACGAGTAGAAATTTGTGTTTTTTCTTTGGTAACGAGTTCGAATTCATGTTTTCTTCTTATTAACGAGTTCAAATATGTGTTTTTATCTGGTAACGAGTTGTCCTTCCAGAAAAAATGTCTTTTTCCTTAATAACGAGTTCACATCGCCGGAAATTTGTGTTTTCCCTTTATAACGAGTAGAAATTTGTGTTTTTTCTTTGGTAACGAGTTCGAATTCATGTTTTCTTCTATTTAACGAGTTCAAATTTTTGTTTTTCTCTGGTAACGAGTTGTCCTTGTAGATTAAATGTATTTTTTCCCTAATAACGAGTTGACATCGCTGGAAATTTGTGTTTTCTCTTTATAACGAGTAAAAATTTGTGTTTTTTCTTTGGTAACGAGTTCGAATTCATGTTTTCTTCTTATTAACGAGTTCAAATTTGTGTTTTTCTCTGGTAACGAGTTGTCCTTCCAGAAAATATGTCTTTTTCCCGAATAACGAGTTGACATCGCCGGAAATTTGTATTTTCCCTTTATAACGAGTAGAAATTTGTGTTTTTTCTTTGGTAACGAGTTCGAATTCATGTTTTCTTCTTATTAACGAGTTCAAATTTGTGTTTTTCTCTGGTAACGAGTTGTCCTTACAAAAAAAAATGTCTTTTTCCCTAATAACGAGTTGACATCACCGGAAATTTGTGTTTTCCCTTTATAACGAGTAGAAATTTGTGTTTTTTCTTTGGTAACGAGTTCGAATTCATGTTTTCTTCTATTTAACGAGTTCAAATTTGTGTTTTTCTCTGGTAACGAGTTGTCCTTGTAGATTAAATGTATTTTTTCCCTAATAACGAGTTGACATCGCTGGAAATTTGTGTTTTCTCTTTATAACGAGTAAAAATTTGTGTTTTTTCTTTGGTAACTAGTTCGAATTCATGTTTTCTTCTTATTAGCGAGTTCAAATTTGTGTTTTTCTCTGGTAACGAGTTGTCCTTCGAGAAAAAAATGTCTTTTTCCCTAATAACGAGTTGACATCGCCGGAAATTTGTGTTTTCCCTTTATAACGAGTAGAAATTTGTGTTTTTTCTTTGGTAACGAGTTCGAATTCATGTTTTCTTCTTATTAACGAGTTCAAATTTGTGTTTTTCTCTTGTAATGAGTTGTCCTTCCGGAAAAAATGTCTTTTTCCCGAATAACGAGTTGACATCGCCGGAAATTTGTGTTTTCCCTTTATAACGAGTAGAAATTTGTGTTTTTTCTTTGGTAACGAGTTCGAATTCATGTTTTCTTCTTATTAACGAGTTCAAATTTGTGTTTTTCTCTCGGTAACGAGTTGTCCTTCCGGAAAAAATGTCTTTTTCCCGAATAACGAGTTGACATCGCCGGAAATTTGTGTTTTCCCTTTATAACGAGTAGAAATTTGTGTTTTTTCTTTGGTAACGAGTTCGAATTCATGTTTTCTTCTTATTAACGAGTTCAAATTTGTGTTTTTCACTCGGTAACGAGTTGTCCTTCCGTAAAAAAAATGTCTTTTTCCCTAATAACGAGTTGACATCACCGGAAATTTGTGTTTTCCCTTTATAACGAGTAGAAATTTGTGTTTTTCTTTGGTAACGAGTTCGAATTCATGTTTTCTTCTTATTAACGAGTTCAAATTTGTGTTTTTCTCTAGTAACGAGTTGTCCTTCCGTAAAAAATGTCTTTTTCCCTAATAACGAGTTGACATCGCCGGAAATTTTTGTTTTCCCTTTATAACGAGTAGAAATTTGTGTTTTTTCTTTGGTAACGAGTTCGAATTCATGTTTTCTTCTTATTAACGAGTTCAAATTTGTGTTTTTCTCTCGGTAACGAGTTGTCCTTCCGAAAAAAAATGTCTTTTTCCCTAATAACGAGTTGACATCACCGGAAATTTGTGTTTTCCCTTTATAACGAGTAGAAATTTGTGTTTTTTCTTTGGTAACGAGTTCGAATTCATGTTTTCTTCTTATTAACGAGTTCAAATTTGTGTTTTTCACGTAACGAGTTGTCCTTCCGTAAAAATGTCTTTTTTCCCGAATAACGAGTTGACATCGCCGGAAATTTGTGTTTTCCCTTTATAACGAGTAGAAATTTGTGTTTTTTCTTTGGTAACGAGTTCGAATTCATGTTTTCTTCTTATTAACGAGTTCAAATTTGTGTTTTTCTCTCGGTAACGAGTTGTCCTTCCGTAAAAAATGTCTTTTTCCCGAATAACGAGTTGACATCGCCGGAAATTTGTGTTTTCCCTTTATAACGAGTAGAAATTTGTGTTTTTTCTTTGGTAACGAGTTCGAATTCATGTTTTCTTCTTATTAACGAGTTCAAATTTGTGTTTTTCTCTGGTAACGAGTTGTCCTTCCGTAAAAAAAATGTCTTTTTCCCTAATAACGAGTTGACATCGCCGGAAATTTGTGTTTTCCCTTTATAACGAGTAGAAATTTGTGTTTTTTCTTTGGTAACGAGTTCGAATTCATGTTTTCTTCTTATTAACGAGTTCAAATTTGTGTTTTTCTCTCGGTAACGAGTTGTCCTTCCGTAAAAAATGTCTTTTTCCTTAATAACGAGTTGACATCGCCGGAAATTTGTGTTTTCCCTTTATAACGAGTAGAAATTTGTGTTTTTTCTTTGGTAACGAGTTCGAATTCATGTTTTCTTCTTATTAACGAGTTCAAATTTGTGTTTTTCTCTCGGTAACGAGTTGTCCTTCCGTAAAAAATGTCTTTTTCCCTAATAACGAGTTGACATCACCGGAAATTTGTGTTTTCCCTTTATAACGAGTAGAAATTTGTGTTTTTTATTTGGTAACGAGTTCGAATTCATGTTTTCTTCTTATTAACGAGTTCAAATTTGTGTTTTTCACGGTAACGAGTTGTCCTTCCAAAAAATGTCTTTTTCCCGAATAACGAGTTGACATCGCCGGAAATTTGTGTTTTCCCTTTATAACGAGTAGAAATTTGTGTTTTTTCTTTGGTAACGAGTTCGAATTCATGTTTTCTTCTTATTAACGAGTTCAAATTTGTGTTTTTCTCTCGGTAACGAGTTGTCCTTCCGTAAAAATGTCTTTTTCCTTAATAACGAGTTCACATCGCCGGAAATTTGTGTTTTCCCTTTATAACGAGTAGAAATTTGTGTTTTTTCTTTGGTAACGAGTTCGAATTCATGTTTTCTTCTTATTAACGAGTTCAAATTTGTGTTTTTCTCTGGTAACGAGTTGTCCTTCCAGAAAAAATGTCTTTTTCCCGAATAACGAGTTGACATCGCCGGAAATTTGTGTTTTCCCTTTATAACGAGTAGAAATTTGTGTTTTTTCTTTGGTAACGAGTTCGAATTCATGTTTTCTTCTTATTAACGAGTTCAAATTTGTGTTTTTCTCTCGGTAACGAGTTGTCCTTCCGTAAAAAAAATGTCTTTTTCCCTAATAACGAGTTGACATCGCCGGAAATTTGTGTTTTCCCTTTATAACGAGTAGAAATTTGTGTTTTTTCTTTGGTAACGAGTTCGAATTCATGTTTTCTTCTTATTAACGAGTTCAAATTTGTGTTTTTCTCTGGTAACGAGTTGTCCTTCCGAAAAAATGTCTTTTTCCCGAATAACGAGTTGACATCGCCGGAAATTTGTGTTTTCCCTTTATAACGAGTAGAAATTTGTGTTTTTTCTTTGGTAACGAGTTCGAATTCATGTTTTCTTCTTATTAACGAGTTCAAATTTGTGTTTTTCTCTCGGTAACGAGTTGTCCTTCCGTAAAAAATGTCTTTTTCCCTAATAACGAGTTGACATCGCCGGAAATTTGTGTTTTCCCTTTATAACGAGTAGAAATTTGTGTTTTTTCTTTGGTAACGAGTTCGAATTCATGTTTTCTTCTTATTAACGAGTTCAAATTTGTGTTTTTCTCTGGTAACGAGTTGTCCTTCCATAAAAAAATGTCTTTTTCCTTAATAACGAGTTGACATCGCCGGAAATTTGTGTTTTCCCTTTATAACGAGTAGAAATTTGTGTTTTTTCTTTGGTAACGAGTTCGAATTCATGTTTTCTTCTTATTAACGAGTTCAAATTTGTGTTTTTCTCTGGTAACGAGTTGTCCTTCTAGAAAAATGTCTTTTTCCCTAATAACGAGTTGACATCACCGGAAATTTGTGTTTTCCCTTTATAACGAGTAGAAATTTGTGTTTTTTCTTTGGTAACGAGTTCGAATTCATGTTTTCTTCTTATTAACGAGTTCAAATTTGTGTTTTTCTCTGGTAACGAGTTGTCCTTCCGTAAAAAATGTCTTTTTCCTAATAACGAGTTGACATCGCCGAAATTTGTGTTTTCCCTTTATAACGAGTAGAAATTTGTGTTTTTTCTTTGGTAACGAGTTCGAATTCATGTTTTCTTCTTATTAACGAGTTCAAATTTGTGTTTTTCTCTCGGTAACGAGTTGTCCTTCCGTAAAAAATGTCTTTTTCCCGAATAACGAGTTGACATCGCCGGAAATTTGTGTTTTCCCTTTATAACGAGTAGAAATTTGTGTTTTTTCTTTGGTAACGAGTTCGAATTCATGTTTTCTTCTTATTAACGAGTTCAAATTTGTGTTTTTCACTGGTAACGAGTTGTCCTTCCAGAAAAAATGTCTTTTTCCCGAATAACGAGTTGACATCGCCGGAAATTTGTGTTTTCCCTTTATAACGAGTAGAAATTTGTGTTTTTTCTTTGGTAACGAGTTCGAATTCATGTTTTCTTCTTATTAACGAGTTCAAATTTGTGTTTTTATCTGGTAACGAGTTGTCCTTCCAGAAAAAATGTCTTTTTCCTTAATAACGAGTTCACATCGCCGGAAATTTGTGTTTTCCCTTTATAACGAGTAGAAATTTGTGTTTTTTCTTTGGTAACGAGTTCGAATTCATGTTTTCTTCTTATTAACGAGTTCAAATTTGTGTTTTTCTCTGGTAACGAGTTGTCCTTCCATAAAAAATGTCTTTTTCCCGAATAACGAGTTGACATCACCGGAAATTTGTGTTTTCCCTTTATAACGAGTAGAAATTTGTGTTTTTTCTTTGGTAACGAGTTCGAATTCATGTTTTCTTCTTATTAACGAGTTCAAATTTGTGTTTTTCTCTGGTAACGAGTTGTCCTTCCAGAAAAAATGTCTTTTTCCCTAATAACGAGTTGACATCACCGGAAATTTGTGTTTTCCCTTTATAACGAGTAGAAATTTGTGTTTTTTCTTTGGTAACGAGTTCGAATTCATGTTTTCTTCTTATTAACGAGTTCAAATTTGTGTTTTTCTCTGGTAACGAGTTGTCCTTCCGTAAAAATGTCTTTTTCCCGAATAACGAGTTGACATCGCCGGAAATTTGTGTTTTCCCTTTATAACGAGTAGAAATTTGTGTTTTTTCTTTGGTAACGAGTTCGAATTCATGTTTTCTTCTTATTAACGAGTTCAAATTTGTGTTTTTCTCTGGTAACGAGTTGTCCTTCCAGAAAAAATGTCTTTTTCCCTAATAACGAGTTGACATCACCAGAAATTTGTGTTTTCCCTTTATAACGAGTAGAAATTTGTGTTTTTTCTTTGGTAACGAGTTCGAATTCATGTTTTCTTCTTATTAACGAGTTCAAATTTGCGTTTTTCACTGGTAACGAGTTGTCCTTCCAGAAAAAATGTCTTTTTCCTTAATAACGAGTTCACATCGCAGGAAATTTGTGTTTTCCCTTTATAACGAGTAGAAATTTGTGTTTTTTCTTTGGTAACGAGTTCGAATTCATGTTTTCTTCTTATTAACGAGTTCAAATTTGTGTTTTTCATTGGTAACGAGTTGTCCTTCCAGAAAAAATGTCTGTTTCCCGAATAACTAGTTGACATTGCCGGAAATTTGTGTTTTCCCTTTATAACGAGTAGAAATTTGTGTTTTTTCTTTGGTAACGAGTTCGAATTCATGTTTTCTTCTTATTAACGAGTTCAAATTTGTGTTTTTCTCTGGTAACGAGTTGTCCTTCCAGAAAAAATGTCTTTTTCCCTAATAACGAGTTGACATCACCGAAATTTGTGTTTTCCCTTTATAACGAGTAGAAATTTGTGTTTTTTCTTTGGTAACGAGTTCGAATTCATGTTTTCTTCTTATTAACGAGTTCAAATTTGCGTTTTTCACGGTAACGAGTTGTCCTTCCGAAAAAATGTCTTTTTCCTTAATAACGAGTTCACATCGCGGAAATTTGTGTTTTCCCTTTATAACGAGTAGAAATTTGTGTTTTTTCTTTGGTAACGAGTTCGAATTCTTGTTTTCCTCTTATTAACGAGTTCAACTTTGTGTTTTTCTCTCGGTAACGAGTTGTCCTTCCGTAAAAAATGTCTTTTTCCCTAATAACGAGTTGACATCACCGGAAATTTGTGTTTTCCCTTTATAACGAGTAGAAATTTGTGTTTTTTATTTGGTAACGAGTTCGAATTCATGTTTTCTTCTTATTAACGTGTTCAAATTTGCGTTTTTCACTGGTAACGAGTAGTCCTTCCAAAAAAATGTCTTTTTCCCGAATAACGAGTTGACCTCGTCGGAAATTTGTGTTTTCCCTTTATAACGAGTAGAAATTTGTGTTTGTTCTTTGGTAACGAGTTTGAATTCATGTTTTCTTCTTATTAACGAGTTCAAATTTGTGTTTTTATCTCGGTAACGAGTTGTCCTTCCGTAAAAAATGTCTTTTTCCTTAATAACGAGTTCACATCGCCGGAAATTTGTGTTTTCCCTTTATAACGGGTAGAAATTTGTGTTTTTTCTTTGGTAACGAGTTCGAATTCATGTTTTCTTCTTATTAACGAGTTCAAATTTGTGTTTTTCATTGGTAACGAGTTGTCCTTCCAGAAAAAATGTCTTTTTCCCGAATAACGAGTTGACATCGCCGGAAATTTGTGTTTTCCCTTTATAACGAGTAGAAATTTGTGTTTTTTCTTTGGTAACGAGTTCGAATTCATGTTTTCTTCTTATTAACGAGTTCAAATTTGTGTTTTTCTCTCGGTAACGAGTTGTCCTTCCGGAAAAAATGTCTTTTTCCCTAATAACGAGTTGACATCACCGGAAATTTGTGTTTTCCCTTTATAACGAGTAGAAATTTGTGTTTTTTCTTTGGTAACGAGTTCGAATTCATGTTTTCTTCTTATTAACGAGTTCAAATTTGTGTTTTTCTCTGGTAACGAGTTGTCCTTGCAGATAAAATGTTTTTTTACCTAATAACGAGTTGACATCGCCGGAAATTGGTGTTTTCTCTTTATAACGAGTAGAAATTTGTGTTTTTTCTTTGGTAACGAGTTCGAATTCATGTTTTCTTCTTATTAACGAGTTCAAATTTGTGTTTTTCTCTGGTAACGAGTTGTCCTTCCAGAAAAAATGTCTTTTTCCCTAATAACGAGTTGACATCACCAGAAATTTGTGTTTTCCCTTTATAACGAGTAGAAATTTGTGTTTTTTCTTTGGTAACGAGTTCGAATTCATGTTTTCTTCTTATTAACGAGTTCAAATTTGCGTTTTTCACTGGTAACGAGTTGTCCTTCCGTAAAAAATGTCTTTTTCCTTAATAACGAGTTCACATCGCGGAAATTTGTGTTTTCCCTTTATAACGAGTAGAAATTTGTGTTTTTTCTTTGGTAACGAGTTCGAATTCATGTTTTCTTCTTATTAACGAGTTCAAATTTGTGTTTTTCACTGGTAACGAGTTGTCCTTCCAGAAAAAAATGTCTTTTTCCCGAATAACTAGTTGACATTGCCGGAAATTTGTGTTTTCCCTTTATAACGAGTAGAAATTTGTGTTTTTTCTTTGGTAACGAGTTCGAATTCATGTTTTCTTCTTATTAACGAGTTCAAATTTGTGTTTTTCTCTCGGTAACGAGTTGTCCTTCCGGAAAAAATGTCTTTTTCCCTAATAACGAGTTGACATCACCGAAATTTGTGTTTTCCCTTTATAACGAGTAGAAATTTGTGTTTTTTCTTTGGTAACGAGTTCGAATTCATGTTTTCTTCTTATTAACGAGTTCAAATTTGCGTTTTTCACTGGTAACGAGTTGTCCTTCCAGAAAAAATGTCTTTTTCCTTAATAACGAGTTCACATCGCGGAAATTTGTGTTTTCCCTTTATAACGAGTAGAAATTTGTGTTTTTTCTTTGGTAACGAGTTCGAATTCTTGTTTTCCTCTTATTAACGAGTTCAACTTTGTGTTTTTCTCTGGTAACGAGTTGTCCTTCCAGAAAAAATGTCTTTTTCCCTAATAACGAGTTGACATCACCGGAAATTTGTGTTTTCCCTTTATAACGAGTAGAAATTTGTGTTTTTTATTTGGTAACGAGTTCGAATTCATGTTTTCTTCTTATTAACGAGTTCAAATTTGCGTTTTTCACTGGTAACGAGTAGTCCTTCCAGAAAAAATGTCTTTTTCCCGAATAACGAGTTGACCTCGTCGGAAATTTGTGTTTTCCCTTTATAACGAGTAGAAATTTGTGTTTGTTCTTTGGTAACGAGTTTGAATTCATGTTTTCTTCTTATTAACGAGTTCAAATTTGTGTTTTTATCTCGGTAACGAGTTGTCCTTCCGTAAAAAATGTCTTTTTCCTTAATAACGAGTTCACATCGCCGGAAATTTGTGTTTTCCCTTTATAACGGGTAGAAATTTGTGTTTTTTCTTTGGTAACGAGTTCGAATTCATGTTTTCTTCTTATTAACGAGTTCAAATTTGTGTTTTTCATTGGTAACGAGTTGTCCTTCCAGAAAAAAAATGTCTTTTTCCCGAATAACGAGTTGACATTGCCGGAAATTTGTGTTTTCCCTTTATAACGAGTAGAAATTTGTGTTTTTTCTTTGGTAACGAGTTCGAATTCATGTTTTCTTCTTATTAACGAGTTCAAATTTGTGTTTTTCTCTGGTAACGAGTTGTACTTCCAAAAAAAATGTCTTTTTCCCTAATAACGAGTTGACATCACCGGAAATTTGTGTTTTCCCTTTATAACGAGTAGAAATTTGTGTTTTTTCTTTGGTAACGAGTTCGAATTCATGTTTTCTTCTTATTAACGAGTTCAAATTTGTGTTTTTCTCTGGTAACGAGTTGTCCTTCCTTAAAAAAATGTCTTTTTCCTTAATAACGAGTTGACATCGCCGGAAATTTGTGTTTTCCTTTATAACGAGTAGAAATTTGTGTTTTTTCTTTGGTAACGAGTTCGAATTCATGTTTTCTTCTTATTAACGAGTTCAAATTTGTGTTTTTCTCTCGTAACGAGTTGTCCTTCCGTAAAAAATGTCTTTTTCCCTAATAACGAGTTGACATCACCGGAAATTTGTGTTTTCCCTTTATAACGAGTAGAAATTTGTGTTTTTTCTTTGGTAACGAGTTCGAATTCATGTTTTCTTCTTATTAACGAGTTCAAATTTGTGTTTTTCTCTCGGTAACGAGTTGTCCTTCCGTAAAAAATGTCTTTTTCCTTAATAACGAGTTGACATCGCCGGAAATTTGTGTTTTCCCTTTATAACGAGTAGAAATTTGTGTTTTTTCTTTGGTAACGAGTTCGAATTCATGTTTTCTTCTTATTAACGAGTTCAAATTTGTGTTTTTCATTGGTAACGAGTTGTCCTTCCGTAAAAAATGTCTTTTTCCCGAATAACGAGTTGACATCACCGGAAATTTGTGTTTTCCCTTTATAACGAGTAGAAATTTGTGTTTTTTCTTTGGTAACGAGTTCGATTCATGTTTTCTTCTTATTAACGAGTTCAAATTTGTGTTTTTCTCTGGTAACGAGTTGTCCTTCCGGAAAAAATGTCTTTTTCCTTAATAACGAGTTCACATCGCCGGAAATTTGTGTTTTCCCTTTATAACGAGTAGAAATTTGTGTTTTTTCTTTGGTAACGAGTTCGAATTCATGTTTTCTTCTTATTAACGAGTTCAAATTTGTGTTTTTCTCTGGTAACGAGTTGTCCTTCCGAAAAAATGTCTTTTTCCCTAATAACGAGTTGACATCATCCGGAAATTTGTGTTTTCCCTTTATAACGAGTAGAAATTTGTGTTTTTTCTTTGGTAACGAGTTCGAATTCATGTTTTCTTCTTATTAACGAGTTCAAATTTGTGTTTTTCTCTCGGTAACGAGTTGTCCTTCCGAAAAAATGTCTTTTTCCCTAATAACGAGTTGACATCACCGGAAATTTGTGTTTTCCCTTTATAACGAGTAGAAATTTGTGTTTTTTCTTTGGTAACGAGTTCGAATTCATGTTTTCTTCTTATTAACGAGTTCAAATTTGTGTTTTTCTCTGGTAACGAGTTGTCCTTCCAGAAAAAATGTCTTTTTCCTTAATAACGAGTACACATCGCCGGAAATTTGTGTTTTCCCTTTATAACGAGTAGAAATTTGTGTTTTTTCTTTGGTAACGAGTTCGAATTCATGTTTTCTTCTTATAACGAGTTCAAATTTGTGTTTTTCTCTGGTAACGAGTTGTCCTTCCAGAAAAAATGTCTTTTTCCCTAATAACGAGTTGACATCACCGGAAATTTGTGTTTTCCCTTTATAACGAGTAGAAATTTGTGTTTTTTCTTTGGTAACGAGTTCGAATTCATGTTTTCTTCTTATTAACGAGTTCAAATTTGTGTTTTTCATTGGTAACGAGTTGTCCTTCCAGAAAAAATGTCTTTTTCCCGAATAACGAGTTGACATCGCCGGAAATTTGTGTTTTCCCTTTATAACGAGTAGAAATTTGTGTTTTTCTTTGGTAACGAGTTCGAATTCATGTTTTCTTCTTATTAACGAGTTCAAATTTGTGTTTTTCTCTGGTAACGAGTTGTCCTTCCATAAAAAATGTCTTTTTCCTAATAACGAGTTGACATCGCCGGAAATTTGTGTTTTCCCTTTATAACGAGTAGAAATTTGTGTTTTTTCTTTGGTAACGAGTTCGAATTCATGTTTTCTTCTTATTAACGAGTTCAAATTTGTGTTTTTCATTGGTAACGAGTTGTCCTTCCGTAAAAAAAATGTCTTTTTCCCGAATAACGAGTTGACATCACCGGAAATTTGTGTTTTCCCTTTATAACGAGTAGAAATTTGTGTTTTTTCTTTGGTAACGAGTTCGAATTCATGTTTTCTTCTTATTAACGAGTTCAAATTTGTGTTTTTCATCGGTAACGAGTTGTCCTTCCAGAAAAAATGTCTTTTTCCCGAATAACGAGTTGACATCGCCGGAAATTTGTGTTTTCCCTTTATAACGAGTAGAAATTTGTGTTTTTTCTTTGGTAACGAGTTCGAATTCATGTTTTCTTCTTATTAACGAGTTCAAATTTGTGTTTTTCTCTCGGTAACGAGTTGTCCTTCCGGAAAAAATGTCTTTTTCCTTAATAACGAGTTCACATCGCCGGAAATTTGTGTTTTCCCTTTATAACGAGTAGAAATTTGTGTTTTTTCTTTGGTAACGAGTTCGAATTCATGTTTTCTTCTTATTAACGAGTTCAAATTTGTGTTTTTCTCTGGTAACGAGTTGTCCTTCCAGAAAAAATGTCTTTTTCCCTAATAACGAGTTGACATCGCCGGAAATTTGTGTTTTCCCTTTATAACGAGTAGAAATTTGTGTTTTTTCTTTGGTAACGAGTTCGAATTCATGTTTTCTTCTTATTAACGAGTTCAAATTTGTGTTTTTCACTGGTAACGAGTTGTCCTTCCATAAAAAATGTCTTTTTCCCGAATAACGAGTTGACATCGCCGGAAATTTGTGTTTTCCCTTTATAACGAGTAGAAATTTGTGTTTTTTCTTTGGTAACGAGTTCGAATTCATGTTTTCTTCTTATTAACGAGTTCAAATTTGTGTTTTTCATTGGTAATGAGTTGTCCTTCCAGAAAAAATGTCTTTTACCGAATAACGAGTTGACATTGCCGGAAATTTGTGTTTTCCCTTTATAACGATTAGAAATTTGTGTTTTTTCTTTGGTAACGAGTTCGAATTCATGTTTTCTTCTTATTAACGAGTTCAAATTTGTGTTTTTCTCTTGTAACGAGTTGTCCTTCCGTAAAAAATGTCTTTTTCCCTAATAACGAGTTGACATCACCGGAAATTTGTGTTTTCCCTTTATAACGAGTAGAAATTTGTGTTTTTTCTTTGGTAACGAGTTCGAATTCATGTTTTTTTCTTATTAACGAGTTCAAATTTGTGTTTTTCTCTCGGTAACGAGTTGTCCTTCCGGAAAAAATGTCTTTTTCCTTAATAACGAGTTGACATCGCCGGAAATTTGTGTTTTCCCTTTATAACGAGTAGAAATTTGTGTTTTTTCTTTGGTAACGAGTTCGAATTCATGTTTTCTTCTTATTAACGAGTTCAAATTTGTGTTTTTCTCTGGTAACGAGTTGTCCTTCGGAAAAATGTCTTTTTCCCTAATAACGAGTTGACATCGCCGGAAATTTGTGTTTTCCTTTATAACGAGTAGAAATTTGTGTTTTTTCTTTGGTAACGAGTTCGAATTCATGTTTTCTTCTTATTAACGAGTTCAAATTTGTGTTTTTCACTCGGTAACGAGTTGTCCTTCCAGAAAAAATGTCTTTTTCCCGAATAACGAGTTGACATCGCCGGAAATTTGTGTTTTCCCTTTATAACGAGTAGAAATTTGTGTTTTTTCTTTGGTAACGAGTTCGAATTCATGTTTTCTTCTTATTAACGAGTTCAAATTTGTGTTTTTCATTGGTAACGAGTTGTCCTTCCAGAAAAAATGTCTGTTTCCCGAATAACTAGTTGACATTGCCGGAAATTTGTGTTTTCCCTTTATAACGAGTAGAAATTTGTGTTTTTTCTTTGGTAACGAGTTCGAATTCATGTTTTCTTCTTATTAACGAGTTCAAATTTGTGTTTTTCTCTGGTAACGAGTTGTCCTTCCAGAAAAAATGTCTTTTTCCCTAATAACGAGTTGACATCACCGGAAATTTGTGTTTTCCCTTTATAACGAGTAGAAATTTGTGTTTTTTCTTTGGTAACGAGTTCGAATTCATGTTTTCTTCTTATTAACGAGTTCAAATTTGCGTTTTTCACTGGTAACGAGTTGTCCTTCCAGAAAAAATGTCTTTTTCCTTAATAACGAGTTCACATCGCAGGAAATTTGTGTTTTCCCTTTATAACGAGTAGAAATTTGTGTTTTTTCTTTGGTAACGAGTTCGAATTCTTGTTTTCCTCTTATTAACGAGTTCAACTTTGTGTTTTTCTCTGGTAACGAGTTGTCCTTCCAGAAAAAATGTCTTTTTCCCTAATAACGAGTTGACATCACCGGAAATTTGTGTTTTCCCTTTATAACGAGTAGAAATTTGTGTTTTTTATTTGGTAACGAGTTCGAATTCATGTTTTCTTCTTATTAACGAGTTCAAATTTGCGTTTTTCACTGGTAACGAGTAGTCCTTCCATAAAAAAATGTCTTTTTCCCGAATAACGAGTTGACATCGTCGGAAATTTGGGTTTTCCCTTTATAACGAGTAGAAATTTGTGTTTGTTCTTTGGTAACGAGTTTGAATTCATGTTTTCTTCTTATTAACGAGTTCAAATTTGTGTTTTTATCTCGGTAACGAGTTGTCCTTCCGGAAAAAATGTCTTTTTCCTTAATAACGAGTTCACATCGCCGGAAATTTGTGTTTTCCCTTTATAACGGGTAGAAATTTGTGTTTTTTCTTTGGTAACGAGTTCGAATTCATGTTTTCTTCTTATTAACGAGTTCAAATTTGTGTTTTTTTCGGTAACGAGTTGTCCTTCCGTAAAAATGTCTTTTTCCCGAATAACGAGTTGACATCACCGGAAATTTGTGTTTTCCCTTTATAACGAGTAGAAATTTGTGTTTTTTCTTTGGTAACGAGTTCGAATTCATGTTTTCTTCTTATTAACGAGTTCAAATTTGTGTTTTTCTCTCGGTAACGAGTTGTCCTTCCGGAAAAAATGTCTTTTTCCTTAATAACGAGTTGACATCGCCGGAAATTTGTGTTTTCCCTTTATAACGAGTAGAAATTTGTGTTTTTTCTTTGGTAACGAGTTCGAATTCATGTTTTCTTCTTATTAACGAGTTCAAATTTGTGTTTTTCTCTGGTAACGAGTTGTCCTTCCAGAAAAAATGTCTTTTTCCTTAATAACGAGTTCACATCGCCGGAAATTTGTGTTTTCCCTTTATAACGAGTAGAAATTTGTGTTTTTTCTTTGGTAACGAGTTCGAATTCATGTTTTCTTCTTATTAACGAGTTCAAATTTGTGTTTTTCTCTGGTAACGAGTTGTCCTTCCGTATAAAATGTCTTTTTCCCTAATAACGAGTTGACATCGCCGGAAATTTGTGTTTTCTCTTTATAACGAGTAGAAATTTGTGTTTTTTCTTTGGTAACGAGTTCGAATTCATGTTTTCTTCTTATTAACGAGTTCAAATTTGTGTTTTTCACGGTAACGAGTTGTCCTTCCGTAAAAAATGTCTTTTTCCCGAATAACGAGTTGACATCGCCGGAAATTTGTGTTTTCCCTTTATAACGAGTAGAAATTTGTGTTTTTTCTTTGGTAACGAGTTCGAATTCATGTTTTCTTCTTATTAACGAGTTCAAATTTGTGTTTTTCATTGGTAACGAGTTGTCCTTCCAGAAAAAATGTCTGTTTCCCGAATAACTAGTTGACATTGCCGGAAATTTGTGTTTTCCCTTTATAACGAGTAGAAATTTGTGTTTTTTCTTTGGTAACGAGTTCAAATTCATGTTTTCTTCTTATTAACGAGTTCAAATTTGTGTTTTTCTCTTGGTAACGAGTTGTCCTTCCGAAAAAATTTCTTTTTCCCTAATAACGAGTTGACATCACCGGAAATTTGTGTTTTCCCTTTATAACGAGTAGAAATTTGTGTTTTTTCTTTGGTAACGAGTTCGAATTCATGTTTTCTTCTTATTAACGAGTTCAAATTTGTGTTTTTATCGGTAACGAGTTGTCCTTCCGAAAAAATGTCTTTTTCCTTAATAACGAGTTCACATCGCCGGAAATTTGTGTTTTCCCTTTATAACGAGTAGAAATTTGTGTTTTTTCTTTGGTAACGAGTTCGAATTCATGTTTTCTTCTTATTAACGAGTTCAAATTTGTGTTTTTCTCTCGGTAACGAGTTGTCCTTCCGGATAAAATGTTTTTTTCCCTAATAACGAGTTGACATCGCCGGAAATTTGTGTTTTCTCTTTATAACGAGTAAAATTTGTGTTTTTTCTTTGGTAACGAGTTCGAATTCATGTTTTCTTCTTATTAACGAGTTCAAATTTGTGTTTTTCACTCGGTAACGAGTTGTCCTTCCGAAAAAAAATGTCTTTTTCCCGAATAACGAGTTGACATCGCCGGAAATTTGTGTTTTCCCTTTATAACGAGTAGAAATTTGTGTTTTTTCTTTGGTAACGAGTTCGAATTCATGTTTTCTTCTTATTAACGAGTTCAAATTTGTGTTTTTCATTGGTAACGAGTTGTCCTTCCGTAAAAAATGTCTTTTTCCGAATAACTAGTTGACATTGCCGGAAATTTGTGTTTTCCCTTTATAACGAGTAGAAATTTGTGTTTTTTCTTTGGTAACGAGTTCGAATTCATGTTTTCTTCTTATTAACGAGTTCAAATTTGTGTTTTTCTCTGGTAACGAGTTGTCCTTCCAGAAAAAATGTCTTTTTCCCTAATAACGAGTTGACATCACCGGAAATTTGTGTTTTCCCTTTATAACGAGTAGAAATTTGTGTTTTTTTTTGGTAACGAGTTCGAATTCATGTTTTCTTCTTATTAACGAGTTCAAATTTGCGTTTTTCACTTTGTAACGAGTTGTCCTTCCAGAAAAAATGTCTTTTTCCTTAATAACGAGTTCACATCGCAGGAAATTTGTGTTTTCCCTTTATAACGAGTAGAAATTTGTGTTTTTTCTTTGGTAACGAGTTCGAATTCTTGTTTTCCTCTTATTAACGAGTTCAACTTTGTGTTTTTCTCTGGTAACGAGTTGTCCTTCCAGAAAAAATGTCTTTTTCCCTAATAACGAGTTGACATCACCGGAAATTTGTGTTTTCCCTTTATAACGAGTAGAAATTTGTGTTTTTTATTTGGTAACGAGTTCGAATTCATGTTTTCTTCTTATTAACGAGTTCAAATTTGCGTTTTTCACTGGTAACGAGTAGTCCTTCCAGAAAAAATGTCTTTTTCCCGAATAACGAGTTGACATCGTCGGAAATTTGTGTTTTCCCTTTATAACGAGTAGAAATTTGTGTTTGTTCTTTGGTAACGAGTTTGAATTCATGTTTTCTTCTTATTAACGAGTTCAAATTTGTGTTTTTATCTGGTAACGAGTTGTCCTTCCAGAAAAAATGTCTTTTTCCTTAATAACGAGTTCACATCGCCGGAAATTTGTGTTTTCCCTTTATAACGGGTAGAAATTTGTGTTTTTTCTTTGGTAACGAGTTCGAATTCATGTTTTCTTCTTATTAACGAGTTCAAATTTGTGTTTTTCATTGGTAACGAGTTGTCCTTCCAGAAAAAATGTCTTTTTCCCGAATAACGAGTTGACATCACCGGAAATTTGTGTTTTCCCTTTATAACGAGTAGAAATTTGTGTTTTTTCTTTGGTAACGAGTTCGAATTCATGTTTTCTTCTTATTAACGAGTTCAAATTTGTGTTTTTATCTCGGTAACGAGTTGTCCTTCCGTAAAAAATGTCTTTTTCCTTAATAACGAGTTCACATCGCCGGAAATTTGTGTTTTCCCTTTATAACGAGTAGAAATTTGTGTTTTTTCTTTGGTAACAAGTTCGAATTCATGTTTTCTTCTTATTAACGAGTTCAAATTTGTGTTTTTATCTGGTAACGAGTTGTCCTTCCAGAAAAATGTCTTTTTCCTTAATAACGAGTTCACATCGCCGGAAATTTGTGTTTTCCCTTTATAACGAGTAGAAATTTGTGTTTTTTCTTTGGTAACGAGTTCGAATTCATGTTTTCTTCTTATTAACGAGTTAAAATTTGTGTTTTTCATTGGTAACGAGTTGTCCTTCCAGAAAAAATGTCTTTTCAGAAAAAATGTCTTTTTCCCGAATAACGAGTTGACATCGCCGGAAATTTGTGTTTTCCCTTTATAACGAGTAGAAATTTGTGTTTTTTCTTTGGTAACGAGTTCGAATTCATGTTTTCTTCTTATTAACGAGTTCAAATTTGTGTTTTTCTCTGGTAACGAGTTGTCCTTCCAGAAAAAATGTCTTTTTCCCTAATAACGAGTTGACATCACCGGAAATTTGTGTTTTCCCTTTATAACGAGTAGAAATTTGTGTTTTTTCTTTGGTAACGAGTTTGAATTCATGTTTTCTTCTTATTAACGAGTTCAAATTTGTGTTTTTCTCTGGTAACGAGTTGTCCTTCCGTAAAAAATGTCTTTTTCCTTAATAACGAGTTCACATCGCCGGAAATTTGTGTTTTCCCTTTATAACGAGTAGAAATTTGTGTTTTTTCTTTGGTAACGAGTTCGAATTCATGTTTTCTTCTTATTAACGAGTTCAAATTTGTGTTTTTCACTGGTAACGAGTTGTCCTTCCAGAAAAAATGTCTTTTTCCCGAATAACGAGTTGACATCACCGGAAATTTGTGTTTTCCCTTTATAACGAGTAGAAATTTGTGTTTTTTCTTTGGTAACGAGTTCGAATTCAAGTTTTCTTCTTATTAACGAGTTCAAATTTGTGTTTTTATCTGGTAACGAGTTGTCCTTCCAGAAAAAATGTCTTTTTCCTTAATAACGAGTTCACATCGCCGGAAATTTGTGTTTTCCCTTTATAACGAGTAGAAATTTGTGTTTTTTCTTTGGTAACGAGTTCGAATTCATGTTTTCTTCTTATTAACGAGTTCAAATTTGTGTTTTTCTCTGGTAACGAGTTGTCCTTGCAGATAAAATGTTTTTTTCCCTAATAACGAGTTGACATCGCCGGAAATTGGTGTTTTCTCTTTATAACGAGTAAAAATTTGTGTTTTTTCTTTGGTAACGAGTTCGAATTCATGTTTTCTTCTTATTAACGAGTTCAAATTTGTGTTTTTCACTGGTAACGAGTTGTCCTTCCAGAAAAAATGTCTTTTTCCCGAATAACGAGTTGACATCGCCGGAAATTTGTGTTTTCCCTTTATAACGAGTAGAAATTTGTGTTTTTTCTTTGGTAACGAGTTCGAATTCATGTTTTCTTCTTATTAACGAGTTCAAATTTGTGTTTTTCATTGGTAACGAGTTGTCCTTCCGTAAAAAATGTCTTTCCCGAATAACTAGTTGACATTGCCGGAAATTTGTGTTTTCCCTTTATAACGAGTAGAAATTTGTGTTTTTTCTTTGGTAACGAGTTCGAATTCATGTTTTCTTCTTATTAACGAGTTCAAATTTGTGTTTTCTCTTGTAACGAGTTGTCCTTCCAGAAAAAATTTCTTTTTCCCTAATAACGAGTTGACATCACCGGAAATTTGTGTTTTCCCTTTATAACGAGTAGAAATTTGTGTTTTTTCTTTGGTAAGGAGTTCGAATTCATGTTTTCTTCTTATTAACGAGTTCAACTTTGTGTTTTTATCTGGTAACGAGTTGTCCTTCCAGAAAAAATGTCTTTTTCCTTAATAACGAGTTCACATCGCCGGAAATTTGTGTTTTCCCTTTATAACGAGTAGAAATTTGTGTTTTTTCTTTGGTAACGAGTTCGAATTCATGTTTTCTTCTTATTAACGAGTTCAAATTTGTGTTTTTCTCTGGTAACGAGTTGTCCTTGCGGATAAAATGTTTTTTTCCCTAATAACGAGTTGACATCGCCGGAAATTGGTGTTTTCTCTTTATAACGAGTAAAAATTTGTGTTTTTTCTTTGGTAACGAGTTCGAATTCATGTTTTCTTCTTATTAACGAGTTCAAATTTGTGTTTTTCACTGCAAACGAGTTGTCCTTCCGTAAAAATGTCTTTTTCCCGAATAACGAGTTGACATCGCCGGAAATTTGTGTTTTCCCTTTATAACGAGTAGAAATTTGTGTTTTTTCTTTGGTAACGAGTTCGAATTCATGTTTTCTTCTTATTAACGAGTTCAAATTTGTGTTTTTCATTGGTAACGAGTTGTCCTTCCAGAAAAAATGTCTGTTTCCCGAATAACTAGTTGACATTGCCGGAAATTTGTGTTTTCCCTTTATAATGAGTAGAAATTTGTGTTTTTTCTTTGGTAACGAGTTCGAATTCATGTTTTCTTCTTATTAACGAGTTCAAATTTGTGTTTTTCTCTCGGTAACGAGTTGTCCTTCCGTAAAAAATGTCTTTTTCCCTAATAACGAGTTGACATCACCGGAAATTTGTGTTTTCCCTTTATAACGAGTAGAAATTTGTGTTTTTTCTTTGGTAACGAGTTCGAATTCATGTTTTCTTCTTATTAACGAGTTCAAATTTGCGTTTTTCACTGGTAACGAGTTGTCCTTCCAGAAAAAATGTCTTTTTCCTTAATAACGAGTTCACATCGCGGAAATTTGTGTTTTCCCTTTATAACGAGTAGAAATTTGTGTTTTTTCTTTGGTAACGAGTTCGAATTCTTGTTTTCCTCTTATTAACGAGTTCAACTTTGTGTTTTTCTCGGTAACGAGTTGTCCTTCCAGAAAAAATGTCTTTTTCCCTAATAACGAGTTGACATCACCGGAAATTTGTGTTTTCCCTTTATAACGAGTAGAAATTTGTGTTTTTTATTTGGTAACGAGTTCGAATTCATGTTTTCTTCTTATTAACGAGTTCAAATTTGCGTTTTTCACTGGTAACGAGTAGTCCTTCCAGAAAAAATGTCTTTTTCCCGAATAACGAGTTGACATCGTCGGAAATTTGTGTTTTCCCTTTATAACGAGTAGAAATTTGTGTTTGTTCTTTGGTAACGAGTTTGAATTCATGTTTTCTTCTTATTAACGAGTTCAAATTTGTGTTTTTATCTCGGTAACGAGTTGTCCTTCCAGAAAAAATGTCTTTTTCCTTAATAACGAGTTCACATCGCCGGAAATTTGTGTTTTCCCTTTATAACGGGTAGAAATTTGTGTTTTTTCTTTGGTAACGAGTTCGAATTCATGTTTTCTTCTTATTAACGAGTTCAAATTTGTGTTTTTCACTGGTAACGAGTTGTCCTTCCAGAAAAAATGTCTTTTTCCCGAATAACGAGTTGACATCACCGGAAATTTGTGTTTTCCCTTTATAACGAGTAGAAATTTGTGTTTTTTCTTTGGTAACGAGTTCGAATTCATGTTTTCTTCTTATTAACGAGTTCAAATTTGTGTTTTTATCTGGTAACGAGTTGTCCTTCCAGAAAAAATTTCTTTTTCCTTAATAACGAGTTCACATCGCCGGAAATTTGTGTTTTCCCTTTATAACGAGTAGAAATTTGTGTTTTTTCTTTGGTAACAAGTTCGAATTCATGTTTTCTTCTTATTAACGAGTTCAAATTTGTGTTTTTATCTGGTAACGAGTTGTCCTTCCAGAAAAAATGTCTTTTTCCTTAATAACGAGTTCACATCGCCGGAAATTTGTGTTTTCCCTTTATAACGAGTAGAAATTTGTGTTTTTTCTTTGGTAACGAGTTCGAATTCATGTTTTCTTCTTATTAACGAGTTCAAATTTGTGTTTTTCATTGGTAACGAGTTGTCCTTCCAGAAAAAATGTCTTTTTCCCGAATAACGAGTTGACATCGCCGGAAATTTGTGTTTTCCCTTTATAACGAGTAGAAATTTGTGTTTTTTCTTTGGTAACGAGTTCGAATTCATGTTTTCTTCTTATTAACGAGTTCAAATTTGTGTTTTTCTCTGGTAACGAGTTGTCCTTCCAGAAAAAATGTCTTTTTCCCTAATAACGAGTTGACATCACCGGAAATTTGTGTTTTCCCTTTATAACGAGTAGAAATTTGTGTTTTTTCTTTGGTAACGAGTTCGAATTCATGTTTTCTTCTTATTAACGAGTTCAAATTTGTGTTTTTCTCTGGTAACGAGTTGTCCTTCCAGAAAAAATGTCTTTTTCCTTAATAACGAGTTCACATCGCCGGAAATTTGTGTTTTCCCTTTATAACGAGTAGAAATTTGTGTTTTTTCTTTGGTAACGAGTTCGAATTCATGTTTTCTTCTTATTAACGAGTTCAAATTTGTGTTTTTCTCTGGTAACGAGTTGTCCTTCCAGAAAAAATGTCTTTTTCCCGAATAACGAGTTGACATCACCGGAAATTTGTGTTTTCCCTTTATTAAGAGTAGAAATTTGTGTTTTTTCTTTGGTAACGAGTTCGAATTCATGTTTTCTTCTTATTAACGAGTTCAAATTTGTGTTTTTCTCTCGGTAACGAGTTGTCCTTCCGGAAAAAATGTCTTTTTCCCTAATAACGAGTTGACATCGTCCGGAAATTTGTGTTTTCCCTTTATAACGAGTAGAAATTTGTGTTTTTTCTTTGGTAACGAGTTTGAATTCATGTTTTCTTCTTATTAACGAGTTCAAATTTGTGTTTTTCTCTGGTAACGAGTTGTCCTTCCAGAAAAAATGTCTTTTTCCTTAATAACGAGTTCACATCGCCGGAAATTTGTGTTTTCCCTTTATAACGAGTAGAAATTTGTGTTTTTTCTTTGGTAACGAGTTCGAATTCATGTTTTCTTCTTATTAACGAGTTCAAATTTGTGTTTTTCAACTGGTAACGAGTTGTCCTTCCAGAAAAAATGTCTTTTTCCCGAATAACGAGTTGACATCGCCGGAAATTTGTGTTTTCCCTTTATAACGAGTAGAAATTTGTGTTTTTTCTTTGGTAACGAGTTCGAATTCATGTTTTCTTCTTATTAACGAGTTCAAATTTGTGTTTTTCTCGGTAACGAGTTGTCCTTCCGGAAAAAATGTCTTTTTCCTTAATAACGAGTTGACATCACCGGAAATTTGTGTTTTCCCTTTATAACGAGTAGAAATTTGTGTTTTTTCTTTGGTAACGAGTTCGAATTCATGTTTTCTTCTTATTAACGAGTTCAAATTTGTGTTTTTCTCTCGGTAACGAGTTGTCCTTCCGTAAAAAATGTCTTTTTCCCTAATAACGAGTTGACATCGCCGGAAATTTGTGTTTTCCCTTTATAACGAGTAGAAATTTGTGTTTTTTTTTGGTAACGAGTTCGAATTCATGTTTTCTTCTTATTAACGAGTTCAAATTTGTGTTTTTCTCTCGGTAACGAGTTGTCCTTCCGAAAAAATGTCTTTTTCCCTAATAACGAGTTGACATCGCCGGAAATTTGTGTTTTCCCTTTATAACGAGTAGAAATTTGTGTTTTTTCTTTGGTAACGAGTTCGAATTCATGTTTTCTTCTTATTAACGAGTTCAAATTTGTGTTTTTCTCTCGGTAACGAGTTGTCCTTCCGGAAAAATGTCTTTTTCCCTAATAACGAGTTGACATCGCCGGAAATTTGTGTTTTCCCTTTATAACGAGTAGAAATTTGTGTTTTTTCTTTGGTAACGAGTTCGAATTCATGTTTTCTTCTTATTAACGAGTTCAAATTTGTGTTTTTCTCTGGTAACGAGTTGTCCTTCCATAAAAAATGTCTTTTTCCCTAATAACGAGTTGACATCACCGGAAATTTGTGTTTTCCCTTTATAACGAGTAGAAATTTGTGTTTTTTCTTTGGTAACGAGTTCGAATTCATGTTTTCTTCTTATTAACGAGTTCAAATTTGTGTTTTTCTCTCGGTAACGAGTTGTCCTTCCGAAAAATGTCTTTTTCCCTAATAACGAGTTGACATCGCCGGAAATTTGTGTTTTCCCTTTATAACGAGTAGAAATTTGTGTTTTTTCTTTGGTAACGAGTTCGAATTCATGTTTTCTTCTTATTAACGAGTTCAAATTTGTGTTTTTCTCTGTAACGAGTTGTCCTTCCGTAAAAAATGTCTTTTTCCCTAATAACGAGTTGACATCGCCGGAAATTTGTGTTTTCCCTTTATAACGAGTAGAAATTTGTGTTTTTTCTTTGGTAACGAGTTCGAATTCATGTTTTCTTCTTATTAACGAGTTCAAATTTGTGTTTTTCTCTGGTAACGAGTTGTCCTTCCATAAAAAATGTCTTTTTCCCGAATAACGAGTTGACATCGCCGGAAATTTGTGTTTTCCCTTTATAACGAGTAGAAATTTGTGTTTTTTCTTTGGTAACGAGTTCGAATTCATGTTTTCTTCTTATTAACGAGTTCAAATTTGTGTTTTTCTCTGGTAACGAGTTGTCCTTCCGAAAAAATGTCTTTTTCCCTAATAACGAGTTGACATCGCCGGAAATTTGTGTTTTCCCTTTATAACGAGTAGAAATTTGTGTTTTTTCTTTGGTAACGAGTTCGAATTCATGTTTTCTTCTTATTAACGAGTTCAAATTTGTGTTTTTCTCTCGTAACGAGTTGTCCTTCCGAAAAAATGTCTTTTTCCCTAATAACGAGTTGACATCACCGGAAATTTGTGTTTTCCCTTTATAACGAGTAGAAATTTGTGTTTTTTCTTTGGTAACGAGTTCGAATTCATGTTTTCTTCTTATTAACGAGTTCAAATTTGTGTTTTTCTCTCGGTAACGAGTTGTCCTTCCGTAAAAAATGTCTTTTTCCTAATAACGAGTTGACATCGCCGGAAATTTGTGTTTTCCCTTTATAACGAGTAGAAATTTGTGTTTTTTCTTTGGTAACGAGTTCGAATTCATGTTTTCTTCTTATTAACGAGTTCAAATTTGTGTTTTTCTCTCGGTAACGAGTTGTCCTTCCGAAAAAATGTCTTTTTCCCTAATAACGAGTTGACATCGCCGGAAATTTGTGTTTTCCCTTTATAACGAGTAGAAATTTGTGTTTTTTCTTTGGTAACGAGTTCGAATTCATGTTTTCTTCTTATTAACGAGTTCAAATTTGTGTTTTTCTCTGGTAACGAGTTGTCCTTCCGAAAAAATGTCTTTTTCCCCTTAATAACGAGTTGACATCGCCGGAAATTTGTGTTTTCCCTTTATAACGAGTAGAAATTTGTGTTTTTTCTTTGGTAACGAGTTCGAATTCATGTTTTCTTCTTATTAACGAGTTCAAATTTGTGTTTTTCTCTCGGTAACGAGTTGTCCTTCCGAAAAAATGTCTTTTTCCCTAATAACGAGTTGACATCGCCGGAAATTTGTGTTTTCCCTTTATAACGAGTAGAAATTTGTGTTTTTTCTTTGGTAACGAGTTCGAATTCATGTTTTCTTCTTATTAACGAGTTCAAATTTGTGTTTTTCTCTCGGTAACGAGTTGTCCTTCCGTAAAAAATGTCTTTTTCCCTAATAACGAGTTGACATCGCCGGAAATTTGTGTTTTCCCTTTATAACGAGTAGAAATTTGTGTTTTTTCTTTGGTAACGAGTTCGAATTCATGTTTTCTTCTTATTAACGAGTTCAAATTTGTGTTTTTCTCTGGTAACGAGTTGTCCTTCCGAAAAAATGTCTTTTTCCCTAATAACGAGTTGACATCACCGGAAATTTGTGTTTTCCCTTTATAACGAGTAGAAATTTGTGTTTTTTCTTTGGTAACGAGTTCGAATTCATGTTTTCTTCTTATTAACGAGTTCAAATTTGTGTTTTTCTCTCGGTAACGAGTTGTCCTTCCGAAAAAATGTCTTTTTCCCCGAATAACGAGTTGACATCGCCGGAAATTTGTGTTTTCCCTTTATAACGAGTAGAAATTTGTGTTTTTTCTTTGGTAACGAGTTCGAATTCATGTTTTCTTCTTATTAACGAGTTCAAATTTGTGTTTTTCTCTCGTAACGAGTTGTCCTTCCGTAAAAAATGTCTTTTTCCCTAATAACGAGTTGACATCGCCGGAAATTTGTGTTTTCCCTTTATAACGAGTAGAAATTTGTGTTTTTTCTTTGGTAACGAGTTCGAATTCATGTTTTCTTCTTATTAACGAGTTCAAATTTGTGTTTTTCTCTCGGTAACGAGTTGTCCTTCCGTAAAAAATGTCTTTTTCCCTAATAACGAGTTGACATCGCCGGAAATTTGTGTTTTCCCTTTATAACGAGTAGAAATTTGTGTTTTTTCTTTGGTAACGAGTTCGAATTCATGTTTTCTTCTTATTAACGAGTTCAAATTTGTGTTTTTCTCTCGGTAACGAGTTGTCCTTCCGTAAAAAATGTCTTTTTCCCTAATAACGAGTTGACATCGCCGGAAATTTGTGTTTTCCCTTTATAACGAGTAGAAATTTGTGTTTTTTCTTTGGTAACGAGTTCGAATTCATGTTTTCTTCTTATTAACGAGTTCAAATTTGTGTTTTTCTCTGGTAACGAGTTGTCCTTCCGTAAAAAAATGTCTTTTTTTCCCTAATAACGAGTTGACATCGCCGGAAATTTGTGTTTTCCCTTTATAACGAGTAGAAATTTGTGTTTTTTCTTTGGTAACGAGTTCGAATTCATGTTTTCTTCTTATTAACGAGTTCAAATTTGTGTTTTTCTCTAGTAACGAGTTGTCCTTCCGTAAAAAATGTCTTTTTCCCTAATAACGAGTTGACATCGCCGGAAATTTGTGTTTTCCCTTTATAACGAGTAGAAATTTGTGTTTTTTCTTTGGTAACGAGTTCGAATTCATGTTTTCTTCTTATTAACGAGTTCAAATTTGTGTTTTTCTCTTGGTAACGAGTTGTCCTTCCGTAAAAAATGTCTTTTTCCCTAATAACGAGTTGACATCGCCGGAAATTTGTGTTTTCCCTTTATAACGAGTAGAAATTTGTGTTTTTTCTTTGGTAACGAGTTCGAATTCATGTTTTCTTCTTATTAACGAGTTCAAATTTGTGTTTTTCTCTGGTAACGAGTTGTCCTTCCGAAAAAATGTCTTTTTCCCTAATAACGAGTTGACATCACCGGAAATTTGTGTTTTCCCTTTATAACGAGTAGAAATTTGTGTTTTTTCTTTGGTAACGAGTTCGAATTCATGTTTTCTTCTTATTAACGAGTTCAAATTTGTGTTTTTCTCTCGGTAACGAGTTGTCCTTCCGTAAAAAAATGTCTTTTTCCCTAATAACGAGTTGACATCGCCGGAAATTTGTGTTTTCCCTTTATAACGAGTAGAAATTTGTGTTTTTTCTTTGGTAACGAGTTCGAATTCATGTTTTCTTCTTATTAACGAGTTCAAATTTGTGTTTTTCTCTCGTAACGAGTTGTCCTTCCGTAAAAAATGTCTTTTTCCCTAATAACGAGTTGACATCGCCGGAAATTTGTGTTTTCCCTTTATAACGAGTAGAAATTTGTGTTTTTTCTTTGGTAACGAGTTCGAATTCATGTTTTCTTCTTTTAACGAGTTCAAATTTGTGTTTTTCTCTGGTAACGAGTTGTCCTTCCGTAGAAAATGTCTTTTTTCCCTAATAACGAGTTGACATCACCGGAAATTTGTGTTTTCCCTTTATAACGAGTAGAAATTTGTGTTTTTTCTTTGGTAACGAGTTCGAATTCATGTTTTCTTCTTATTAACGAGTTCAAATTTGTGTTTTTCTCTCGGTAACGAGTTGTCCTTCCGAAAAAAATGTCTTTTTCCCTAATAACGAGTTGACATCGCCGGAAATTTGTGTTTTCCCTTTATAACGAGTAGAAATTTGTGTTTTTTCTTTGGTAACGAGTTCGAATTCATGTTTTCTTCTTATTAACGAGTTCAAATTTGTGTTTTTCTCTCGGTAACGAGTTGTCCTTCCGGAAAAAATGTCTTTTTCCCTAATAACGAGTTGACATCGCCGGAAATTTGTGTTTTCCCTTTATAACGAGTAGAAATTTGTGTTTTTTCTTTGGTAACGAGTTCGAATTCATGTTTTCTTCTTATTAACGAGTTCAAATTTGTGTTTTTCTCTCGGTAACGAGTTGTCCTTCCGTAAAAAAATGTCTTTTTCCCTAATAACGAGTTGACATCACCGGAAATTTGTGTTTTCCCTTTATAACGAGTAGAAATTTGTGTTTTTTCTTTGGTAACGAGTTCGAATTCATGTTTTCTTCTTATTAACGAGTTCAAATTTGTGTTTTTCTCTGTAACGAGTTGTCCTTCCGTAGAAAAAAATGTCTTTTTCCCTAATAACGAGTTGACATCACCGGAAATTTGTGTTTTCCCTTTATAACGAGTAGAAATTTGTGTTTTTTCTTTGGTAACGAGTTCGAATTCATGTTTTCTTCTTATTTAACGAGTTCAAATTTGTGTTTTTCTCTGGTAACGAGTTGTCCTTGTAGATTAAATGTATTTTTTTCCCTAATAACGAGTTGACATCGCCGGAAATTTGTGTTTTCCCTTTATAACGAGTAAAAATTTGTGTTTTTTCTTTGGTAACGAGTTCGAATTCATGTTTTCTTCTTATTAGCGAGTTCAAATTTGTGTTTTTCTCGATAACGAGTTGTCCTTCCCAGAAAAAAATGTCTTTTTCCCTAATAACGAGTTGACATCGCCGGAAATTTGTGTTTTCCCTTTATAACGAGTAGAAATTTGTGTTTTTTCTTTGGTAACGAGTTCGAATTCATGTTTTCTTCTTATTAACGAGTTCAAATTTGTGTTTTTCTCTCGGTAACGAGTTGTCCTTCCATAAAAAATATCTTTTTCCTTAATAACGAGTTCACATCGCCGGAAATTTGTGTTTTCCCTTTATAACGAGTAGAAATTTGTGTTTTTTCTTTGGTAACGAGTTCGAATTCATGTTTTCTTCTTATTAACGAGTTTCAATTTGTGTTTTTCTCTTGTAACGAGTTGTCCTTCCGAAAAAAAAATCTTTTTCCCTATAACGAGTTGACATCACCGGAAATTTGTGTTTTCCCTTTATAACGAGTAGAAATTTGTGTTTTTTCTTTGGTAACGAGTTCGAATTCATGTTTTCTTCTATTTAACGAGTTCAAATTTGTGTTTTTCTCTGGTAACGAGTTGTCCTTGTAGATTAAATGTATTTTTTCCCTAATAACGAGTTGACATCGCCGGAAATTTGTGTTTTCCCTTTATAACGAGTAAAAATTTGTGTTTTTTCTTTGGTAACGAGTTCGAATTCATGTTTTCTTCTTATTAACGAGTTCAAATTTGTGTTTTTCTCTCGATAACGAGTTGTCCTTCCGTAAAAAAAATGTCTTTTTCCCTAATAACGAGTTGACATCGCCGGAAATTTGTGTTTTCCCTTTATAACGAGTAGAAATTTGTGTTTTTTCTTTGGTAACGAGTTCGAATTCATGTTTTCTTCTTATTAACGAGTTCAAATTTGTGTTTTTCTCTCGGTAACGAGTTGTCCTTCCGTAAAAAAATGTCTTTTTCCCTAATAACGAGTTGACATCGCCGGAAATTTGTGTTTTCCCTTTATAACGAGTAGAAATTTGTGTTTTTTCTTTGGTAACGAGTTCGAATTCATGTTTTCTTCTTATTAACGAGTTCAAATTTGTGTTTTTCTCTCGGTAACGAGTTGTCCTTCCGTAAAAAATGTCTTTTTCCCTAATAACGAGTTGACATCACCGGAAATTTGTGTTTTCCCTTTATAACGAGTAGAAATTTGTGTTTTTTCTTTGGTAACGAGTTCGAATTCATGTTTTCTTCTTTTAACGAGTTCAAATTTGTGTTTTTCTCTCGGTAACGAGTTGTCCTTGTAGATTAAATGTATTTTTTCCCTAATAACGAGTTGACATCGCTGGAAATTTGTGTTTTCCCTTTATAACGAGTAAAAATTTGTGTTTTTTCTTTGGTAACGAGTTCGAATTCATGTTTTCTTCTTATTAGCGAGTTCAAATTTGTGTTTTTCTCTGATAACGAGTTGTCCTTCCAGAAAAAAATGTCTTTTTCCCTAATAACGAGTTGACATCGCCGGAAATTTGTGTTTTCCCTTTATAACGAGTAGAAATTTGTGTTTTTTCTTTGGTAACGAGTTCGAATTCATGTTTTCTTCTTATTAACGAGTTCAAATTTGTGTTTTTCTCTGGTAACGAGTTGTCCTTCCAGAAAAAATATCTTTTTCCTTAATAACGAGTTCACATCGCCGGAAATTTGTGTTTTCCCTTTATAACGAGTAGAAATTTGTGTTTTTTCTTTGGTAACGAGTTCGAATTCATGTTTTCTTCTTATTAACGAGTTTCAATTTGTGTTTTTCTCTTGTAACGAGTTGTCCTTCCAGAAAAAATGTCTTTTTCCCTAATAACGAGTTGACATCACCGGAAATTTGTGTTTTCCCTTTATAACGAGTAGAAATTTGTGTTTTTTCTTTGGTAACGAGTTCGAATTCATGTTTTCTTCTATTTAACGAGTTCAAATTTGTGTTTTTCTCTGGTAACGAGTTGTCCTTGTAGATTAAATGTATTTTTTCCCTAATAACGAGTTGACATCGCTGGAAATTTGTGTTTTCCCTTTATAAAGAGTAAAAATTTGTGTTTTTTCTTTGGTAACGAGTTCGAATTCATGTTTTCTTCTTATTAGCGAGTTCAAATTTGTGTTTTTCTCTGTTAACGAGTTATCCTTCCAGAAAAAAATGTCTTTTTCCCTAATAACGAGTTGACATCGCCGGAAATTTGTGTTTTCCGTTTATAACGAGTAGAAATTTGTGTTTTTTCTTTGGTAACGAGTTCGAATTCATGTTTTCTTCTTATTAACGAGTTCAAATTTGTGTTTTTCTCTGGTAACGAGTTGTCCTTCCAGAAAAAAATGTCTTTTTCCCTAATAACGAGTTGACATCGCCGGAAATTTGTGTTTTCCCTTTATAACGAGTAGAAATTTGTGTTTTTTCTTTGGTAACGAGTTCGAATTCATGTTTTCTTCTTATTAACGAGTTCAAATTTTGTTTTTCTCCGGTAACGAGTTGTCCTTCCGAAAAAATGTCTTTTTCCTTAATAACGAGTTGACATCACCGGAAATTTGTGTTTTCCCTTTATAACGAGTAGAAATTTGTGTTTTTTCTTTGGTAACGAGTTCGAATTCATGTTTTCTTCTTATTAACGAGTTCAAATTTGTGTTTTTCTCTGGTAACGAGTTGTCCTTCCAGAAAAAATGTCTTTTTCCCTAATAACGAGTTGACATCACCGGAAATTTGTGTTTTCCCTTTATAACGAGTAGAAATTTGTGTTTTTTCTTTGGTAACGAGTTCGAATTCATGTTTTCTTCTTATTAACGAGTTCAAATTTGTGTTTTTCTCTTGTAACGAGTTGTCCTTCCGTAAAAAATGTCTTTTTCCCTAATAACGAGTTGACATCGTCCGGAAATTTGTGTTTTCCCTTTATAACGAGTAGAAATTTGTGTTTTTTTTTTGGTAACGAGTTCGAATTCATGTTTTCTTCTTATTAACGAGTTCAAATTTGTGTTTTTCTCTGGTAACGAGTTGTCCTTCCGAAAAAAATGTCTTTTTCCTTAATAACGAGTTGACATCGCCGGAAATTTGTGTTTTCCCTTTATAACGAGTAGAAATTTGTGTTTTTTCTTTGGTAACGAGTTCGAATTCATGTTTTCTTCTTATTAACGAGTTCAAATTTGTGTTTTTCTCTCGGTAACGAGTTGTCCTTCCGTAAAAAAATGTCTTTTTCCCTAATAACGAGTTGACATCACCGGAAATTTGTGTTTTCCCTTTATAACGAGTAGAAATTTGTGTTTTTTCTTTGGTAACGAGTTCGAATTCATGTTTTCTTCTTATTAACGAGTTCAAATTTGTGTTTTTCTCTGTAACGAGTTGTCCTTCCGTAAAAAATGTCTTTTTCCCTAATAACGAGTTGACATCGCCGGAAATTTGTGTTTTCCCTTTATAACGAGTAGAAATTTGTGTTTTTTTTTTGGTAACGAGTTCGAATTCATGTTTTCTTCTTATTAACGAGTTCAAATTTGTGTTTTTCTCTCGGTAACGAGTTGTCCTTCCGTAAAAAAAATGTCTTTTTCCCTAATAACGAGTTGACATCACCGGAAATTTGTGTTTTCCCTTTATAACGAGTAGAAATTTGTGTTTTTTCTTTGGTAACGAGTTCGAATTCATGTTTTCTTCTATTTAACGAGTTCAAATTTGTGTTTTTCTCTCGGTAACGAGTTGTCCTTCCGTAAAAATGTATTTTTCCCTAATAACGAGTTGACATCGCCGGAAATTTGTGTTTTCCCTTTATAACGAGTAAAAATTTGTGTTTTTTCTTTGGTAACGAGTTCGAATTCATGTTTTCTTCTTATTTAACGAGTTCAAATTTGTGTTTTTCTCTCGGTAACGAGTTGTCCTTGTAGATTAAATGTTTTTTTCCCTAATAACGAGTTGACATCGCTGGAAATTTGTGTTTTCCCTTTATAACGAGTAAAAATTTGTGTTTTTTCTTTGGTAACGAGTTCGAATTCATGTTTTCTTCTTATTAGCGAGTTCAAATTTGTGTTTTTCTCTGATAACGAGTTGTCCTTCCAGAAAAAAATGTCTTTTTCCCTAATAACGAGTTGACATCGCCGGAAATTTGTGTTTTCCCTTTATAACGAGTAGAAATTTGTGTTTTTTCTTTGGTAACGAGTTCGAATTCATGTTTTCTTCTTATTAACGAGTTCAAATTTGTGTTTTTCACTGGTAACGAGTTGTCCTTCCAGAAAAAATGTATTTTTCCCGAATAACGAGTTGACATCGAGGGAAAGTTGTGTTTTCCCTTTATAACGAGTAGAAATTTGTGTTTTTTCTTTGGTAACGAGTTCGAATTCATGTTTTCTTCTTATTAACGAGTTCAAATTTGTGTTTTTCTCTGGGTAACGAGTTGTCCTTCCGAAAAATGTCTTTTTCCCTAATAACGAGTTGACATCACCGGAAATTTGTGTTTTCCCTTTATAACGAGTAGAAATTTGTGTTTTTTCTTTGGTAACGAGTTTGAATTCATGTTTTCTTCTTATTAACGAGTTCAAATTTGTGTTTTTCTCTGGTATTGAGTTGTCCTTCTAGAAAAAAAATGTCTTTTTCCCTAATAACGAGTTAACATCGCCGGAAATTTGTGTTTTCCCTTTATAACGAGTAGAAATTTGTGTTTTTTCTTTGGTAACGAGTTTGAATTCACGTTTTCATCTTTTTAACGAGTTCAAATTTGTGTTTTTATCTGGTAACGAGTTGTCCTTCCAGAAAAAATGTCTTTTTCCTTAATAACGAGTTGACATCACCGGAAATTTGTGTTTTCCCTTTATAACGAGTAGAAATTTGTGTTTTTTCTTTGGTAACGAGTTTCAATTCATGTTTTCTTCTTATTAACGAGTTCAAATTTGTGTTTTTATCTGGTAACGAGTTGTCCTTCCAGAAAAAAATGTCTTTTTCCTTAATAACGAGTTGACATCACCGGAAATTTGTGTTTTCCCTTTATAACGAGTAGAAATTTGTGTTTTTTCTTTGGTAACGAGTTTGAATTCATGTTTTCTTCTTATTAACGAGTTCAAATTTGTGTTTTTCTCAGGTAACGAGTTGTCCTTCCAAAAAAAAATGTCTTTTTCCCTAATAACGAGTTGACATCACCGGAAATTTGTGTTTTCCCTTTATAACGAGTAGAAATTTGTGTTTTTTCTTTGGTAACGAGTTCGAATTCATGTTTTCTTCTTATTTACGAGTTCAAATTTGTGTCTTTCTCTGGTATTGAGTTGTCCTTCCAGAAAAAAATGTCTTTTTACCTAATAAAGAGGTGACATCACCGGAAATTTGTGTTTTCCCTTTATAACGAGTAGAAATTTGTGTTTTTTCTTTGGTAACGAGTTCGAATTCATGTTTTCTTCTTATTTACGAGTTCAAATTTGTGTTTTTCTCAGGTATTGAGTTGTCCTTCCAGAAAAAAATATCTTTTTCCCTAATAACGAGTTGACATCACCGGAAATTTGTGTTTTCCCTTTATAACGAGTAGAAATTTGTGTTTTTTCTTTGGTAACGAGTTCGAATTCATGTTTTCTTCTTATTAACGAGTTCAAATTTGTGTTTTTCTCTGGTAACGAGTTGTCCTTCCAGAAAAAATATCTTTTTCCTTAATAACGAGTTCACATCGCCGGAAATTTGTGTTTTCCCTTTATAACGAGTAGAAATTTGTGTTTTTTCTTTGGTAACGAGTTCGAATTCATGTTTTCTTCTTATTAACGAGTTTCAATTTGTGTTTTTCTCTTGTAACGAGTTGTCCTTCCAGAAAAAATGTATTTTTCCCTAATAACAAGTTGACATCTCCGGAAATTTGTGTTTTCCCTTTATAACGAGTAGAAATTTGTGTTTTTTCTTTGGTAACGAGTTCGAATTCATGTTTTCTTCTATTTAACGAGTTCAAATTTGTGTTTTTCCTCGGTAACGAGTTGTCCTTGTAGATTAAATGTATTTTTTCCCTAATAACGAGTTGACATCGCTGGAAATTTGTGTTTTCCCTTTATAACGAGTAAAAATTTGTGTTTTTTGTTTGGTAACGAGTTCGAATTCATGTTTTCTTCTTATTAGCGAGTTCAAATTTGTGTTTTTCTCTGATAACGAGTTGTCCTTCCAGAAAAAATGTCTTTTTCCCTAATAACGAGTTGACATCGCCGGAAATTTGTGTTTTCCCTTTATAACGAGTAGAAATTTGTGTTTTTTCTTTGGTAACGAGTTCGAATTCATGTTTTCTTCTTATTAACGAGTTCAAATTTGTGTTTTTCTCTCGGTAACGAGTTGTCCTTCCGAAAAAATGTCTTTTTCCCGAATAACGAGTTGACATCGAGGGAAATTTGTGTTTTCCCTTTATAACGAGTAGAAATTTGTGTTTTTTCTTTGGTAACGAGTTCGAATTCATGTTTTCTTCTTATTAACGAGTTCAAATTTGTGTTTTTCTCTGGTAACGAGTTGTCCTTCCAGAAAAAATGTCTTTTTCCCTAATAACGAGTTGACATCACCGGAAATTTGTGTTTTCCCTTTATAACGAGTAGAAATATGTGTTTTTTCTTTGGTAACGAGTTTGAATTCATGTTTTCTTCTTTTTAACGAGTTCAAATTTGTGTTTTTCTCTGGTAACGTGTTGTCCTTCCAGAAAAATGTCTTTTTCCCTAATAACGAGCTGACATCGGGGGAAATTTGTGATTTCCCTTTATAACGAGTAGAAATTTGTGTTTTTTCTTTGGTAACGAGTTCGAATTCATGTTTTCTTCTTATTAACGAGTTCAAATTTGTGTTTTTCTCTTCTAACTAGTTGTCCTTCCGTAAAAAAAATGTCTTTTTCCCTAATAACGAGTTGACATCGCCGGAAATTTGTGTTTTCCCTTTATAACGAGTAGAAATTTGTGTTTTTTCTTTGGTAACGAGTTCGAATTCATGTTTTCTTCTTATTAACGAGTTCAAATTTGTGTTTTTCTCTCGGTAACGAGTTGTCCTTCCGGAGAAAAAATGTCTTTTTCCCTAATAACGAGTTGACATCGCCGGAAATTTGTGTTTTCCCTTTATAACGAGTAGAAATTTGTGTTTTTTCTTTGGTAACGAGTTCGAATTCATGTTTTCTTCTTATTAACGAGTTCAAATTTGTGTTTTTCTCTCGGTAACGAGTTGTCCTTCCGTAAAAAAATGTCTTTTTCCTAATAACGAGTTGACATCGCCGGAAATTTGTGTTTTCCCTTTATAACGAGTAGAAATTTGTGTTTTTTCTTTGGTAACGAGTTCGAATTCATGTTTTCTTCTTATTAACGAGTTCAAATTTGTGTTTTTCTCTTGTAACGAGTTGTCCTTCCGTAAAAATGTCTTTTTCCCTAATAACGAGTTGACATCACCGGAAATTTGTGTTTTCCCTTTATAACGAGTAGAAATTTGTGTTTTTTCTTTGGTAACGAGTTCGAATTCATGTTTTCTTCTATTTAACGAGTTCAAATTTGTGTTTTTCTCTCGTAACGAGTTGTCCTTGTAGATTAAATGTATTTTTTCCCTAATAACGAGTTGACATCGCCGGAAATTTGTGTTTTCCCTTTATAACGAGTAAAAATTTGTGTTTTTTCTTTGGTAACGAGTTCGAATTCATGTTTTCTTCTTATTAGCGAGTTCAAATTTGTGTTTTTCTCTGATAACGAGTTGTCCTTCCGTAAAAAAAAATGTCTTTTTCCCTAATAACGAGTTGACATCGCCGGAAATTTGTGTTTTCCCTTTATAACGAGTAGAAATTTGTGTTTTTTCTTTGGTAACGAGTTCGAATTCATGTTTTCTTCTTATTAACGAGTTCAAATTTGTGTTTTTCTCTCGGTAACGAGTTGTCCTTCCGTAAAAAAAATGTCTTTTTCCCTAATAACGAGTTGACATCGCCGGAAATTTGTGTTTTCCCTTTATAACGAGTAGAAATTTGTGTTTTTTCTTTGGTAACGAGTTCGAATTCATGTTTTCTTCTTATTAACGAGTTCAAATTTGTGTTTTTCTCTGGTAACGAGTTGTCCTTCCAAAAAAAATGTCTTTTTCCCTAATAACGAGTTGACATCGAGGGAAATTTGTGTTTTCCCTTTATAACGAGTAGAAATTTGTGTTTTTTCTTTGGTAACGAGTTCGAATTCATGTTTTCTTCTTATTAACGAGTTCAAATTTGTGTTTTTCTCTTGTAACGAGTTGTCCTTCCAGAAAAAATGTCTTTTTCCCTAATAACGAGTTGACATCACCGGAAATTTGTGTTTTCCCTTTATAACGAGTAGAAATTTGTGTTTTTTCTTTGGTAACGAGTTCGAATTCATGTTTTCTTCTTTTAACGAGTTCAAATTTGTGTTTTTCTCTCGGTAACGAGTTGTCCTTCCGTAAAAAATGTCTTTTTCCCTAATAACGAGTTGACATCGCCGGAAATTTGTGTTTTCCCTTTATAACGAGTAGAAATTTGTGTTTTTTCTTTGGTAACGAGTTCGAATTCATGTTTTCTTCTTATTAACGAGTTCAAATTTGTGTTTTTCTCTCGGTAACGAGTTGTCCTTCCGTAAAAAAATGTCTTTTTCCCTAATAACGAGTTGACATCGCCGGAAATTTGTGTTTTCCCTTTATAACGAGTAGAAATTTGTGTTTTTTCTTTGGTAACGAGTTCGAATTCATGTTTTCTTCTTATTAACGAGTTCAAATTTGTGTTTTTCTCTCGGTAACGAGTTGTCCTTCCGAAAAAAATGTCTTTTTCCCTAATAACGAGTTGACATCGCCGGAAATTTGTGTTTTCCCTTTATAACGAGTAGAAATTTGTGTTTTTTCTTTGGTAACGAGTTCGAATTCATGTTTTCTTCTTATTAACGAGTTCAAATTTGTGTTTTTCTCTCGGTAACGAGTTGTCCTTCCGTAAAAAATGTCTTTTTCCTAATAACGAGTTGACATCGCCGGAAATTTGTGTTTTCCCTTTATAACGAGTAGAAATTTGTGTTTTTTCTTTGGTAACGAGTTCGAATTCATGTTTTCTTCTTATTAACGAGTTCAAATTTGTGTTTTTCTCTTGTAACGAGTTGTCCTTCCGTAAAAAATGTCTTTTTCCCTAATAACGAGTTGACATCACCGGAAATTTGTGTTTTCCCTTTATAACGAGTAGAAATTTGTGTTTTTTCTTTGGTAACGAGTTCGAATTCATGTTTTCTTCTTATTTAACGAGTTCAAATTTGTGTTTTTCTCTGGTAACGAGTTGTCCTTGTAGAAAATTTGTTTTTTCCCTAATAACGAGTTGACATCGCCGGAAATTTGTGTTTTCCCTTTATAACGAGTAGAAATTTGTGTTTTTTCTTTGGTAACGAGTTCGAATTCATGTTTTCTTCTTATTAACGAGTTCAAATTTGTGTTTTTCTCTCGGTAACGAGTTGTCCTTCCGTAAAAAATGTCTTTTTCCCTAATAACGAGTTGACATCGCCGGAAATTTGTGTTTTCCCTTTATAACGAGTAGAAATTTGTGTTTTTTCTTTGGTAACGAGTTCGAATTCATGTTTTCTTCTTATTAACGAGTTCAAATTTGTGTTTTTCTCTCGGTAACGAGTTGTCCTTCCGTAAAAAAATGTCTTTTTCCCTAATAACGAGTTGACATCGCCGGAAATTTGTGTTTTCCCTTTATAACGAGTAGAAATTTGTGTTTTTTCTTTGGTAACGAGTTCGAATTCATGTTTTCTTCTTATTAACGAGTTCAAATTTGTGTTTTTCTCTCGGTAACGAGTTGTCCTTCCGTAAAAAAAATGTCTTTTTCCCTAATAACGAGTTGACATCGGGGGAAATTTGTGTTTTCCCTTTATAACGAGTAGAAATTTGTGTTTTTTCTTTGGTAACGAGTTCGAATTCATGTTTTCTTCTTATTAACGAGTTCAAATTTGTGTTTTTCTCTCGGTAACGAGTTGTCCTTCCGAAAAAATGTCTTTTTCCCTAATAACGAGTTGACATCGCCGGAAATTTGTGTTTTCCCTTTATAACGAGTAGAAATTTGTGTTTTTTCTTTGGTAACGAGTTCGAATTCATGTTTTCTTCTTATTAACGAGTTCAAATTTGTGTTTTTCTCTCGGTAACGAGTTGTCCTTCCGTAAAAAAATGTCTTTTTCCCTAATAACGAGTTGACATCACCGGAAATTTGTGTTTTCCCTTTATAACGAGTAGAAATTTGTGTTTTTTCTTTGGTAACGAGTTCGAATTCATGTTTTCTTCTTTTAACGAGTTCAAATTTGTGTTTTTCTCTCGGTAACGAGTTGTCCTTGTAGATTAAATGTATTTTTTCCCTAATAACGAGTTGACATCGCTGGAAATTTGTGTTTTCCCTTTATAACGAGTAAAAATTTGTGTTTTTTCTTTGGTAACGAGTTCGAATTCATGTTTTCTTCTTATTAGCGAGTTCAAATTTGTGTTTTTCTCTGATAACGAGTTGTCCTTCCGAAAAAAATGTCTTTTTCCCTAATAACGAGTTGACATCGCCGGAAATTTGTGTTTTCCGTTTATAACGAGTAGAAATTTGTGTTTTTTCTTTGGTAACGAGTTCGAATTCATGTTTTCTTCTTATTAACGAGTTCAAATTTGTGTTTTTCTCTCGGTAACGAGTTGTCCTTCCGAAAAAAAAAATGTCTTTTTCCCTAATAACGAGTTGACATCGCCGGAAATTTGTGTTTTCCCTTTATAACGAGTAGAAATTTGTGTTTTTTCTTTGGTAACGAGTTCGAATTCATGTTTTCTTCTTATTAACGAGTTCAAATTTGTGTTTTTCTCTCGGTAACGAGTTGTCCTTCCGAAAAAAATGTCTTTTTCCTAATAACGAGTTGACATCGCCGGAAATTTGTGTTTTCCCTTTATAACGAGTAGAAATTTGTGTTTTTTCTTTGGTAACGAGTTCGAATTCATGTTTTCTTCTTATTAACGAGTTCAAATTTGTGTTTTTCTCTCGGTAACGAGTTGTCCTTCCGTAAAAATGTCTTTTTCCCTAATAACGAGTTGACATCGCCGGAAATTTGTGTTTTCCCTTTATAACGAGTAGAAATTTGTGTTTTTTCTTTGGTAACGAGTTCGAATTCATGTTTTCTTCTTATTAACGAGTTCAAATTTGTGTTTTTCTCTTGTAACGAGTTGTCCTTCCGTAAAAATGTCTTTTTCCTAATAACGAGTTGACATCACCGGAAATTTGTGTTTTCCCTTTATAACGAGTAGAAATTTGTGTTTTTTCTTTGGTAACGAGTTCGAATTCATGTTTTCTTCTTTTAACGAGTTCAAATTTGTGTTTTTCTCTGGTAACGAGTTGTCCTTGTAGATTAAATGTATTTTTTTCCTAATAACGAGTTGACATCGCTGGAAATTTGTGTTTTCCCTTTATAACGAGTAAAAATTTGTGTTTTTTCTTTGGTAACGAGTTCGAATTCATGTTTTCTTCTTATTAACGAGTTCAAATTTGTGTTTTTCTCTCGATAACGAGTTGTCCTTCCGAAAAAAAATGTCTTTTTCCCTAATAACGAGTTGACATCGCCGGAAATTTGTGTTTTCCCTTTATAACGAGTAGAAATTTGTGTTTTTTCTTTGGTAACGAGTTCGAATTCATGTTTTCTTCTTATTAACGAGTTCAAATTTGTGTTTTTCTCTCGGTAACGAGTTGTCCTTCCGTAAAAAAAAGTCTTTTTCCCTAATAACGAGTTGACATCGCCGGAAATTTGTGTTTTCCCTTTATAACGAGTAGAAATTTGTGTTTTTTCTTTGGTAACGAGTTCGAATTCATGTTTTCTTCTTATTAACGAGTTCAAATTTGTGTTTTTCTCTCGGTAACGAGTTGTCCTTCCGTAAAAAATGTCTTTTTCCCTAATAACGAGTTGACATCACCGGAAATTTGTGTTTTCCCTTTATAACGAGTAGAAATTTGTGTTTTTTCTTTGGTAACGAGTTCGAATTCATGTTTTCTTCTATTTAACGAGTTCAAATTTGTGTTTTTCTCTGGTAACGAGTTGTCCTTGTAGATTAAATGTATTTTTTTTCCTAATAACGAGTTGACATCGCTGGAAATTTGTGTTTTCCCTTTATAACGAGTAAAAATTTGTGTTTTTTCTTTGGTAACGAGTTCGAATTCATGTTTTCTTCTTATTAGCGAGTTCAAATTTGTGTTTTTCTCTGATAACGAGTTGTCCTTCCATAAAAAAAATGTCTTTTTCCCTAATAACGAGTTGACATCGACGGAAATTTGTGTTTTCCCTTTATAACGAGTAGAAATTTGTGTTTTTTCTTTGGTAACGAGTTCGAATTCATGTTTTCTTCTTATTAACGAGTTCAGTTTTGTGTTTTTCTCTGGTAACGAGTTGTCCTTCCGTAAAAAAATGTCTTTTTCCCTAATAACGAGTTGACATCGCCGGAAATTTGTGTTTTCCCTTTATAACGAGTAGAAATTTGTGTTTTTTCTTTGGTAACGAGTTCGAATTCATGTTTTCTTCTTATTAACGAGTTTAAATTTGTGTTTTTCTCTCGGTAACGAGTTGTCCTTCCGTAAAAAATGTCTTTTTCCCTAATAACGAGTTGACATCACCGGAAATTTGTGTTTTCCCTTTATAACGAGTAGAAATTTGTGTTTTTTCTTTGGTAACGAGTTCGAATTCATGTTTTCTTCTTTTTAACGAGTTCAAATTTGTGTTTTTCTCTTGGTAACGAGTTGTCCTTTGTAGATTAAATGTATTTTTTCCCTAATAACGAGTTGACATCGCCGGAAATTTGTGTTTTCCCTTTATAACGAGTAAAATTTGTGTTTTTTCTTTGGTAACGAGTTCGAATTCATGTTTTCTTCTTATTAGCGAGTTCAAATTTGTGTTTTTCTCTCGATAACGAGTTGTCCTTCCGTAAAAAATGTCTTTTTCCCTAATAACGAGTTGACATCGCCGGAAATTTGTGTTTTCCCTTTATAACGAGTAGAAATTTGTGTTTTTTCTTTGGTAACGAGTTCGAATTCATGTTTTCTTCTTATTAACGAGTTCAAATTTGTGTTTTTCTCTCGGTAACGAGTTGTCCTTCCGTAAAAAATATCTTTTTCCTTAATAACGAGTTCACATCGCCGGAAATTTGTGTTTTCCCTTTATAACGAGTAGAAATTTGTGTTTTTTCTTTGGTAACGAGTTCGAATTCATGTTTTCTTCTTATTAACGAGTTTCAATTTGTGTTTTTCTCTTGTAACGAGTTGTCCTTCCAGAAAAAATGTCTTTTTCCCTAATAACGAGTTGACATCACCGGAAATTTGTGTTTTCCCTTTATAACGAGTAGAAATTTGTGTTTTTTCTTTGGTAACGAGTTCGAATTCATGTTTTCTTCTATTTAACGAGTTCAAATTTGTGTTTTTCTCTGGTAACGAGTTGTCCTTGTAGATTAAATGTATTTTTTCCCTAATAACGAGTTGACATCGCTGGAAATTTGTGTTTTCCCTTTATAACGAGTAAAAATTTGTGTTTTTTCTTTGGTAACGAGTTCGAATTCATGTTTTCTTCTTATTAGCGAGTTCAAATTTGTGTTTTTCTCTGGTAACGAGTTGTCCTTCCATAAAAAAAATGTCTTTTTCCCTAATAACGAGTTGACATCGCCGGAAATTTGTGTTTTCCGTTTATAACGAGTAGAAATTTGTGTTTTTTCTTTGGTAACGAGTTCGAATTCATGTTTTCTTCTTATTAACGAGTTCAATTTTGTGTTTTTCTCTGGTAACGAGTTGTCCTTCCAGAAAAAAATGTCTTTTTCCCTAATAACGAGTTGACATCGCCAGAAATTTGTGTTTTCCCTTTATAACGAGTAGAAATTTGTGTTTTTTCTTTGGTAACGAGTTCGAATTCATGTTTTCTTCTTATTAACGAGTTCAAATTTGTGTTTTTCTCTGGTAACGAGTTGTCCTTCCATAAAAAAATGTCTTTTTCCCTAATAACGAGTTGACATCACCGGAAATTTGTGTTTTCCCTTTATAACGAGTAGAAATTTGTGTTTTTTCTTTGGTAACGAGTTCGAATTCATGTTTTCTTCTTATTAACGAGTTCAAATTTGTGTTTTTCTCTGGTAACGAGTTGTCCTTCCAGAAAAAATATCTTTTTCCTTAATAACGAGTTCACATCGCCGGAAATTTGTGTTTTCCCTTTATAACGAGTAGAAATTTGTGTTTTTTCTTTGGTAACGAGTTCGAATTCATGTTTTCTTCTATTTAACGAGTTCAAATTTGTGTTTTTCTCTTGTAACGAGATGTCCTTCCGTAAAAAATGTCTTTTTCCCGAGTTGACAAAATTTGTGTTTTTGAACGTTTATTTCACCAAACAAAATTTATAATATTCTCAAGACAACGGTGACTAAACAAGCTTTAACCGTGTTTACCGGGTCGATTGCGAGTAAAGCTACGGGAGTCCGAGGTCGATCCCACAGAGAAGATGTGCTTGTAAGTACCAAAGTGAACTTATTGCTTAGTCTAGGCAAACAAGTTGTTGGAATGTTTGTACACTTCAATTAAACTAAAGTAAATTAAACTAACAAGTCTAAAGGGAGAAAGGGACATAGCCGAACCATGATCAATGTGACTAATCTCAACCCTAAGGTAGACAAAACCGGGAGTGTGCATTATACTAAACGAACTCTTGCATTCAATTTCACGGATGCGAACTCCTAAACCCGGTGCTAGCGTCGAACAACTCTCTTCTAACACCTTATGCCATGTTAAGGTCTGAACAACTCTCTCCTAACAAGTCATGTTTTGCACTCGAGCCGCTTAAACGTATAAACGAGTAACCTCACGATGAGCTCGGTTTAACAACTAAACCGAGACTACACCACGATCCTAAAACCCTTTTCCCACACCCCTCTCTCTCGAACAACTCTCAAGAGTGATGTGTGTGATATTTGACCTAGGTAGCTAATCTAGCCCAAATCCGTTATAACAAGTTCTAAGACGTGAAACACGCAAAAACAACAATAAAACACACTACCCACTCCCAATTTCATCACCCAAAGGGTGATTTCATCACATATCACATGACCCGGCTATAGGGAGGAATTAACTACTCATTATACTAATTAAAACATGAAAGAAACAATGAATTAAAGACATAATAAGTAAAAGAGAGAAGAAATGTACCATTAAAGTGTAGAAATTCGAGTTTGGAGAAGAAGAGCACAAAAGTTGAATACAAAAGATCGAATTTTTCCCAATGAAATGTTATAAATCGAAGCTAAGAGTTAGAGAATCAAAGAGAGGATTGAAAGACGATTCTAACGGTATATTACACTAATTCTAACTCCTAAAAACGAAGAAAATCGCCCAAAATTACCCTAAAACAACTCCATTCGCGTCCCCTCTCTTCTTTGTGAAATTTGCAGCTTTTTATAGCAGGAAATGAGCCAAACGCACGTTTGGAAGGTTCCCAAACGCGCGTTTCAGCATAAAACTCTCTGTACGTAAAAAAAAACAGTTCCAAACGCGCGTTTGAAGTGTTCAAACGCGCGTTTGAGATTCTGCTGTTTTCTGCTGCAGTAAAACCTTCATAACTTCTTCATCCGAGCTCCGATTTGGGTGATTCAAGATGCGTTGGAAAGCTATTTCAATTCTCTACAACTTTCATGAAGAAGTCATGACCAGAAAATGCCTGCATCATGGGTCAAAATGCTTCTGAATCAGAACAGTCACTCGGGCACCAACTCTTTCTCTTCCTTTTCCTATTCTTTCTTCTTTCTTGGCTCATTCTTGCACCTTGATCACACTTATCATCATAAATCTTCGCCTTCCGGGTTCTCGAGACACCAATACCCTACATCATCACAACAACCAAAAACAACCAAAACATTCCGGAGGGTAAAAGTGCTCGGAATAGGGTCAATATCAATAAAAGGAGGTAGTAAACCATCAAAGTGACGGATTTACTCCCCGTGCTATAAACTCACGATATTACCCCTAAAACGGTCTAAATTACCAAGAAACATGCTAAAAGTGTGGTAAACGGGGGTAGAAAATGCACCGGAATCACGTAAAGTTGACTCCCATCACCACCCCACACTTAGCCTTTGCTCGTCCTCGAGTAAAATAGGCGTTTTAAAACAAACCAAGGGATTCAACCTTGTGATGTAGATGCTACTACTCACACTCTCGAGGTGGCCCCAAAGTAAGAAACACGAACATAAACACATTGGTACAACATTATCAAGAAAATGGAGCGTGTGTGGTGCCAAGCTAAAACCAAATGCTCAAAATGATTGTCGGGGCTTGAATCCCAACCAAAAGTCTACCAACCGTTTCATAATCACGAGCCTCTCCACTAATCTAGTTTACTAAGTTTGGACACGATCGGGCAGGACTTGAGCGGTTATAACGCTAATCAACCAAGTACCAACTCATCTTTATCATGCAAACCACCCAAAACTCCTTTTTTTATCAACTTTGACATTTTGGGAGCCATAGGTTACCAGTGCACCCGAACTCATTGCCAAACTCGACTATGTTTCAAGTGTCGTGAGGTGAGTTCAAGCACACTAGCACCTATCTCACTATCCCAACTCTAACATCATAAAAATTTATCATTGAGCTCCTTACTTTGACTCCACGCCTTTATTTCTATGTACATCCTCTCTTTTTTTTTTTTTTTTTTTTTATTTTTTTTAAGGAAGAGATAGAAGAAGAGATTTTCTTTTCTTTTGGCCCAAGAGCCGAACACCAAGCCCAAACGAGCTCCTCAACACTTTATAGCTCAAAACGAGAAACAACAACCCAATCAAAAACATCATCTCTCCCACCCCACACTTGCCTTAGCAAGTGTGGTCTAACAGAAGACTAAGTCCACTCGTAGGGTATAAAATGAAGGAAATGTGACCATAATAAGGCTCAAGGGTAGGTTTCTGACTAAGTAACAAAACGGCTATAAGCGAATGGTGGTCAGACCATTCTATCAAGGCTGAGAGGGGCTACGAAGGGTAAATGTTCCGGTTAAGGCTTATTTGGCTATGGTAGGGTCAAGAGAACGCCAAAACCGTCATCCCATGTCCTACTTAGGTAAACCTATGACATTTCGTCTCAAGGCTAGTGATATGAAAGGTGGTAGCAATCAAATTGTGCACAAAGTGTAGCTTTCGTGAAATCAATAAGACTCCATTCTCAAGATAATATCAAACCACAATGTACATGTTCGGGATCCCGACTAAGGTGATCACCACTCAAATGTGAAAATAACACATACAACACGGTGTTAAGACCCTTGAAAATTTTTAAAAATTACCTAAAAATCGACTCGAGCCCGATCATAGGCTAAGCATACCACATTTATAGCACATTTAACAACGAAAACAAGAAAACAGCTAAGTCTAAAAATCGACTCGAGCCCGATCATAGGCTAAGCATACCACATTTATAGCACATTTAACAACGAAAACAAGAAAACAGCTAAGTCTCCCACCCCACACTTAAACGAAACACTCGTCCTCGGTGTGTGAGAGATAAAAAGAGTAAAAAGACTTAGGTTGTTTGACCAAAACCCGGCGAGAAGGCGCACTTTAGCCCACGTGACATCTTCTAGTAAGCTCCATCTCGAATACCCGAACACCATGTAGACGAAAAACAAGGCAAACACATGCACGGGAAAAAATCCACGTGCCAAAAGATGGTGATAGATACGAGATATATAAAAATAGAAGCCATGCCACAATCAAGGTATCAAAGCATATCAACCATACTAGACGGGAAGTGCACTTGGATGTAAAGATAATCAAAAGAAACACGAGCATCCACGCATAAAATAAGGCCACGAGAGGCTCACATAAAAACATCCCCGTCTATGTACAAAGGCCAGAACCAAAAGGAAATTATCATCCCACACTCTCTTTTAAGCAAAACTCTCCCCTCTTACAACCAAAAACTACTTCAAAAACATAATTATTACCAAAAAGGTGGGTTGCCTCCCACAAAGCGCCTTTGTTTTACGTCGTTGGCTCGACCAAGTGGCACCAAAACGGACTCAAACCACAAAGGACTCAAACCAACTCAAGACAACATTTTTATTTCAATCAAAAATCACCACAAACTATCAACCGAAATCCGAACTCAAGAATATCAACAATTCAAGGAGAATGAGCATAGCAAGTATAGGGGAAAACGAGTTCACTAGGAACTTACCGCGCATGGCTCTTGGGAATCCCCTTTCGTTGAAATCCGCCATCATCCTCTTCTTGAAATTACCATCCCATGGTAGTTGTTCCGTTTCATAAATCTTGTGAGCTTTGTCTACCGGAGAGTAAAGAATGTAGTAGTCCGGGACCGGTATGCTAATAACCTCCAACTCTTCCGGTAACTCTACCATGGATGTCATACCAAGCTCATGAGATTTCATCACACACTCCAAAATTGCATCATCATACACTTCAATCGGGAGTGGTGGTGAAATGGGCGATCCCGTCTTCTCTTCAAACTCGAATCCGGTTCTTCAAAAAATGTGCTCAAATCTATCATACACTCCTCCAAGTCATCGTCTTGCATTTCTTCGGGAGGCGGTGTAATAGACAAACATTGCACCTCTTCCATCTCTTCTTCATCCCAAAACGAGCTACTTTCATCACCAAAGATTTCATGTTGAGTCTTAACAATGGTTGGTTCCACCATACATTCCACCAAGGCATCATCAATGTTCACATCGGGAAGTGAGGGTGTAATTGGAAGAACGTGAAAACTACCACACTCAAACTCCACATGAGGAGACTCTAGTGACATGGGCGATCCCAACTCAATCTCTAGCTCGGAAAACGCTTCATCTAGATAAAAATCATCATCCTCTCTCTCCGTTTTCCTTGAATGAGCCTCTTCTCGCTCTTTTCCCACGGCTTCTAGCTCCTTTCTTGTTTCTTCTTCTTTCTCAAACCTCCTCTTTTCATTTAGTTGCACTACTCGATCTTCAAGATTTTGCAAAGATTCCTCTTGTTGGTCCAACAATTTCTCATGGTGTGCATCTTCAATCTTTTCCCCTACCGACTTCATCTCACTCGGTTTCTTGCGTCTTGGCCCTCTTCTTGTCTCGGAAACATAAAGTCTTGAAGTTTCCGCAATCCGTTCAATTTGGTCAAACGCTTGATCGGGTTGTAACATCATTATATCACCACCGCTTGAAGCATGAAGTCGGTTTTGCATATCTTGATCAAGTCCCCGCAAGAAACAATGAACTTGGTCCCCAAGAGTGACTCCATGTCCGGGACATTGGCGCAACAAGGTCTTATACCGTTCCCATGCCTCGAGTAGTGACTCGTCTTCGTAAGCATCAAAGGTCATGATTGCCTCTTTCAAATCAAAAACTTTTCCAGGTGGATAGTATTTAAGCAAAATAGTGTGTTGATTTTTGACCTCATTGGTCAAATATATATAAAAGGTGTGCATGGACCTTTTTGAAACAAAAAAAGGTGCGCATGTTGTTATATTAAATATTATTAAGGAATTAATTTTCTTGGATAATTATTTAATGTGTGATTTATCTTTTATTTGTTAAATGATAATTCATGGAATATTAGATAATAATATGATTTATTCTAATTTGTTTGGGATAATTATTTTATTTATCTTTTATTTGGAAAAAGGATTAATGTAATAATTATCTCTTAATTATTTAATCCTTGGAGGACAAGGATTACTCTCCTATATAAAGAGAGTTCTCCCAAGCCTTAACACACACATAATTTCGACTTTCTTAGAGAAAGAAGAGGAAAAATTCGGCCAAGGGGTTTTGGGGAAAATCTTGGAGATTTTTCCGGGTAGCATATCGGAAGGATTCGAGACGAGGATTTCCTTCCACCGGGAGTTGCTTGGATCACACGTACGGAAGATCGTGGTGCTCTTCACACCTTGTTCGTTCTTTCTATTTCGGTTCTTCAACTTGGATTTTGAGATCCAAGAGGTATGTTCTACAACCCCTTGTAGATGTAGATCTAGTTATTTTATTACGTGTAATTTATAGATCTAGATCCTTGAATCGCTTCCGCTGCGGATGATATTACTAACAGTGGTATCAGTCGCCATGGTGATCTATATTTATACGTATAAAATATTAGATCTAGGAGTGGTAAAACATGTAGATTTTTTGTCCCAATTTTTTTTAAAAAAGGGGCCGACGCATGCATGATTATTTTTTATGTTATGAATGTCTTGGTTGAAGAGATGGATTGGGGTTGGTACCGTTTACTCGTTAGATCTATTGTAGCTCCTTTGTTTAGTAACAATTGAGCATAGGAATTGTATTTTATTTATGTCAATTTTTGAAATTTACATGTAAAAGTAGCATCTTTTATTGTAATTTTGAATATCCGGGCTGGAAAAGATGAAGATCTTGCTGGAAAATTGAAGATCAAGGCGAAACCCAAGGTATGAACGAGGAGAAACGGATAAAAACCTGATTTTAAATTAAAAATCTGCGCTACAGGACTTTCTGCGACGCGAAAAGCGTCGCTATAAGTCCCGTATAATATAACTAGCATGCGGCTAGGGTTTTTAGTACATGCGGCTGCATGAAAACTTTTTGTTAACCTAATTTTTTTTTATTTCATTTAGATTACTGCCGTTTGGCGAAAAGAAAAGAAAAAAAAAAAAAAAATCTAATTTTGGAAAACAATTAGCAACGTACCGCATTATAACAAAATATATATAAATATATGATTAATTATAATAAATTGGATTTATTTAATTAAAAAGACCTTTTCTCCTCTCGGGTGTTCGTGGTTCGTGATCCGGCGGTTCGAGTTCAAGATTCGAAGATCAAGACTCGAAGACAACAAGATTGTAATTTATTTTTCCTAGGATAGATTAGATACGGGGGTACCAACAATCCATCTCGGTGTTTAAATTTTCCGCAATTTATTTTTTATGTGTTTGATCATAAAATAGATATAAAATCGGAATTGCCATGACATGCATCATATCATAAATCCACTCCTTGCATACATGTAGAATTTTAATTTTGGTAATTAAAATAGGCATGTATACAAACTCGTGTAATTAGTTGAAATTTAATTAATTTGGTAACTAATTAAAGATCCGAGGACGGGTTATGAAATCGTTAAGCCTTTTCGGTGTGTGTTCTCGGTGAACCGCCTTAAAAGCACAAACGAGATCACGTTTTTGATTCGTAGTGTCTACGAGATTGAATGATGGTAAAAGAACAATAAATCTTGGATAACAACGGTTCGCCTATAGGTTGGGTGGTCAACTGAGCTTTGCTCGACCGACTGAACCCTCCTAGTGTGATGTATGCACGGGGGTCCGGCAAGACTAAGCTACACCAACGAGCGGAGGGGTGATTCCTTCTTATCTCAATGGGGCTCTCTTGACCCGACTTCGTCCGACTTGTCACATATGTTCCAACGAATAGGACGGGTAGGCTTGCCTACGCTACCGACACCATTCGGAATCCTTGATTTGATGAGTTTTTATGTTAACATCAAAAAGACGTGGTCGATTAACCCACCACCACTTCCAAAATATTGAGTGGGAGCGGGGAGGCGACAACAACCCCACGGCCTCTCTTATAGATACAAGTAAGTGAGAGAAGGGTGACGCCTCGCGGCGCTTTGATTTCGTCCCCCTACGGATGGTGTTCACTCCTATCAACATTCATGGCTTGGTCTCCGAAAGGATAGGATTTCTGGGTACTCGTTGGGTCACTGACCTATCCTACGATGGCACACTCGGGGCGTACCTAAGAGATCCGATATAGTAGGCCACACTCATCATGGGTATTCGTGATAATATCTAGGCTAAAAAAGGAAGGTAGTCAATGAATAAAGGGATGTTCGATTCTCGTGGGATGTTTGATTCTCACAAGTTATTCATTGATGAGATTGTCTCGATTTAACCGTCATCTCTTTGACCTACCCTAAGGCGGCACTGAGATGCGAGGTTAAAACCTTGGAATGGTAGAGTAGACTTAATTTTAGTTTACAATTCCTAAAATAAATATAGTAGTGTTAAACTTGAATTAATATATGTCATTTTATTTACAGCATTATATCCCTTACTAAATTGCTTAAAATTTATAATTGACTAGTATTGACTTCGTTAAAAAGTGGAAAGTAACTAGGACGTTGAACTAGTTAATCGATAATGCAATTAATTTTTGGAAGAGACATTTTTTTTCTCTTAAGCCTTTTAAAAACAAGTGACATATAGGTATGTCACTAGTGTCACTCGTGTCAAACGGGAGACAATCTTAGGTGATTTCGGACTTTGAAATTCTTCTAGTGAATTTTGAGTGTGTAGTAATTACACAAGAAATTTTCTAATTGAAAAATCGGAAAATCATAAAGTGTTACTAGTTGGACGATATTTGGAATCGATGAACTAGTGGGAGCTTTATGATTTGTTGTTTTCTAGAACATTAGAAAAGTGTAACTGACTACACACATAACCGTTCTAATTGAAAAACCGGAAAGTCATGGAATGTCGCTAGTTGGACGATATTTGGAATCGATGAACTAGTGGGAGTTCTATGATTTATTGTTTTTCTGGAAACATTGGAACTATGTACGAAAGATTTCTAATCGAAAAAATAGGAAAATCATAAAAATAAAGCATTGCTCATTAGACGGTATTTGGAACCGATAAACTAGTGGGAGCTTTAATGTTATGATTTGTTGTTTTTCTAGTATATTAGAAAATCCGAGAAGTCCCGAGTAGTGTCTACTCAAACGAACCGCTGGTTCAATACTGTTTCCATTCACGGAAAGTCAAGAATGGGAGAATATGTCTAAAAGTGTTTATCATCTAAACTGAAAACTTTAAGGCTGAACCGAAAATTAATTAACTGAAAATCATAGGATAAGGACAGTGATTTTGGATCACCAACCTATGAATCCTTGGTGATTTTCTCGAGCTAAGTTCTTTGGCAGAACAAGGTAGCAGTGCATTTAACGATTAAAAGAGTAAACAACGGGCAGTTAATTTTAGCTAGAATAGTGGGAGTGATATAAGGAAATGAATCTCGGATTCAACCCTTGGATATCACGGAAGATTTATTTTCTGTTTAAGATTCGTTGGAACGAATGGATTTACCTTCTATTCGATAATTTGTTTGTCGTATAGAAAGTGAATATACCATTTGTAGTACGAATCCAAGACTCGGACTTTTGTTTGATAAAGTCAAAACCACTTACAATTGCTTTGAAATATGTATATAAAACACATCTTAAGAACTATTAAAAGCAATTGGTTTCTATATTTAGATAAACGCTTCTTCATATTCCATAGTTAGTGCATAGTCCCTAAACGACAAGACCTGAAGACTGGCTCAGGGTGATTCCTTTCTCCCGGTCTGGTTATATTGTCTCAAAGGTTCAATGACTAAGTTTCCTTTCAATTGGGAAAGGATAATGGATATAAAGAAGTAACATAGCTTGTTCATGACGACCTTCGGGGTCTGATGAAAGATACAAGTTAGTAGGAGCTTCCGAGTAGTGACTTCTTGTCTGATAACTATTCAAATACTCCGGTAAGTTTATCCAAAATATTTTGAGGATTCTCTGTTTTCAACAGAGATAGAGTATTATATACTCAGAAATGGGCCATCACATAGTCCTAGGGACTGATACTCGGCCTGCCTCATAGTGAAATGTTTACACTAAGGGAGAAACCGTTGAATTGCTTTACATAGTTGTAGATGTGCTATAATACACTGCTTCACTCAATAAAGATATTAGAAGCGAAATTTCGGTTTACATTGACATGTAAAGCCGAGAAGTCTACCTAGAATATGCTTTGGAATTTATGGATAAGGTGTGGATTCGGTGCACCCCACTTCCATAAATATAAGCATTTAGCACACGGTGCTTGAAGGTAGGTCTGGAAATTTCGCGAACACGTTCGGTCAGTGACCAATCGTTATATATCTTGTAGCATTGAGAAAAGGTGTGTTATAAGATTCTTGAAATCGGGAAGGGACAGTTATACTGTTGCGTCCTTTCTGATAGAGTCTATGAACAGTAAAACCTTAAACCTTGAAGTACGTTTACTCAAGGTAGTTACTAACTGATTAAAATCAGACCACATCCAACATGGGTTGTTGGTGATAACACTAAATACTACTAAACTAGATCAGAATTTCGATCCACCCAGAATGTAGTGGGAGTATGGTTTATCCATTACCCATTACGGGTTCGGCGGACTTTATAGTCTGAGGATTGATTGATGACCTATGGCTCTTTTGTGAGCAGTATAGGATTCTGATAATAGAGGTTGGTTTAATAGCCATAACCCTGTGAATGGAGTTCGGTACTCCAATTCTGTTCATGCTTTTGTAGAACCACCTGAGCGTCTCAGGCCCAGTGGGATTAATTGGATCTACATGGAAAAGAGTAGAATGAGTTCGGTATTGCATGATTTCGTTCAAAAGCGAGAAAATAGGGGTGATTCCCCGAGACTTTCTTGCCAAACAAACGGAGTCTGGATTCATTCGAAACAGAAGGGTATTGACTTATGAACTTAAGACGGGATGACCGTCAAGGCTTATGTCCTTTTGTGGATAAAAAGCAAACCTCTCGGTCATTGGAAGTCATATATTTCTACAATATGTTGATTTGACCAGAAAATTGATAAGTCTTTTGTAGACTGGATATCAATTTTAGTACAGTAGTGAATATATAAATATATATTAGTGTTTGTGAATGATAACACTGCACCAGTTGGAATCAACATGGGTGTGTTATCTGAAGTCACAATCTGACAATACCACAATTCTCTGCAATAGAGATTTGGACAACATTCTTAAGAGTTTGACTCGGTCGAATTCATTAGAATCAGTCATTGGTTTCCCATCCATCTTATTGGTTAAGATGATGCATCTGTGTATGCAACATTCAACGAGGAAGTTCTACCCTATGACTCAGGAATGACTCTCTAAATCTTCGGATCAAGAGAAATGGGATAGATTCTCTTTCTAGTAAGAGATGGTCAGGTTATTGAACGTCAACTTTGATCGAATCTTAGATTCGGCGGTTAACAAAGCAAGTTTAGTACGTCCTTTAGTATCTTGAAGAGAACGAGGAACAATATGCGGACATATTCATGTGTGAACTTGGATATGTGTGATACACTGATTTTGACTTTAAGTCAGATTGAGGATGGTCGTTAAGTCGATCTCGGGCTCAGTGTTTACTCAGTACCACATGATTAGATGGACCGGTAACGTTTCGATTCTACGGATCGTCTCGAGCCGACAACCTGACTAATCATTAAGACCCATGACATTTAGATATAGGTGCTCCCCGAGTCACTGACCTATCCTACGACGGCATACTCGGAGTGTACTTTGGAATCTGAAATGGTTATGACATGCTTAGTGGGTACTAGAATACGGGATGAGTCTCCATTGCTTTAGAGCAAGTGGGAGATGTAGTTTGTTGTATTTTAAATAATAGGGTGTGCTCTAAAACAATTAATCACATGCTTTCGTGCAAGTGGGAGATTGTTAGGTGTGATGCCCGAAAGACAATTTTGTAATTGTTTTATTTAATAAATGAAATGATATTATTATTCATATTTATTATTCTCATAATCACCGATGTGACAATAGTATTTACACTGCAGAAAACCCTAAGTATATCGTTTATGTAATCACTTAACTCAGTGTATGATATATACACGGGAGGATTGAGTTAGTGAAGATGTACTTAAAATACAATTAGCCCGTAGTGAAGTTAAACGAGAGTATCGGGTCTCTCCTTTAACGTGCTATTAATGTGCCCATAACACAATAGGTGTGATTGTCTTATCCGGACTTTCGGTTAAGAGAACCTAATGGGGCATTTATATATGATAGATATATCATATAGGGCTGGACCGATTTGATTAGAGTTCACGATATAATTCCGTAATCGAGAAGTCTTATCGAATCAATGGATGATCATATTTATGGATATATCTTAATCCTCGAGGTGATCACGATCAACCGCTTGAATCGATTATGAAGTTTGACTTGACGGTTAAGGATTACACCGAGTCCGTGGTCCGAATTACCCCATCTTGGCATTGTACTTGGATTGAGTGAGTAGTCCGTGTTATCACGGATACGGAATCCATTCCTTCCATTTATGGAAGTAGATAGACGTTCCTTATTTGTTAATCCTAGAAACGATCGATCGCGCGAGTTCATATTACAACGATTAGCTACCGGTGAGTTGTATGAATTAATTGATCACTAGGGGTTAATGGTAAATAAGGATAAGAGGTTCTAAAAAGGGTTAACGGTAACTTCCCGATTTAGAATGAACGATCTATGGAGGATTAATCCATATGTAACGATTATATCAATGGACGCTTATTATTATTCTCGTGAGGAGATAAATATAATCTTATAATCGGAGGAGTGCGATCACGGGATTATGGTGGCATATTCCCGTGATTGATTTATCGAATATAATTATTCTATAATTATTTATTTGATTTATCGGAGCCGCTGATTATTAGTCCATGGTCCCCGACGTGCCTCCTAATATAGCATAGCTATTCTCGGACGTCGAATCCTAATAATATTAATTTAGTTCTTGTTGGACTTTATTAAAACGATATGTGAATTAATTGTTTAGTGGACTATTAAATTAGTTGGGCTAAATAATTAAATACACGGAAAAGATATTTTTCGTGGACTCGGCCCAAAATAGTGTGTTGATTTTTGACCTCATTGGTCAAATATATATATAAAAGGTGTGCATGGACCTTTTTGAAACAAAAAAAGGTGCGCATGTTGTTATATTAAATATTATTAAGGAATTAATTTTCTTGGATAATTATTTAATGTGTGATTTATCTTTTATTTGTTAAATGATAATTCATGGAATATTAGATAATAATATGATTTATTCTAATTTGTTTGGGATAATTATTTTATTTATCTTTTATTTGGAAAAAGGATTAATGTAATAATTATCTCTTAATTATTTAATCCTTGGAGGACAAGGATTACTCTCCTATATAAAGAGAGTTCTCCCAAGCCTTAACACACACATAATTTCGACTTTCTTAGAGAAAGAAGAGGAAAAATTCGGCCAAGGGGTTTTGGGGAAAATCTTGGAGATTTTTCCGGGTAGCATATCGGAAGGATTCGAGACGAGGATTTCCTTCCACCGGGAGTTGCTTGGATCACACGTACGGAAGATCGTGGTGCTCTTCACACCTTGTTCGTTCTTTCTATTGCGGTTCTTCAACTTGGATTTTGAGATCCAAGAGGTATGTTCTACAACCCCTTGTAGATGTAGATCTAGTTATTTTATTACGTGTAATTTATAGATCTAGATCCTTGAATCGCTTCCGCTGCGGATGATATTACTAACAATAATGATCTAGGAAGAAATAAGGATTTTCGATTGCCGTCCCTCTAAAGGTTGAGTTGTCCCTAATCATATTGATAATATTTTGCCCAATACTCATAGTGTTGGCGGTGATCGGGGGCAACCTTATCGGACTATGCCCCACCAAGTCGGCCCGTGGCATGACCAAATCTCTACAAGTCCGCACATCTCCTTGATTCGGTGCCGGATTGGGAGTTTGCATATGAGCTTGCATTAATGCTTGAAATTGCTCTTGTACTTGATTCATGAGCCAATTCATAGCATTCGGGTCCATCGGTGGCATTGCTCCACCTCGTCCTTTCCATTGACGGTTTGCTCCTTTTTGAACATTGTTACTTAAAGATTGGCCATGAGCTCGATTAGTAACTCCTTGACCTCCCCCGATAGAAGGGTTTTCCACAAAAACTTGGCCTCCACGACCAACTTGATTAGTGTCTTGGTCCATTCCCGTTTGTTCCGGACTCAAACCTTCAAATCTCGCAATCAAATTCCCAACTAGAAGGCTCCTTCCTCTTTGTTTAGCAAAGGTCTCCATTCTAGAAATGTAAGGTTCAAGCGGTTCTCAAAAACTCCGGGCAATGCACTACAAAACACCAAACAACAAGAAAACAATAAAATAAAACCTAGGCCCAAGCCTTCGGTTCACTTGCAAGATATCACAAATAGCACACATCTTCCCCGGCAACGGCGCCATTTTGATTGAGCTAAATTTCACCCCAACAAAAACAATTTATAAGGACTCGAAACTGTGGGTAAACTAACTCTCTAACCGGCAGTGTACCGGGTCGATTGCGAGTAAAGCTACAGGAGTCCGAGGTCGATCCCACAGAGAAGATGTGCTTGTAAGTACCAAAGTGAACTTATTGCTTAGTCTAGGCAAACAAGTTGTTGGAATGTTTGTACACTTCAATTAAACTAAAGTAAATTAAACTAACAAGTCTAAAGGGAGAAAGGGACATAGCCGAACCATGATCAATGTGACTAATCTCAACCCTAAGGTAGACAAAACCGGGAGTGTGCATTATACTAAACGAACTCTTGCATTCAATTTCACGGATGCGAACTCCTAAACCCGGTGCTAGCGTCTGAACAACTCTCTTCTAACACCTTATGCCATGTTAAGGTCTGAACAACTCTCTCCTAACAAGTCATGTTTTGCACTCGAGCCGCTTAAACGTATAAACGAGTAACCTCACGATGAGCTCGGTTTAACAACTAAACCGAGACTACACCACGATCCTAAAACCCTTTTCCCACACCCCTCTCTCTGAACAACTCTCAAGAGTGATGTGTGTGATATTTGACCTAGGTAGCTAATCTAGCCCAAATCCGTTATAACAAGTTCTAAGACGTGAAACATGCAAGAAACAACAATAAAACACACTACCCACTCCCAATTTCATCACCCAAAGGGTGATTTCATCACATATCACATGACCCGGCTATAGGGAGGAATTAACTACTCATTATACTAATTAAAACATGAAAGAAACAATGAATTAAAGACATAATAAGTAAAAGAGAGAAGAAATGTACCATTAAAGTGTAGAAATTCGAGTTTGGAGAAGAAGAGCACAAAAGTTGAATACAAAAGATCGAATTTTTCCCAATGAAATGTTATAAATCGAAGCTAAGAGTTAGAGAATCAAAGAGAGGATTGAAAGACGATTCTAACGGTATATTACACTAATTCTAACTCCTAAAAACGAAGAAAATCGCCCAAAATTACCCTAAAACAACTCCATTCGCGTCCCCTCTCTTCTTTGTGAAATTTGCAGCTTTTTATAGCAGGAAATGAGCCAAACGCACGTTTGGAAGGTTCCCAAACGCGCGTTTCAGCATAAAACTCTCTGTACGTAAAAAAAAAACAGTTCCAAACGCGCGTTTGAAGTGTTCAAACGCGCGTTTGAGATTCTGCTGTTTTCTGCTGCAGTAAAACCTTCATAACTTCTTCATCCGAGCTCCGATTTGGGTGATTCAAGATGCGTTGGAAAGCTATTTCAATTCTCTACAACTTTCATGAAGAAGTCATGACCAGAAAATGCCTGCATCATGGGTCAAAATGCTTCTGAATCAGAACAGTCACTCGGGCACCAACTCTTTCTCTTCCTTTTCCTATTCTTTCTTCTTTCTTGGCTCATTCTTGCACCTTGATCACACTTATCATCATAAATCTTCGCCTTCCGGGTTCTCGAGACACCAATACCCTACATCATCACAACAACCAAAAACAACCAAAACATTCCGGAGGGTAAAAGTGCTCGGAATAGGGTCAATATCAATAAAAGGAGGTAGTAAACCATCAAAGTGACGGATTTACTCCCCGTGCTATAAACTCACGATATTACCCCTAAAACGGTCTAAATTACCAAGAAACATGCTAAAAGTGTGGTAAACGGGGGTAGAAAATGCACCGGAATCACGTAAAGTTGACTCCCATCAGTTTTCCCTTCATAACGAGTAGAAATTTGTATTTTTCCTTTGGTAACGAGTTCGAATTCATGTTTTCTTCTATTTAACGAGTTCAAATTTGTGTTTTTCTCTGGTAACGAGTTGTCCTTGTAGATTAAATGTATTTTTTTCCCTAATAACGAGTTGACATCGCTGGAAATTTGTGTTTTCCCTTTATAACGAGTAAAAAATTGTGTTTTTTCTTTGGTAACGAGTTCGAATTCATGTTTTCTTCTTATTAGCGAGTTCAAATTTGTGTTTTTCTCTGATAACGAGTTGTCCTTCCAGAAAAAAATGTCTTTTTCCCTAATAACGAGTTGACATCGCCGGAAATTTGTGTTTTCCCTTTATAACGAGTAGAAATTTGTGTTTTTTCTTTGGTAACGAGTTCGAATTCATGTTTTCTTCGTAGTAACGAGTTCAAATTTGTGTTTTTCTCTGGTAACGAGTTGTCCTTCCAGAAAAAATATCTTTTTCCCTAATAACGAGTTGACATCACGGGAAATTTGTGTTTTCCCTTTATAACGAGTAGAAATTTGTGTTTTTTCTTTGGTAACGAGTTCGAATTCATGTTTTCTTCTTATTAACGAGTTCAAATTTTGGTTTTTCTCCGGTAACGAGTTGTCCTTCCAGAAAAAATGTCTTTTTCCCTAATAACGAGTTGACATCACCGGAAATTTGTGTTTTCCCTTTATAACGAGTAGAAATTTGTGTTTTTTCTTTGGTAACGAGTTCGAATTCATGTTTTCTTCTTATTAACGAGTTCAAATTTGTGTTTTTCTCTGGTAACGAGTTGTCCTTCCAGAAAAAAATATCTTTTTCCTTAATAACGAGTTCACATCGCCGGAAATTTGTGTTTTCCCTTTATAACGAGTAGAAATTTGTGTTTTTTCTTTGGTAACGAGTTCGAATTCATGTTTTCTTCTTATTAACGAGTTTCAATTTGTGTTTTTCTCTTGTAACGAGATGTCCTTCCAGAAAAAATGTCTTTTTCCCTAATAACGAGTTGACATCACCGGAAATTTGTGTTTTCCCTTTATAACGAGTAGAAATTTGTGTTTTTCCTTTGGTAACGAGTTCGAATTCATGTTTTCTTCTATTTAACGAGATCAAATTTGTGTTTTTCTCTGGTAACGAGTTGTCCTTGTAGATTAAATGTATTTTTTTTCTCTAATAACGAGTTGACATCGCTGGAAATTTGTGTTTTCCCTTTATAACGAGTAAAAAATTGTGTTTTTTCTTTGGTAACGAGTTCGAATTCATGTTTTCTTCTTATTAGCGAGTTCAAATTTGTGTTTTTCTCTGATAACGAGTTGTCCTTCCAGAAAAAAAATGTCTTTTTCCCTAATAACGAGTTGACATCGCCGGAAATTTGTGTTTTCCCTTTATAACGAGTAGAAATTTGTGTTTTTTCTTTGGTAACGAGTTCAAATTCATGTTTTCTTCTTAGTAACGAGTTCAAATTTGTGTTTTTCTCTGGTAACGAGTTGTCCTTCCAGAAAAATATCTTTTTCCCTAATAACGAGTTGACATCACGGGAAATTTGTGTTTTCCCTTTATAACGAGTAGAAATTTGTGTTTTTTCTTTGGTAACGAGTTCGAATTCATGTTTTCTTCTTATTAACGAGTTCAAATTTGTGTTTTTCTCTGGTAACGAGTTGTCCTTCCAGAAAAAATATCTTTTTCCCTAATAACGAGTTGACATCACGGGAAATTTGTGTTTTCCCTTTATAACGAGTAGAAATTTGTGTTTTTTCTTTGGTAACGAGTTCGAATTCATGTTTTCTCCTATTTAACGAGTTCAAATTTGTGTTTTTCTCTGGTAACGAGTTGTCCTTCCAGAAAAAATGTCTTTTTCCCTAATAACGAGTTGACATCACCGGAAATTTGTGTTTTCCCTTTATAACGAGTAGAAATTTGTGTTTTTTCTTTGGTAACGAGTTCGAATTCTTGTTTTCTTCTATTTAACGAGTTCAAATTTGTGTTTTTCTCTGGTAACGAGTTGTCCTTGTAGATTAAATGTATTTTTTCCCTAATAACGAGTTGACATCGCTGGAAATTTGTGTTTTCCCTTTATAACGAGTAAAAATTTGTGTTTTTTCTTTGGTAACGAGTTCGAATTCATGTTTTCTTCTTATTAGCGAGTTCAAATTTGTGTTTTTCTCTGATAACGAGTTGTCCTTCCAGAAAAAAAATGTCTTTTTCCCTAATAACGAGTTGACATCGCCGGAAATTTGTGTTTTCCCTTTATAACGAGTAGAAATTTGTGTTTTTTCTTTGGTAACGAGTTCGAATTCATGTTTTCTTCTTATTAACGAGTTCAAATTTGTGTTTTTCACTGGTAACGAGTTGTCCTTCCAGAAAAAATGTATTTTTCCCGAATAACGAGTTGACATCGAGTGAAAGTTGCGTTTTCCCTTTATAACGAGTAGAAATTTGTGTTTTTTTTGGTAACAAGTTCGAATTCTTGTTTTCTTCTTATTAATGAGTTCAAATTTGTGTTTTTCTCTGGTAACGAGTTGTCCTTCTAGAAAAAATGTCTTTTTCCCTAATAACGAGTTGACATCACCGGAAATTTGTGTTTTCCCTTTATAACGAGTAGAAATTTGTGTTTTTTCTTTGGTAACGAGTTTGAATTCATGTTTTCTTCTTATTAACGAGTTCAAATTTGTGTTTTTCTCTGGTAACGAGTTGTCCTTCCAGAAAAAATGTCTTTTTCCTTAATAACGAGTTCACATCGCCGGAAATTTGTGTTTTCCCTTTATAACGAGTAGAAATTTGTGTGTTTTTTTTTTAACGAGTTCGAATTCATGTTTTCCTCTTATTAACGAGTTCAAATTTGTGTTTTTCTCTGGTAACGAGTTGTCCTTCCTGAAAAAATGTCTTTTTCCCTAATAACGAGTTGACATCACCGGAAATTTGTGTTTTCCCTTTATAACGAGTAGAAATTTGTGTTTTTTCTTTGGTAACGAGTTCGAATTCATGTTTTCTTCTTATTAACGAGTTCAAATTTGCGTTTTTCACTGGTAACGAGTAGTCCTTCCAGAAGAAATGTCTTTTTCCCGAATAACGAGTTGACATCGTCGGAAATTTGTGTTTTCCTTTATAACGAGTAGAAATTTGTGTTTGTTTTTTGGTAACGAGTTTGAATTCATGTTTTCTTCTTATTAACGAGTTCAAATTTGTGTTTTTATCTGGTAACGACTTGTCCTTCCAGAAAAAATGTCTTTTTCCTTAATAACGAGTTCACATCGCCGGAAATTTGTGTTTTCCCTTTATAACGAGTAGAAATTTGTGTTTTTTCTTTGGTAACGAGTTCGAATTCATGTTTTCTTCTATTTAACGAGTTCAAATTTGTGTTTTTCTCCGGTAACGAGTTGTCCTTGTAGATTAAATGTATTTTTTCCCTAATAACGAGTTGACATCGCTGGAAATTTGTGTTTTCCCTTTATAACGAGTAAAAATTTGTGTTTTTTCTTTGGTAACGAGTTCGAATTCATGTTTTCTCTTTATTAGCGAGTTCAAATTTGTGTTTTTCTCTGATAACGAGTTGTCCTTCCATAAAAAATGTCTTTTCCCCTAATAACGAGTTGACATCGGCGGAAATTTGTGTTTTCCCTTTATAACGAGTAGAAATTTGTGTATTTTCTTTGGTAACGAGTTCGAATTCATGTTTTCTTCTTATTAACGAGTTCAAATTTGTGTTTTTCTTTGGTAACGAGTTGTCCTTCCAGAAAAAATATCTTTTTCCCTAATAACGAGTTGACATCACCGGACATTTGTGTTTTCCCTTTATAACGAGTAGAAATTTGTGTTTTTTCTTTGGTAACGAGTTCGAATTCATGTTTTCTTCTTATTAACGAGTTCAAATTTGTGTTTTTCTCTGCGGTAACGAGTTGTCCTTCCAGAAAAAATATCTTTTTCCTTAATAACGAGTTCACATCGCCGGAAATTTGTGTTTTCCCTTTATAACGAGTAGAAATTTGTGTTTTTTCTTTGGTAACGAGTTCGAATTCATGTTTCTTCTTATTAACGAGTTTCAATTTGTGTTTTTCTCTTGTAACGAGTTGTCCATCCAGAAAAAATGTCTTTTTCCCTAATAACGAGTTGACATCACCGGAAATTTGTGTTTTCCCTTTATAACGAGTAAAAATTTGTGTTTTTTCTTTGCTAACGAGTTCGAATTCATGTTTTCTTCTATTTAACGTGTTCAAATTTGTGTTTTTCTCTGGTAACGAGTTGTCCTTGTAGATTAAATGTATTTTTTCCCTAATAACGAGTTGACATCGGCGGAAATTTGTGTTTTCCCTTTATAACGAGTAAAAATTTGTGTTTTTTCTTTGGTAACGAGTTCGAATTCATGTTTTCTTCTTATTAGCGAGTTCAAATTTGTGTTTTTCTCTGGTAACGAGTTGTCCTTCCAGAAAAAATGTCTTTTTCCCTAATAACGAGTTGACATCGCCGGAAATTTGTGTTTTCCCTTTATAACGAGTAGAAATTTGTGTTTTTTCTTTGGTAACGAGTTCGAATTCATGTTTTCTTCTTATTAACGAGTTCCTTTGGTAACGAGTTCGAATTCATGTTTTCTTCTTATTAACGAGTTCAAATTTGTGTTTTTCTCTGGTAACGAGTTGTCCTTCCGAAAAAATGTCTTTTTCCCTAATAACGAGTTGACATCGCCGGAAATTTGTGTTTTCCCTTTATAACGAGTAGAAATTTGTGTTTTTTCTTTGGTAACGAGTTCGAATTCATGTTTTCTTCTTATTAACGAGTTCAAATTTGTGTTTTTCTCTGGTAACGAGTTGTCCTTCCGAGAAAAAAATGTCTTTTTCCCTATTAACGAGTTGACATCGCCGAAATTTGTGTTTTCCCTTTATAACGAGTAGAAATTTGTGTTTTTTCTTTGGTAACGAGTTCGAATTCATGTTTTCTTCTTATTAACGAGTTCAAATTTGTGTTTTTCTCTCGGTAACGAGTTGTCCTTCCGGAAAAAATGTCTTTTTCCCTAATAACGAGTTGACATCGCCGGAAATTTGTGTTTTCTCTTTATAACGAGTAGAAATTTGTGTTTTTTCTTTGGTAACGAGTTCGAATTCATGTTTTCTTCTTATTAACGAGTTCAAATTTGTGTTTTTCTCTGGTAACGAGTTGTCCTTCCGGAAAAAATGTCTTTTTCCCTAATAACGAGTTGACATCGCCGGAAATTTGTGTTTTCCCTTTATAACGAGTAGAAATTTGTGTTTTTTTTTGGTAACGAGTTCGAATTCATGTTTTCTTCTTATTAACGAGTTCAAATTTGTGTTTTTCTCTGGTAACGAGTTGTCCTTCTAGAAAAAATGTCTTTTTCCCTAATAACGAGTTGACATCGCCGGAAATTTGTGTTTTCCCTTTATAACGAGTAGAAATTTGTGTTTTTTCTTTGGTAACGAGTTCGAATTCATGTTTTCTTCTTATTAACGAGTTCAAATTTGTGTTTTTCTCTCGGTAACGAGTTGTCCTTCCGGAAAAAAATGTCTTTTTCCTTAATAACGAGTTGACATCGCCGGAAATTTGTGTTTTCCCTTTATAACGAGTAGAAATTTGTGTTTTTTCTTTGGTAACGAGTTCGAATTCATGTTTTCTTCTTATTAACGAGTTCAAATTTGTGTTTTTCTCTGGTAACGAGTTGTCCTTCCGAAAAAATGTCTTTTTCCCTAATAACGAGTTGACATCGCCGGAAATTTGTGTTTTCCCTTTATAACGAGTAGAAATTTGTGTTTTTTCTTTGGTAACGAGTTCGAATTCATGTTTTCTTCTTATTAACGAGTTCAAATTTGTGTTTTTCTCTGGTAACGAGTTGTCCTTCCGAAAAAATGTCTTTTTCCCTAATAACGAGTTGACATCGCCGGAAATTTGTGTTTTCCCTTTATAACGAGTAGAAATTTGTGTTTTTTCTTTGGTAACGAGTTCGAATTCATGTTTTCTTCTTATTAACGAGTTCAAATTTGTGTTTTTCTCTCGGTAACGAGTTGTCCTTCCGAGAAAAAAATGTCTTTTTCCCTAATAACGAGTTGACATCGCCGGAAATTTGTGTTTTCCCTTTATAACGAGTAGAAATTTGTGTTTTTTCTTTGGTAACGAGTTCGAATTCATGTTTTCTTCTTATTAACGAGTTCAAATTTGTGTTTTTCTCTGGTAACGAGTTGTCCTTCCGAGAAAAAATGTCTTTTTCCCTAATAACGAGTTGACATCGCCGGAAATTTGTGTTTTCCCTTTATAACGAGTAGAAATTTGTGTTTTTTCTTTGGTAACGAGTTCGAATTCATGTTTTCTTCTTATTAACGAGTTCAAATTTGTGTTTTTCTCTGGTAACGAGTTGTCCTTCCGAAAAAAATGTCTTTTTCCAATAACGAGTTCACATCGCCGGAAATTTGTGTTTTCCCTTTATAACGAGTAGAAATTTGCGTTTTTTCTTTCGTAACGAGTTCGAATTCATGTTTTCTTCTTATTAACGAGTTCAAATTTGTGTTTTTCTCTGGTAACGAGTTGTCCTTCCGTAAAAAATGTCTTTTTCCCTAATAACGAGTTGACATCGCCGGAAATTTGTGTTTTCCCTTTATAACGAGTAGAAATTTGTGTTTTTTCTTTGGTAACGAGTTCGAATTCATGTTTTCTTCTTATTAACGAGTTCAAATTTGTGTTTTTCTCTGGTAACGAGTTGTCCTTCCGGAAAAAAATGTCTTTTTCCCTAATAACGAGTTGACATCGCCGGAAATTTGTGTTTTCCCTTTATAACGAGTAGAAATTTGTGTTTTTTCTTTGGTAACGAGTTCGAATTCATGTTTTCTTCTTATTAACGAGTTCAAATTTGTGTTTTTCTCTGGTAACGAGTTGTCCTTCCGAAAAAAATGTCTTTTTCCCTAATAACGAGTTGACATCGCCGGAAATTTGTGTTTTCCCTTTATAACGAGTAGAAATTTGTGTTTTTTCTTTGGTAACGAGTTCGAATTCATGTTTTCTTCTTATTAACGAGTTCAAATTTGTGTTTTTCTCTGGTAACGAGTTGTCCTTCCGAGAAAAATGCTTTTTTCCCAATAACGAGTTGACATCGCCGAAATTTGTGTTTTCTCTTTATAATCGAGTAAAAATTTGTCTCTTGTTTTTCTTTGTGGTAACGAGTTCGAATTCATGTGTTTTCTTATTATTAACGAGTTCAAATTTCGGCATGTTTTTCTCTCTCGGGGTAACGCGAGTTGTCGTTCACGAGAAAAAATGTCTTTTTTCCTTTTACTAACGAAATAATCACATCGCCGGAAATTTGTGTTTTCCCGTTTTATAACGAGTAGAAATTTGTGTTTTTGCTTTGGTAACGAGTTTGAATTCATGTTTTCTTCTTATTAACGAGTTCAAATTTGTGTTTTCTCTACGGTAACGTGGTTGTCCTTCCCGATAAAAAAATGTCTTTTTCCCATAATAACGAGTTGGCATGCGCTTTGGCGCAAATTTGTGTTTTCCTTTTATAAAGAGTAGGAAATTTGTGTTTTTTTTTTCTTTGGTGGTAAGCAGGGTTCGAATTCAGTGTTTTTCTTCTTATTAACGAGTTCAAATTTGTGTTTTCTGCAGTAGCGAGTTGTCCTTCCGAGAAAATGTCTTTTTCCCAAATAACGAGTTGACATCGAGGGAAATTTGTGTTTTCTCTTATATAACGAGTGCAGAAATTTGTGTTTTTTCTTTGGTAACGAGTTCGAATTCATGTTTTCTTCTTATTAACGAGTTCAAATTTGTGTTTTCTCGGTAACGAGTTGTCCTTCCCTAAAAAATGTCTTTTTCCCTTAATAACGAGTTGACATCGTCGGAAATTTGTGTTTTCCCTTTATAACGAGTAGAAATTTGTGTTTTTTCTTTGGTAACGAGTTCGAATTCATGTTTTCTTCTTTTTAACGAGTTCAAATTTGTGTTTTTCTCTCAAGTAACGAGTTGTCCTTCCCGAGAAAAAATGTCTTTTCCCGCTAATAACGAGTTGACATCGCCGGAAATTTGTGTTTTCCATTTATAACGAGTAGAAATTTGTGTTTTTTCTTTGGTAACGAGTTTGAATTCATGTTTTCTTCTTATTAACGAGTTCAAATTTGTGTTTTTCTCACGGTAACGTGTTGTCCTCTTCCGGGAAAAAATTGTCTTTTTCCTTAATAACGAGTTGACATCATAGCGGAAATTTGTGTTTTCCCTTTATAACGAGTAGAAATTTGTGTTTTTTCTTTGAGGTAACGAGTTCGAATTCATGTTTTCTTCTTATTAACGAAGTTCAAATTTGTGTTTTTCTCGGTAATCAGTTGTCCCTTCCCGGAAAAATGTCTTTTTCCACTAATAACGAGTTGACATCACCGGAAATTTGTGTTTTCCCTTTATAACGAGTAGAAATTTGTGTTTTTTTCTTTGGTAACGAGTTCGAATTCATGTTTTCTTCTTATTAACGAGTTCAAATTTGTGTTTTCAACTTTGGTAACGAGTTGTCCTTCCGGAAAAAAAATGTCTTTTTCCAATAACAAGTTGACATCGTAGCGGAAATTTGTGTTTTCCCTTTATAACGAGTAGAAATTTGTGTTTTTCCTTTGGTAACGAGTTCGAATTCATGTTTTCTTCTTTTAACGAGTTCAAATTTGTGTTTTTCTCTGGTAGCAAGAGTTGTCCTTCCCGAATAAAATGTCTTTTTCCCTAATAACGATGTTGACATCGCCGGAAATTTGTGTTTTCTCTTTATATCGAGTAAAAATTTGTGTTTTTTTCTTTGGTAACGAGTTCGAATTCATGTTTTCTTCTTATTAACGAGTTCAAATTTGTGTTTTTTCTGCGGTAACGAGTTGTCCTTCCAGAAAAAATGTCTTTTTCCTTAATAACGAGTTCACATCGCCGGAAATTTGTGTTTTCCCTTTATAACGATTAGAAATTTGTGTTTTTTCTTTGGTAACGAGTTCGAATTCATGTTTTCTTCTTATTAACGAGTTCAAATTTGTGTTTTTCTCTGGTAACGAGTTGTCCTTCCGGAGATTAAATGTTTTTCCCAATAACGAGTTGACATCGCCGGAAATTTGTGTTTTCTCTTTATAACGAGTAGAAATTTGTGTTTTTTCTTTGGTAACGAGTTCGAATTCATGTTTTCTTCTTATTAACGAGTTCAAATTTGTGTTTTTCTCTGGTAACGAGTTGTCCTTCCAGGGAAAAAATGTCTTTTTCCACTAATAACGAGTTGACATCGCCGGAAATTTGTGTTTTCCCTTTATAACGAGTAGAAATTTGTGTTTTTTTCTTTGGTAACGAGTTCGAATTCATGTTTTCTTCTTATTAACGAGTTCAAATTTGTGTTTTTCTTTGGTAACGAGTTGTCCTTCCAGAAAAAATGTCTTTTTCCCTAATAACGAGTTGACATCGCCGGAAATTTGTGTTTTCCCTTTATAACGAGTAGAAATTTGTGTTTTTTCTTTGGTAACGAGTTCGAATTCATGTTTTCTTCTTATTAACGAGTTCAAATTTGTGTTTTTCTCTGGTAACGAGTTGTCCTTCCGTAAAAAATGTCTTTTTTTCACCTGATAACGAGTTGACATCGCCGGAAATTTGTGTTTTCCCTTTATAACGAGTAGAAATTTGTGTTTTTTCTTTGGTAACGAGTTCGAATTCATGTTTTCTTCTTATTAACGAGTTCAAATTTGTGTTTTTCTCTGGTAACGAGTTGTCCTTCCACGGAAAAAAATGTCTTTTTCCCTAATAACGAGTTGACATCGCCGGAAATTTGTGTTTTCCCTTTATAACGAGTAGAAATTTGTGTTTTTTCTTTGGTAACGAGTTCGAATTCATGTTTTCTTCTTATTAACGAGTTCAAATTTGTGTTTTTTCAACGTAACGAGTTGTCCTTCCGGAAAAATGTTTTTCCCGAATAACGAGTTGACATCGAGGGAAATTTGCGTTTTCCTTTATAACGAGTAGAAATTTGTGTTTTTTCTTTGGTAACGAGTTCGAATTCATGTTTCTTCTTATTAACGAGTTCAAATTTGTGTTTTTCTCTGGTAACGAGTTGTCCTTCCAGAAAAAATGTCTTTTTCCCTAATAACGAGTTGACATCACCGGAAATTTGTGTTTTCCCTTTATAACGAGTAGAAATATGTGTTTTTTCTTTGGTAACGAGTTTGAATTCATGTTTTCTTCTTTTTAACGAGTTCAAATTTGTGTTTTTCTCTGGTAACGTGTTGTCCTTTCAGAAAAAATGTCTTTTTCCCTAATAACGAGCTGACATCGGCGGAAATTTGTGTTTTCCCTTTATAACGAGTAGAAATTTATGTTTTTTCTTTGGTAACGAGTTCGAATTCATGTTTTCTTCTTATTAACGAGTTCAAATTTGTGTTTTTCTCTTCTAACTAGTTGTCCTTGCAGAAAAAATGTTTTCTCCCTTATAACGAGTTGACATCGCCGGAAATTTGTGTTTTCCCTTTATAACGAGTAGAAATTTGTGTTTTTTCTTTGGTAACGAGTTCGAATTCATGTTTTCTTCTTATTAACGAGTTCAAATTTGTGTTTTTCTCTGGTAACGAGTTGTCCTTGCGGATAAAATGTTTTTTTCCCTAATAACGAGTTGACATCGCCGGAAATTTAAGTTTTCTCTTTATAACGAGTAAAAATTTGTGTTTTTTCTTTGGTAATGAGTTCGAATTCATGTTTTCTTTTTATTAACGAGTTCAAATTTGTGTTTTTCTCTGGTAACGAGTTGTCCTTCCAGAAAAAAATGTATTTTTCTCTAATAACGAGTTCACATCGCCGGAAATTTATGTTTTCCCTTTATAACGAGTAGAAATTTGTGTTTTTTCTTTGGTAACAAGTACGAATTCATGTTTTCTTCTATTTAACGAGTTCAAATTTGTGTTTTTCTCTGGTAACGAGTTGTCCTTACGAGATAAAATGTTTTTTTCCCTAATAACAAGTTGACATCGCCGGAAATTTGTGTTTTCTCTTCTTTATAACGAGTAAAAATTTGTGTTTTTTCTTTGGTAACGGGTTCGAATTCATGTTTTCTTCTTATTAACGAGTTCAAATTTGTGTTTTCTCTCGGTAACGAGTTGTCCTTCCAGAAAAAATGTCTTTTTCCCTAATAACGAGTTGACATCACCGGAAATTTGTGTTTTCCCTTTATAACGAGTAGAAATTTGTGTTTTTTCTTTGGTAACGAGTTCGAATTCATGTTTTCTTCTTATTAACGAGTTCAAATTTGTGTTTTTCTCTGGTCACGAGTTGTCCTTCCAGAAAAATGTCTTTTTCGCGAATAACGAGTTGACATCGCCGGAAATTTGTGTTTTCCCTTTATAACGAGTAGAAATTTGTGTTTTTTTCTTTGGTAACGAGTTCGAATTCATGTTTTCTTCTTATTAACGAGTTCAAATTTGTGTTTTTCTCTCGGTAACGAGTTGTCCTTCCAAAAAAAAAGGTCTTTTTCCCTAATAACGAGTGACATCACCGGAAATTTGTGTTTTCCTTTATAGGCGTTGTAGAAATTTGTGTTTTTTCTTTGGTAACGAGTTCGAATTCATGTTTTCTTCTTATTAACGAGTTCGAATTTGTGTTTTCTGCTCGGTAACGAGTTGTCCTTCCGGAAAAAATGTCTTTTTCCTTAATAACGAGTTCACATCGCCGGAAATTTGTGTTTTCCCTTTATAACGAGTAGAAATTTGTGTTTTTTCTTTGGTAACGAGTTCGAATTCATGTTTTCTTCTATTTAACGAGTTCAAATTTGTGTTTTTCTCACGGTAACAATTTGTCCTTGTAGATAAAATGTTTTTTTCCCTAATAACGAGTTGACATCGCCGGAAATTTGTGTTTTCTCTTTATAACGAGTAAAAATTTGTGTTTTTTCTTTGGTAACGAGTTCGAATTCATGTTTTCTTCTTATTAACGAGTTCAAATTTGTGTTTTTTCTCACAGTAATCTAGGTTGTCCTTCTCGGGAAAAAATGTCTTTTTCCCCTAATAACGAGATTGTCATCGCTGGAAATTTGTGTTTTCCCTTTATAACGAGTAGAAATTTGTGTTTTTCTCTTGGTAACGAGTTCGAATTCATGTTTTTATTTCTATTTAACGAGTTCAAATTTGTGTTTTTTTTTCTGGTAACGAGTTGTCCTTGTAGATAAAATGTTTTTTTCCTTCTAATAACGAGTTGACATCGCCTTAAATTTGAATTTTCTCTTTATAACAAGTAAAATTTTATGTTTTTTCTTTGGTAACGAGTTCGAATTCATGTTTTCTTCTTATTACCGAGTTCAAATTTGTATTTTTCTTTGGTAACGAGTTGTCCTTCCAGAAAAAATTGTCTTTTTCCCTAATAACTAGTTGACATCGCCGGAAATTTGTGTTTTTTCTTTGGTAACGAGTTCGAATTCTTGTTTTCTTCTTATTACCGAGCCCAAATTTGTGTTTTTCAGGTTTGGTACCTTAGGTAGTCCTTCGTAAAAAATGTCTTTTTCCCTAATAACGAGTTGACATCGCCGGAAATTTGTGTTTTCCCTTTATAACGAGTAGAAATTTGTGTTTTTTCTTTGGTAACGAGTTTGAATTCATGTTTTCTTCTTTTTAATGTGTTCAAATTTGTGTTTTTATCTGGTAACGAGTTTTCCTTCCAGAAAAAATGTCTTTTTCCTTAATAACGAGTTGACATCACCGGAAATTTGTGTTTTCCATTTATAACGAGTAGAAATTTGTGTTTTTTCTTTGGTAACGAGTTTGAATTCATGTTTTCTTCTTATTAACGAGTTCAAATTTGTGTTTTTATATCGGTAACGAGTTGTCCTTCGTAGAAAAAATGTCTTTTTTTCCTTATTAACGGAAGTTGACATCACCGGAAATTTGTGTTTTCCCTTTATAACGAGTAGAAATTTGTGTTTTTTCTTCGGTAACGAGTTTGAATTAAATGTTTTCTTCTTATTAACGAGTTCAAATTTGTGTTTTTCTCTCGGTAACGAGTTGTCCTTCCAGAAAAAATGTCTTTTTCCCTAACAACGAGTTGACATCACCGGAAATTTGTGTTTTCCCTTTATAACGAGTAGAAATTTGTGTTTTTTCTTTGGTAACGAGTTCGAATTCATGTTTTCTTCTTATTAACGAGTTCAAATTTGTGTTTTTCTATTTGGTCACGAGTTGTCCTTCCGTAAAAAAAAATGTCTTTTTCCCGGAATAACAAGTTGACATCGTCGGAAATTTGTGTTTTCCCTTTTATAACGAGTAGAATTTGTGTTTTTTCTTTGGTAACGAGTTCGAATTCATGTTTTCTACTTATTAACGAGTTCAAATTTGTGTTTTTCTCTACAGTAACGAGTTGTCCTTCCGTAAAAATGTCTTTTTCCCTAATAACGAGTGACATCACCGGAAATTTGTGTTTTCCCTTTATAACGGGTAGAAATTTGTGTTTTTTTCCTTTTGGTAACGAGTTCGAATTCATGTTTTCTTTTTATTAACGAGTTCAAATTTGTGTTTTTCTCTGGTAACGAGTTGTCCTTCCATAAACAAATGTCTTTTTCCTTAATAACGAGTTCACATCGCCGGAAATTTGTGTTTTCCCTTTATAACGATTAGAAATTTGTGTTTTTTCTTTGGTAACGAGTTCGAATTCATGTTTTCTTCTATTTAACGAGTTCAAATTTGTGTTTTTCTCTGGTAACAAGTTGTCCTTGTAGATTAAATGTTTTTTTTCCCTAATAACGAGTTGACATCGCCGGAAATTTGGGTTTTCTCTTTATAACGAGTAAAAAATTGTGTTTTTTCTTTGGTAACGAGTTCGAATTCATGTTTTCTTCTTATTAACGAGTTCAAATTTGTGTTTTTCTCTGGTAACGAGTTGTCCTTCTGGAAAAAAATGTCTTTTTCCCTAATAACGAGTTGACATCGCCGGAAATTTGTGTTTTCCCTTTATAACGAGTAGAAATTTGTGTTTTTTCTTTGGTAACGAGTTCGAATTCATGTTTTCTTCTTATTAACGTGTTCAAATTTGTGTTTTTCTCTAAAAGTAACGAGTTGTCCTTTTCCGGAAAAAAAATGTCTTTTTCCCCCTAATAACGAGTTGACATCGCCGGAAATTTGTGTTTTCCCTTTATAACGAGTAGAAATTTGTGTTTTTTCTTTGGTAACGAGTTCGAATTCATGTTTTCTTCTTATTAACGTGTTCAAAATTGTGTTTTTCTCTTGTAATGAGTAGTCCTTCCAGAAAAAATGTCTTTTTCCCTAATAACGAGTGACATCACCAGAAATTTGTGTTTTCCCTTTATAACGGGTAGAAATTTGTGTTTTTTATTTGGTAACGAGTTCGAATTCATGTTTTCTTCTTATTAACGAGTTCAAATTTGTGTTTTTTTCTCGGTAACGAGTTGTCCTTCCGTAAAAAAAAATGTCTTTTTCCTTAATAACGAGTTCACATCGCCGGAAATTTGTGTTTTCCTTTATAACGAGTAGAAATTTGTGTTTTTCTTTGGTAACGAGTTCGAATTCATGTTTTCTTCTTATTAACGAGTTCAAATTTGTGTTTTTCTCTCGTAACGAAGTTGTCCTTCCGTAGGAAAAATGTTTTTTTTTTCCTAATAACGAGTTGACATCGCCGGAAATTTGTGTTTTCTCTTTTATAACGAGTAAAAAATTTGTGTTTTTTCTTTTGGTAACGAGTTCGAATTCATGTTTTCTTCTTATTAACGAGTTCAAATTTGTGTTTTTCTCTCGGTAACGAGTTGTCCTTCCCAGAAAAAAAATGTCTTTTTCCTAATAACGAGTTGACATCGCCGGAAATTTGTGTTTTCCCTTTATAACGAGTAGAAATTTGTGTTTTTCTTTTGGTAACGCAGTTCGAATTCATGTTTTCTTCTATTAACGAGTTCAAATTTGTGTTTTTCTCCGGTAACGAGTTGTCCTTGTAGATTAAAATAAGTTTTTTTCCCTAATAACGAGTTGACATCGCCGGAAATTTGTGTTTTCCCTTTATAACGAGTAGAAATTTTGTTTTTTCTTTGGGTAACGAGTTCGAATTCATGTTTTCTTCTTATTAACGAGTTCAAATTTGTGTTTTTCTCTCGGTAACGAAAGTCGGTTCCTTCCGTAAAAATGTCTTTTCCTAATAACGAGTTGACATCGCCGGAAATTTGTGTTTTCCCTTTATAACGAGTAGAAATTTGTGTTTTTTCTTTGGTAACGAGTTTGAATTCATGTTTTCTTCTTTTTAACGAGTTCAAATTTGTGTTTTTCTCTCGGTAACGTGTTGTCCTTCCTGAAAAATGTCTTTTTCCCTAATAACGAGTTGACATCGCCGGAAATTTGTGTTTTCCCTTTATAACGAGTAGAAATTTGTGTTTTTTCTTTGGTAACGAGTTTGAATTCATGTTTTCTTCTTATTAACGAGTTCAAATTTGTGTTTTTCTCTCTCTAACGTGTTGTCCTTCGGAAAAAAATGTCTTTTTCCCGAATAACGAGTTGACATCGCCGGAAATTTGTGTTTTCCTTTATAACGAGTAGAAATTTGTGTTTTTCTTTGGTAACGAGTTCGAATTCATGTTTTCTTCTTATTAACGAGTTCAAATTTGTGTTTTTCTCTCGGTAACGAGTTGTCCTTGCGGATAAAAATGTTTTTTTCCTAATAACGAGTTGACATCGCCGGAAATTTGTGTTTTCTCTTTTATACCGAGTAGAAATTTGTGTTTTTTCTTTGGTAACGAGTTCGAATTCATGTTTTCTTCTTATTAACGAGTTCAAATTTCGTGTTTTTCTCTGGTAACGAGTTGTCCTTCCGGAAAAAAATGTCTTTTTCCCTAATAACGAGTTCACGTCGTAGGGAAATTTGTGTTTTCCCTTGCGGTATAACGAGTAGAAATTGTGTTTTTTCTTTGGTAACGAGTACGAATTCATGTTTTCTTCTTATTAACGAGTTCAAATTTGTGTTTTTCTCGGTAACGTGTTGTCCTTGGTGTATAAAATGTTTTTTTCCCTAATAACGAGTTGACATCGCCGAAAATTTGTGTTTTCTCTTTATAAATCTAGTAAAATTTGTGTTTTTTCTTTGTTAACGAGTTCGAATTCATGTTTTCTTCTTGATTAACGAGTTCAAATTTGTGTTTTTCTCTCGGTAACGAGTTGTCCTTCCAGAAAAATTGTCTTTTTCCCTAATAACGAGTTGACATCGCACCGGAAATTTGTGTTTTCCACTTTTATAACGAGTAGAAATTTGTGTTTTTCTTTGGTAACGAGTTCGAATTCATGTTTTCTTCTTATTAACGAGTTGTGAAATTTGTGTTTTCTGCGGTAACGAGTTTGTCCTTCACGGATAAAAATGTCTTTTTCCACTTAATAACGAGTTCACATCGCCGGAAATTTGTGTTTTCCCTTTATAACGAGTAGAAATTTGTGTTTTTCTTTTGGTAACGAGTTCGAATTCATGTTTTCTTCTTATTAACGAGTTCAAATTTGTGTTTTCTCTCGGTAACGAGTTGTCCTTGCGGATTAAATGTTTTTTCCCTAATAACGAGTTGACATCGCCGGAAATTTGTGTTTTCTTATAACGGTAGAAATTTGTGTTTTTTCTTTGGTAACGAGTTCGAATTCATGTTTTCTTCTTTATTAACGTAGTTCAAATTTGTGTTTTCTCTGGTAACGAGTTGTCCTTCCGGTAAAAAATGTCTTTTTCCCTTAATAACGAGTTCACATCGCTGGAAATTTGTGTTTTCCCTTTATAACGAGTAGAAATTTGTGTTTTTTCTTTGGTAACGAGTTCGAATTCATGTTTTCTTCTTATTAACGAGTTCAAATTTGTGTTTTTCTCGGTAACGAGTTAGTCCTTGTAGAAAAATGTTTTTTTTCCCTAATAACGAGTTGACATCGCCGGAAATTTGTGTTTTCTCTTTATAACGAGTAAAAAATTTGTGTTTTTTCTTTGGTAACGAGTTCGAATTCATGTTTTCTTCTTATTAACGAGTTCAAATTTGTGTTTTTCTCTCGGTAACGAGTTGTCCTTCCGAAAAAAATGTCTTTTTCCCTAATAACGAAGTTGACATCGCCGGAAATTTGTGTTTTCCCTTTATAACGAGTAGAAATTTGTGTTTTTTCTCTTGGTAACGAGTTCGAATTCATGTTTTCTTCTTGATTTAACGAGTTCAAATTTCATGTTTTCTCCCAGTAGCTTGAGTTAAACCTTGCTTCCAAAAATGTCTTTTTCCCTAATAACGAGAGTTGACATCGGCCCGGAAATATGTGTTTTCCACTTTATATAACGAGTAGAAATTTGTGTTTTTTCTTTGCAGTAACGAAGTTCGAATTCATGTTTTCTTCTTATTAACGAGTTCAAATTTGTGTTTTTCTCGAGTAGCAGGAGTTGTCCTTTCCAGAAAAAATGTCTTTTCCCTAATAACGAGTTGACATCGCCGGAAATTTGTGTTTTCTTTTTATAACGAGTAAAAATTTGTGTTTTCTTTGCTAACGAGAAGTTCGAATTCATGTTTTCTTCTTTATTACCGAGTTCAAATTTGTGTTTTCTCTGCGCTAATCTGTGTTGTCCTTGCGGATAAAATGTTTTTTCCCGAATAACGAGTTGACATCGCTGAAATTTGCAGTTTTCTCTTTATTACGAGTAGTAAAAATTTGTGTTTTTTCTTTGGTAACGAAGTTCGAATTCATAAGTTTTCTTCTTATTAACGAAGTTCAAATTTGTGTTTTTTCTCCTCGTAACGAGTTGTCCTTATTAGAACAAGTATGTCTTTTTCCTTAATTAACGAAGTTCACATCAGCCTTGAGGTTTGCATGTTTTCTCTTTCATAACGAGTAAAAATTTGTGTTTTTCTCTCTTTTGTAGCGAGTTCGAATTCATGTTTTCTTCTTATTAACGAAGTTGAAATTTGTGTTTTTCATACGGTAACGTGTAGTTCCTTTTCAGAAAAATGTTCTTTTTCCCTGAATAACGAGTTGACATCGCTCGGAAATTTGTGTTTTCCACTTCATAGCGAGTAGAAATTTGTGTTTTTCTTTGTTAGCGAGTTCGAATTCATGAATTAACTGCTTATTATAACGTAGTTCAAATTTGTGTTTTTCTGCAGTAGCGAAGTTGAAACTTTTCCGAGAAAATTTTTTCTTTTCCCTAATAAACGAGCTGACATCTATGGAAATTCTGTGCTTTCCTTTTATAACGAGTAGAAATTTATGTTTTTTCTTTTTGGTAACGAGGTCTGGATTCATGTTTTCTTCTTATTTAACGAGTTGAAATTTTGTGTTTATCTACTCGGGGAAACGAGTTGTCCTTCCAAAGACAAATGTTTTTTTTCTCCAAATAACGAGTTGACATCGCCGGAAATTTGTGTTTTCCACTTTTATAACGAAAAAGAAATTTTTGTTTCTTCTTTGGTAACGAGTTTGAATTCATGTTTTCTTAGCACATAAACGAAGTTCAAATCACCTGTGTTTTTCCTTGTAACAAGTTGTCCTTCCAGAAAAAATGTCTTCTTTTCCCTAATAACGAGTTAATATCACTGAAATTTGTGTTTTCCCTTTATAACGGCAGTAGAAATTTGTGTTTTTTCTTTTGTAATTCGAGTTCGAATTTATGTTTTCTTCTTATTAACGAGTTCAAATTTGCGTTTTTCTGCGAGTAACGAGTTGTCCTTGCGGATAAAATGTTTTCCTATTAACGAGTTGACATCGCCGGAAATTTGTGTTTTCTCTTTATAACGAGTAAAAATTTGTGTTTTTTCTTTGGTAACGAGTTCGAATTCGGTTTTTCTTCTTATTAACGAGTTCAAATTTGTGTTTTTCTCGGTAACGAGTTGTCCTTCCGGAAAAAATGTCTTTTTCCCTAATAACGAGTTGACATCGCCGGAAATTTGTGTTTTCCCTTTATAACGAGTAGAAATTTGTGTTTTTTCTTTGGTAACGAGTTCGAATTCATGTTTTCTTCTTATTAACGAGTTCAAATTTGTGTTTTTCTCTGGTAACGAGTTGTCCTTCCGGAAAAAAAATGTCTTTTTCCCTAATAACGAGTTGACATCGCCGGAAATTTGTGTTTTCCCTTTATAACGAGTAGAAATTTGTGTTTTTTCTTTGGTAACGAGTTCGAATTCATGTTTTCTTCTTATTAACGAGTTCAAATTTGTGTTTTTCTCTGGTAACGAGTTGTCCTTCCAGAAAAAATGTCTTTTTCCCTAATAACGAGTTCACATCGCCGGAAATTTGTGTTTTCCCTTTATAACGAGTAGAAATTTGTGTTTTTTCTTTGGTAACGAGTTCGAATTCATGTTTTCTTCTTATTAACGAGTTCAAATTTGTGTTTTTCTCTGGTAACGAGTTGTCCTTCCGTAAAAAAATGTTTTTTCCCTAATAACGAGTTGACATCGCCGGAAATTTGTGTTTTCTCTTTATAACGAGTAGAAATTTGTGTTTTTTCTTTGGTAACGAGTTCGAATTCATGTTTTCTTCTTATTAACGAGTTCAAATTTGTGTTTTTCTCTGGTAACGAGTTGTCCTTCCGAAAAAATGTCTTTTTCCCTAATAACGAGTTGACATCGCCGGAAATTTGTGTTTTCCCTTTATAACGAGTAGAAATTTGTGTTTTTTCTTTGGTAACGAGTTCGAATTCATGTTTTCTTCTTTTAACGAGTTCAAATTTGTGTTTTTCTCTGGTAACGAGTTGTCCTTCCGTAGAAAAATGTCTTTTTCCCTAATAACGAGTTGACATCGCCGGAAATTTGTGTTTTCTCTTTATAACGAGTAAAATTTGTGTTTTTTCTTTGGTAACGAGTTCGAATTCATGTTTTCTTCTTATTAACGAGTTCAAATTTGTGTTTTTCTTTGGTAACGAGTTGTCCTTCCGAAAAAAAATGTCTTTTTCCCTAATAACGAGTTGACATCGCCGGAAATTTGTGTTTTCCCTTTATAACGAGTAGAAATTTGTGTTTTTTCTTTGGTAACGAGTTCGAATTCATGTTTTCTTCTTATTAACGAGTTCAAATTTGTGTTTTTCTCTGGTAACGAGTTGTCCTTCGAAAAAAAATGTCTTTTTCCATAATAACGAGTTGACATCGCCGGAAATTTGTGTTTTCCCTTTATAACGAGTAGAAATTTGTGTTTTTTCTTTGGTAACGAGTTCGAATTCATGTTTTCTTCTTATTAACGAGTTCAAATTTGTGTTTTTCTCTGGTAACGAGTTGTCCTTCCAGAAAAAATGTCTTTTTCCCTAATAACGAGTTGACATCGCCGGAAATTTGTGTTTTCCCTTTATAACGAGTAGAAATTTGTGTTTTTTCTTTGGTAACGAGTTCGAATTCATGTTTTCTTCTTATTAACGAGTTCAAATTTGTGTTTTTCTCTCGGTAACGAGTTGTCCTTCCGAGAAAAAATGTCTTTTTCCCTAATAACGAGTTGACATCGCCGGAAATTTGTGTTTTCCCTTTATAACGAGTAGAAATTTGTGTTTTTTCTTTGGTAACGAGTTCGAATTCATGTTTTCTTCTTATTAACGAGTTCAAATTTGTGTTTTTCTCTCGGTAACGAGTTGTCCTTCCGAAAAAATGTCTTTTTCCCTAATAACGAGTTGACATCGCCGGAAATTTGTGTTTTCCCTTTATAACGAGTAGAAATTTGTGTTTTTTCTTTGGTAACGAGTTCGAATTCATGTTTTCTTCTTATTAACGAGTTCAAATTTGTGTTTTTCTCTCGGTAACGAGTTGTCCTTCCGGAAAAAAATGTCTTTTTCCCTAAATAACGAGTTGACATCGCCGGAAATTTGTGTTTTCCCTTTATAACGAGTAGAAATTTGTGTTTTTTCTTTGGTAACGAGTTCGAATTCATGTTTTCTTCTTATTAACGAGTTCAAATTTGTGTTTTTCTCTGGTAACGAGTTGTCCTTCCGGAAAAAATGTCTTTTTCCCTAATAACGAGTTGACATCGCCGGAAATTTGTGTTTTCCCTTTATAACGAGTAGAAATTTGTGTTTTTTCTTTGGTAACGAGTTCGAATTCATGTTTTCTTCTTATTAACGAGTTCAAATTTGTGTTTTTCTCTGGTAACGAGTTGTCCTTCCGGAAAAAATGTCTTTTTCCCTAATAACGAGTTGACATCGCCGGAAATTTGTGTTTTCCCTTTATAACGAGTAGAAATTTGTGTTTTTTCTTTGGTAACGAGTTCGAATTCATGTTTTCTTCTTATTAACGAGTTCAAATTTGTGTTTTTCTCGGTAACGAGTTGTCCTTCCGGAAAAAATGTCTTTTTCCCTAATAACGAGTTGACATCGCCGGAAATTTGTGTTTTCCCTTTATAACGAGTAGAAATTTGTGTTTTTTCTTTGGTAACGAGTTCGAATTCATGTTTTCTTCTTATTAACGAGTTCAAATTTGTGTTTTTCTCTGGTAACGAGTTGTCCTTCCGAGAAAAAAATGTCTTTTTCCCTAATAACGAGTTGACATCGCCGGAAATTTGTGTTTTCCCTTTATAACGAGTAGAAATTTGTGTTTTTTCTTTGGTAACGAGTTCGAATTCATGTTTTCTTCTTATTAACGAGTTCAAATTTGTGTTTTTCTCTGGTAACGAGTTGTCCTTCCGTAGAAAAAATGTCTTTTTCCCTAATAACGAGTTGACATCGCCGGAAATTTGTGTTTTCCTTTATAACGAGTAAAAATTTGTGTTTTTTCTTTGGTAACGAGTTCGAATTCATGTTTTCTTCTTATTAACGAGTTCAAATTTGTGTTTTTCTCTGGTAACGAGTTGTCCTTCCGGAAAAAAATGTCTTTTTCCCTAATAACGAGTTGACATCGCCGGAAATTTGTGTTTTCCCTTTATAACGAGTAGAAATTTGTGTTTTTTCTTTGGTAACGAGTTCGAATTCATGTTTTCTTCTTATTAACGAGTTCAAATTTGTGTTTTTCTCTGGTAACGAGTTGTCCTTCCAGAAAAAATGTCTTTTTCCCGAATAACGAGTTGACATCGCCGGAAATTTGTGTTTTCCCTTTATAACGAGTAGAAATTTGTGTTTTTTCTTTGGTAACGAGTTCGAATTCATGTTTTCTTCTTATTAACGAGTTCAAATTTGTGTTTTTCTCTCGGTAACGAGTTGTCCTTCCGGAAAAAAAATGTCTTTTTCCCTAATAACGAGTTGACATCGCCGGAAATTTGTGTTTTCCCTTTATAACGAGTAGAAATTTGTGTTTTTTCTTTGGTAACGAGTTCGAATTCATGTTTTCTTCTTATTAACGAGTTCAAATTTGTGTTTTTCTCTGGTAACGAGTTGTCCTTCCAGAAAAAATGTCTTTTTCCCTAATAACGAGTTGACATCGCCGGAAATTTGTGTTTTCCCTTTATAACGAGTAGAAATTTGTGTTTTTTCTTTGGTAACGAGTTCGAATTCATGTTTTCTTCTTATTAACGAGTTCAAATTTGTGTTTTTCTCTTCTAACGAGTTGTCCTTGCAGAAAAAATGTCTTTTCCCTTATAACGAGTTGACATCGCCGGAAATTTGTGTTTTCCCTTTATAACGAGTAGAAATTTGTGTTTTTTCTTTGGTAACGAGTTCGAATTCATGTTTTCTTCTTATTAACGAGTTCAAATTTGTGTTTTTCTCTCGGTAACGAGTTGTCCTTCCGGAAAAATGTCTTTTTCCCTAATAACGAGTTGACATCGCCGGAAATTTGTGTTTTCCTTTATAACGAGTAGAAATTTGTGTTTTTTCTTTGGTAACGAGTTCGAATTCATGTTTTCTTCTTATTAACGAGTTCAAATTTTGTTTTTCTCGGTAACGAGTTGTCCTTCCGAAAAAAATGTCTTTTTCCCTAATAACGAGTTGACATCGCCGGAAATTTGTGTTTTCCCTTTATAACGAGTAGAAATTTGTGTTTTTTCTTTGGTAACGAGTTCGAATTCATGTTTTCTTCTTATTAACGAGTTCAAATTTGTGTTTTTCTCTGGTAACGAGTTGTCCTTCCGGAAAAAATGTCTTTTTCCCTAATAACGAGTTGACATCGCCGGAAATTTGTGTTTTCCTTTATAACGAGTAGAAATTTGTGTTTTTTCTTTGGTAACGAGTTCGAATTCATGTTTTCTTCTTATTAACGAGTTCAAATTTGTGTTTTTCTCTGGTAACGAGTTGTCCTTCCGAGAAAAAATGTCTTTTTCCCTAATAACGAGTTGACATCGCCGGAAATTTGTGTTTTCCCTTTATAACGAGTAGAAATTTGTGTTTTTTCTTTGGTAACGAGTTCGAATTCATGTTTTCTTCTTATTAACGAGTTCAAATTTGTGTTTTTCTCTGGTAACGAGTTGTCCTTCCGGAAAAAATGTCTTTTTCCCTAATAACGAGTTGACATCGCCGGAAATTTGTGTTTTCCCTTTATAACGAGTAGAAATTTGTGTTTTTTCTTTGGTAACGAGTTCGAATTCATGTTTTCTTCTTATTAACGAGTTCAAATTTGTGTTTTTCTCTGGTAACGAGTTGTCCTTCCGAAAAAATGTCTTTTTCCCTAATAACGAGTTGACATCGCCGGAAATTTGTGTTTTCCCTTTATAACGAGTAGAAATTTGTGTTTTTTCTTTGGTAACGAGTTCGAATTCATGTTTTCTTCTTATTAACGAGTTCAAATTTGTGTTTTTCTCTGGTAACGAGTTGTCCTTCCGGAAAAAATGTCTTTTTCCCTAATAACGAGTTGACATCGCCGGAAATTTGTGTTTTCCCTTTATAACGAGTAGAAATTTGTGTTTTTTCTTTGGTAACGAGTTCGAATTCATGTTTTCTTCTTCAAATTTGTGTTTTTCTCTGGTAACGAGTTGTCCGCTCCGAGAAAAAATGTCTTTTTCCCGAATAACGAGTTGACATCGCCGGAAATTTGTGTTTTCCCTTTATAACGAGTAGAAATTTGTGTTTTTTCTTTGGTAACGAGTTCGAATTCATGTTTTCTTCTTATTAACGAGTTCAAATTTGTGTTTTTCTCTGGTAACGAGTTGTCCTTCCGGAAAAAATGTCTTTTTCCCAATAACGAGTTGACATCGCCGGAAATTTGTGTTTTCCCTTTATAACGAGTAGAAATTTGTGTTTTTTCTTTGGTAACGAGTTCGAATTCATGTTTTCTTCTTATTAACGAGTTCAAATTTGTGTTTTCTGCAGTAACGAGTTGTCCTTCGAGAAAAAATGTCTTTTTCCCTAATAACGAGTTGACATCGCCGGAAATTTGTGTTTTCCCTTTATAACGAGTAGAAATTTGTGTTTTTTCTTTGGTAACGAGTTCGAATTCATGTTTTCTTCTTATTAACGAGTTCAAATTTGTGTTTTTCTCCGGTAACGAGTTGTCCTTCCAGAAAAAAATGTCTTTTCCCTAATAACGAGTTGACATCGCCGGAAATTTGTGTTTTCCCTTTATAACGAAGTAGAAATTTGTGTTTTCTTTGGTAACGAGTTCGAATTCATGTTTTCTTCTTATTAACGAGTTCAAATTTGTGTTTTTCTCTGGTAACGAGTTGTCCTTCAGAGAAAAATGTCTTTTTCCCTAATAACGAGTTGACATCGCCGGAAATTTGTGTTTTCCCTTTATAACGAGTAGAAATTTGTGTTTTTCTTTGGTAACGAGTTCGAATTCATGTTTTCTTCTTATTAACGAGTTCAAATTTGTGTTTTTCACTGGTAACGAGTTGTCCTTCCAGAAAAAAATGTCTTTTTCCCGAATAACGAGTTGACATCGCCGGAAATTTGTGTTTTCCACTTTATAACGAGTAGAAATTTGTGTTTTTCTTTGGTAACGAGTTCGAATTCATGTTTTCTTCTTATTAACGAGTTCAAATTTGTGTTTTTCTCTGGTAACGAGTTGTCCTTCCGAGAAAAAATGTCTTTTTCCCTAATAACGAGTTGACATCGCCGGAAATTTGTGTTTTCCCTTTATAACGAGTAGAAATTTGTGTTTTTTCTTTGGTAACGAGTTCGAATTCATGTTTTCTTCTTATAAACGAGTTCAAATTTGTGTTTTTCTCTGGTAACGAGTTGTCCTTCCGAAAAAATGTCTTTTTCCCCCAAATAACGAGTTGACATCGCCGGAAATTTGTGTTTTCCTTTATAACGAGTAGAAATTTGTGTTTTTTCTTTGGTAACGAGTTCGAATTCATGTTTTCTTCTTATTAACGAGTTCAAATTTGTGTTTTTCTCTGGTAACGAGTTGTCCTTCCAGAAAAAAAAATTTCTTTTTCCCTAATAACGAGTTGACATCGCCGGAAATTTGTGTTTTCCCTTTATAACGAGTAGAAATTTGTGTTTTTCTTTGGTAACGAGTTCGAATTCATGTTTTCTTCTTATTAACGAGTTCAAATTTGTGTTTTTCTCTGGTAACGAGTTGTCCTTCCAGAAAAAAAATTTCTTTTTCCCTAATAACGAGTTGACATCGCCGGAAATTTGTGTTTTCCCTTTATAACGAGTAGAAATTTGTGTTTTTTCTTTGGTAACGAGTTCGAATTCATGTTTTCTTCTTATTAACGAGTTCAAATTTGTGTTTTTCTCGCAGTAACGAGTTGTCCTTCCGGAAAAAATGTCTTTTTCCCTAATAACGAGTTGACATCGCCGGAAATTTGTGTTTTCCCTTTATAACGAGTAGAAATTTGTGTTTTTTCTTTGGTAACGAGTTCGAATTCATGTTTTCTTCTTATTAACGAGTTCAAATTTGTGTTTTTCTCTGGTAACGAGTTGTCCTTCCGGAGAAAAAATGTCTTTTTCCTTTAATAACGAGTTGACATCGCCGGAAATTTGTGTTTTCCACTTTATAACGAGTAGAAATTTGTGTTTTTTCTTTGGTAACGAGTTCGAATTCATGTTTTCTTCTTATTAACGAGTTCAAATTTGTGTTTTTCTGCTGGTAGAGTTGTCCTTCGAGAAAAATGTCTTTTTCCCAATAACGAGTTGACATCGCCGGAAATTTGTGTTTTCCCTTTATAACGAGTAGAAATTTGTGTTTTTTCTTTGGTAACGAGTTCGAATTCATGTTTTCTTCTTATTAACGAGTTCAAATTTGTGTTTTTCTCTGGTAACGAGTTGTCCTTGCGGAAAAAAATGTCTTTTTCCCTAATAACGAGTTGACATCGCCGGAAATTTGTGTTTTCCCTTTATAACGAGTAGAAATTTGTGTTTTTTCTTTGGTAACGAGTTCGAATTCATGTTTTCTTCTTATTAACGAGTTCAAATTTGTGTTTTTCTCTGGTAACGAGTTGTCCTTCGAGAAAAAAATGTCTTTTTCCCTAATAACGAGTTGACATCGCCGGAAATTTGTGTTTTCCCTTTATAACGAGTAGAAATTTGTGTTTTTTCTTTGGTAACGAGTTCGAATTCATGTTTTCTTCTTATTAACGAGTTCAAATTTGTGTTTTTCTTGGTAACGAGTTGTCCTTCCGAGAAAAAATGTCTTTTTCCCTAATAACGAGTTGACATCGCCGGAAATTTGTGTTTTCCCTTTATAACGAGTAGAAATTTGTGTTTTTCTTTGGTAACGAGTTCGAATTCATGTTTTCTTCTTATTAACGAGTTCAAATTTGTGTTTTTCTCTGGTAACGAGTTGTCCTTCCGGATAAAATGTCTTTTCCACTAATAACGAGTTGACATCGCCGGAAATTTGTGTTTTCACTTTATAACGAGTAGAAATTTGTGTTTTTTCTTTGGTAACGAGTTCGAATTCATGTTTTCTTCTTATTATCGAGTTCAAATTTGTGTTTTTCTGCGGTAACGAGTTGTCCTTCCGGAAAAAAATGTCTTTTTCCCTGCTTAATAACGAGTTGACATCGCCGGAAATTTGTGTTTTCCCTTTATAACGAGTAGAAATTTGTGTTTTTTCTTTGGTAACGAGTTCGAATTCATGTTTTCTTCTTATTAACGAGTTCAAATTTGTGTTTTTCTCTGGTAACGAGTTGTCCTTCCAGAAAAAAATGTCTTTTTCCCCAATAACGAGTTGACATCGCCGGAAATTTGTGTTTTCCCTTTATAACGAGTAGAAATTTGTGTTTTTTCTTTGGTAACGAGTTCGAATTCATGTTTTCTTCTTATTAACGAGTTCAAATTTGTGTTTTTCTGCGGTAACGAGTTGTCCTTCCCGAGAAAAAAAATGTCTTTTTCCCCAATAACGAGTTGACATCGCCGGAAATTTGTGTTTTCCCTTTATAACGAGTAGAAATTTGTGTTTTTTCTTTGGTAACGAGTTCGAATTCATGTTTTCTTCTTATTAACGAGTTCAAATTTGTGTTTTTCTCTGGTAACGAGTTGTCCTTCCAGAAGAAAAAAATGTCTTTTTCCCTAATAACGAGTTGACATCGCCGGAAATTTGTGTTTTCCCTTTATAACGAGTAGAAATTTGTGTTTTTTCTTTGGTAACGAGTTCGAATTCATGTTTTCTTCTTATTAACGAGTTCAAATTTGTGTTTTTCTCTGGTAACGAGTTGTCCTTCCAGAGAAAAATGTCTTTTTTCCTAATAACGAGTTGACATCGCCGGAAATTTGTGTTTTCCCTTTATAACGAGTAGAAAATTTGTGTTTTTCTTTGGTAACGAGTTCGAATTCATGTTTTCTTCTTATTAACGAGTTCAAATTTGTGTTTTTCTCGGTAACGAGTTGTCCTTCCGAGAAAAAATGTCTTTTCCCTAATAACGAGTTGACATCGCCGGAAATTTGTGTTTTCCCTTTATAACGAGTAGAAATTTGTGTTTTTTCTTTGGTAACGAGTTCGAATTCATGTTTTCTTCTTATTAACGAGTTCAAATTTGTGTTTTCTCTGGTAACGAGTTGTCCTTCCGGAAAAAAATGTCTTTTTCCCGGAAATAATAACGAGTTGACATCGCCGGAAATTTGTGTTTTCCACTTTATAACGAGTAGAAATTTGTGTTTTTTCTTTGGTAACGAGTTCGAATTCATGTTTTCTTCTTATTAACGAGTTCAAATTTGTGTTTTTCTCGGTAACGAGTTGTCCTTCCGGAAAAAATGTCTTTTTCCCTAATAACGAGTTGACATCGCCGGAAATTTGTGTTTTCCCTTTATAACGAGTAGAAATTTGTGTTTTTTCTTTGGTAACGAGTTCGAATTCATGTTTTCTTCTTATTAACGAGTTCAAATTTGTGTTTTTCTCTTTGGTAACGAGTTGTCCTTCGGAAAAAATGTCTTTTTCCCTAATAACGAGTTGACATCGCCGGAAATTTGTGTTTTCCACTTTATAACGAGTAGAAATTTGTGTTTTTTCTTTGGTAACGAGTTCGAATTCATGTTTTCTTCTTATTAACGAGTTCAAATTTGTGTTTTTCTCGGTAACGAGTTGTCCTTCCGAGAAAAAATGTCTTTTTCCCTAATAACGAGTTGACATCGCCGGAAATTTGTGTTTTCCCTTTATAACGAGTAGAAATTTGTGTTTTTTCTTTGGTAACGAGTTCGAATTCATGTTTTCTTCTTATTAACGAGTTCAAATTTGTGTTTTTCTCTGCGTAACGAGTTGTCCTTCCGGAAAAAAAATGTCTTTTTCCCTAATAACGAGTTGACATCGCCGGAAATTTGTGTTTTCCCTTTATAACGAGTAGAAATTTGTGTTTTTTCTTTGGTAACGAGTTCGAATTCATGTTTTCTTCTTATTAACGAGTTCAAATTTGTGTTTTTCTCGGTAACGAGTTGTCCTTCGAAAAAAATGTCTTTTTCCCTAATAACGAGTTGACATCGCCGGAAATTTGTGTTTTCCCTTTATAACGAGTAGAAATTTGTGTTTTTTCTTTGGTAACGAGTTCGAATTCATGTTTTCTTCTTATTAAGTTCAAATTTGTGTTTTTCTGCGGTAACGAGTTGTCCTTCCGGAAAAAAATGTCTTTTTCCCTATAACGAGTTGACATCGCCGGAAATTTGTGTTTTCCCTTTATAACGAGTAGAAATTTGTGTTTTTTCTTTGGTAACGAGTTCGAATTCATGTTTTCTTCTTATTAACGAGTTCAAATTTGTGTTTTTCTGCGGTAACGAGTTGTCCTTCCGAGAAAAAATGTCTTTTTCCCCAATAACGAGTTGACATCGCCGGAAATTTGTGTTTTCCCTTTATAACGAGTAGAAATTTGTGTTTTTCTTTGGTAACGAGTTCGAATTCATGTTTTCTTCTTATTAACGAGTTCAAATTTGTGTTTTTCTCTGGTAACGAGTTGTCCTTCCGAAAAAATGTCTTTTTCCCTAATAACGAGTTGACATCGCCGGAAATTTGTGTTTTCCCTTTATAACGAGTAGAAATTTGTGTTTTTCTTTGGTAACGAGTTCGAATTCATGTTTTCTTCTTATTAACGAGTTCAAATTTGTGTTTTTCTCGGTAACGAGTTGTCCTTCCAGAAAAAATGTCTTTTTCCCTAATAACGAGTTGACATCGCCGGAAATTTGTGTTTTCCCTTTATAACGAGTAGAAATTTGTGTTTTTTCTTTGGTAACGAGTTCGAATTCATGTTTTCTTCTTATTAACGAGTTCAAATTTGTGTTTTTCTCGGTAACGAGTTGTCCTTCAGAAAAAAATGTCTTTTTCCTAATAACGAGTTGACATCGCCGGAAATTTGTGTTTTCCCTTTATAACGAGTAGAAATTTGTGTTTTTTCTTTGGTAACGAGTTCGAATTCATGTTTTCTTCTTATTAACGAGTTCAAATTTGTGTTTTTCTCGGTAACGAGTTGTCCTTGCAGAAAAAATGTCTTTTTCCCTAATAACGAGTTGACATCGCCGGAAATTTGTGTTTTCCCTTTATAACGAGTAGAAATTTGTGTTTTTCTTTGGTAACGAGTTCGAATTCATGTTTTCTTCTTATTAACGAGTTCAAATTTGTGTTTTTCTGCGGTAACGAGTTGTCCTTCCGAGAAAAAATGTCTTTTTCCCTAATAACGAGTTGACATCGCCGGAAATTTGTGTTTTCCCTTTATAACGAGTAGAAATTTGTGTTTTTTCTTTGGTAACGAGTTCGAATTCATGTTTTCTTCTTATTAACGAGTTCAAATTTGTGTTTTTCTGCTTCTGGTAACGAGTTGTCCTTCGAGAAAAAATGTCTTTTTCCTAATAACGAGTTGACATCGCCGGAAATTTGTGTTTTCCACTTTATAACGAGTAGAAATTTGTGTTTTTTCTTTGGTAACGAGTTCGAATTCATGTTTTCTTCTTATTAACGAGTTCAAATTTGTGTTTTTCTCTTCTACAGTAACGAGTTGTCCTTCGAGATAAAAAAAATGTCTTTTCCACTAATAACGAGTTGACATCGCCGGAAATTTGTGTTTTCCCTTTATAACGAGTAGAAATTTGTGTTTTTTCTTTGGTAACGAGTTCGAATTCATGTTTTCTTCTTATTAACGAGTTCAAATTTGTGTTTTCTCGTAACGAGTTGTCCTTCCGAGAAAAATGTCTTTTTCCCAATAACGAGTTGACATCGCCGGAAATTTGTGTTTTCCCTTTATAACGAGTAGAAATTTGTGTTTTTTCTTTGGTAACGAGTTCGAATTCATGTTTTCTTCTTATTAACGAGTTCAAATTTGTGTTTTTCTCTGGTAACGAGTTGTCCTTCCGAAAAAATGTCTTTTTCCACAATAACGAGTTGACATCGGCGGAAATTTGTGTTTTCCTTTATAACGAGTAGAAATTTGTGTTTTTTCTTTGGTAACGAGTTCGAATTCATGTTTTCTTCTTATTAACGAGTTCAAATTTGTGTTTTTCTCTGGTAACGAGTTGTCCTTCAGAAAAAATGTCTTTTTCCCCAATAACGAGTTGACATCGCCGGAAATTTGTGTTTTCCACTTTATAACGAGTAGAAATTTGTGTTTTTTCTTTGGTAACGAGTTCGAATTCATGTTTTCTTCTTATTAACGAGTTCAAATTTGTGTTTTTCTCGGTAACGAGTTGTCCTTCGGAAAAAATGTCTTTTTCCCTAATAACGAGTTGACATCGCCGGAAATTTGTGTTTTCCCTTTATAACGAGTAGAAATTTGTGTTTTTCTTTGGTAACGAGTTCGAATTCATGTTTTCTTCTTATTAACGAGTTCAAATTTGTGTTTTTCTCTGGTAACGAGTTGTCCTTCCAGAAAAAAAAATGTCTTTTTCCCTAATAACGAGTTGACATCGCCGGAAATTTGTGTTTTCCCTTTATAACGAGTAGAAATTTGTGTTTTTTCTTTGGTAACGAGTTCGAATTCATGTTTTCTTCTTATTAACGAGTTCAAATTTGTGTTTTTCTCTGGTAACGAGTTGTCCTTCCGGAAAAATGTCTTTTTCCCTTAATAACGAGTTGACATCGCCGGAAATTTGTGTTTTCCCTTTATAACGAGTAGAAATTTGTGTTTTTTCTTTGGTAACGAGTTCGAATTCATGTTTTCTTCTATTTAACGAGTTCAAATTTGTGTTTTTCTCTGGTAACGAGTTGTCCTTGCGGAAAAAAATGTCTTTTTCCCGAATAACGAGTTGACATCGCCGGAAATTTGTGTTTCCCTTTATAACGAGTAGAAATTTGTGTTTTTTATTTCGTAACGAGTTCAAATTCATGTTTTCTTCTTATTAACGAGTTCAAATTTGTGTTTTTCTCTGGTAACGAGTTGTCCCTTCCGGAAAAAAAAATGTCTTTTTCCCCTAATAACGAGTTGACATCGCCGGAAATTTGTGTTTTCCCTTTTATAACGAGTAGAAATTTGTGTTTTTTCTTTGGTAACGAGTTCGAATTCATGTTTTCTTCTTATTAACGAGTTCAAATTTGTGTTTTTCTCTCTCGGTAACGAGTTGTCCTTCCGAGAAAAAAATGTCTTTTTCCTACAATAACGAGTTGACATCGCCGGAAATTTGTGTTTTCCCTTTTATAACGAGTAGAAATTTGTGTTTTTCTTTGGTAACGAGTTCGAATTCATGTTTTCTTCTTATTAACGAGTTCAAATTTGTGTTTTTCTACGGTAACGAGTTGTCCTTCCGAGAAAAAATGTCTTTTTCCCCAATAACGAGTTGACATCGCCGGAAATTTGTGTTTTCCCTTTATAACGAGTAGAAATTTGTGTTTTTTCTTTGGTAACGAGTTCGAATTCATGTTTTCTTCTTATTAACGAGTTCAAATTTGTGTTTTTCTCTGGTAACGAGTTGTCCTTCAGAAAAAATGTCTTTTCCCCTAATAACGAGTTGACATCACCGGAAATTTGTGTTTTCCCTTTATAACGAGTAGAAATTAGTGTTTTATCTTTGGTAACGAGTTCGAATTCATGTTTTCTTCTTATTAACGAGTTCAAATTTGTGTTTTTCTCTGGTAACGAGTTGTCCTTCCGGAAAAAAAAATGTCTTTTTCCCCTAATAACGAGTTGACATCGCGGAAATTTGTGTTTTCCCTTTATAACGAGTAAAATTTGTGTTTTTTCTTTGGTAACGAGTTCGAATTCATGTTTTCTTCTTATTAACGAGTTCAAATTTGTGTTTTTCTCGGTAACGAGTTGTCCTTCCAGAAAAAATGTCTTTTTCCCTAATAACGAGTTGACATCGCCGGAAATTTGTGTTTTCCCTTTATAACGAGTAGAAATTTGTGTTTTTTCTTTGGTAACGAGTTCGAATTCATGTTTTCTTCTTATTAACGAGTTCAAATTTGTGTTTTTCTCGGTAACGAGTTGTCCTTCGAAAAAATGTCTTTTTCCCTAATAACGAGTTGACATCGCCGGAAATTTGTGTTTTCCCTTTATAACGAGTAGAAATTTGTGTTTTTTCTTTGGTAACGAGTTCGAATTCATGTTTTCTTCTTATTAACGAGTTCAAATTTGTGTTTTTCTGCAGTAACGAGTTGTCCTTCCGGAAAAAAATGTCTTTTCCCTAATAACGAGTTGACATCGCCGGAAATTTGTGTTTTCCCTTTATAACGAGTAGAAATTTGTGTTTTTCTTTGGTAACGAGTTCAAATTCATGTTTTCTTCTTATTAACGAGTTCAAATTTGTGTTTTTCTCTGGTAACGAGTTGTCCTTCAGGAAAAAAATGTCTTTTTCCCTAATAACGAGTTGACATCGCCGGAAATTTGTGTTTTCCCTTTATAACGAGTAGAAATTTGTGTTTTTTCTTTGGTAACGAGTTCGAATTCATGTTTTCTTCTTATTAACGAGTTCAAATTTGTGTTTTTCTCTTGTAACGAGTTGTCCTTCCAGAAAAAATGTCTTTTTCCCTAATAACGAGTTGACATCGCCGGAAATTTGTGTTTTCCTTTATAACGAGTAGAAATTTGTGTTTTTTCTTTGGTAACGAGTTCGAATTCATGTTTTCTTCTTATTAACGAGTTCAAATTTGTGTTTTCTCGGTAACGAGTTGTCCTTCCGGAAAAAATGTCTTTTCCCTAATAACGAGTTGACATCGCCGGAAATTTGTGTTTTCCCTTTATAACGAGTAGAAATTTGTGTTTTTTCTTTGGTAACGAGTTCGAATTCATGTTTTCTTCTTATTAACGAGTTCAAATTTGTGTTTTTCTCGGTAACGAGTTGTCCTTCCAGAGGAAAAAATGTCTTTTCCCTAATAACGAGTTGACATCGCCGGAAATTTGTGTTTTCCACTTTATAACGAGTAGAAATTTGTGTTTTTTCTTTGGTAACGAGTTCGAATTCATGTTTTCTTCTTATTAACGAGTTCAAATTTGTGTTTTTCTCTGGTAACGAGTTGTCCTTCCGAGAAAAAATGTCTTTTTCCCTAATAACGAGTTGACATCGCCGGAAATTTGTGTTTTCCCTTTATAACGAGTAGAAATTTGTGTTTTTTTCTTTGGTAACGAGTTCGAATTCATGTTTTCTTCTTATTAACGAGTTCAAATTTGTGTTTTTCTCTGGTAACGAGTTGTCCTTCCGAGAAAAAATGTCTTTTTCCCTAATAACGAGTTGACATCGCCGGAAATTTGTGTTTTCCTTTATAACGAGTAGAAATTTGTGTTTTTTCTTTGGTAACGAGTTCGAATTCATGTTTCTTCTTATTAACGAGTTCAAATTTGTGTTTTTCTGCGGTAACGAGTTGTCCTTCCCGGAAAAAATGTCTTTTTCCCTAATAACGAGTTGACATCGCCGGAAATTTGTGTTTTCCACTTTATAACGAGTAGAAATTTGTGTTTTTCTTTGGTAACGAGTTCGAATTCATGTTTTCTTCTTATTAACGAGTTCAAATTTGTGTTTTTCTCTGGTAACGAGTTGTCCTTCCGAAGAAAAAATGTCTTTTTCCCGAATAACGAGTTGACATCGCCGGAAATTTGTGTTTTCCCTTTATAACGAGTAGAAATTTGTGTTTTTTCTTTGGTAACGAGTTCGAATTCATGTTTTCTTCTTATTAACGAGTTCAAATTTGTGTTTTTCTGCGGTAACGAGTTGTCCTTCCGAGAAAAAATGTCTTTTTCCCTAATAACGAGTTGACATCGCCGGAAATTTGTGTTTTCCCTTTATAACGAGTAGAAATTTGTGTTTTTTCTTTGGTAACGAGTTCGAATTCATGTTTTCTTCTTATTAACGAGTTCAAATTTGTGTTTTTCTCTGGTAACGAGTTGTCCTTCGAAGAAAAAAATGTCTTTTTCCCTAATAACGAGTTGACATCGCCGGAAATTTGTGTTTTCCACTTTATAACGAGTAGAAATTTGTGTTTTTTCTTTGGTAACGAGTTCGAATTCATGTTTTCTTCTTATTAACGAGTTCAAATTTGTGTTTTTCTCTGGTAACGAGTTGTCCTTCGAAAAAATGTCTTTTTCCCGAATAACGAGTTGACATCGCCGGAAATTTGTGTTTTCCTTTATAACGAGTAGAAATTTGTGTTTTTTCTTTGGTAACGAGTTCGAATTCATGTTTTCTTCTTATTAACGAGTTCAAATTTGTGTTTTCTGCACAGGTAACGAGTTGTCCTTCGAGAAAAAATGTCTTTTTCCCTAATAACGAGTTGACATCGCCGGAAATTTGTGTTTTCCCTTTATAACGAGTAGAAATTTGTGTTTTTTCTTTGGTAACGAGTTCGAATTCATGTTTTCTTCTTATTAACGAGTTCAAATTTGTGTTTTTCTCAGGTAACGAGTTGTCCTTCCAGAAAAAATGTCTTTTTCCCTAATAACGAGTTGACATCGCCGGAAATTTGTGTTTTCCCTTTATAACGAGTAGAAATTTGTGTTTTTCTTTGGTAACGAGTTCGAATTCATGTTTTCTTCTTATTAACGAGTTCAAATTTGTGTTTTTCTGCAGTAACGAGTTGTCCTTCAGAAAAAATGTCTTTTTCCCTGATAACGAGTTGACATCGCCGGAAATTTGTGTTTTCCCTTTATAACGAGTAGAAATTTGTGTTTTTTCTTTGGTAACGAGTTCGAATTCATGTTTTCTTCTTATTAACGAGTTCAAATTTGTGTTTTTCTCTGGTAACGAGTTGTCCTTCCGAAAAAAATGTCTTTTCCCGAATAACGAGTTGACATCGCCGGAAATTTGTGTTTTCCCTTTATAACGAGTAGAAATTTGTGTTTTTTCTTTGGTAACGAGTTCGAATTCATGTTTTCTTCTTATTAACGAGTTCAAATTTGTGTTTTTCTCTCTGGTAACGAGTTGTCCTTTGAGAAAAAATGTCTTTTTCCCGAATAACGAGTTGACATCGCCGGAAATTTGTGTTTTCCCTTTATAACTAGTAGAAATTTGTGTTTTTTCTTTGGTAACGAGTTTGAATTCATGTTTTCTTCTTATTAACGAGTTCAAATTTGTGTTTTTCTCTGGTAACGAGTTGTCCTTCCAGAAAAATGTCTTTTTCCCTAATAACGAGTTGACATCGCCGGAAATTTGTGTTTTCCTTTATAACGAGTAGAAATTTGTGTTTTTTCTTTGGTAACGAGTTCGAATTCATGTTTTCTTCTTATTAACGAGTTCAAATTTGTGTTTTTCTCTGGTAACGAGTTGTCCTTCCGGAAAAATGTCTTTTTCCCTAATAACGAGTTGACATCGCCGGAAATTTGTGTTTTCCCTTTATAACGAGTAGAAATTTGTGTTTTTCTTTGGTAACGAGTTCGAATTCATGTTTTCTTCTTATTAACGAGTTCAAATTTGTGTTTTTCTCTGTAACGAGTTGTCCTTCGAAAAATGTCTTTTTCCACTAATAACGAGTTGACATCGCCGGAAATTTGTGTTTTCCCTTTATAACGAGTAGAAATTTGTGTTTTTTCTTTGGTAACGAGTTCGAATTCATGTTTTCTTCTTATTAACGAGTTCAAATTTGTGTTTTTCTCTGGTAACGAGTTGTCCTTCCAGAAAAAATGTCTTTTTCCCTAATAACGAGTTGACATCGCCGGAAATTTGTGTTTTCCCTTTATAACGAGTAGAAATTTGTGTTTTTTCTTTGGTAACGAGTTCGAATTCATGTTTTCTTCTTATTAACGAGTTCAAATTTGTGTTTTTCTCTGGTAACGAGTTGTCCTTCCCGAAAAAATGTCTTTTCCCGAATAACGAGTTGACATCGCCGGAAATTTGTGTTTTCCTTTTATAACGAGTAGAATTTTGTGTTTTTTCTTTGGTAACGAGTTCGAATTCATGTTTTCTTCTTATTAACGAGTTCAAATTTGTGTTTTTCTCTGGTAACGAGTTGTCCTTCCAGAAAAAATGTCTTTTTCCCTAATAACGAGTTGACATCGCCGGAAATTTGTGTTTTCCCTTTATAACGAGTAGAAATTTGTGTTTTTTCTTTGGTAACGAGTTCGAATTCATGTTTTCTTCTTATTAACGAGTTCAAATTTGTGTTTTTCTCGGTAACGAGTTGTCCTTCGGAAAAAATGTCTTTTTCCCGAATAACGAGTTGACATCGCCGGAAATTTGTGTTTTCCCTTTATAACGAGTAGAAATTTGTGTTTTTCTTTGGTAACGAGTTCGAATTCATGTTTTCTTCTTATTAACGAGTTCAAATTTGTGTTTTTCTCGGTAACGAGTTGTCCTTCCAGAAAAAAATGTCTTTTTCCCGAATAACGAGTTGACATCGCCGGAAATTTGTGTTTTCCCTTTATAACGAGTAGAAATTTGTGTTTTTTCTTTGGTAACGAGTTCGAATTCATGTTTTCTTCTTATTAACGAGTTCAAATTTGTGTTTTTCTCTGTAGTAACGAGTTGTCCTTCGGAAAAATGTCTTTTTCCCTAATAACGAGTTGACATCGCCGGAAATTTGTGTTTTCCCTTTATAACGAGTAGAAATTTGTGTTTTTTTCTTTGGTAACGAGTTCGAATTCATGTTTTCTTCTTATTAACGAGTTCAAATTTGTGTTTTTCTCGGTAACGAGTTGTCCTTCCGAAAAAATGTCTTTTTCCCTAATAACGAGTTGACATCGCCGGAAATTTGTGTTTTCCCTTTATAACGAGTAGAAATTTGTGTTTTTCTTTGGTAACGAGTTCGAATTCATGTTTTCTTCTTATTAACGAGTTCAAATTTGTGTTTTTCTCGGTAACGAGTTGTCCTTCCGGAAAAATGTCTTTTTCCCCTAATAACGAGTTGACATCGCCGGAAATTTGTGTTTTCCCTTTATAACGAGTAGAAATTTGTGTTTTTTCTTTGGTAACGAGTTCGAATTCATGTTTTCTTCTTATTAACGAGTTCAAATTTGTGTTTTCTCTGCAGTAACGAGTTGTCCTTCCGGAAAAATGTCTTTTTCCACTAATAACGAGTTGACATCACCGGAAATTTGTGTTTTCCCTTTATAACGAGTAGAAATTTGTGTTTTTTCTTTGGTAACGAGTTCGAATTCATGTTTTCTTCTTATTAACGAGTTCAAATTTGTGTTTTTCTCTGGTAACGAGTTGTCCTTCAGGAAAAAATGTCTTTTTCCCTAATAACGAGTTGACATCGCCGGAAATTTGTGTTTTCCCTTTATAACGAGTAGAAATTTGTGTTTTTTCTTTGGTAACGAGTTCGAATTCATGTTTTCTTCTTATTAACGAGTTCAAATTTGTGTTTTTCTGCAGTAACGAGTTGTCCTTCCGGAAAAAATGTCTTTTTCCCAATAACGAGTTGACATCGCCGGAAATTTGTGTTTTCCTTTATAACGAGTAGAAATTTGTGTTTTTTCTTTGGTAACGAGTTCGAATTCATGTTTTCTTCTTATTAACGAGTTCAAATTTGTGTTTTTCTCACAGTAACGAGTTGTCCTTCTTAGGAAAAAATGTCTTTTTCCCTAATAACGAGTTGACATCGCCGGAAATTTGTGTTTTCCCTTTATAACGAGTAGAAATTTGTGTTTTTTCTTTGGTAACGAGTTCGAATTCATGTTTTCTTCTTATTAACGAGTTCAAATTTGTGTTTTTCTCTGGTAACGAGTTGTCCTTCAAGGAAAAATGTCTTTTTCCCTAATAACGAGTTGACATCGCCGGAAATTTGTGTTTTCCCTTTATAACGAGTAGAAATTTGTGTTTTTTCTTTGGTAACGAGTTCGAATTCATGTTTTCTTCTTATTAACGAGTTCAAATTTGTGTTTTTCTCTCTGGTAACGAGTTGTCCTTCCCGAGGAAAAAAAATGTCTTTTTCCCTAATAACGAGTTGACATCGCCGGAAATTTGTGTTTTCCCTTTATAACGAGTAGAAATTTGTGTTTTTCTTTGGTAACGAGTTCGAATTCATGTTTTCTTCTTATTAACGAGTTCAAATTTGTGTTTTTCTCTGGTAACGAGTTGTCCTTCCAGAAAAAATGTCTTTTTCGCTGAAAACGAGTTGCCATCGCCGGAAATTTGTGTTTTTCACTTTATAACGAGTAGAAATTTGTGTTTTTCTTTGGTAACGAGTTCGAATTCATGTTTTCTTCTTATTAATGAGTTCCAATTTGTGTTTTTCTCTGGTAACGAGTTGTCCTTCCCGAGAAAAAAATGTCTTTTTCCCACAATAACGAGTTGACATCGCCGGAAATTTGTGTTTTCCCTTTATAACGAGTAGAAATTTGTGTTTTTCTTTGGTAACGAGTTCGAATTCATGTTTTCTTCTTATTAACGAGTTCAAATTTGTGTTTTTCTCACGGTAACGAGTTGTCCTTCGGAAAAAAATGTCTTTTCCCCTAATAACGAGTTGACATCGCCGGAAATTTGTGTTTTCCCTTTATAACGAGTAGAAATTTGTGTTTTTTCTTTGGTAACGAGTTTGAATTCATGTTTTCTTCTTATTAACGAGTTCAAATTTGTGTTTTTCTCGGTAACGAGTTGTCCTTCCCGAAAAAAAATGTCTTTTTCCCGAATAACGAGTTGACATCGCCGGAAATTTGTGTTTCCACTTTATAACGAGTAGAAATTTGTGTTTTTCTTTGGTAACGAGTTCGAATTCATGTTTTCTTCTTATTAACGAGTTCAAATTTGTGTTTTTCTCTGGTAACGAGTTGTCCTTCCGGAAAAAATGTCTTTTTCCCGTAATAACGAGTTGACATCGCCGGAAATTTGTGTTTTCCTTTATAACGAGTAGAAATTTGTGTTTTTCTTTGGTAACGAGTTCGAATTCATGTTTTCTTCTTATTAACGAGTTCAAATTTGTGTTTTTCTCGGTAACGAGTTGTCCTTCCCGAGAAAAAAATGTCTTTTTCCCTAATAACGAGTTGACATCGCCGGAAATTTGTGTTTTCCCTTTATAACGAGTAGAAATTTGTGTTTTTTCTTTGGTAACGAGTTCGAATTCATGTTTTCTTCTTATTAACGAGTTCAAATTTGTGTTTTCTACGGTAACTTGAGTTGTCCTTCCGAGAAAAATGTCTTTTTCCACTAATAACGAGTTGACATCACCGGAAATTTGTGTTTTCCCTTTATAACGAGTAGAAATTTGTGTTTTTCTTTGGTAACGAGTTCGAATTCATGTTTTCTTCTTTATTAACGAGTTCAAATTTGTGTTTTTCTCTGGTAACGAGTTGTCCTTCGAGAAAAAAATGTCTTTTTCCCAAATAACGAGTTGACATCGCCGGAAATTTGTGTTTTCCCTTTATAACGAGTAGAAATTTGTGTTTTTTCTTTGGTAACGAGTTCGAATTCATGTTTTCTTCTTATTAACGAGTTCAAATTTGTGTTTTTCTCTTGTAACGAGTTGTCCTTCCGAAAAAAATGTCTTTTTCCACAATAACGAGTTGACATCGCCGGAAATTTGTGTTTTCCACTTTATAACGAGTAGAAATTTGTGTTTTTTTTCTTTGGTAACGAGTTCGAATTCATGTTTTCTTCTTATTAACGAGTTCAAATTTGTGTTTTTCTCACAGTGTGCTTGAGTTGTCCTTCGAGAAAAAATGTCTTTTTCCCCAATAACGAGTTGACATCACCGGAAATTTGTGTTTTCCCTTTATAACGAGTAGAAATTTGTGTTTTTTCTTTGGTAACGAGTTCGAATTCATGTTTTCTTCTTATTAACGAGTTCAAATTTGTGTTTTTCTGCGGTAACGAGTTGTCCTTCAAGAAAAATGTCTTTTTCCCGAATAACGAGTTGACATCGCCGGAAATTTGTGTTTTCCCTTTATAACGAGTAGAAATTTGTGTTTTTCTTTGGTAACGAGTTCGAATTCATGTTTTCTTCTTATTAACGAGTTCAAATTTGTGTTTTTCTCTTGTAACGAGTTGTCCTTCCAGAAAAAATGTCTTTTTTTCCCGAATAACGAGTTGACATCGCCGGAAATTTGTGTTTTCCCTTTATAACGAGTAGAAATTTGTGTTTTTTTCTTTGGTAACGAGTTCGAATTCATGTTTTCTTCTTATTAATGAGTTCAAATTTGTGTTTTCTCTGGTAACGAGTTGTCCTTCCGAGAAAAATGTCTTTTTCCACCCCAATAACGAGTTGACATCGCCGGAAATTTGTGTTTTCCCTTTATAACGAGTAGAAATTTGTGTTTTTTTCTTTGGTAACGAGGTTCGAATTCATGTTTTCTTCTTATTAACGAGTTCAAATTTGTGTTTTTCTCGGGTAACGAGTTGTCCTTCGAGAAAAAATGTCTTTTTCCCTAATAACGAGTTCACATCGCCGGAAATTTGTGTTTTCCCTTTATAACGAGTAGAAATTTGTGTTTTTCTTTGGTAACGAGTTCGAATTCATGTTTTCTTCTTATTAACGAGTTCAAATTTGTGTTTTTCTCTGGTAACGAGTTGTCCTTGCGGAATAAATGTCTTTTTCCACAATAACGAGTTGACATCGCCGGAAATTTGTGTTTTCTCTTTATAACGAGTAAAAATTTGTGTTTTTTTTTCTTTGGTAACGAGTTCGAATTCATGTTTTCTTCTTATTAACGAGTTCAAATTTGTGTTTTTCTCTGGTAACGAGTTGTCCTTCCGGAAAAAATGTCTTTTTCCCGAATAACGAGAGTTGACATCGCCGGAAATTTGTGTTTTCCACTTTATAACGAGTAGAAATTTGTGTTTTTCTTTATTAAAGAGTTCGAATTCATGTTTTCTTCTTATTAACGAGTTCAAATTTGTGTTTTCTCGGTAACGAGTTGTCCTTCCCGAGAAAAAAATGTCTTTTTCCACTAATAACGAGTTGACATCACCGGAAATTTGTGTTTTCCCTTTATAACGAGTAGAAATTTGTGTTTTTTCTTTGGTAACGAGTTCGAATTCATGTTTTCTTCTTATTAACGAGTTCAAATTTGTGTTTTTCTCTCGGTAACGAGTTGTCCTTCCGGAAAAAATGTCTTTTTCCTAATAACGAGTTGACATCGCGGAAATTTGTGTTTTCCTTTATAACGAGTAGAAATTTGTGTTTTTTTTTGGTAACGAGTTCGAATTCATGTTTTCTTCTTATTAACGAGTTCAAATTTGTGTTTTTCTCTGTAACGAGTTGTCCTTCCGAAAAATGTCTTTTTCCCGAATAACGAGTTGACATCGCCGGAAATTTGTGTTTTCCTTTTTATAACGAGTAGAAATTTGTGTTTTTTCTTTGGTAACGAGTTCGAATTCATGTTTTCTTCTTATTAACGAGTTCAAATTTGTGTTTTTCTCTCAGTAACGAGTTGTCCTTCCGGAAAAAATGTCTTTTTCCACGAATAACGAGTTGACATCGCCGGAAATTTGTGTTTTCCCTTTATAACGAGTAGAAATTTGTGTTTTTCTTTGGTAACGAGTTCGAATTCATGTTTTCTTCTTATTAACGAGTTCAAATTTGTGTTTTTCTCTCATTGTAACGAGTTGTCCTTCCCGAAAAATGTCTTTTTCCCTAATAACGAGTTGACATCGCCGGAAATTTGTGTTTTCCACTTTATAACGAGTAGAAATTTGTGTTTTTCTTTGGTAACGAGTTCGAATTCATGTTTTCTTCTTATTAACGAGTTCAAATTTGTGTTTTTCTCTGTAACGAGTTGTCCTTCCAGAAAAATGTCTTTTTCCTAATAACGAGTTGACATCGCCGGAAATTTGTGTTTTCCCTTTATAACGAGTAGAAATTTGTGTTTTTTCTTTGGTAACGAGTTCGAATTCATGTTTTCTTCTTATTAACGAGTTCAAATTTGTGTTTTTCTCTCGGTAACGAGTTGTCCTTCCGGAAAAAAATGTCTTTTTCCCTAATAACGAGTTGACATCGCCGAAATTTGTGTTTTCCTTTATAACGAGTAGAAATTTGTGTTTTTTCTTTGGTAACGAGTTCGAATTCATGTTTTCTTCTTATTAACGAGTTCAAATTTGTGTTTTTCTCTTTGGTAACGAGTTGTCCTTCCGGAAAAAAAAATGTCTTTTTCCCAATAACGAGTTGACATCGCCGGAAATTTGTGTTTTCCCTTTATAACGAGTAGAAATTTGTGTTTTTTCTTTGGTAACGAGTTCGAATTCATGTTTTCTTCTTATTAACGAGTTCAAATTTGTGTTTTTCTCGGTAACGAGTTGTCCTTCCGTAAAAAATGTCTTTTTCCCTAATAACGAGTTGACATCGCCGGAAATTTGTGTTTTCCTTTATAACGAGTAGAAATTTGTGTTTTTTCTTTGGTAACGAGTTCGAATTCATGTTTTCTTCTTATTAACGAGTTCAAATTTGTGTTTTTCTCTCGTAACGAGTTGTCCTTCCAGAAAAAATGTCTTTTTCCCTAATAACGAGTTGACATCGCCGGAAATTTGTGTTTTCCTTTATAACGAGTAGAAATTTGTGTTTTTTCTTTTGGTAACGAGTTCGAATTCATGTTTTCTTCTTATTAACGAGTTCAAATTTGTGTTTTTCTCTCGTAACGAGTTGTCCTTCCGTAAAAAAATGTCTTTTTCCCTAATAACGAGTTGACATCGCCGGAAATTTGTGTTTTCCCTTTATAACGAGTAGAAATTTGTGTTTTTTCTTTGGTAACGAGTTCGAATTCATGTTTTCTTCTTATTAACGAGTTCAAATTTGTGTTTTTCTCTCGTAACGAGTTGTCCTTCCAGTAAAAAATGTTTTTTCCCTAATAACGAGTTGACATCGCCGGAAATTTGTGTTTTCCTTTTATAACGAGTAGAAATTTGTGTTTTTTCTTTGGTAACGAGTTCGAATTCATGTTTTCTTCTTATTAACGAGTTCAAATTTGTGTTTTTCTCTCGTAACGAGTTGTCCTTCCGTAAAAAATGTCTTTTTCCTAATAACGAGTTGACATCGCCGGAAATTTGTGTTTTCCCTTTATAACGAGTAGAAATTTGTGTTTTTTCTTTGGTAACGAGTTCGAATTCATGTTTTCTTCTTATTAACGAGTTCAAATTTGTGTTTTTCTCTCGGTAACGAGTTGTCCTTCCAAAAAAATGTCTTTTTCCCTAATAACGAGTTGACATCGCCGGAAATTTGTGTTTTCCTTTATAACGAGTAGAAATTTGTGTTTTTTCTTTGGTAACGAGTTCGAATTCATGTTTTCTTCTTATTAACGAGTTCAAATTTGTGTTTTTCTCTGGTAACGAGTTGTCCTTCCGTAAAAATGTCTTTTTCCTAATAACGAGTTGACATCGCCGGAAATTTGTGTTTTCCCTTTATAACGAGTAGAAATTTGTGTTTTTTCTTTTGGTAACGAGTTCGAATTCATGTTTTCTTCTTATTAACGAGTTCAAATTTGTGTTTTTCTCTGTAACGAGTTGTCCTTCCGTAAAAAATGTCTTTTTTCCCTAATAACGAGTTGACATCGCCGGAAATTTGTGTTTTCCTTTATAACGAGTAGAAATTTGTGTTTTTTCTTTGGTAACGAGTTCGAATTCATGTTTTCTTCTTATTAACGAGTTCAAATTTGTGTTTTTCTCTCGTAACGAGTTGTCCTTCCGTAAAAAATGTCTTTTTCCCTAATAACGAGTTGACATCGCCGGAAATTTGTGTTTTCCTTTATAACGAGTAGAAATTTGTGTTTTTTCTTTGGTAACGAGTTCGAATTCATGTTTTCTTCTTATTAACGAGTTCAAATTTGTGTTTTTCTCCTTGTAACGAGTTGTCCTTCCGTAAAAAATGTCTTTTTCCCTAATAACGAGTTGACATCGCCGGAAATTTGTGTTTTCCCTTTATAACGAGTAGAAATTTGTGTTTTTTCTTTGGTAACGAGTTCGAATTCATGTTTTCTTCTTATTAACGAGTTCAAATTTGTGTTTTTCTCTCTGTAACGAGTTGTCCTTCCGTAAAAAAAATGTCTTTTTCCCTAATAACGAGTTGACATCGCCGGAAATTTGTGTTTTCCTTTATAACGAGTAAAAATTTGTGTTTTTTCTTTGGTAACGAGTTCGAATTCATGTTTTCTTCTTATTAACGAGTTCAAATTTGTGTTTTTCTCTCGTAACGAGTTGTCCTTCCGTAAAAAAAAATGTCTTTTTCCTAATAACGAGTTGACATCGCCGGAAATTTGTGTTTTCCCTTTATAACGAGTAGAAATTTGTGTTTTTTCTTTGGTAACGAGTTCGAATTCATGTTTTCTTCTTATTAACGAGTTCAAATTTGTGTTTTTCTCTCGGTAACGAGTTGTCCTTGTAAAAAATGTCTTTTTCCCTAATAACGAGTTGACATCGCCGGAAATTTGTGTTTTCCCTTTATAACGAGTAGAAATTTGTGTTTTTTCTTTTGTAACGAGTTCGAATTCATGTTTTCTTCTTATTAACGAGTTCAAATTTGTGTTTTTCTCTCGGTAACGAGTTGTCCTTCCGTAAAAAAAATGTTTTTTCCCTAATAACGAGTTGACATCGCCGGAAATTTGTGTTTTCCTTTATAACGAGTAGAAATTTGTGTTTTTTCTTTTGGTAACGAGTTCGAATTCATGTTTTCTTCTTATTAACGAGTTCAAATTTGTGTTTTTCTCTTGTAACGAGTTGTCCTTCCCAGAAAAAAAATGTCTTTTTCCCGAATAACGAGTTGACATCGCCGGAAATTTGTGTTTTCCCTTTATAACGAGTAGAAATTTGTGTTTTTCTTTGTAACGAGTTCGAATTCATGTTTTCTTCTTATTAACGAGTTCAAATTTGTGTTTTTCTCTCGGTAACGAGTTGTCCTTCCAAAAATGTCTTTTTCCCCTAATAACGAGTTGACATCGCCGGAAATTTGTGTTTTCCTTTATAACGAGTAGAAATTTGTGTTTTTTCTTTGGTAACGAGTTCGAATTCATGTTTTCTTCTTATTAACGAGTTCAAATTTGTGTTTTTCTCTCGGTAACGAGTTGTCCCTTCCAGTAAAAAATGTCTTTTTCCCTAATAACGAGTTGACATCGCCGGAATTTTGTGTTTTTTACTTTATAACGAGTAGAAATTTGTGTTTTTTCTTTGGTAACGAGTTCGAATTCATGTTTTCTTCTTATTAACGAGTTCAAATTTGTGTTTTTCTCTCGGTAACTTGCAGTTGTCCTTCCCGAGAAAAAATGTCTTTTTCCTGCAATAACGAGTTGATATCGCCTTTGAAATTGTGTTTACCTTATAACGAGTAGAAATTTGTGTTTTCTCTTATAATCTAGAAAAATTCTGTGCGTTTTTCTTTTGGAACGTGTTCGACTTCATGTTTTCTTCTAATTAACGAGTTCAGATTTTGTGTTTTTCATCAAATCGGTAACGCAGGTAGTCCTCTGCCAAAAATGTACTTTTTCCCGAATAACGAGTTGGGACATCGCCGGAAATTTGTGTTTTCCCTTTATAACGCAGTAGAAATTTGTGTTTCTTCTTTATAACGAGTAAAAATTTGTATTTTTTCTTTGTAACTGCTTGAATTCATGTTTAAAATTTTGTGTTTTTCTTTGTAACGAGTTCGAATTCATGTTTTCTATCTTAATAATGAGTTCAAATTTGTGTTTTTCTCTCGGTAACGAGTTGTCCTTCCAAGATTAAAATGTATTTTTTTTCCTAACAACGAGTTGACATCGCCGGAAATTTGTGTTTTCTCCTTTTATATATAACTAGGTGGCACTCTGTGTTTTTCTTTTGGTAACGAGTTCGAATTCATGCTTTCTTCTTATTAACGAGTTCAAATTTTTGTTTTTCTCTGCAATAACGATAAGTTGTCCTTTCCAGTAAAAATGTCTTTTCCCTAATAACGAGTTGACATCACCGGAAATTTGTGTTTTCCCCTTTATAACTATAAAAATATGTGTTTTTCTTTGGTAACGAGTTCGAATTCATGTTTTTCTTCTTATTAACGAGTTCAAATTTGTGTTTTCTTTTCACCTGCACCCAGTTGTCCCTTCCACGAAAAAAATGTCTTTTTCCTTATATAACGGAAGTTGACATTGAGGGAAATTTATGTTTTCCCTTTATAACGAGTAAAAAATTATGTTTTTTCTTGGTAACGAGTTCAAATTCATGTTTTCTCTCTTATTAACGAAGATCAAATTTGTGTTTTTCTCTCGGTAACGAGTTGTCCTTCCGTGCAGTGCCGTCTTTTTTCCCCAATAAACGAAAGTTGACATCACCGGAAATTCTGTGTTTTCCCTTTTTATAACGAGTAAAAATTTGTGTTTTTTCTTTTTATAACGAGTTCGACTTCATGTTTTCTTCTTATTAACAAGTTCAAATTTGTGCTTTTCTCCTCGGGTAACGATGTTGTCCTGGTAGAAAAAATCTCTTTTTCCTAATAACGAGTTGACATCGCTCGAAAATTTGTGTTTTCCCTTTATAACGA